>CM071623.1:2712361-3398528 GCA_036365135.1 Miichthys miiuy | reverse complement strand
TATGTAGCTATGATTTGAAATACACTACTTTATTTAGATTTACCAGACACATTACTGTAGGTGTATTTGCACAAAGTATTGGTATCGGATCGGTATCGCTGATACCAGCCTGAATTTTACTCAGTATCGGATCAGAAAGGAAATCGGTGTTATCGAACATCACTAGTATGTAGTCTCTATAAAAACACCACAAAACTATTTTAAACATGATCCTCCGTGAACACATGTTTTATTTTGAAAACGTTGCGTTAGAAAATGTTATGTTATCATCATCATTAATTTGCTTTTGGAGTGAAAATCACCACAACCCCACTCATGACATTGTCAGGATCTGACGGATCTGACACACCTTCATGACAGCTGTCACACGCACACACCAGATTTATAGTGAAATAGTAACAACACAGCCCTTATGGATGGATCCCGAGTGCCTCCGCATCTTTTATTTTTATTTTTAAAATCCGAAATAAGCACACATGCATATAATCCTCCCCTCTGACTGTAGATTTTACCCTTATAATCTCATGTTCGATTAAAAAATATCTCAGTAATCAATAGATGGGCTTTCAAATGACCAAATGACTTGCTTTGTTGAATTTCGTTTGTTGTAATGATTGCAAGCATGGACAACAGACGTCTTGTCTGTGGATTCCGCTGACCGAAATGTCATGTAAAGATCAATTTTTCATGCAAGGAGCTGAACAGGCTACAGCTTTCATCCACAAACCAATGTAGAGCTCCAAGACGCGTGTGCCAGATGCACAGAGGCATGCGTAAAACACATATTTTGACTACTTTATGCTGTTTAGTTGCTTTTTTAGTTAACTTTAGTTTCTTTTGGATTTTTGTGTGTATTAGGGAGCCATTCTGGTCCATGTTTGTAAGCATTTTTCCTGGAGTAAATTTTCCAAAGTTGCAACAAGTGGCGTTGGAGTGTGTGATTGAAAACCACGACGGTCTGCTTCCCATTCAAGGCATCTCCTCCTTTGGATGCCGAGACTTCACTGTCTGTATCACATCTGTACACCTGTCTGTCTTAAAACATGAAAAATGCATGAACAAGAGCAGGACCCTCTACGCACTTTTGACTAGACTGCGGCGCCGTCAAGATACAGAAGAATAAGTTGGTATCTCAGTCAATATGTAAGCTACTCCTGAATCAAAACATCTCAGACTCCATTGTGGATATACCTCACACGGCCAGACAGAGATGCTAAGGCTAGTGGCAAGAAAAACATTTGTGGAGTGGACATCAAGTTGGTGCCAACCTATAATCTAGGTGTACACCTGAATAACAAGTTGGACTGGTCCCTTAACACAGATGCACTCTACAAAAAGGGGCTTTGTCCTGTAGAGAGATACACAATGAGGACACTGGGTTACATCCTGCCCCCACTGTCCTGTTACTAAATTAAATAATAATAAATATAAATATTAAATAAATGATAATATTATTAAAAATATATCATAATAATTATTATGGTTGTGTAATTTATTATAATTTCCCATAATGCAGGTACTCTCTCTCTTTCACTCACTCACTCTCACAAAGATCTTGTAGTCATGGGTCTGAAAACTCCTCTCCCAAATATACACACCTGGAGGTTAAAACCAGTAAAAACTTGAATAAAACAGCTTCACATTAAAAAACAGTGTTTATCTGATGCTGTTCGATGGAGAGACACAGGCTGTCCACAGGGCTGAAAGCCAGGCTGCTGACCACAGACCCGGTGATTAAAACCCAATAAAACACAAAATGAAGCTGTTTCAAGTGAAAAGTCACCGTTTCTCTGACGGCATTCAGCAAAGGGCTTCCCGGAGGCTGCGAGTTTCCTCAGTTTGTTTTTCTGGTAAAAACAATGAAAAGGCATAAATAAAAATGATTATAATAAAGTAATAATTTAAAGCACGGCCAATAATAAAGCCGTTAAACGTCATGCCCCCCTAACTTAACATTGCAAGAATGAAAGATTACACTCGGGCCAAAGAAAATGAAAAGAGGAATACTGGCAGCAAATTCTTGGGTTAGATGAAACCAGTATAAATGGGTTTAGACCAGGTCCAGCATGTTTGGCATTGACCTGGCCAGCACTACTGTAGTGACACTCCCCACTGTGAAACATGAATGTGGGAATGGGCCTGCATGAGAACAAAGGTTGTAGGAGAGATGGCCTTTACAGATAGAGCCATGAATGCAGGTAACAATTGATGAGGTGTATATATATAATATATATATATATATATATATATATATATATATATATATATATATATATATGAGGTATATATATATAAAATAAACCTCAATTGTTACCTTAACACTATGAATGTTCTTCACATTCTTATTGGGGACTCGGAAGGGGCAGTACTTACCATAACTCTATGAATGTTCTTAACATTCTTAATAGGGACTCAGAAGGGGCGGTACTTACCATATTTGGAAGATGTGTGTGTGAGGACAACTGAGTGCAATACTAGATGGGTACCTTTAGGGGGCGATAGTGAGGGATCAGTGTGAGTGTGTCGTGATGGAAAAACATCATTTATGGGCCAAAGCAAAAAACTTCACAGGCACCTTCAGAATGGCTCCTGCAGTCATTTAAAAGGCATTACCTTGTGGGGACCTGAATTTTGGTCCCTATAGTGTCAGAGGTCCCCACAGCGTGACTGTGATAGTGATAGGAATACAAGCACACACACACACACACACACACACACACACACACACACACACACGTAGAGCAAACATAAGAGAGGAGAAACTTTATTTATCCCAAAAGGAAATTCAATGAAGTCAGTGAGCAAGCAACCTTGGGTCCTTTGAAAGGCGCTATATAAATTAGTTATTATTATTATTATTATTATTATTATTATTATTATTATTATTAGCTCATCTATTTATCAAAGAGTTATACAGTCTGATGGAGTTACATTTACACAATTTCACTCATATCTGCAGTCCATTTCAATTAAAAATTCAACTAATTCATAATCAGAGTACAACTGCGTTTTTGGAGATGTGAATTAACTATTTGGATCGTAATTGTGATGTTTCAGCGGAGCAGTGAGTGTGTAATTGTGCACTACTTACGCATTCAGGCGGTCAGCAATACTTTGCCACGTTTTTTCTCTTTACATTATCACTGTGGCGGTGTTGCCTTTCTTTTTAATTATGTCTTTTACCTCCTTGTATGCCTCCATGAGGATTCCTGCCTCTACTTACCATGGTGAATCAGTGAATCTGTGATCGGTGGCGGGGTCTATTTGAGGGAGCCGTGAGCGTGCACTTATCCAGGATTGGTTTCACCTGGCTTGATGAATCTGTGTCTGCTCATCCTGGCTTGGTCTTTGTGCAACCAATTAAGCCTGGACACTCTTGTTTTGGATTCATTGAACTCAGCTCAGTCACTTGTCTTGGATGTCTTAATCCTACTTTTGTGCACGGGGCAGGTGCAAAATCAAAAAAGGAGGGAAACATGACAGGAAGTAGGACAGGGTGGAACTACAAAATAAAACAGGAAACACAGAAACAAACTCAAAACTGTTACCTTGATAAGTCTAAGTATTAATGGTTTTCGATTTGGACCTGGTCTAAGTGGTCTGGATGGAGAAATATCAGTGAAATCACCCTTCATACAAAATAAAGATTTATTATCTTTATCTGAAACTGTGTTTAAACAGTGTTAAGATTTTTTTCTACGACGACCAACACTTTTTTATAAGTAAAGAGTGCAACATAGAGAATCAGTGACTAAATATATTTTTTACCTCTGCTAAGGAGGTTATATGCTGTTTGTTTGTATCAGCATTACATGTGTAGTAGGTGCTATTGGATGTGAACATTGGTGTTTAGTTTAAGAAGTTTAAGTTTGGGGTTTAAGTAGGGACCGTGTTAACTAGTAACTTTCCTTATGTTCAATACAGTATATACTGATCTGGTCCTTTTTGTCCCACATTATGTAAATTAAAGCATTCACATTCATACTTTTCATGTGGGGGAAATACTGTAGGATAGCGTAGCAACAGTGTCTAATTAAGAGTTTTACATTATACAGGTTATTTGGTTTAATATGAGCCACTTTCACATTGAGGATAACAGTATAAAATCCCAAAATAACGTATAGCTGCACTGCGAGTTTACAGTATATGGAAAGAAACGTTATGAGAGATGAATGAGTTTTGCTGCAGAGCACAAAATAACTCACTTTGTCTGAAAGTCACCAGTTAGCAAAGTTACTTAGCTATTAGGCTAACTTTAGTGCAGCTTGCTAACTATTAATAAGCCTCGACTTACCGCTCTTTGTGCAGCTTTAAATGCCAGACGAAGTTGGAAGTTGTTGCATCTCCGTCTGTTACTTCAGTCCCGCACGTTTTGCAAACTTCTATCCATTTTTTGTTGACCACCACGTTGTCTTTCAATGGAAACTAAATCAAATTCAGTATAACGTTTCCCATGACGCTGAAGTTCGCTTCAATTCGTCAGGCTCAATTCGACACTTAAGGGAAAGTTAAGGAAATTAACTTATTGTGCAGTGCGACTGTTTGTCCACTGACTGGCTGTTTTTTGTGACACTTCTTGATGTGAAAACGTTTTAGACATTTTAGGTAAGACATCAGCTTTGCCTGACACCTACTATTGTATGTGTGAAACTTTTATTTTATTTGTGAAAATGCTAAAGGGAGATTTCACTGAAAACAGAAACATTCAACACATCTTCATCGATGATGTATATATAAAAGTCATGATTTGCACTTACCTTTCCTCCATCTGGCCATGGTCCACTTTTGCCACAGCTTCCATCACCATCAGTTTGCAGACCTCTTCCATAGCCTTTATTGTTGTACTTTTATATTATGATTGATTTGAGAAGTCTAGGTACAGTGGTTTTGATCTGGACCTGGTCTATTGTGGTCTACATGCTAAATGTACCTTTATTGCATTTTCACAAATAGAATAAAGGTTTCACAAATCAGAGACTGTGTTTTTATGAATCTTCAGGGTCTGTACATTAACCCAGTCCAGATCTGAGAGGTCTAGATACAGTGGTTTTTGATCTGGACCTGGTCTAATGTGGCCTATATGCTGAAAAAAGTGTGAAATGTGTCTTTATTGCATTTTCACAAATAGAATAAATGTTTAACAAATCAGAGACTGTGTTTTTATGAATCTTCAGGGTCTGTACATTAATCCAGTCCAGATTTGAGAAGTCTAGGCACAGTGGTTTTTGATCTGGACCTTGTCAAATGTGGAAACGCAGAAAAAATGGTCTTATATGCCTTTATTGCATTTTCACAAATAAAATAAAAATTTCACAGATACAATAGTAGGTGTCAGGCAAAGCTGATGTCTTACCTAAAATGTCTAAAAAGTTTTCACAGAAGTGTCACAAAAAACAGCCAATCAGTGGACAAACACTGCACAATAAGTTAATTTCCACTTAACTTTCCCCTTAAGTGCTGAATTGAAGCCTGATGAATCGGAAGTCAACTTCAGCGTAGTATTTTCCCGCTCCTCATGGCTTAACTCATGACTCATTTGATCGGATGCTGTTGGATGGTGGAAATAATAGGGTTAATGTCATTGTTGGGGAGATATGAAATATCAAGTCAAAAGGCTCAAGTCCAGGTAAAGTCACGAGTCACTGGTGTTAAAGTCCAAGTCAGGTCCAAGTCTTTTGTGATTTTTCCAAGCCGAGTCTGAAGTCATCAAATTTGTGACTGGAGTCCAAGTCATGTGACTGGAGTCCACGCCTCTGTTACTAGAGGTGTCAAACTCAGATTATTTTACGGACTCAAGTTTTTCTTCTTTTCATATTGGAATATATTGGTCCATACTGGACTTGAACCGAACCAACCACCCTCCGGTTCCCAAGCCAACTGACTTCCAGAGCTCCTCTAGTCTGACTAGTAATGTCAGGTGATCCACAGACCACAAACAAACACCACCCACTTGACTAGTACTGTCAGGTGATCCACAGACCACAAACAAACACCACCCACTTCTCCATCAGGTACAAATACAGCATGAATCACAGCACTGCTCCTCCTGATTCAGAGTTTGTTTAGGTTAATGAAACAGAACATGTGAAGGTGGCTGCTGTGGAAACACCCAGGACCTAAAGCGGAGTCCAACACAGACACCATCATCAAGAAGGCCCAGCAGTGGATGGACTTCCTGCACCAGCTCAGGATGTTCAACCTGCCTGAGGAACTGCTGATCCAGTTCTACACCTCCATCATTCAGTCTGTTCTCTGCTCATCCATCACTGTCCGGTTTGGGTTGGCCACCAAACAGGACAGGAACAGACTTCAATGGACAGTCAGGACTGCAACCTGACCTCCATTCAGACAGGCAGGAAACATCACTGCAGGTCTATCACACCCTGGACACAACCTGTTCCAAACTCTCCCCTCTGGGAGGCGCTACACTGACTGGGTGACTCAGAGGCAAATTGTGAAGCACTTTGGATAAATACAGTCATTTCAGTTGTTTTAACATCAGCACTGAGTATTAAAATATGGATTTATTTTATACTTCTGATCATAACATGTAATTCGCTTATATTAATATATAATATAAAGCTTAGTAATGACATTTAAAGTTAGTTCATCTTACTTTCTGTAAACATGTTAATTTATTTTTGGTCAGTCCACAGTGACACACGTTTTATCTGTGGTCATACACAATGTATAGTATGGCCTTTGGCTGGATCCTGTGGTTTTTCTCTGGCTGCAGTTTTAGGGTTTTATCCTGTCCAAACCTTACCGTACTGATGTCACTGAGGCTGGCTTTATAAACACAGAGCTGCATGAAGGTAGGTGTCTGCTGGAGCACCACAGTGAAGAGAAGAAGAAAAAATCTTTTCCTTCCCTTTTGAAATTAGTTTGTCTGTCACACTGACCTGATTCTGCCTCTTATTTATTTCTGAGCTTGGCTTCAGCTTCACACCAACTTTTAATGAGATAAGAGCTGAATTCATCCCCAATGTGTGCAATATGTTTCATACAGTGTACATAAATAAGTACATATATAGTAGTATGGATACATAAATAATGCAAAGTATAAATGTGAAATTTCAAATGAAATGAAAAGAAATGAATTGTACAGAAAGAGTGCAAAATAAGGGTTGTTTGTATTATGTGACACCCATCTCTCTCTCTGTCTGTCTCCCTCCATCTTGGAGGCTGTTCTGGCCAATTACAGGGTCCATGTAGTTACTGTAGTTCACCTGGGCCAACAGGCTCTAAAGCTGACCCACGTGCACACTTCCTATATCACCGTGTTTTGCACAGCACACAGGTCATGCTTGCGTTGCTGATGCTGCTGACATTGCTGATTTCTACACCTCAGTTTATTTGTGTTAACTTTGATTATAATAATTTATGTTCATCCTAAATGCAGACCCATTTCAATCAAGCCTTAATGTGACCACTGGAGGCTAGAATATAGTAGTATGTCATCAGTGCTCCGAACCTCTGCATACTGGACACATTTTGATCAAGGTTTTCTGTCAAGACTTCTCTTTCTTCTTGTGTCCCAGCTTATGGACATTGATGTGTTTGTTTCTATGAGCACTTTAGAAGCCATGTTTTAAAGAGTCTCATACATATTGACTGCCTATTAATGGCGGTATGATCATAGAACATGTGGCAAGTATTTGAATCAACACATGCTCCTGATTAAGGCAGCCGTTAATCTAATCAAGATTCAAGTGTCATATTGTAAACAGAGCACAGCGTCTTTAACATGTAGCAGCCTACAGAGTGTGGCTCCCCCTGGTGGTCCCACCCTGCATCACATCCTCTGGTGATTAGAGATTGCCTCATAATAAATAAAATGTTGCAGAGTCAACAACACTGATTAATTCAGGAGGTTAAAAATCTTAATGAACGTTAACGCCTCATGACTGAGACTTGACAGGAAGATAAAAGACAGAGCGTTTCATCGATGGATGAAAAAGATAACACAAGTTTAGTTATTTGTATAAAGCACAATATGCTGTGCTTAAGATAAATGCTGAATTTGAACTGGATATGTCAGTTGACAGTCACTCAAACAGTTTCTAAAATGATGACATCCTTCAAGCGTTTTCAGAATGTTTTATTGCATTTCTATTCTACCATTGTGTGTTACCTGTTTCAATAAATAACATCAGGTCGATTACTATACAGCTGGTGCAGCACAAAGCAAATATAATACTTCCAATACAATAAATAAAGAACAATGTCAATGCTTTGAATTGTACAGTTACAGTTTCTGTTATCATTACTACAGTAAAAAAAAAAAACAAACTAAACTGACACTGCTTCCTCATCTTCTCGACACATCTGTAGTTTTTTTTTTTTCATGTGGGTAAAGTGTCAGAAACAGGGCTGGGATCTGTTTGAGACTGTTAAGTTATTGGCACTGGCTCCAAAACTACAACTTCTTTACACCAGATCTACAAGAACTCTACAAGATCATATGGTTTGTCAAACTGACAACGCAGATAATGATCCAAGAGTCCTCATACTCTGAAGCTGTTTGATGATTTCAAAGATGCTCAGTGACTAATACTGATCTCAAAGGCTACCCCTTCATCTCGGCAGAGCCCAGCCCCAAGTCACAAGCGTCCCTGTGAGATTATCTTCATATGAAATATTCATAGTTCTTCTCTTCATGTGTAAATCAACTTAAATATGAACGTTCCAAAACCGACTCTTCTCAATAAAAACAACACTGTATAAAAGCTTCTGTTTAACATGATGACCAACAGTGTGATGTCTAACACAGAAATGTTCAAACACTGACTATAATAAAGCCTTCATATCACAGATTTATCAGCCTGCTCGCACGGTTCAACACATCCAAGTAAACAAAGATAAAGAAAACATATTGCATCTATGAAGCATATCATGTATATGTCATCTAATAAGCTAACAATAAGGCAGCAGATTCATCTAGTGCACATCATCATTTTACTATTGCATGACTGAGCAAGTTCTAATATACAAACTCTAGTGTCTACTTAATGATATAGTTTGGTCTCAGTCAAAAGAAATTAGAATTATATAAATAAACAATTACATAAAGTTAAAATAGAGTCACTGAATCAAGCTTTTCCCTTCAAAATATGTTACTACTACAGGCTACATTACCAAAGTACCAGGATGATACTCTTCATCTGTACAGCATGTCAGGCAGGCAGACTTTTCCTCATTCTGGAGATCTATAGTAACATACTGGAAAAATCCATATATTTTTTTATATTGCTACATAGTATAGGGGAAGTTGCCCCATTTCAAACCAGGATCAAATTTACACTGATCATCCCGGATACAGTTTAAAGATAAACCTGCTTATTGTAACTGTAGGACATTGTAACTGTAGGACATTAGAAAAAGTCTCCTGGAGAACAATGATTTCTCCATCATGTGTACCTGTCATGTAACCAGCTTTTTACAGACAGCAAAGTAACAGCAGAGAGGCTGCTTCAAAGGACAGGTAACCAGGTCATTACACATAGTGATATGTCCTTGTATTCGATTCCAAGTCCACTGAAATCAGTTAGAGCTGAACAATGGACTATTCTGTAAAAGTAAAAGTAGGCCATGGCCTTGAAATAATGTTAGGGTTATGGGGGAACTCTGACCTGCTGCAGGTGCATGTAAACATACTGAGTATGAGGTGGTAGAAAGCTTTAGAAAAAGCATAAAAGTGACCATTTGATAACATATCTTAATGCAATACTTGCTTGCCATATGTATGTTAATAATTATTGGTTGCTGCAATTATTCCCTCTGTTCATACTGGCAGTGAACAGATCCTAACTAATGTTACCCCACAGTAAGAAAGCTCTCTCTCTGTTCCCTGGACGTTTGTGCTGGGGTAGAAGGATAAACAGAGGGTAGTCAAATGTGGATTTGTTTAAAGGGTAGAGTACAGGCAACAAACCTATTTATGACTGCAAAGATGCTCACTCGATTTGTCTCAGGTCATGTTCAGATCAACATTAGGTCTGCATCAGAAAAGTGCAAGTCTTACTAGTTGACTTTATGATGTGAGGAGTGTAATTCTTCTGTTTACTTCACAATCATCAAGACAGAGGACGAAATGTCACCATGATAATAGAATTACAACCATTTGTGCATTGTTGAGCACCCAATCAGGTTTCACACTCATGTTACATTACTCAAAGTGGTTTATTAATTTTGTATCATGGTCTCATTGGCACCTAAAGAAAATCCAACCCTAATCCCTAACAACCCTAACAACTGTATGTCATAAAGGGTATGCATGAAACAAACAAAGTTTGTACAAAGTGTCGTCTGACCACAATTCAGGAAAACGCATTTGTAACTGTTCTGAATGTACACACGAAAATGAGTGATGAGCCTTCCCTCATAGAAACACTTGTTGATACAACAAGTATTCGAACATAGCTGTTAGAAGAATGAAAAAAGATGAAAAAAGAAAGCTTAGAAACAGAAGGTCATATTTTTCTTACTTCTTACTTACTTCCACACACTTGGCCAATTACTGTGTGAAGTGGGCATGATGGATTGTTGGTTTCAGAAAAGTTACAAAAGTCATCAGACATGGTTTTAAGAGATCCGACAAGAACTTAGTTTGATGTAAACCACTGCTCCTAAAGATACATATTAGAATTAAGAACTTTTGTCTACCATCACATACAGGTCACATTATTATCACCTTACTATTATATTATTAGGAAGAAATCACTTCATGGCCAGCACGGACACCAGGGAATGATTACAGCAACCAATGGTTCTATAAAAGTCTATATTACAACAGAGGAATGTTGATAGATGATGACATCTCCTTTACGTACCACTTAGAAAGTCTCTAGGGGGATAGGGATGCTGACTTCTACCTTACCCAAGTAATGTTTAAATCACAAAGCAGCAGGGCTTTCTAGAAAATAAAAGACTTGTAATTAAAAAAGTCCTCTCAGAGAACATGTGAGACTACGTGGTTTAATGTAAAGTGTTTACTCTCTTTGTGAATTCTGAAATACTGGTCAGTTCTTACTGTTTGCATTTTTGTATGCAGCACTATCCTCTTTTTCAGACTGATTGAGGATATAGCTGCAACCCTTTGCAAAGGTTATAACCATTAAGTTTTATGAATTGGAGTCCAGGTCTTATATTGCCTGGATCCAGGCAGATGTGTCCCGGGTACTTCCCATGGTGGCTTCATGTTCATGTTAGAGAGGTAAAGATGAGACTAGGGCTTCTTAGCTGAAGACTTAGCCGGTGACATGGCCGGAGATTTAACAGATGATTTTGACGGACTGTTCTGACATGGGGTGATCTTAACATGGATGAAGAGTGAGGAGGGCGAAAGACTGGACCCATCCACCTTAAGCAATCGGACATGACGGTAACCTACAGAGATAAAGGAAAGAAGGTCAGTGGAGCAAATGTTTGGTACATCCCCCCTTAATAACCAAACTCTGCTGTCCCCACACGCACCTGTACGGAGACTTGTGAAAGGCAGGGTGAATTGTCCTAGGAAGTCATTGCTTGAGGTATAGTCGTGGTCTTCCACCATGAAGCGAACCAGAGCCAGGCCAGGGGCATGGATGGTAAAGTTAAATGTACAGTCCCACTGCGGGTTAAAGCCTGAACCACAGAAAGAACACGTAGTAACACACTTATTCACATCAATCTGTGTAATTTCACAATCACGTCCTTAAACCTTTGAATCGTGTTCATGCAGTAAAACCCCACAGCCCTGTCAGATGAACTCAAGTACCCCGTCATCAACACCCCCTGCCATCTTGCAAACGTGTTCATTTTGTGTTCAAATTAGTCAAATCTACTCCGCAATCATTCCACATACCCACTGGGGACTGCAGAGGTACCCCCTGGGATACATCTCATAGTGTTCATTAGCTCCAATATTCCAATATAAGCTGTGTAGAAATCCATAAATTCTGCTACTGAAGCCATTTAATTTTAAATGGGTTGTTTGTCATATTACCGTTGTTGTCGACATGATTAGTTTTCTTCTTATTGTTGTCTATGGGAACTCCATGTATCTCTACCCACACCTGAGGGTCCACGATGGAGGTGGGTTTGTCCCATTCTGGTTTAGGCAGCTGCTGAGCTGAAATTACCTGGAATAAAAACAATATTGATCATTATTGAATAGAGCAAGAGTTTATCTAACAGTTCTGACACTCATATATGTTGAGGAAACATATATTTTCCAGCGCAAATTGACAATTGCACCAGTTTTGCTACTTGCTTCTTACCCGAACAGTGAGCAGGACAGGATTTTGGCCAGGACCTCCACCAACGTTCTCTGGGTTGAAGGTGGTGCCAGGCTGGCACATGAAAGGAGGCTTCAGGACGTACCCACACTGACCATTCTGCAGGAACCTGCCATGATTCAAGTCCATCTGCTCACCAGGTGTCTGAAAGTTTAAAGCAACTGGAGAAAACACAACACGACTGTGTTAGTGGCATACATTTCTGTATAACACAATGTTACTACCTCTTAGTGGTGGTGGGGGTGGTATGTGTGGCACACAATTAAACCAAAGACCAAAGACTGACTAACAACGATTGATTAGCTTTTCTTCTCTTGTGAATATAAATATAAAATATGCTCTCACCAATCTGACAGCCTCCATTCCACATCTCCTGAGGGTTGTAGTTGGAGGACTGGAGCGCTGGCCTGAGGGTAGATCCTGCTGAGCTGGTGGCTGTTGTGACGCACAAAATGTATCCCTGGAGAGGAAGGACAAGAAAAGTCCAGATGGTCTAATGGTACCCAAAAAACCCCCTAAAGTTTCAGAACTTTCAGAAAGTATGTTTATTCACATGCACACATCATACCTGAGTCCTTGATGTGCCTGAGCGCTTCACTTTCAGAGAAAGAGGACATGTCAGTTGCAGGGCTTTTGGCTGCTTGTTCAAAACTTTTAAAGGGAACACTTCGTGTGTACACCACCAGCTCTGACAGCTCTGGACTCAGCTTCGACACACCTGGCTGAGATGACACACATAGAAACCAAACACATTTTTTAGCAGGCCAAATGGTAAACAACTGGTCTCTACAGTTTATTCTTACTACTATTTACAGCATTTGGTGGTTCTACAGGCAGAAATGTGAACTGAGTACGCCAAGCCACCAAACCAAAAGCACAGTGGTGAGAACCACTGCTGCTAGAATAAATCTGGTGGTGTTGTACCCACCTTCTTGTCCTCTTTCTGTCTCCTGGGTTTACCTCCAGCACGGCTGGCCTCCTCATCTGAGGAGCTGAGGTCTGAAGAGCTGGAGGAGCACTCCTCCACCACCACACAATCCTTCTTCCCCTTCACCAGGATTTTATTTTTAAGGTCCTGCACACACAGCAAACACATAGCAGACACTATACATCAACAACTGGTTTGAAAATGATACTGATAGTCAATCAATTTTATCATGCTAACATCACTAGAGACACACAGTGTCAGTATGACAATGTTGTGACACACAGTGTCAGTATGACAATGTGTGTCGATTGACAGGTGGGTGCTGTTACAGATGGGTTTATTGAGAAATCAGGCTTCATTCAGCCCACACAAGTTCCACCTAGATTAGCCAGGAGCTGGCAGGCAGGACTGCCAAGATGGGGACAACCAGAACCACCACATTCTGAGCTTCACTACAGCTCTTCAGAAACCTGAGGATGATGACACAAGGATTATGTCCATGTTTTATACAGTCTATGGTAACAAACCGTCTGGCACAGCCAGGTTAACTTAAAGCAGCTATGAGGAACTTTCATTATGTGTTGATTCTGGCGCCCCCCTGTGGACAAAAGCAAAGTACTTCCTAATTTTGGTCCTTTAATGGAGAATCTGACTGAATCCGACCCCGTGGCAGGCATTAAAAATATCTTCTCTCTGATGATCTTGTTTATTTATGTAGGTCATATAGATGCATCAGTATTAATTTGAGACTGTTTCATTACCAGTTAAAAACTCCTTGTATTAAGTTTAAGTAGTAACTCCAATCAAGCACTGCACTTAAGCCCCCCTAACCCACAAGTGGCTCCAAACTCTCTACCTGCTTAACTAGTAACAACTCTAACGCTAAAAAACTGTCTTTCGGTTGTAGTGAGCCTTACCCATGTATGCCTTCCACTGTCTACTACTTTTGCTACTTTTATCTGCTAATAATATAATAATGAGGGGGACAATGGTGAGAAAGAATAAAACAATATGTGAGAGTAAAATATTCAAAGCAAATGATATAAATCATTTAAAAAAAATCATCTGAGTGTAATTACAGGCACACAAGACAGTGACAAAAAGCAGCTGAAGGTGCCTCAAGGGTGTGATTACTGGGGCACAGATCATGAGTGCATGGAGCAACCCTCACACACGTTATGATTATGTGCAAGTGTAGTTTAAGTGGGACATGGGAGAGCAGATGGCCCCAGATTTCCCATCTAACATAAACAGTTTGCTCTTTGCTTTACACAAAGTAAAAACAGTTGTCATCAAGACAGAAGAACTGTTTCAAATGCCTCACACACATAACAGAGAAATGAAAGCCCTGCAGTCCAGTTGGAGAGACTTTGGATGTTAAAAGTGTGTCAGAGTGAAATCCTCAAGAGCCAGTTATTGGCTATTTTTAACCACATTCACATTCCATTGAAAAATAGCAAGCGCACTCCAAATATCTATCTGGATAAATCATGTAATCAGGTCAGCTTTTTAATCTTTCAGGCAACTGGAAAAACTGCCATTGTGTGTGAAAATTGAAAGTGGTTTCAGTGCATGCAGGCATAATTAGTCCCCAATAAAACACGCCATTAGTCTCAGTAGATATAGTAGTTCTTATGGGGATTGAATTTTCATCCGGTTATGGGGCCGTGTCTCCTTACCTCTGGAGACGGTAGTTTGTGTGGATCCAGATCACTGAGGGGCTTAGTGAGCAGCTTGTCTCCCAGGATCGATTGCAGGTGTCGAGCCATTATTGTCTGCTGCTCCACGGAGCAGTGGTTCTCCAGGGACAGGATCAGGGGGTAAGGAGATGCCTAGGAGAGAGGGATGACAGTGCAAAGTCAGAGAAAAAAAGATTGTTTTTCAAAGAGAAGAAGAAGAAGAAGAAGAAGAAGAAGAAGAAGAAGAAGAAGAAGAAGAACTCACTTTAAAAGCATATTCATTGATAGTCTGAATGACTTCGACAAAGGGCACTTTGGAGGTGAGTGTGTGTCCGTGGTAGATGACTGGCTCTCCTTTATCTCCATCCCAACAGTCCAGCTCCACACAGCGGCAGCCATGATTCAGGGCCCTAAGAGAAAAAATTTCATTAGCAATCTCTAAAACAGAGACGACTGAGTGAGTAAAGGTCTAACTTAAGAGCTTGTAACTAATCTGTGCCCTGTATCTCTTTCTGTTGATGAGTAGCGGATTGCAACAACATACAGAGACTAGCTGTGTTCCTGTCCACACCTTACAGTTTGAAAACTACTCTTAAGGGAGGCATCTTTAAATGAGGCCAAAAGCACCTCAGCTGACTTCTTGCAAAACAAAGGAGCAGTTCTACTCAAAGCTTGTTCCAGATGTTTAAGATCAGCCACCCTTCAAAGGAAACTTTTGGGTGCTTCTTAACAAATACCGCCATCAAAGTGAGCTCCTTCTCTAGTCCAGTACAACTGCATTACTGCTGACTCCACAATCTACCTGTCCATCTTCCACTGGGGTAACAACTCACTCCCAACTCAGGTGAGGTGTTGATCCCACAAATTGTGCACACAGGAGGTCATGGGTCAATAAATCCTACAGTACCACATCATCTGCAAAGAGCAAAAATGCAATTCTGAGGCCACTATACAGGACACTCAACCTCCCTCCTACACCCAAAATCTGCCCATTAAAATCACAAACACAATCAGTGACAATGCCCATCCATGGCACAACCCACAACACCCATTTAGAATATGCCTGACTTTGTGCTAAGAATTTTCATCTAGGGTGCCTTTTAACCAGGAAAAAGGTGGAAGAACCTCAGGAAGAGCCACAGAGGAGGATCCCTCTCCCAGGATGGACAGGACGTGCAATAGATGTCACGTGACAAATCAACAGAGACAATTGTACAATAACAATGAATGATAAAATGACAACCTAGTCTCTTCTATGGAAGGGCATGTCAATCATGTTTGGGAATTCTTCAGAGTATTCTTTCAGTGTTCTTGCAATTTTCCAAGTCAGTGTAAGCAGGTGTCCATTAACAGACAGGTGAGGACCACTCCCTTCTGAGATGTCAGTTTGTTTGCCAAACTTAAAGATTGACTTCTTTCCACATATGTACAAGCAGGGCCGGTTTTGCTATGGGCAATGTGGGCGACCACCCAGGGCGCAACCTATGTGAGGGCGCAAGAGCGCCCTCAAAAAAAAAAGAAAAGAAAAAAAAAAGAAAAAAACCTCGCCAGTTTTCTATACCGCTCATTTCCACGTCACGTTAGTTGAGTGGGCGCCCTCATTGTCACGTCAACTTGCTGCTGAGAGTCAGAAGAGGCAAGGGGAGGGGCGGAGGATCAACTGCGACTGCAGAGGTTGGCAAGGTGGAGGTGCGGGGGTAGACTGATGTATTTCATTCCTAGAATTAACATAGACCCATATACCTACATGTAATTAATTGGGTTATGTGAAAAATGAAAAAACTCTTGATTGGGCGAGCGGACGGTGTTTGCAAAGGTAATGCAAAAGTAAATGATGTGGAGTCTTCATCTTCATCATGGATCAAAGTGAAAGACCAAAGAAGCCATCAGGTGCCCAGTTCAGAAAAAGAAGAAAAGAAGAAGAGGAGAAACGGGCAAAAGATAAAGGTATGCAGATTTCTATGAGTGACGTGAGTGACAGCAGGCTATAGGCTATTTATTAGCCTCTTGCTAATATGTTGTTATTAGCCACAAAAGATGACTGTATTTGGTCGTATTTATTTTTGCTGAACTAGCAACTATTAGAATTGAAGCATCATGTCATGCAACTAATTTCATCCATAGGCAGCTTAGTCTAGTTTGTGTTTGCAACACAACAAGTGCAAATTCACACAGACGTCCTGACTGTGGAGTTTTTTTTATTGCTATACGCTATATGCTAACTTAAATAACTTCTAATATACATCGACATGGCATTTTGTAAGCTACATGTGATATAGCTTTTAAATAATTTGTAGTATGTTATGCTTAGTTTATAGAATGTTAACAAATGTTATTAAATGTGCATTATGCTCATTTTAATTGGGTAACTGATGCATGTGTAATGTGAGTGTGATCTAACACATATTGTATCTTAATTGTAAATTCAGGGCACTTCTGAAATATTTTGGAGCTGGAGCACCCACTGGCCAAAATGAGGAGTCAGATACTTCCACAGCAGCCACAGACATGGCCATGAAGGATGAATCTTTTTTTTTTTTGTAGTTATTTATTTTATTTTATTTTATTTTTAGCTTTCTTCAGGGATTTTTCAAACATGGTGGATCCTGTGATGAAGGATTTGTGTAATTTACATCTGTGTTTATATACTGTATTTCATTTATTTATCTTGTGTTTTGTGTGTTCTTGTTACCTTTTATATATAATGAAGTAATACAAATCTAAAACATTGTTGTGTCGGTGGTGCAGGGTTGGGGGTAGGTTGTTTTTTTTTTTGGGGGTAGTTTGCCCAGGCCGTAAATGTAGCCAGGACTGCCTCTGTGTACAAGTATGTCTGCAGTCCTACTATTAATTCTTACCGAATATATGGCTCTGTGCTGCTGTCCCCAGTCAGCTGGTCCTTGGTGAGGTAGGTGTTATGGGAAGAGGAGATGAAGTAGTGTGCCAGTGGGCGTGTCATGTCTTGGTAAACCCTAGCATGTTCCGGTTAAACACACAGTTCTCCTTAGAAAGCATGTATATGGTGAAACCATTGGGGTCATGAACTGGTTCTTCTGGGCTGTACTGGGCAAAGGCACAAACACAAGTGAATAAAGCAGGGGAATTAATATACGTACATATATCATATGAGTTTGTTGGGCATACAATACAAAGCAGATATGATAATACCACGTGACAAGCAGTTCTGAGTATACTGGCCCCTTAACCTTAAAGGTTAATTTCATTGGTTTGATCATGGTGTGAGTACATGACCAATCCCTTGGTCACCTTTCATTGCTCCTCACTGTCAGGTTGTCCCCATCTATGACCACCAATCTCATCTGAAAACCCATCTTTTTACAACTACGTTTGAGGTATTAATTAGTGATTTACACATGCAACAGATAAAGAACAAAATCAGCAGTCATTTTTCTGGCAACCTGACTCATGTAGGTCCAATATTCACTCTTCTTTTAGCTTCTTTGATCTTTATTAACTCCTGAGGCTCTTTAACTGTTGGACACATTTCTGTGTTTAACATCTAATCACTAACTTTGTCTATCTTCAATTGGGAAGTAGTGTCCAATTTCTCAGAGTCGTCTTGCTGAACACACACCAAATAAATGTTGATATTTTGCAATGTATTGTTACTTAGCACCGTACCCCACTCATTAAGTTCATAGGTGAGTATGAGGCTTTGGGCATGGATGAGTGAAGCGTCCTCCCCCTGGTCTTGGAGGAAATCCCTCAGGTCCACAGTGGAAAGTACACAGCCATTTGCAGAGTAACGGATAAACACAGCATCCAGCTCTGGTCTCCGTAACAACTCCCTGCAGAAAACCTCGATCTCCCCATGGTCCAGACGTCCGTCGGCTGACTGGTCACATTTCTGTCAGTGAAGCAGAGTTACACACAGATGATTCTTTGTTTAGGTGTGAACATCTGTTTTCAAGCTGGTCTCAATTGTTAGACCCATGTATCACAGAATTAATGGAGGTCTGTCATTAGTCAAGTCAAATTAATTCATAAATCACTTTTTATTAATGACTGAAATCCCGGATATGGGGCTAATGTTTTTTTTTTTACTGTGTGTGTGTTTGTTCCGCTACCTGGAAGAGGCTGCGGGCATACTGGTCACTCAAGTCAATGTTGATCATCTGCAGCAGTGTCTGGATTTCGTCATAGCTCATCTTATCGTCATGGTTCTGGTCAGCTCGACTCAGGTAAGCATGAATCCAGGTGACACACAAACATAGTCAAGGAAGAAACCAGAGCAGAAAATGTGCAATACTTGGTGGTGCTATAGTTTTACTGATATTGAGTTTTAAGCACAGAACTAATATCTAATTATCAAAAAAGCAGAGAGGAATGACGAGTACTAACATTCTATGTTTTTATCAAATACCTGTTTTACTGTTGGCACTATTGTTTGGTACTTAAGGGTCCTAACCCATAACCCCAACCCTGGCACTATTGTTTGGGACTTAAGAGTCCTAACCACTAACCCTAAGGGTCCTAAGTCTAGCCTCCAAAAATATCTTGGCACTATAATGTCCTTGTTTAATGTAAAAGACAGTTCTACAATTCCAATTGAACAAAATTAGGATATTGGTCAAGTTTCTCCTTCTGGGTCATGTTCTCCACTCTCTCCTGCAATGTTCGGATGCGCGGGCCCAGTGCTGGGCCTCCTCCTGGCTCTGGCAGAGAAGATCCAAGCTCTTGCGGGGCCCTTTGAAGACCACTGTCAAACACCGGCCCTCGGGTACTGAGCCAACCATTTGCCGTAATGTCTCTGACTGGCAGCCCTCGCGAACACACTCCACTTCCATGATAGAGACTGAGGATGTGCCAGGGGAACAGTGAAAGAAAAGAATGAGAAAGAACAAGTAATTAAAGTTAAAGTATTGCATAATTGATTATCCATCCTGTTATCAAGTGATATTCACTGCAAGGGGGGTTTCAGAGGTTTAATTGAGAAACTGGTGCTGAGTATTGATCATTAACCTGTTACCACAATGGAGATACTTGAGAGTTTAGACAGAAAATACACAATTAAAAAGGAAACCACAACAACAAACATGGTACATAAGAAGACATTCTTTTTGGATGTACTTTTGCAAATATTAATTAATCAAAGAAGCCAATGTAGAAATATTGAATTCCCTAAAATATTTGCTTTTAAGAGCCCTTAAAACATTTGTCATTGATTTTGATAAGCCACCATGCCCAAAATACTCAACTTCACAGTAGAAATAAATATGTTTACAGCCTGGTTCAGAAGCAGTTTTGGTCTCTATACAACTGTCCTTTATATAACATGGCCATTTAAATTCTATTAAGGCTTAATGTTATGCATAATTAAAGGCATGGCTGGTTTCAGCAACCAGGCTTCATTCAGCCTGCCTCAGCTTCCATACATGCTTTATGTCTTTGCCCACTTTTGGATTAGCCGGGATCTGGCCTAGTCAGGCACTGCCAGAGCGACCACAACTGGCTTTTCACCTTCGAAGGTGGCCATTCAAACACTTGTTCCTTCTGACTTGGTCAGAGAACACATCGTATGGTATGAACAAGATCTTTTCAAGCTTAACCCGACCTGACATCACTGCAGAAGAAATAATGAGAGAAGTGGGAACCTTTAGTCTCTTTCACAGCTCTCTCAACCACAGCCTCCACGCTTGAAACACATGGATTGCATTACACAATCATAGCTGACGCTTTTGATCGTTCTTTCTTGTGACTTCCACTTTCACGCTCAAGCTAACATTTTGTAATCTCCTCACAGTACTTCACAGTCCATCTCTCATTCTGTGCATTATCATTTTACACACTGTAATCAGTTCATTCATGACACATTTTTAGTGTAGAGTCCACGTAATTCCAAACAATTTTCTCATGTTAAATCAACAGGTTTTGTTATTTGTTATTTTTGAGTTAATTTAACTTAAATGTATAATTAGTTCAATAAGAATTAGCAACACATACATTGTGCACTTAGCATATAGTCTGATAGTTAAATTAACTAAAAAAACAGCTGTAAATGTGTACTCAATGTTTTTAAGTTCATATGAATACATGTTTTACAAACTTATTTTCTAGTAAAATATAGTATAAAGTATAAATAATTTTGTAAACATGAGTCAAGCTATGTCAACTACTAGGAAGCCACTCTCCTAGTAATGTCAACATAAAAATGTGAAAACACAATAATTTTTGAGTATATTCACCTCAGTAGGAGAAGTTATATTGACATCAGTTTAACCCAATAGATTTTAGGTTCAAAATACGAATATTTGATGTTTACAATAAACTGTGAGTCAGTAATGCAAGCAAAATGTAAGCATTATTTTAGAATGTAGGCATGCAAGTCTACATTCAGCTCACAACAACAACTCACTCAGGCCTTTGAAGTGTGTATTTAAGATGGGGTCATTTTAAGTCGCTAAAAGATTTAATTATTAAATACACATACACATAAAAACACATATTTATTTATGTTGGTTTAAATAATTGTGCCTATTAATCGCAGAGACTTCTGTGTACTGGTAATATTTGTGACACGACCACTGCTGTTACCACTTTTGCTACAATATGCTGCATTTTGTGTTAAAATTGGATTTCAGTTTGGATTTTGTCTGTCAACAGAAAATCATGGTTACAGGGTATGAGGCTTGGGCAAGAACATGTTTGGTTTTCTTGTAATCCGGAGCCCTGAATGCTGAAATTACAGTTTATACTTGTCATTATATATTTTGCAGGATAGCGTGGAAAGGCAGCAGTGCCAACACTGGTTTGGCAACTAATTACACTGATGACAGCATGGCACTGTCAGAGTCACAGAGTCTAATTCCTACTAAATTTAGACACAAACAACTTTAGGGAGAGGTGAGCTGTCTGTCTCTAGGAAACACACTTGAACAAATCAAGCAAGCTGTGTGTGTGTGTGTGTGTGTGTGTGTGTGTGTGTGTGTGTGTGTGTGTGTGTGTGTATTTTCGACTTGTTTGTTCATCCAGCCCACCTTGACGCTCATTTCCATACGTGTACTTTAACAATCACACTGTCGAACGTGTTTGAATGAACCAATTTAAACATCGCTACAGACCAAACATCAGCCACTGTTTGCCACCTTCTATTTACTGCTGATTTCAAGAAAAACTGCACACGGTTTGTTTAAGATGTTGTGTGAGGTCACTGACTGACAGCCAGGTTCTATGTACTGTGTGTACCTGACAACAGACAGACGGCAGAGAGGGGAATCCTGCTGAAAATATATCAAATGTTGTACGTGAGTAAGATGTTCACAGAGTGTAAGAAGAATGAGATCTCTGTGGAATCTGCACACAGCTTTTTACTCCTAAAACATTTTTAATCAGTGACATCACCACCAACCATTCGCTGAAGACTTCTGGAACAGAATTGCAGAGGCTACACCGCAAGATCCAAACCTCTCATCAGCAGTGAGAATTGAAAAGTACAGAGATGAGCCTGAAACATTTATGGACCTTACCCAAAGAGACGGGTAAGGCCAAAGTGTGGAGAAACCACACCTATGCACAAAGACATGCATCAAAATCAAAAATCAAAAAAATAAAAACAGGCAAGACAACAACCCAAAGCATACTTCAGTGCAACCAACGAGTTCATCGGGAAAGTGACAGGCTTTCGACTGCTGAAGAGGAGACTGAAAGTAAAAGTTGTGATACAGAATAGAGTCAAACACAAAGTATCATGACACTTTCCATGTCGAGCAGATCTAGTGGAAAGTGATGAAGACATTGTGAAAGTGTCACGTACTGACCTACCTGGCTCTCACAGATGCTGTTTTCTGAGAGGTACCAAAGAGTCAGAAGGGTTAGTGTTATAAAAATTAGGATTATACTGGAGTTCAGATGTTTTAATTCTTGTAGAAGAGTGTGTGTGCTTTCTGTCTCTTTCCCACTTCCCTTATCAGGCATGTGCTTGCTGAGGCAGGAAGGGAGAGATGATTAAAAAACAGACCAAGGACAAGAGAGACAGGTTAGGGGAGGTATCATTTTGAAAAAGAAACATAAGGTTCATTACTAAGCGGAAGACCAAAAAAGGAAATTGTTAGTGGGAAGATATCCAAGACAGCCCATTTTATGAAAAATGTATAAGAACCAACTGACAGAGCTCCTCAGTGAGCCTTTTCTCTGTAACCCCTTTTGTGTGTTGCACTGTTGCTCCTTCTTGTACAAGAATAATAAATTCAACTTAAACTTTGATACTTTGAATCCAGTCTTCCTTATTCAAGAGTTCTTCTTGAAAAAATTCTCGTAGCAGTTAGGGTTAGAGGACTGACTAACTTGGAATTAAGGGGACCTTACTTTATAAAGGCAAGAAGACAAAGGTTGGAACCACTGCCTAGACCACCCAGTCACATTCGTCAAACACATTTGATCTAAAACTAGTAGAATAAATTACTGGGTGTGGCTGACAGCTTCTACTTTCTCATATCCATGTCAAGTCCAGTTTAATCTACTCAGGGTTTTCAGAGGTAGGTATGGATCATAGAGGAGTATAGAACACAAAGTATTCAGCTAAACAAACAAGACATGAACAAGCACATCAAACATTAGCTTGTCAGTTTGTGTTTGGGCGAGAAAGTTAGAAGTTCTGTAACGATCAAGGGTGTCATGAAAGAAAGATGCATATTACACACACATACACACACTGTGACACATCAT
This sequence comes from Miichthys miiuy, assembly GCA_036365135.1. Classification (NCBI taxonomy): domain Eukaryota; kingdom Metazoa; phylum Chordata; class Actinopteri; family Sciaenidae; genus Miichthys; species Miichthys miiuy. The sequence goes on along the minus strand of CM071623.1, from coordinate 3,374,958 downwards.
AAGCACATATAGTCTTGTGGCAATTAAAGGCCTTGTACTGTGTTTGGAGGTTAACCTCATGGGTGAGCCGTATTGGTAACTATATAGCACCAAACCACAGACTCCAGGGCAGACTCCTACCACCATATAATGTCCTATAATCTCAGTGTTTGAACTACAGCAGGATGGGCTGCCGTCTCAGGCTCAAAATAGATGAGCTCTATAATCACAACACCGTGTGTGAGCCTCAGATAGCGGAGGACAGGGAGAGTAGCTGTGTGTGCGGGTCTATGTCTGTGCAGAGCAGTAAGTAGCATTTAAAGTTGGCAAAAATAGATACTGTATATCCATGTTTCACCTTACACGCCCAGTCAGAGCACTGAGCTCTTCTGGCACAGTTACTACGGCAAAGGAAAGGCCTGCATGTAACCAATTATCACACAGAGATGGTTCTTAACCTCTGGGTGGAGCCCCTTAAAGACTGAATTTAACGGGTTTACACGACTAATTTTACAGTCTTTAATGCATGTGGAGAGGTCCACATGGATCCACTCAGTTCAAGTAACTAAGAACCGACCTGGGACATGCTGCATCCAAATCTTATTAAAATCTATTTGGGTTAGGTAAGGTCCTGTTCTATAGCTACAGATCTCAGGTCAGTAGAGTACGCTTAAAACAGACTAGTTTAAAAATCCAGCACGCATACATCACCAGTGTTGGGTGTAGCACATTACTGTAATCACATTATTGTTCCTACTTCAGTTACAATGACTGTCCATCCATCCATCCATTTTCTGTAACCCATTATTGTCATCATCATGCAGTTCATATTACTGTATGTGACAGTGCAACAGGAGATGTTGAGTAACATGGAAGTAATGAAATGAGTAAAAACTTACTCTCTACAATAACACACACACTTACAGGATTGTTGCTCCTTGGCCCGGCTGGAGGTTTTGTGGGACTGACACCACACAGTGACACCGTCTTCCATCAGCTTCATAGTTCGTCGCTTCTGCCAGCGAGGTGAACGGACCTTCACATGTGATAAATGAATCTGTTAAATTTCATTGATTTCATCACATCTACCTGGTAATACTACTAACTAACTAACACCTACTAACAGCTCATAATTTGTAACATCTTTACCTTTACCATACTGGAACCCTGCAGCATCCGCTTCACATCTTCATCATCCTGAACTCCTGGAGAGCAAATAGACAGATAATGATGTTATGAAAACTTTACTTGATCTTGTACAGGATGATGGTGAGTGCTCTGAACTTGACTGAACGCTGGGGGTGAGGAGAGAAAAGGAAGGGAAAAAGAGTAGAGCATAGTCAGAATTAGAAGTTGTGTATATACATCTGTTGGACCACAGCAGCTCGTATGGGAACTCTGTAATTCTGATATTTTAGTCCTGAACCAGCAGCTGGGTATGTCTAGAAATGACAAGGTACAGGCAGAGGCAGAGAGAAAATGAGGAGACACAGATAGAGAAAATTATGGTGATGAGGTGAAACAGGAAGGACTTTTGATTCCAGAGGATATTCCAATTAACTAAGTGCTCTTGTGACATCCTGTGACAACTTTTACAAAGAACACAAATGAGGAGATGTGCCTTTCAGGTGAATGTGCCTTTAGTGTGTTTCAACCAGAACAGATTTTCAACATTCACTGGTAAACAACACATGACGTGTCAATTCTACATGTACAATACTGTTAAACCATTCATGTCCACAGTGGAATGTTATATTTTCTGTTACAACACCTAAAGTTCCAGCTGAGCAAAATTCAAATGTATTGACATCAAACTGGTCAAAGTAAAGACCTGTAGATCAAGTTAGGAATTTTAGAACTTCATAATTATAATGCACACATATTCTTGACTGTTGCAATATAGATTCAAAAAGATAAATGATCTGTTGCTTTTTCTTTGTCCAGTATAGTCATTATGCAGATCGTAGAATTCTTCTGAATATGGTATGTCAAGACAAGTCAAGTCAATTTTATTTATATAGCACATTTAAAAACAACAGAAGTTGACCCAAAGTGCTTTACAGTCAGAGCGGATCGCAAGGATAAAAACAAACAAACAAAAAAAAACAAAAAAAAAACAACAACAACAAAACAAAACAAAGGTAGACAAAGTCATTAATAGTGCAGCCTCAGACTGAGCTAAAAGCAAGATCATAGAAGTAAGATTTTAAACTGGATTTAAAATTGTCAGTAGTGGGGAAGGACTTTATGTTATGGGGTAGGCTATTCCAGAGCTTGGGGGCAGCAACAGAGAAGGCACGGTTGCCTTTAGTTTTTAGGCGTGAGTGGGGGACTGAGAGGAGCTGATGTGATGATGACCTGAGAGATCTGGGGACAAAGTAAGGAACCAAGAGATCAGAAATATATTGTGGAGCTAAGCCATTTAGGGCTTTGTAAACAAATAATAAAATCTTAAAATTAACTCTGAATTTCACTGGCAACCAGTGTAAGTGTGCCAGGATTGGGGTGATGTGGTGTCTCTTTTTTGAACCAGTTAAAAGTCTTGCAGCAGCATTTTGCACCATTTGGAGTCTAGATAGGGTGGGGTCAGTTAGCCCTATGTAGAGGGAATTGCAATAATCCAACCGGGAAGTAATAAAAGCATGGATGACAGTCTCCAGATCCTTCTTAGATAAAAACGGCTTGAGTTTGGCGATGGTTCTGAGCTGATAAAAACCCTTAACAACATTACTGACCTGACTGTTGAAACCTGGGACTATCAAAGAGGACACCCAGATTCCTAACCACGTTATGGCAATTAGGAGCTAGGGGACCAAGTGCATTGCTGAGAGTGCTGACAGAATCAGGTGGACCAAAGATAATTTCATTCAGTTTTATTGTCATTGAGTTGTAAAAAGTTCCTCGCCATCCAGCATTTGACGTCATTTAAACAGTGAAAAAGATTTTGTAGGGAGCAGGTGCTGTTGGGTGTGACCGGTAGGTAGAACTGTGTATCATCTGCATAACAATGGTAAGGAATATTGTGTTTTTGAAAATGGAGCCAAGTGGAAGGTATAGGGAAAATAGAAGAGGACCTAAAATTGAGCCTTGAGGAATGCCGCATTTAATAGGAGCAGGGGACGAGGAACAGTTCCCAATTTCAACAGCGAATGTTCTATTTTTAAAAGGAGGTAAGCCATTTTAGGACTGTCCCCTGTAGCCCAACTTCAGCCTCCAGACGTTTTAAAAGAATGGCATGGTCAACTGTATCGAAAGCTGCAGTGAGGTTGAGAAGAACTAAAATAGCAGACGAACCAGAGTCAACAGAAAGGAGAATGTCATTGTGTACTTTAAGCAAGGCGGATTCTGTACTATGTAGAGTTCTAAAACCAGATTGAAATTTGTCAAAAATGTTAAAAGTGTTTAGGTAAGAAGAAACCTGGGTGAAGACAACTTTTTCTAAAAGCTTAGAAATAAATGGTAATTTAGAAATGGGTCTAAAATTATTCATGTCACTGGAGTCTAGGCTTGTTTTTTTTAGCAGAGGTTGCACAATTACATGTTTAAAACACGAAGGGACAACTCCACTTGTTAAGGAGCTATTGACTATGGCTAAAATAAGTGGACAGATCGTTACAAAAACCTCCTTAAACAGGCGTGTCGGTAAAATATCAGAAGGGCAGTAGGTGGAATTCATATGTAAGACCATGTCAGATAGCTGAGAGGATGATACTAGTTGGAAGTGTAGGAGGTGACTGGCAGGGTGATGTATATCTGATGGGTCAGGGCCTGATGGTAAGCTAGAAGCTCTTATGTTGTCAGTTTTTTGGATAAAATTTTTTAGAAAAGCCTCACAGGTTTCAGTAGTGGAGATGGGCATAGTGACTGTGGTAGTGTTAGGATTTATAATAGAGTTTATTGTGTGAAACAGTATTTTGGGTCTATTGGCGTTTTTGTTAATAAGATCAGAATAGAATTGTGCTTTAGCGGACTTTATGGAGCTTTGGTAAAGCTTTAACTGGATCCCAAAAGCTTCATATGAAATCTGGAGTTTATCCTTTTGCCATTTGCGCTCTGCTCTCCTACAAGCTTGCCTGATAGCGCGAGTGGAGTTGTTCAACCAAGGAGTAGCACCAGTGTTTGCCTTAAGTCTTCTCTGTTTTAGTGGAGCTACATAATCTAGAGTGGCAGAGCAGGATGAGTTGAAGAGGTTAACTAGCTCCTCGGTATCGTTGCAGGAAGGAAGGACATCGAAAATATGAGGTGAGCAGGAAAGCATAAAAACCCTAGAAAAATGAGAGGCTGTAGCCATGTTTATGGATCGGACAAGGGAGTGAGGCTGCAAAGGAGTAGGAGGAGGGCAGGACAATGCGGAATCAAATGTAACCATAAAATGATCAGAAATACCAACAAATCCAGATGTTAAAACAAGGTCTAGTGTGTGGCCTTTCTGATGCATTGGACCCAGATACAGAAATGGATGCATCTCAAAAACTATAAGGAGTTATAGTTCTATTAAATGTTTGTAGTTGTGGCTCAGCAAATGAGGTGTCAAAATCAGGTAAAAATGAGTATTCTCAGCTCTGAATGTGCTGAGGCCATGCCCGCTCGTGGGAGCAGTCAAGCCGCCATTTTGAAGCAACTGAAACACTCATATCAGTAATATATCATTGAAAGTCTTTTCACATGTTTTCAGCAACTATTTTACAACATATTAAATGTTTTTCGAAAGAAATCTCTTAATTTCCTTTACATGGACTTTAAGGATCTAGATTTAGGGACATAGATGTTGAAGTTCAGCAGCTTCATTTACATCAGCCTTTAAAACCTCCAAATGGCTAAACTTTTTTTACTATGCGGGCAAGCATATTTTACATGTACAACAACTTTTTCCTTTAGCAAAGGAAAGGAAGTGTGCACTCTCACAGATGATGAATGAGTCTGGCTCCAGGTATTGGTGCTTAGTGACAAATATTTACATGAGGATTGTGGACAGTGATCATGCAAAGTGGACATGCAAAAAAACAAACAAAAAATGATGAACAAATTTCAAGCATGAGTTGATGAAATCAAAAACACACAACACAACAAACACACTTCATAGACAATAAAAATGATACATACAAAACATACAGCTTCATCAATAATAAAATAATGTAAAGAATTGTTAGTTAATCCAGATGTGGAAAACTCCTCTAACACAATCCGTTACATCTTAAGTTCCACATGTTGACATGGCTGTCATTACAGATCTATGACCTATACACTCTTTGTCTGCAGCTTCCTTTGTGTACTTTCAGTCTGACTGTGCAACATCTGTTAAGCCACATCCAGATGATGACCCATCTCTGACCTATTTATCACCCGCATAGTCAGAGCTAAGATTATTAATTTGACTTGGATTAGTAGATGGGAACTCACTGGGAGTGAATGTAGTGTGTGATGCAAACGATCTTGTGATGAATGGTGTCATGAACCTGATATAAATATATTTCATGTACATTCAACAGCAGTTCTAAGAAGAGATGGAGATTCATCATTTTAAACACAACCTTAAAGCTGCAGACATCAATGGAACAGTTTGTGGAGAAATGCTGAGAGTTCGAGTTCAGAGAGAGTTCAGTATCACTCTTATGTTTGTCCATTAAGAAAGGAGCTGGAGCCAAGAGATGATTAGATTAGTTTAACATGAAGAAAAGACTTTACTATTTATAAAAAAATATTAAAGCTCCATGTATTTTATTTTTGGAAACTTGTGGCCTGTGAAACAAGTTGTTAAGAAAATAAACACAACATTCATTAACAGGTTCATTATCAGGTTTGTTTAATCTGTACACAAAAAACAAAAAGAGTTCTAGAGTGAGTTAGGTGCTGGAACAATTTCAAGCAAACAGTGACTTTAGCTGTGTTGGTTGTCCGTTCTTAACTTATGACAGAGCCATGCAAACTGTATTCACCTGTTTAATGTTTTTATGCTAAGCTAGGCTAAGCTAGGCAACAATGTCATTGTTGTGTTTACAGCTTGTTCCAATGCCTCCAGTTGGCCAAAACAATGAAACAAATACAGCTTTAAATGTCCAGGTTGTGAGATTTATGGGGCTTCTGTGTGCAGAATATGGCATGAACGGAATATAATATTCATAACTATGTTTTCATTAGTGAGAATCGTTAGAATGAGCCTTGTATGTCTACAGACACTGTAGGTCCTTTTCTACAGAGTTGCCATGTTTCTACAGTAGCCCAGAATGGACACACTAAACACTGCCTACAGATTTGCATTTCTCGGACATTTTGCAACCACGTTAGTTTTAATTTTTTTAACATTTCCATTATATGAAGTTATTACAAACGCTAAAACTTATTCTACTCCTGTCCAATGGCAGCAGATGGAGACAAATGTAAACTGTTGGAATGATTTCAGCCCCACTTGAAGCCCAGCAATCTAATCAATGACTACCAGTAATTATAGTAACCAATAGAATGGTGTGGAATGTAACTTATCTCATGTTTCCTCTGAGCAGAGGCTTAAAACGGGCTCTAAGGGGCCCTGTGGTTTTATAATCACATAACCATACACAGTAACATGTGAATGTGTATTTAGGGGGATTAGGAAGTTTCACGTTGCATTCTCTTGAACCGCAAAAAATAATTCATAAAAATGGTGTGATGTTGCCTTTAACCTCTCCTCCACAGATTCTGCTGAGTCCTCAGCTGAGTAAGCAGGACTCAGCAGTTAAAACACTGTGGTTTGGGAAGGGCTGGGTGACTACACGTACAAAGGCGTCTTGATACTGGGAAAACCACACAAGCACGCACACACACACACACACACACACACACACACACACACACACACACACTTCCTTGTTTACAGCAGTGAGCTACTGTACATGAGGAGAGCAACGTTGCAGCAGTGGGGTTTTCAGTGAGCTGAGTGTGTGTGAAGAGCCAAACCATTAGAAACCAGGTACACACACCACCACAGAACAGAACAGTGTTCCTCAGTTGGTGAGATGAAACCACGTGGTCTAACTCATGATACAGCTGCTACATAGAAACAAACAGTTACTGCAACACCCTCAATGTGGTGATATTTACTTTATCAAGGGAGTTGAGATAAGATAAAGACAATTGTGCTGCCCTAATACACACAAAAACCAGTGATATTATGATGCGTATGATGTGTATCCAACTGGAACTGACCATTTTACCAATGGTGGAAAACTACTGGCAAAATGCAACTGAAAGTTGTATTTAAATGAAAGTAAACAAGTTGTAGGTGGTGAAAGTTTAAAACCCTGCAGGGCATCATATTCTATGAACTAATATGTATATGTACTGGAGTGGAAATACTCAAATAAAGTAGCAGAGAACAACTGTATTTATATAAACAGGTTGCACAAATAGAGAGTAGTAAATATTTACACACAGTGTAAATATGTGTATATAGCATACAGTGTTTACATTTACACACAATGTGAACACTGCCAGGTGTAGCTGACTAACTGACAAAATGAATGTTCATTTTCATGAGCATGAGCTAAAATATATTATGAGTTGTTTAGAGAGTAGACAAGGTCATATGGAACCAAAACTTCTGACCAGACATGATAGAATGCTGTTTAATAAGGATGGAAAGATTTCAAATTAAATTTCATGTTTTGTACGTTTTTACTAGATAGACTCTACGCTATGTTAGCATAAATACTACTGAATACTCTGAATCACACATATTTCTCAATGTTTGCATATAAGAAGTTATATCTTAAAAGGTTAACATAAACGATTAACAGTTAAGTTTATATATATATATATAATTTTAGTTTTTATTGTTGTTCCAAATGTCATACAGAATTATTATTCCATAAGCATCTCAATTACAACTGTTTTGTTATTAAGTATTCAACAATGCATGACCAGAAAAAACTGTTGTATTTTGTATTGTTTGATCTCCTAAAACTGTTATTTTAGAAGTTACAGGCACTTCTATATTGACTTCCCGTTTGCTTCCTCCTACTTGCTTTTGATTGGGCAAGTTTCTTTGAGACTGATTTGACTCAAGTCTTTAACTAAGACATTGTTTAAGTTTTAATGGTGCAACCAGATTTAGTAAATCACTGGTTTAAACCTAAAAACTTTGATAATGGATTTGAGAACAGCTGACACAGCCCAAATTCAGTACAAATTACAGTACTTACTGTGAGCACAATAACTTAATAGCATCCCATCTCTAAAACTTTCCCATCAAACTATATTTTTCCACATGCCATGTTTTGACAGATTGGTACAATCTTTGATTATGTTTCCTGCTCATGTCATTTCAGCCTGAGTTTAATGGAAGTTTACTTTTCTAGGACCCAAATCAGGTCCCTGCTGATACACCAAACAGAAAAAAACATGTGACCTCACCAGGTTCATGTCACGGCCACATTTGAAAAGTATTCATTTACATAAAGCCTGACAATATAGTATGATGATGTAACATAGTCTCATGACTGTGGGGAAATCCTCTTTTCTCTGACTTTCGTTACAGGGAGGTCAGTCTGGATTCAGTCAACAGTGTTGTTTCATGTGGAAAGTTAAATCTTCATTAGGGAAGAACAGCTTTAATTGTGCACAATGATGATGATCACAGCTAATGAAGTAGGCTTTGAAGTCCCGTAATACACACAGGGAGCCCATGTACATGAACACAATGGGGAACCACACACACACACACACACAGACACACACATATGCATGCAACAGTAAAGGCCTTCACAGTCAAACACAGGTCTGAGGGATAATTAGTCTTCTGTCGGTGCCTTAATTAACTGGCTGACACTCAATAACTTCCTGAGTAAAGGCCATTGGCTCGAGCAAAGAAAACATTCACGTGAATTATTTTGATGTTTTTTCTTAGTCAGTTAAATGAATAATGAGATGATGATGAAAATGATACACAAATTAGAAGGTAGATTTGAAAATATTATTTGTCCCTTAGCATTTTGTTTTAGTTCATAAAGCAATGGTTTGATTTGGCTGTGCATATTCACTTTCATTCTCTTTTAAGATTTTTCTTTTTCTTTTCAAGGTTTATTTGATAGAGACAGCTGAAGAGTGACAGGAACATGTGGGAAAGAGCCACAGGTCGGATTCGAACCCTGGGCTTCGCAGGACTGAGCCTTCACACATGGCGTGGCTGCTCTACCAACTGAGCTAAACACCGCCCCATTTCACTCTCTTTTTAAACCTCAAAAGAAAATCAGGGCGTCTTGAAGAGGCTGTCTGGAAGAAGAGATCTCGGATCTTCCTGTCTAAAGGATAATTTAAAAGAATCTTTCCCCAAATGACAAACTCTTCCTTAAATAGTATTAAAGAATGTTCAATGTTAACATGTCAAATCTAGATGTTAGATGAACTGACAGTACAATAATAACATTTTCAGAACAGCACACACTGTAGTGACTGAAGAGCAGACTGGAGGGCAGCTGTGACCAATAATTGATAAATTGATCAATCAATCATCACATTAAATTACTAAAATAAAATGTTTCTAGTTTGGATAAATAATTAATTATTTATTAAAGTATCAAACCGCCTAACTGCACATTAGATCATTTGATAAACAAAACAAGATGATGTTATTTTGTGTTTCCTATGATCATTATTTGTTACATGTCACATGTCACTCAACTCTGCGTTGATTCATCATGAACAATAAGTCAAAGATTAATTCACGGTAATTCATTTTTGATGCAACTCTTTTCTTGTTTGTTGCAACTCTCAGCTGAGTTTGACTCAGCTGGATGTTGTAAACATTGCAGCAAAACTGTGTATAAGTACTAATGGATCTAATATATTAAAAGGTTAACATAAACGATTAACAGTTAAGTTTATATATATATATATAATTTTAGTTTTTATTGTTGTTCCAAATGTCATACAGAATTATTATTCCATAAGCATCTCAATTACAACTGTTTTGTTATTAAGTATTCAACAATGCATGACCAGAAAAAACTGTTGTATTTTGTATTGTTTGATCTCCTAAAACTGTTATTTTAGAAGTTACAGGCACTTCTATATTGACTTCCCGTTTGCTTCCTCCTACTTGCTTTTGATTGGGCAAGTTTCTTTGAGACTGATTTGACTCAAGTCTTTAACTAAGACATTGTTTAAGTTTTAATGGTGCAACCAGATTTAGTAAATCACTGGTTTAAACCTAAAAACTTTGATAATGGATTTGAGAACAGCTGACACAGCCCAAATTCAGTACAAATTACAGTACTTACTGTGAGCACAATAACTTAATAGCATCCCATCTCTAAAACTTTCCCATCAAACTATATTTTTCCACATGCCATGTTTTGACAGATTGGTACAATCTTTGATTATGTTTCCTGCTCATGTCATTTCAGCCTGAGTTTAATGGAAGTTTACTTTTCTAGGACCCAAATCAGGTCCCTGCTGATACACCAAACAGAAAAAAACATGTGACCTCACCAGGTTCATGTCACGGCCACATTTGAAAAGTATTCATTTACATAAAGCCTGACAATATAGTATGATGATGTAACATAGTCTCATGACTGTGGGGAAATCCTCTTTTCTCTGACTTTCGTTACAGGAGGTCAGTCTGGATTCAGTCAACAGTGTTGTTTCATGTGGAAAGGTAAATCTTCATTAGGGAAGAACAGCTTTAATTGTGCACAATGATGATGATCACAGCTAATGAAGTAGGCTTTGAAGTCCCGTAATACACACAGGGAGCCCATGTACATGAACACAATGGGGAACCACACACACACACACACACACACACACACACACACACACACACATATGCATGCAACAGTAAAGGCCTTCACAGTCAAACACAGGTCTGAGGATAATTAGTGTTCTGTCGGTGCCTTAATTAACTGGCTGACACTGAATAACTTCCTGAGTAAAGGCCATTGGCTCGAAAGAAAACATTCACGTGAATTATTTTGATGTTTTTTCTTAGTCAGTTAAATGAATAATGAGATGATGATGAAAATGATACACAAATTAGAAGGTAGATTTGAAAATATTATTTGTCCCTTAGCATTTTTGTTTTAGTTTGATTTTGCTGTGCATATTCACTTTCAATCTCTTTTAAGATTTTTTTCTTTTCAAGGTTTATTTGATAGAGACAGCTGAAGAGTGACAGGAACATGTGGGAAAGAGCCACAGGTCGGATTCGAACCCTGGGCTTCCAGCAAGGACTGAGCCTTCACACATGGCGTGGCTGCTCTACCAACTAAGCTAAACACCGCCCCATTTCACTCTCTTTTTTTAAACCTCAAAAAGAAAATCAGGGCGTCTTGAAGAGGGCTGTCTGGAAGAAGAGATCTTGGGATCTTCCTGTCTAAAGGATAATTTAAAAAGAATCTTTCCCCAAATGACAAACTCTTCCTTAAATAGTATTAAAGAATGTTCAATGTTAACATGTCAAATCTAGATGTTAGATGAACTGACAGTACAATAATAACATTTTCAGAACAGCACACACTGTAGTGACTGAAGAGCAGACTGGAGGGCAGCTGTGACCAATAATTGATAAATTGATCAATCAATCATCACATTAAATTACTAAAATAAAATGTTTCTAGTTTGGATAAATAATTAATTATTTATTAAAGTATCAAACCGCCCCTAACTGCACATTAGATCATTTGATAAACAAAACAAGATGATGTTATTTTGTGTTTCCTATGATCATTATTTGTTACATGTCACATGTCACTCAACTCTGCGTTGATTCATCATGAACAATAAGTCAAAGATTAATTCACGGTAATTCATTTTTGATGCAACTCTTTTTCTTGTTTGTTGCAACTCTCAGCTGAGTTTGACTCAGCTGGATGTTGTAAACATTGCAGTAAAAACTGTGTGTAAGTACTAATGGACTTTTCTCTGACATTTACAGGCTCTGTGATTCTGTTGGTATTGTCTTTGCACATATACAAGTCAAACTATGGAGCATTTAGAGGTTAAGTAACATGTCATATGACATCTTAATATCAAAGGTTCACAGCTGTGAACATTTTGTCAAACATACAGCTTTGCTTTCTGAACACAACAGTTCATTTCTCTGCTGTTTTTAATCCAGAGCTCCATCACTGGTAAAGATCTTTATCCTGCTGAGTGTCAGTTAAAAACTGATTTAAGGTCACAGCTCTGAAGAGGTTAAAGCGTCAGTTTAACAAACATATTGGAAACTAACTAGAGACATCGGTTAACAGCCCCAAACAAAGCTATGAATAGAATTTAATTTGTGCTGCTTGAAACATTTGAAATTCACACATTTTTAGCACAACATCAAAATCTCATCCCAGACACGATGTCCTAGTTAATGTGGATAATCCACAGCACACACTGTGGACAGCTTCCATTGGGAACTGGTTGTCTGGGTGGATCTCTGGTTTAATTCATATGTGTTCATCAGTTTGTATTTACATCATGGGCCTACAATTTATTTATTCAAATTCAAATTAATATTACAACCATCAGCATCTCCATTCACTGACCTTTTTATCTCTTGCTAAGAGTCTACAAGATAGATTACATTAACATTAAGTATGTGGGTAATGTGTGTGTGTGTGAGCAAGTTTGGCTATGCTGTGTTTGTTGTGTAGTTTTCTGAGCGTTAACACATTAAATTTGTCAGTGCTATGTACTGGGCTAACATACTGACCTGATTATGCTGAGACAGCAGTGACAGCACCTCGAAACCTCTGTTTGAGGAGGAAATTTGCTTAAACAGCTGGTAAATGTTTGTTTCTTCCCATGTGGGGCACCAAAGTTTAAAATCAGTCTGAACAGCAGAGCAGAACAGAAGCTGCACTATGACGGATTCCAAGAAAACACACCAGACACTTTTATTACCCCGTCTGACAAATAACACACGGACCTTCTGAATGGAATAAAATTATTCTCTGTAATGTACCATGGGCTCTCACAAGTCTGCACAGTTTTCATCTACAAGCTCACAGATGAAGACAGACATCTTAGTCTGAGCTGCACCATTATTGATCATAACTAAAATGATAGATGTAGAATGGAGAATGTCCCTGAGAGTAACAACATGCTGTGAAATGTTCCAACAACTACATGTAAAGCTCATCTTCTGTGGAACAAACTACCATTCTGGGTTTGGGAGGCAGACACGGTCAACACTTTTAAGAGCAGACTTAAGACTTTCCTTTTTGATAGAGCTTATAGTTAGGGCTGGCTCAGGTCAGGCACGGTATTGGTTGAAAACGCAGTCACATCTCCCTTTACTGAAAACTCTCTGTCTCTCTTTCTCCCTTCTCTCTCTATTTGTGGGCAAGTTTTTCCTCACTCGAACCGAGGGTCTAAGGACAGAGGGTGTCACTCCCTGTACAGATTGTAAAGCCCTCCGAGGCAAATGTATTTTGTGACTTTGGGCTATACAAATAAAATTTGATTTGATTTGATTTGATTTGAGCAACAAATAGACGTGAACTGACTTCCAGTCAGTGATCACATTCACTACCATTAGCTCTGATTTCATTAAATCAATCAGCTGTGCAATTTCTCCAAATCAAATACATTATCTTTATTAGTGCTGACCCAAAGAAATGTCAGTTCTCATAATTTCATTGCTTGCTTAAATCATTTATAAAAAGGCAACTGTTCACCGCTGTGGGAATTGATGTATACTGTATGTCTGTATATATGTAATAGCTTTGACTGTTGGTCACATAAAGCAACAGCATTTGACATAACTTTATACATTTTAGACAGTGTGTGAGCTATATAGTGGCACATTATTGATACCAAACATTGCGGTATGATACAATACAGCCAGCTAAAACACTCTGGAAATGGGGGTAGCACAAAACAACAGCAAGAGGTTACAAAACAAGAGGAGCACCTAAAATACTACAAAACAAGTTTCCAGGAGAGCTCATGTGTCACTAAGAGAAGCCTGTAGTTCACACCACACCATCAACTCTGATTAATCAATAAAAATAAAGATAACTGTTCCAGCCTTTAACTTTATATCATTTTACATCCCTTCAGCAATGCTAGTATGATGTGCTGGTAATTTGCAGTATACATTATGATCGATAGAACATTTGCACCTGAGATCAGCTCTAGTTTCCATCATAAAATGTGATTCACTCTAAGATATGAAATATTTTCTATAATTTGAATGTAGATTAAAAAGCTAAGAAGCTGAATCTAGTCTGTGTTAAAGTTAAATATTTCAACTTCAGCAGAGGGTTATTATGTTCTTTTATTTTGTCTTCTTTAGCTTGTCTTCTCTTTTTGAGGTCAGTTTACAGTATATGACATATAAATAACTGGTTAAGGATACAGTATTAGTATTCACTGCAGAATCTTGTTTTTATGATTTTCAATGATTCCTCATTACACCGACCAGAGGGTGGGAAGATAACGGTACTCGTACAGTCATTTAGTCCTGTATGTGTGTTCCTATCTCAGAGGAGACGCTTTGATCAGATCTAAGCACACATACTCACCGAGGTTCCTCAGAGGGTCGATGGCTTTTGACTGGGACGTCCCGGCTCCGTTCTTCTTTTTATTGCCCAACATGACGCAAGAAAGCTGCGCTTATTATCCTGCTCTGCCTCGCTCCCTTCCCGTTTGCTTTCCTTGTGTCCGGAGCCTGTGTTCTCTCTGAGGCAGGAGGAGCATCAGTTTCAGTCAGAGGATCAGCTCCTGCAGGAGGGCAGTGTGAACGTCTCCACGGTCACTGTGCTCCTCATAGTTTTATCCTGGAGGAGTGTGGCCAAACCTTCAGCCTGCTGATGTCACTGATGAGATTGGATTTATAAACGCAGAGCGTCAAAAAAAACCAACACACAGCACACAAAGGCTTCCGGGGTTTTCAAAATAAAAGACGCCGCGATTCACTTGAATGTCATGTTGGGCATATAATGATAATGATAATATTTGATGACATGTTTTTCAACATATTCTTAACACTTAGATTACTAGCTTTTCTCGGTGCTTTCAAACACATCTCACATAGTTTTGTGTGGTTGTGATCGAAGTGATTGGAACCTCCCCGTTAATATTATTCGCACCATTTGATTTTTATCCATTTCCCCAACACTGCAGGCCTCTGATTGGTGCGATAATAATAATATATATTTTAGATCTCAGTAACATATTTTTGGGTATGTTTTATGTTTTTCTTACTCTTTGCTCTGTATGACGAAATACGAAATAATGCTTTGTTTTGAAGGCAAATTCTCAACATTTCCGGGTTGTGTGTCGTGTGTGTCCGATAACCTGACGGCATGTAAACGGATTAAAGACAGCAGAGAGACGCTCCTGTGTCTAATGAAATATAGCCGTCCTCTGCTCGGTCCACTGAGCTCCAGTTTGATCCAGACAGTCTGAGAGATGAACACAGGTTTTCCTCTGACAATGCCCACTCTAATTTGGGGCAATGGTGCCGCATAATTTATGCACAAATGGATTGCAGGGTCTTTAATGAATTGATGGCTCCAGTTGATCTGAAACTGACTTATGTGCTGCCACCTACAGGCAGCCACACAGATTACATAATGATAACAAAAAAGAACTGAGTTTAAGAATGAACCTGCGAGGCAGGTCAGGTCTATCTATCTATCTATCTATCTATCTATCTATCTATCTATCTATCTATCTATCTATCTATCTATCTATCTATCTATCTATCTATCTATCTATAAAATAATTTACAGGTTACAGTGCTTCACAACAGCAACAACAACAGCAATAAAAACATTAATCAAGAAATCACAATAAAAAAATGAAGTGAACAGTAAAATTCACTTACCTTTCAATACAATGCAGATACATGCACACCATATGGAATTAAAATGAAAGTATGACAGAGGCATTTAAAGCTGTTTAAAAGAAGGCAATGATTTTACAAATCTGATTTCTCAACCCTAACCCTAACCCATATCTTATTTAATATATTTATTTATTTATTCAGTACTTAATTTTCTTTTTTTCTTCTCTATTTTATTTTATTTTATTTCATTTTATTTATCAATTCATTTTTTTGAGCTATCACTTTAAATGTCCAGGTGGGCGCAGTCAAAGACGTGTCATGTGACTGGACACGGAAGTCGTGGCTATAAACTACATCTCGGAGTTTCCGCAGAGAGACTACAGGTGAGTTGCAGCGCAGGTAGGTCCGCGCGCAGCTCACAGACAAACTTTACTGTTAATGTAAATCTGTAAATAAGTGAAAGCTCACTTCCTGACTTGCGCAGTGAGGAGTTTCCGTCAGTTTCTTGTGCTGCTGCTGATGGCGCGCGGCCAGTGAGGTAAGACAAGTTCACGAGCTCAGCTAACTGCTGCTAACTGCTGCTAAGCTACACCGGGCTGAGTTCAGTTCAGCTAGCCTGGCTAACTTTCATGTGTTTATGTCTTATATAACCAAAGTTCCGCTCGGTAACACGGTATTTCTCAGCGTGAACACGCAGCAGAATGTCATGAGTGTGAGTGTAGTTTGAGTAAAGCCTCTGGCAGTTCTCCATGTTGGCATTAAACTGCAGTAAAGCTCTGTCAGAGGAGTTATTGCGCCATACAGACTGCGGACCAACCTGCAGCCCAGCGAGCCTTCACTGGAGCTCAGTGTGGTGAGCTCATCAGAGTCTATGAAACCAGTCCTATTGATTTCATGTTCACTCTGATTTGTGGCTCCCACACGTCCTTGAAATCCTTGAAAGTTTGTGAATTTGAAGGGAAGAAAGTAAAGTCAGGTCAAGTGTTTGGAGAGCACATAGTCTGATAAGAGTCACACATTCAAACCGCTCTTTTTAACTCATGTAAAGCTGCTAGTTCTCATTCTAAAATGTTCATAACTGCATAACAGTTATTCATCTTGATCCCTGTCTCAAAATATGCCGTATTGGGTCCTTGAATTGGAGAGAATTGGGCCTGAAAAGTTTTTGAAAAGTCCTTGAATTTGATGTTTAAGAAGGTGTGTGAACCTTGATTTTTGTAACAGTCAAATGGTAAAGTGGACATGAATCTTTACAAATAAATATAATACTTATAGAATAGAAATAAAATAATCAAAGGTGTTTTGAAGTGATTTCAGATTAAATAAATGTGTGAAGAGGAGTCACACATCATCAAGACAACCAATCTGGTTCAGTCAGTGTCACTGAAAAGTAACAACCAGGGGAAAATATAAGAACCGTACCATCTCATCCAGCCTGTCGGAAGTAGAGCAGTATTCCAGAGAAACGTGTGGGATCAGCTGATGCAGACCTGAGTGTGTGCCTGGAGGTGCCTCTTCTAAATCTTGACTTTAAAGGTCACTTTCTGTTCTCTTGTCCCGCCAGCCACATTTAACAAGTCAAAGTGTCATGCCGGTCCCAGCTATGGCAGACCCCATGGTCGATCACCAGAAAAGGTTTCAGGCTGCTGTGGATGTTATTCATAACCTCCCCAAAAATGGTACGTAGCCTTTTTTTAAAATGTTTTTTTAGAACTATCACATTATCACACAAACTATTTGTTGCTGTTCAAACTGTGGAAAGTATGTCTTTATTTTTGTAGGATTGAACTGTGTAACTCAGAAGCCTCGGGTCAGATGACCTGTGAGTGCAGCTGTGATTCATGCTGAGCAGAGAGTATCAGAGCAAACTCCATTCAAGAAACAGAGCAGCTTAGTGTAGCTTTAACCAAGTGTGTGTGGATATTTTGTGACTTTAAGTAGAATGTCACCTCTGTGTGGCTGCTTATAGTTAAAACAGTCTATCCAATATGTACTGCACAGCCTAAACTGCCACTTTTTTACTGGAGTTTGGTGTAATTCTGTCTTCAGACGAGTGAGCAGCACATTTTATCAAAACAGTTACCTCTGAAGTGACAATGTGTCATCTATACTACCACCTAAACCAATTCACAAACACTGATGAAACGTATTCTCCTGTGTGTGTCGACCCACAGCAGCCGAGATATGACCCCCACAGTCTGGAGTGATCTGCAGTCTCTTTTGGTTTCCTGTCTCCAGACAGACAAACCTGATGAACGTCTGTGTTTTCTTACAGGTTCCTACCAGCCGTCCTATGAGGTGATGCTGCGTTTCTACAGTCTGTACAAGCAGGCGGTGTGTGGACCCTGTACAGTGGCCCGACCCAACTTCTGGGACCCCGTGGGGCGCTACAAATGGTATGTGTGTGTGCTTGTGTATCATTGTAATAAAAAGCCTGGTTAGTTTTCAGGTGCAGATCCACCAGCTAATCAGTTGTTTTCCTTTTTTACTGAACGTCACATCTCTGTTTAAAAATCAGTTTTCATTGTTTTGTTTTTTTAAACAATTTTTTAAAATTATTTCATTTGGCCTGAAGGCATTGAAACTTTGGTTTGGAGCAGTAGATAATCCCGTTAATCTCCACACTGTGTCACCTGCCAGCCAGAGGCCGTTTGGTTCTTGATGAAGATCAGCTACATGGGTTTTATATTACGAGCTGTGGCATGGCTACATGCAGGCTTAGACTGAAGGCGACAGAGATTGTGTTGCACAGTTAGTGGAGAGAGGATCAGTCATGCTTAAGGAAATCTTGACTGGCTAACGCTGAGGCTAATTCAGAGTTTGAACTTGGAGGACTGTCACTAGCATGTGCAGTCACACGCTGAACGTTCATGCTGCCTTTTGTTTGTATCTTCTATTTCTGCAAAGCTGACATTATCACAGCAAATGAATGACACGTTTTTATTGGGGTTTTCAGATTTTAACATACAAACACTATTTTGACATGTTTGACATGCAGATATCAATGACACAGTCATGCACAAAGAGAAGAGAAAAAAAAAAATGATTTCAGTAAAGATAAGCATTAAAGAACTACATTGAGGCCAGCTGTTCTGCAGTTTGGTGTACAGTATTAAAGGTTGTTTACAGATTTTTTTCAAGTTCAATCCAGATATAGATCTATATAAATTGAGTGGATTATTTTTCGTCAGCTCTGTAACAAATGTACCTCCTTAATTAAGAAGGCTAAATCTGAATTTTATTTATCTGAAACCACCAAAAATCTAAACGATGCCAGGAAATTTTGGAATGTTGTGAGATCTGCTTCTGGTGCTATGCCTTCTACTGAACTGCCAAACTTTTAGTCAAAGACTCTGTAAACCTGACCGATCAATGTGCCATGTTTAAATTATTTTAATGAACATTTTATCACAGCAGGGCACTTGTTTGATTTTTCTAACTGTAATTTTAAAAGCACCACTTTATCTGATGATCCTGTTGTAAGCCGTCTCCCTGTTGATTGTTCTTTTCATTTCGAACCTGTGTCTATTTCTGAGGTCCGTAGTGTGCTAAAAAACTTGGACTCGAAAAAATCAGCAGGTCCAGATAGCTTGGATCCATTTTTTCTAAAACTGGCTGCTGACTTAATTGCTGAGCCTCTAACTAGTATTTTTAATCTAAGCCTCAGCACAAACAAACTTCCTAAAGTTTGGAAATCCGATTTTGTCCCCCCACTACTAAAAGAAGGTGAATCCTCAATCGTTAATAATTACAGGCCTAACTCTAAATTGTGTATTTTGGCCAAAGTATTTGAAAAATTAGATCAATTGATCAATTGAAGGATTTTTTGGAATTGAGGAATATTCTAAATCCCCTTCAGTCTGGCTTTAGGAAGCAGCACAGCACTGTTACTGCTGCCCTGAAAGTTCTTAACAATGTGTTTGAGGCATTGGACTCAAAAGTTCTGTGTGGCTTTGTTCATTGACCTGTCTAACTGGGGACTCACACAGGGGCGTAGCGCCTCGGAGCGGCTGTGCCGCGGCTTAGCTCCGTCCTCTGTCGGCGTCAACTCACACCGGCGCGTGGCGGCAGCGTAACGGCAGCGTAGCGAGCCAGCCATATTCGCACAAGATCACGCAAGAATCCTTGACGTATGCGAGACCCGCGATAAATGTGTATAAAACAACAACAACAAACAGCTTACTTTGCTTCTCCGACGTGGAAGAGATTATAAAAAGGATCTGTTGTGTCATAAATTATTGTGTGTTGTTCCACTTCAACAATTAGTCTCTCATCGATCATGTTGAGACCCTTTGATCGATTGACTGCTGACCTGGTGCCACCGGTCATGACGTAATGTTGATGTGAAGTTGTGATAGGCTACATGAACTGCGTATTGTTTTATTTTGAAAGGGGGCGGAAGTGTATTATGTTGATTCTGTGTCGGATTTCCTGACTGGTACAATCTGCTCTGTTGAGATTCACGCGGTTTAGCAACGGCTTGCGTCAAAAATAAAAGTGCTACGGAATGATAACGCTGGGGCGCTGCTGAGACGTTCGCGCGCCCTGTGTGTGTGGTCTCATTGATTAGACTGGCAGCGATCAGCTCCGGTGACCGCAGCGCTTACGTCCCCGGTGTCAGTGGGCCTTAAGGCATTTGATACTGTGGACCACAATCTCCTGTTACAAATTCTCTTCAAGAATGGCATCTCCAAACAGGCTGCCTCTTGGTTTGCTGATTATTTGGCAAGTAGGACACAATATGTTCAGATGTCTGGAGTTAGCTCCACCTTTCTTGAGGTCACAAATGGTGTACTTCATGGCTCAGTCTTAGGACCCATTCTGTTCGCAATTTATATTCATGATCTGCGTGCAAACATATCAAATGCCTCATACCATCTCTATGCGGATGACACTGTAATTTACTGCTGCTCACATTCAATTACTCAGGCATTAGAATTTTTGCAGTCTGCCTTTAATGCAGTGCAGATTCATCTGGAGAAACTGAAACTGGTTTTAAATGCTGATAAATCCAAACTAATGATTTCTTAAAACTTATCTGTTCCCTTGGAAAATATCACCGCAATCAGAACTGTCCAGGGTGAAACTCTAGAACCGGTCACCAACTATAAGTACCTGGGATTCATTATTGATGAGGAGCTTTCATTCAAATTACATGTTAAAAATTTGATCTCGAAATTAAGGGTGACGCTCGGTTTCTTTTACAGAAACAAATCATGCTTTTCCCTCAGAGTTCGGAAGTTTCTGATGTCAGCCACCTTCTTGTCTGTACTTGATTATGGCGATGTTGTGTATATGTCAGCCTCAACCAGCTACCTTCAGTCCTTAACTCCTGTTTATCACTGTGCTCTGAGGATTATCACTGGTTGTAGCTGCCTCACCCACCACTGAACTATATGCAAAAGCTGGCATGCCTTCCCTCAATGTAAGGCGCTATACACACTGGATGACTCTAGTTTATAAGGCTCTTCTTGGCTTGGTTTCTCACATACTTATGCACTTTTCTTCAGAGAACTGGAAGCCGTTATGCCCTAAGATCAAATGACATTCTGCATTTTTCTGTTCCTCGTGTTCGGACTGAAATGGGTAAAAAGCTTTCAGTTTCTCTGCCCCCTCTGCTTGGAATGCCCTCCAATCTGAACTAAAAATATCAGAACTTGTTTCATTGGAAGCATTACGCTCTACTTTAAGAAACCGTCAATGGAAATTATTGAACAGTGCCTATGTTCTTAATTTGTTACTGATCTATAACTTCTGCACTTTATTTGCCTATTTAGTCGCTCTTTAGTATTTTAATATTTTAATGTTTTTGTGTTTGTTTGTTTTTTGCTGCTTGTTTGTTGTTGTTCGTCTGTCTTGATTGTTATGACGTATTCTGCTGCCTTTCTTGGCCAGGTCACTCTTGTGAAAGAGATCTTGATCTCAATAGGTTTTTTTTATCTGGTTAATAAAGGTTAAATAAATAAAATAAAAGAGATACTAAGAATGTTAAAGAATCGATTAGTGGAAGCAGGACCCAGTAAGTGCTTAGCAGGGAGTAAAAAAAACCAAAACACAATACACACGAAAAGCGACAGAAATGGTAGAGCATTTATGTCAAACTCAAGGCCCGCAGGCCACATCTGGCCCGTGAATGAATTATCTTTGGCCTGCATGATAAAATCTATTTACTATTAGAGCTGGCCTGCTGGTATATCGCACCCACCACCATAATACTACAAATCCCACAATGCACTGCCCATGAGCTGGCACGTCAGTCACGGGCACGAACACGCGCCTCACTCGTTCATCAGCAGTTTTATGGTATTACCCACCACTTGTGTCAACTTTCAACTATCCATCTCCCCAAAAAATGGCAACATTTTATAGGCAATAATCTATAGGCCTTGTTAGTTCCAGGTTCAATATGTGCAATAAGGTCGTTTCAATAATTTTTCAATAATCGTTGAACCCAGCCGGCCCTTGACTTGTAGCATTTTTAAATTTCAGCCCACTGTGTATTTGAGTTTGACACCCCTGTGGTAGAGGATATTGAGTAGGGCTGGGTGATATATCGATATATTAATCTATATCGATATATTTTCAAACGCGATATAGCACGAGACCATATCGGTAATATCGATATAGTTTATTTTGCGTTAAAATGACTATATATTTCTTCCCTTGAGCCGCCAGTTCGCTTCTATTTCTCCTCTCCCTCTGTCCAGGTCTCCCGCTGCTCATGGATGTCGTAACCTCAGAGTCTCCAATAACTCCAGAAAAAGTCACTAGATTTGTCGCTAGTCACTTTTTGGGAAAAACAAATGGCTAGAGGGTCTGAAAAGACGCTAAATATAGCGACAAAGTCGCTAAGTTGTCAACACTGGACCACTGATTATTGTGTAAACAACCGAAGCAATGGGGATAGAGGTAATGCACAGGTCTTGACCTGTGTGTCAGCTGTTGCAGTGCATTGTGGGATTTGTGGTATGAGTGTGATTTACCGGCGGGCCGATAATAATAGACGTATGAAATTATCTGGCCATGGAAAAAATATTGATATATATCGAGTATCGCCATTCAGCTAAAAAATATCGATATGACTTTTGGTCCATATCACCCAGCCCTAATATCGAGTAACTCAGTGCTGTCTTCATATTAACCATATTATTCATATTATTCATATTATTCTTAATATTAACACCAGGCTAGTTTGTGCCAGGGCTGCCTGATCTGATGGAATTTGTCTTCACACCCTCTCAATGAAAATTGAATTTTTTTCTAGCTGTAGATGTTGCATAACATCTTTCAAAGGGCAGAGTAAGTCAGGGGTCAAGCCTGCTTCCAGTTTAATAGTATCAGTCTGCGTGCTAGAAGAGCTATAAATGATATCATGTTATATTGAGAGTTGGATAACACGGGACCAGGTCCTTTAACTCCAAAGATAGCTGTCAGTGGGTTAGGATCAATCACTCTTCCTATGATGTCCGAGAAAGATTGGAAAATCTTTTGCTATTCTCAGACAGTGCCAGAACATTTATGGGCTAATTAGGCTGGTGATTCTATGCATCGTTCACATGCAGGATTTATATTTGGATACATTCTACAGAGCTTTACCTTTGATAAATGTAGTCGATGAAGTACAATAAAGTTTTTATTTTTATTTTTCTTCTCTGGTCCAACTCGTCAGATGTGAGGAGTTGTAAATGAAATATCTTTGTGTTTTGGACTGTTGCACAGCTAAAGATGTCACTTTGGTTTGTCTCATTCATCACACATATCTGACTGAAGGATTAAATGAGTCATCAGCAGACTAACTTCTTCTCTATCCTCAAATATTATTCATGTCCATCAGTGAACTATACAATTTGGTAGATTTTCTGTCCACTGTCAGCACGTTCGTTGATTTGCATAGAAGAATTCTATAGCTGAATTGTTCCTTAGTACAAGTATTTATTTAGCATCAGGACACCAAAATGTTACATGTACATGGACCTCCCTTGTTCAGCAAATCGCAGTCTGCAAGCAGTTAGCTGCAACCAACTTCCCAAAAGAGAGTGTCTAACTTGGAATTTACACAAAGTTATATAGTATGTGTTCCTATCTAATTGGTCCAAAAACTGTTGGGGAGCGTCCCTGGTTTAAACTTGGCTCTCCCTTGTTGGTGCACAGGCTGGTCCCAGCCTCTTGGCACTTAGCTGCTCCAACCGTCTTCAGCCAACATACTAAAGGGGAGGAAAACCTAAACTCCCCCTTCGATGTTCAGTTGTACCTAGTCAGCGATCTGAGACCTCTATCCTATAGTATGCCTCACATGACTAAGTGCATACTGAACTTTTAGGGGGTTTGACTTTTTGACCCTGACGGTATCTTGTCCGTCTGTTTTCAACCAGCTGATAATCAGAGTAGCCCTCTGTTCTACGGATCCTGTTTTAATCAACTGATAATCAGAGGTGGCCTTCTGCTCTATGGATCTATAGAAACTAGAGTGATGAGTTTGCAAAACAACTTACAGGTCACACAATACAAATATAAAACATTTTATTCTAACACCACCACCTGCATCACCATGTGTGCTGTTTTGTCAATGCTAATGCTAGTTATTTGTTTTCACTCTAAAATTAAAACCAAGACTGTTAAAAATGATTAATGGCATGGTTTTATGAATCTAACAGAGTCTACAAAACGAGACAAACCGGATAAAGGTGGAGTGAAATCATAACTGAGGATTCAAAATAATACAGTAACGACTGAGGTTAAATCATAAATTACGTAGTAAAGAGTTGAAACAGTCGGAGTATGCAGTTTGAAAACGGGTTCTACCGGTCGATGGACTCCAAAGACCAGATCTCTGGTTGTACTGACTCAGACAGGAAGGTCAAAGTTAACACTGAAGAATGATAACAAAGTGACATCGCTGGTCAAATCTTTTTTGTCTTCAGGAGGCATTTTATCCTCATTTTGATCTGCTGCAAAAGTTGGGTTAGAGTTTATGTGACGGGACAGCAGCACAGAAAAGTCAAAGGTACTGTGTTTTAATGAAAGGTTGACCAGTGGAGGATGATCTTTTATATATATGTGTGTGTGTGTGTGTGTGTGTGTGTGTGTGTGTGTGTGTGTGTGTGTGTGTGTGTTAGGGATGCCTGGAGCCGCCTGGGAGAGATGAGCAGTGAGAGTGCCATGGCAGCATACGTGGACGAGATGAAGAAAGTAGCACAGGAGGTACATGATTTCAAATTTTCAACATTGTGTGTATCAGCTGATGTTCAGGTCAGGTTCCTTCTTGTTTCTTTGCTCTCTGATCAAATTCACAGTAACAGTGTGAATGTGAAGGAAGGTCTTTGCTCAGGTGAGCTCAGGAGTTTGATTTAGCAGCCCACTGATCAGTTCATGTGTCCGCTGACTGCAGGTCATCAACACCATGCCCATGAATGAGAAGACGGCCTCGCTCTTCCATCACTTTGAGCCTCTCTATCTGGTGATTGATGACATGCCACGGCCTCCAGAATCACTGCTCACACTCAGAGAAGGTCAGTCGATCATTGTACATTGTTATTATTATTAGACATGTTATGAATAATGACTAACGGAGACAGTTCAAAGCTTGCTTTGGGGTCGCTGTCTATAGACAGAGTACGATACGAGCACAGCAGTTTTAATCAGAGAAAAGGCTCACGCTGACGTGCATACATGTTACCATGGTAACGAAATGATTTGCATTAATACTGTATTCACATGGATTACGCATCACTGACAGATCACTTCCTGAACAGATGTCCTCATCAGCAGATGGTTATCCTGTGGTTGGTCCGTTTACAAACCACACCTGAAGGAAGTGGTTGTTTGGTCCACACCAGGGTTTGATTGACAGCTGTCACGTCAGCCCAGATGCAGCACGTTAACCAGGCGAACACACCAGGGTTCATTTTAACCAAACCAAACATGTGAAAAAGACATAGACAGATAAAAACATACGTGTTTTTATAGATTAGTGTGATCATGTTTTGTATTCTGTCTGTTTTTTCACTCGATGATCTGGATAAATCTCATCAGGCAGGAGGAACGACAGGGCTTCTCTTTCTTTTAAGAACAGAACACAGAGTCACAGTGATGGAAAATCAATAAATGTGTTCAGCAGTCATCTTCAGCCATTAAGATGATCTTTTCCCCCAATAATCAATTTTTCAAGGAGTCAGGAAGAAACTTTTCTCCTTTCTTCTGTACAAAGACGCACAAACACACATTTCCTATCGAAAGCTCATTATCACTAACCCAAAAGTATAAATTCAGTTAGACATTTTATCAGCACATTACTCTTTAAAGTTTTCCTAATTCATCCATTCATTCATCCATCCATCATCTGTAACTGCTTATCCTTGTCAGGGTCATGGTGGGGCTAGAGTCTATCCCAGCTCACTTATAGTGAGATCATTTATATTTTGGCATATTAAGTGGATCAAATAATGGGATAACTAACTCTGACTTTTAGCATCATTGTTTTGGTTTTCTGGTCACTAAACTCATCAGCCTGGTGTCCAGCAGCAGCAGCAGGTTTCAGTCAAACAACTCGGTGAACACAACCTGCCCAGCACCAAACACAGACACAGTTAGAGACTAAGTGGTGGACATCTGTGGTTATAACAAAGAATATTAGACTTGCATTTGTTATGGAATTTTCTATCCTTAGGTTACACAAGGTCACATGTGGGCCTTGAGGTCCTTGGCGGTATTAATTGTTTGGCTTTGACTAGGTGCCAGTCTATCTCAACCAGACATGGGACCAAGTCACATGTGCAAGTCTCAAGTAAGTCTCAAGTCTTAACCTTCAAGTCACAAGTAAGTCCCAAGTATTTAGTTTTTTCTTGGGCAAGTGAAGTCAAGTCACAGGCTATGTCAAGTCAAGGCAAGTCCTGTAATAGGTCAAGTCCAAGTCAAGTCACCTTTGGCGTATTGTTGTAATTTTAGCTGCAGAATCTGATCTTAATAAAGTGAAAGGCAATATATAAGTAAGTGTAAGTAAACATCACTGGCAAATGTGTCCAACCTGTTAAAAAATATTTATATTGTAAATACTCATGTTCAGTAAAATAAAAATGGAATCAAACCAAACAGTGATAACGTAATTATTAGTTATTTATTGATGGCAAAAGTGATCTGTAGATCGAAAGCCAACTGTTTCACATGTTTTCAACATTGTTTCAGCATTGAGTTGAAACCAGTAACATAGCTAAAACAAACTTGTATTAAACTTTGTTACACTCTCTCACTCTCTCACACACACACACAGTATATCCACAAGTAGCTCCTTTTACAAAGTAACAGATAACAGCTAAAACAAATAACTTACAGTACATTAAACTGTCACATTTCTTTGCTCTCTCACACTCTCTCTCGCTCACACACACACACAGTATATCCATAAGTCATTCCCTTTTTACAAGGTATTGCACTTGCAAAATAAAAGATTAGACAGGGTCTTATCTGCAAGCCGAGCACGATGGGGTCTCATGATGATTCCACCATGGCTGAAGACTCTTTCAACTGGGGCACTTGAGGCTGGCACTGACAAAGCTTTCATTGCAACAGGAAAAAGGGCAGGAGGACAGCCCTGTTTGCATCCCAGAAGGACAGACAAGGCTTCCCACAACAAAGAGAAAAATAGTTATTTAGTTGTGTCTCTGAGTTGGTGGTTGGGTCCTGCTTGCAGCGTTTTCTGTAGCCTGAGAATAAGCCAGTGCTGTCTTCCTGCTGGTTTTCGCTTTCCTCGTCTAGGAATTCAGGACTCTGGGATGTTGTGTGAGGTTGCACCTCACATAGAATCAGATCTAGTTAAAACAAAGACAACAAAAAATGGCAAGCGTAAGATCTCATGAGCATTAAAAAGTGAACATCCTCATTTGTCATTTCACAGTTTGATATGCTTGCAAAATCGTCTCTAAAATGTATTATATTATTTATACAACTGTTGTGAATTACATTTCCATAATTTGATAATGGTGACATGCCTAACTGTACATCATGTAAAAAAAAAAAAAAATCACTGACCTTTCACCATGTCAACAATGTCATTCTTGACATCATCGGTGACAAGCACATCATGCTGAAGCCACATCATGGAGAAAGCTGGGTCAAGGACAGCTGACCTGATGTAGACTGGGTCTGCAAATGGCAGCTCTTCCCCTGATGCTGCTGACAACATCTTCACATTAACAAAAGATCCCCCGGAATCGTTTCTTCAGAGAGGATTGCAGGCTATGGATCATGCTTCCCAGGAAGCGCACTTGCGGCTTGAGTCTTTCCAAGTGGTGGTTAAGTGACAATACACAGGGGAGGACAGAGCTGATCGTCACAATCTTCTCTCCCTGAGTAAGATCAGTGGCCTCGGTAAATGGCTGTAGCACATCACACAGTTCCTTCATCAAGTTCCACTCCCTAATTGAGAAGGCCAGCTCATTGTGTCCTGAACAACACTGCACAAGTCCTGGTGACTGAATGAGAGCACTGCCTTGACTTGCTGGAGAGTTGAATTCCACTGTGTGTTTACAGCAGCAGGTATCCCTCGCTGACCAAACTTCTCCTCATATGCATTTTTAAAAGGTGCTGGATGTATGCAGGAGAGAGCTGAGCTTGGAGCATTTTGCAAAGGAACTGTTCATGATCTGTGCATCCTTGAGACCATCACCAACAGTTAACTGCAGAGTATGCGCAAAGCGTTGCTGACGCTTAGGGCTTCCTCTGTTGATTGTGCGGTCCACAGTCTCCCATTCATCTCTGGAGAGGTCTTCCCACAGTTCTGCATCATCCAGATTGTCATCATCGGTTACTTCGTCATCTTGATCTTTTGGAAAACAGACTGAAAATGCTCGCTTCATATTCGCAGCATTGTCACAGATTATGAAGTCGATTTTTCGTCTGATGCCATGTTCCTCACACAGGAATCAAAGGCTTCAGCAATGCGCTCTCCTGTGTGAGGTCCCTTGAATCTGCTGCATGCCAGCAGGTATGACTTCAGCATGACTCCTTCAGAGGTAGTTAAGACATGGCCAGTGATTCCCAAAAAGCCATGCATCCTCCTATCTGACCAAATGTCTATGGTAACCGACACATGGTCTACACCAGCAAGAATCACTTTGATCTTTTCTCGCGTCTGCAACAAGTGATTCTATTGTTGAAGTTATTGTTCTGCGGCAGACAGGCTGGTATTTGGAGTCGACCACGGACAAGAAGTGCCGGAAATGTTTATTTTCCATCACTGAAAGGGGCATGCTACATCCAATCACAAGGTCTGTAACCATAGCGTTTGTTATGGCCTTCTGTCTGGGATGATTGGCTGAATATGCTTCCAGAGGACGAGACTGGATGAACTGTGATATTGCAGGCTGTGTAGCATCAGCGCAGGCGTTTCTTGTCCTTTCATACGCTGCATATCTGTGAAGCAGATGCAAAAACAAGAATGAGATGTACTGTACGGTTGGGCAGACATGAAAACATGACATATGGTTAAAAAACA
Source organism: Miichthys miiuy (assembly GCA_036365135.1). Classification (NCBI taxonomy): domain Eukaryota; kingdom Metazoa; phylum Chordata; class Actinopteri; family Sciaenidae; genus Miichthys; species Miichthys miiuy. The sequence goes on along the minus strand of CM071623.1, from coordinate 3,345,727 downwards.
ATTGTTTGAAACTTTTTGTTAGTTAGTGCACAATTTACTAACTACAGATACAGAATCATTAAACTTAACTTAACTACATTACTGACCAGCATTGGCATAAGAATTTCACAATGATCGGCTAAATCCCCCTGCCGCTCACTCTCATAGTTTTACATTAGCTAACAACCAAAGAGTTTAGCTGCTAGTTGTAGGCAACTGGACTTCTTTGAGTTTGAACTGAATACGTTCCTCGTTGAAGATGTCTTCAAACTCAAATTACAAGTCCAGTTGCCTACAACTAAACTATTTGGATAACATGACCTGGTTGAATGAGAATATTCACAGACATTAGCTAACAACCAACTCACCAGATAATATTAACACATTGACAAACACTTACTGGGCAGAATGGCTCTTCAAATGACGGATGAAATTTGAGGTGGTGGTCTGGCTGTCCGAAATTTTTATGTTGCAAATCTTGCACTGTGCTGTTCGCTGTTTACCTTCTTGGCAGTAGTCTTTGAAGCCGAAAATAATTACCCTCGGCGTTAACATGCTGATATGATGTGATATCTGGAACTGGGCACACCGTGGCATGGGGTGTGGTGTATAAGGTAGCCTAGGCAGAGTGGACGTGGCTGATTGACAGGGCAGTGATAATGTTATTCTCAGCCCGCATTCCCGCACTGTAATCATCAACATTATTTAAAATTTGATGATGATGATGATGATGATGATTTTTATATTCACATTTCATATTCACACTGAAAACATGATGTGAATAACACTCAAGTCATTCAAGTCAAGTCCTGAGTCTTAAACTTCCAAGTCAAGTCTCAAGTATTTCATTTTTTGTCAAGTCACTTCCAAGTTACTAAGTCTCAAGTCCCCATGTCTGATCTCAACACTGTGGTGGCCAGGGTCGTAGAGGCGTGTTGCTGCCTTCCTAGACATAATAGATAGCTGGCCGTGGACGTTCCAATCTGCGCAAACAGACATCTGTCTCTCCAGACTAGAATATGCTGACAATAACACCTCCAGGGGTAAAGACATTCTCTTTGACTAATTCTGGGCGTATAGTATTTGTGGTGTTATCTTGGGGTTTAAAGTATATCCACCAGCACGAGTTCGGCAGAATGTGAGACTGACTCAGGCACTTCTGATGTACTTTGAGAGTGTCTCTAATTCTCCTTGGCCAAGTGTCAATAAATAATACAGCATAAGACATCAGAGGCTCCTGAACACTTTCTTCCTTCCTGACCGCACCATTGACCTTTGACTTCATCAATTTCTCCACAACAGCATTCATCAGGTGGACACAAACACGACTCTAGATGAATAATGTGAATGTGTCTGCTGGATGTGTAAACAGGGCAGCTTGTTGTTCTGCCCCAAAGTGGGCAAAATAAAATCAATGACTGAAGCTTTAAGAAGAGTGGAACATCCAAACTATGATGGTGAGACAGTAAACACCTCATGTGAGCTGGTAAACTCTCATCATTCAGTTTTCTAGGAAATTAATGGACCTGTCACAGTGTGGATATATGTAAGTGTGTTTTGTCCATTTCCTGTAGGACTTAAAGGTGGTGAGCATGCTGACAGGCCAGCAGAGATGAAAGATGAGAATAAGGAGCCGGGTGCACCTAAAGAAGACTCTTTTCCAGATGGGGCAGATCCAGATCAGGAGTTCAATCTGGCTGAGCTTACTGCCAACACCATCCCGAATGGTACAAGCACTTACAGAGGGCTGATATGAGTATTCTTAAACACACTCACCCCCAAATTCCACTGGGCACGGATGTGATTCAAATGAGTGGCTCGTTATCAGGCCACTGCAGAGCTTGATGACGAGCTGATCATTTGAATCAGGTGTGGTGGAGGAGGAAACATCTAAAACATGCAGGGCAGTGGTCCCCGAGGACCAGGATTGAGAAACACTGGCATAGAGAATCTGGTGGATCTTCAAAATAAAATACCCTGTGCAAACCGCAGGTCGTAAAACAGACAAAAGCGAAACAAATGAACTACGTAGCATATTTACATCTACTTTGAGAAGTAGATGTTTATATGAATTGACTGTTCTGCTTTCTGTAAATGTTCTTTTTCTTATATGTAAACTCTTGTTGTGGTCCTGCAGACTCTGGAATGTCTGAGGGTTTGGTGTTGACCAGCGACTCAGAGAGCGAGATCTTCTGCGACTCTGTGGACTCAGTGGAACAACTCAGCAACGTCAAGGTACGACTCTCTCACATCCTCCAACGGGTAGATGAAGCATGTGTGGTGTTGGAGATACACAAAGCAAATGAACATCACTGCGAATAACTTCCAGTCCTCAGCAACATGAAGTTAAAAGTGATGAATGGAAAGTGTAAATCAGACTTTCAAACTGATTTCTGTTCACAGATTCCAGTTGTCAAGTCCAATGGTTTTCATAACGGCCATGTGTTTCTGGAGTCCTCTCCAGTTCAGAGCCAGCAGCTGGAAGGCCGTCTGGAGGTCAGACAGGTCGGAGCGGGTCAGGGTGGAGAAGGAGCAGATGACGGAAAGGGTCATGGTCCTAACAGAAGGAGTGGAGACACTGGGAGAGAAGGTTCCTACCACAACTGGAGACAACGTAAGCTGCTACAATCAATCAAGTTTAATTCTGTTTCATTTTTAGTCTATGTACCCCGCCACTCAGTCCAGTAGTTGGCGTTAATGCGCTTTAATCGAAAGGTTCATGACACGTTTACTTTAGTGTAATCCTGTCCAAAGTTATGACAGAACATCCACAGATATCTACAAAAATCTATTCTTCTTGATCAGACTGATGCAAATAATATCATATCTGACATTGTTAAGATAAATATCAAATATCTCTAACATGCCTCCAGATAACTTTAATGGCCTTGTTAACTGTAATGCTCCCCTCTGCTCCTTATTAATAAAGTGTGTGTCAGTGAGCAGCAGGCAGTCTGAACAGAAGCTTTGACACTTACAGTTATCAGAAATGTCTTCTAAGAAGGCACCGTACTACTCACAATGTTCCACAAGTGTGGGTGTTTGGACAGAGTAACAAAATGAAATAACTGACTAGAAGCTGCTGCTTTAAATAAACAGTCCTATAAAGCTGCTAATACTACATACCTAGCTGGCTTGTGAGCTGAAATTGTTAGCATCAAAGTGAAGAGCCAGAGTTAGCGGAGTTAGCTAGCTCTGTTTTTCTCTGAGAAACATCTTTAGATTCAAAATGCAGCCGAGCTAACTCTGAATTAACCAGCTAACATTAGCTGCTGTTAGCTGTATTCACTGTGATGCTCACTAATAAACAACCTCATCTAGCTAGTTAGCAACCTAAGTAAGTAAGCAGGCAGCATGTGCAGTCTTGTTAAGCTAAATGAATAAATGAGATGTTAGTTTGTCTGTAAACTGAGTTTATTTACAACAGGAGCTAGATAGCTGATTTAAAAATAATTTTGACACTGTTGTTGCTCTAGCTAACAGGAGCTAACTGGCTAAATCTAGTATGTGTTGTTAGCTATCTTAAGAGTTAGGGGACGTGATTGACTGAAAGGTGAAAAAGTCATGAAATGTGTTATTGGGAAAAGGCCATAAAGAAATACTAAAAAAAAATGTCACTAATTGTAGTTTCTTTTATGTATTTTATACAGTTTAATGGCTTTTCCGCTTGGTCTATAGGTGGTATTCCTCAGGGCAGTCCAAGGCGGGAGGCCCCCGGCGGTGGTGGCGGGGCCGGACGAGGAGGAGGCGATGGGTCAGAAGTCGGGGTTGAGAGGCTGCATGATGCTCAGCTACAGCAGCAGATCATCCTGGCTCTCGGAGGCTCAGAGAGGACATGAGGAGTGTGATGGAGAGGCTGGAGGTGGTGGAGAGGCTCGCTGCCACACATGTGAGAACATACAAGTGTTGGACTTTATATGCAGCTCTATGAGCACAGTGCTGTAAAGCTCACTGATGTTTTCTGTGTGACAGACCCAGAGTACAGAGTGGAGACCATGTCTGCAGTGTGCAGCCTCACAACATGTAAGTATAGCAGAGCTACAGTGTCATGTACATCATCATCTGCATGAGAATTCTGAACTGGGAACAGCAGTTTTCACCATATCCATCAGCTGATCATGTAGGTCATGTGATGTGGTTCAAAGCTCAATATAAGCCTAATATTTTAATTTTGCCAACAAACTAAATGGAATGTTAAATGTTCAGCCAAGTCTTTTAGTGTCTTTTAGCTCATTGTTTTGGTTCAGTTTTATAGAATTCAAACAGCAGTCTTCTAGTCTATTGGATGATATATAATGAGATGTTTGTCTCTGTCAGGAGGAGAGGTGGTGGCCGTTTGACGTTTCCGGTCAGACCGTCCTCCTCTTCCTGCTGTGGCCGTTTGTTGCTCAGGGTTTGGTCTACTTGCTGAGGAAAGCCCAGAAGAGAAGTCGCATATCTTCATGAAGGGAGCCGATGAAGACAATTTAACCCTTTCTCCTCCAGTGAACCACCGGTGCAAGTTTAATTTTCTACAGCAGGAAGGACTGAATCAAATCTGAATCGACGGGAAGACTTCATCCTTCATGACGTGCACTGAAAGCAGGGAGAGAGAAGTTTGTGGACTCGCTGCCTCGCTTGGGGGGAACTGTGTCTGGCTGTGTCAGGATCCAGAAACCCCCTCACTCACTACAAACAAATCTTTATTTAAATTATTGAAGTGGATTAATCAGCTGGCTTTTGTCGGGCAGCAGGATGCAGATACTGATCATGGATAAGTGTTTACTGATCATGAAGAGCCTGAATGAAAAACTTGGATTATAAGTTGTGTTATCCAAGTTAGTGAGACATTTACCATTGAGTTCAACTCTTTTGTGACATACAGAAACAGCACAGTGCAGACAGATTATCAGAAGTCCATCTACAGGTAGTTGTAATAATGTCACTGCCACTTTGAAATCCACCGTCAGTCTGCAGCGTGGAGCAGCAGCTGTTCATTGGTTACACTTGTCATTTCATTGTAATGGTTCAGATGTGATTTTCCTCTCATTGTTTGTCAGCGTCTCTTTAGACTAATGTTTAAGTCTCACAGTATCCGTGGTGCTCCAGCTCTTCGACTGCTTGTGTGTACATTAATAACATCTAGAATATAACTTCTGATCACAGTGACAGGAGTTATGTATCTAATTTTGTGGGTCCAGTATCAATATAGATGTAATCAGATTGTTCTGTTGCATCTGGAGTCAGTCTGTTGTGACTCCAGGTGGAATGAGATGATCGAGTACACTGAAATGACAACTGTCACTAAATGATGAAGGAAGAACTGGACTGTACTGAACACTTGTGTATAATACTGAAGCATGAGCTCAAATTAAAAAGTCTATATTGAATAGAAGGTTGTGTTGTGTCAACTGTCAATATGAAGAATTAAGTTGTTTCACAGCAGGAAACTGGTAGCAACAGCCAATAATGTGGTGGTGGTTCAGCATGTTTTCCCATTTCTACTGGCACACGACTGAGTTCTGAGCCCTCTAATTATATATAAACTCACTGATTTTAAAAAACCGCATAACATGATGTTACTGCATGTTATGAATCAAGTCATATATACACCTGATAACAGATATATATGAGATACCTAAAGGTTTCAAGTTTCTTGTAGTTGCTTACAATGCACACAGAATTGGATTAATAGTATACATAGTGAAATCAGATACTATTTAATTGCTATTATTTATTGCTCGTCCATAAAGTTGTATTAAAAATACTATGGTCAAAACTCAAGCAGCAGAGGCTGAGCTATCCTGACTTTTAGTCCTTGGTCCCCACTTGAGCTTCAAAAACACTGGATCCTACTGGATTGTATCATTAGACACTCCCTGCCTGGAAAGTGTCTTACAGTTTTTTTTCAGTCGCTAACAAGCGTTTGTCCAACCAGTTGTCACATTTTCAAAACTCTAAACACAATTAGCACAGCATCGGTCTTTTGTGGCCATACCATTCACACATTTCATGTTGTTTTCACACAATATGCAGTCAGTGAACACATTTCCACAATACCACATTCCACATTTTCTTAACAGACAAGCTATACCTCCCAACAAAATTATGGATTGTTTTTGTATTATTTATGAATGTTAACACACCACATCCCACAATAGCAAAAACAATATTCCAAACCTTAGATACAGTATAAAAACCTCTGCTTCTGCAATGATATCAGTTCAAAAACAATATATCTCAGCTGATAATACAGTTTTTTTCAATCGCTAACAAGCGCTTACCCATACTTCAGATACGTCTCTTCCTTCCACCCTATTCACCTTTCCTCAACCCCATAGAGGAGTTCTTTTCTGCATGGAGGTGGAAGGTTTATGACCATCAGCCACATGACCAGATGTCCCTCCTTGAAGCCATGGATGCTGGCTGCAGGGACATCACAGTTGATGATTGCCAAGGGTGGATCCGACATACCAAGCGGTTTTATCTCAGGTGCATTGGATGCCTTGGATAATATCAGATGCGATGTTGATGAAAACATGTGGCCTAACCCTGAAGATCGCAGAGATTAGATACAGTAATTTTGTGCTTTTTTTAGTCCCCCTTTTTATCTGGGCTTTTTGCTGTTGTTTTTTTGTTCAGAATGCTCTTGTGTGTTTCATGGATATTTTGTTCACTGTAAGCAATACTGAAAAACTTTTTCTGTTCTATCATACTGTAAACAGTATTTCTACTGTACCTCCTGTAGTAAACAGTAAAGGAAAAAAATATTAGCTTTTTATTGGAATGCTTTTGAATGTGAACATTACATGTGGACATACAGTTCCCAACCAAGAAATTTAGTGTAAAAACGGTGGATTGCATGTTTTGCATGCAAATACCTGTAAAACTGAAACATAAAAGTCTATGCAATTTTTGTAATGTCAACAATTGTCAACAACCCAAGTAGTATGGGTAAGCGCTTGTTAGCGATTGAAAAAAAACTGTAATTTCCATGCCACCCAGTTTGTAACATCCAGACACAAAGAAGAAGAAACTCACCTCGAGATGTAAAGCCAGTGGAGTGGTCCTTTAAATTAAAAGATAACTTTGGTATTTTTCAACCTGGACCTTACTCCTGTGTTTTTGTGTCAAAGTGAAAAATGTGCTGCAGCGTAATCCGTACGGTTTGTTTATTATGTGTGTCTGACAACAAGATCCTACAGAGAAACGAGATCTTTAACTTGATCTGATGCAGCATTTAACCAAGACCTGATCAAGGAGAAGTCAGTTAAGTCTTGTGATATCGGCATCTGAGATGGCATTAACGTGCTGTGAAACTAGAGGTCCCAGTCTGTCTCGCTGGACAGTAAAGTCATATTTGAATTCACTTAATACCTGAAGCATGAAATAAACACAACCCCATGTCCAAAACAAATAATTTAATATATTATGTATAATATTTATATACACAGGTTAACTTAACAAGGCTTTGTACAACTGTTACAAAATTGGTCCACGCACAGTCACCCACGTACATAAAGTACATGCACAAGGGCACACAGATAGAGAAGGACAGACTGAGACTGATATGATTAAGACAAACATGGAGTCTGCTTGGACGACAGTGGTTGGCAGTACATTTTGGGTCAGATCCATTTTGTTTGTTTTTTCAGACAGCTTAACAAAACTAAAGTTGAGGTGAGGGGAGCAAAAATACTGAAACTGTGAAAGAGGGAAAATGCAAAAAATATCACTCAGGTAAGACTGTGGTTTTTGGATTTAAGTAGGTTTTTCACTCACTTTCAACTCTGTTCCCATGACGATACTCTCTTCATAACAGTGATGAGTACTCAGGTTGTCTCTTGGCTCCATACTGCGGATATTGTACAATTACCCCAAATACAAAACAAAAAAACAATAATTTTGGCATGACTTCACATAGCTGCCTTAAACACTTTGCTGATCCTCAAAGCTCTGGCCCTCCTCCTCAAACATACTCACACACACACATAGGGAAGCACGATAGGCTTGTGTTGAACACTTGGGGTTTGCATATTTTTATATGTCACTGACCCCACGCATGCATTTTTTAGTCCATGCCCGAGTGACATCATCCAGAGAGAGAGAGAGAGTTGTTTTGTTCCGACGGATCATTGAAGTTCCCTGTAGATCCACAGGAGGCTTTGGAAGAGCTTGTAAAGGGCTGAGAAGTTTCCTCTGAATTAGTATACTGTGCTGTGCTCAGGCAGACAGGAAAGTGTGTGTATGTAATATTTGCCCAGCAGCTGCTCCAGAGTTGAGTTTCAAATGTCTAATATGGCTTTCTCTCTTATGTATTATCACCATTCATCAGTCTAAATTTACAATTGAAGGGTTTCATTCCAAAACATTATTCTGTTAAATCAGCTAAGTATAGAATTTGAAAACGTCTTACTTTGGCACCACCTATCCTCTCACCAGTTTGTTCACCATTGTTCCGCACATTAGGGCAAAGTAAATCTTTGAAACTACAGTACTTGAATTTGCACCATTGACCAATAGCAAATTGTCTTGTAGGTGCTGACAATAGTGGAAATTACTGGAGTTTATTATCTGTGTTGCACCATCCTCATTTATAGTAAAATGGTCCACAAAATAGGGATAGTCTGTGAAATGTGTGAACTTAGGAAACTGTCCTATTAGCGACCAAGATAACTGTTAATTAGCAAGCTAGGGGCTATTGTGACTCATTAGCGTGTCACTGTCTGATTAGCATGCTAGCAGTTAGTTTTTTTAGTTGTAAGTGCACACCATCTCACCAAGCTTCTAACACTACCTATTTAACAAGGACTCACAAATGAACTTCACTGTGTCACTTTCTGGTGTGACTGTGCCATAATAGTAGCAGTTCAAGGTTGGGCTATCTGTGGAAGTATAGTTTATGAACACAGACTAAAAGTCATAGGATCCCACAGGCATTTTTCCTGGGAAAAAAGCCCTAATGTTCTTTGCACGATATATAAGGACATGGATTACAATTCTAGTTATTCTGTAAGTAAAGGAGTAAAGATGAATAACTTCAAAAACAGTCCAATAGCATGTTGTATGTTGTTTTCAGAGTGAGTTTCACATTTTTAAAATGGTGGTTATTTCATTTTGGAATGAAACTCTACAACTGCACAGTGTCAAAGAATTCCTTTACCATGAGATCACTTCTCCAACTCGAGATCCCTAAAGCAACATGACGGACATTTGGCTTTAGAAGGTGATCCAATGTTTGTAAGTAAAGGGCAAGTACTTCGTACTACATTAGTAGATGAAACAGTCAGGTTAAACTACGACCGTGTGACGACGCGATGCTCTTGCTTTGTCCCGTGGGTCAAGAGCTGATCTCCTCAGTACCACAGTGGAAGATCCCGGGGAGCTCTGATCTAAAAAAGAAGAGGAGGAGAGTGGGGGAGCCTCCTGGGCAATACGAGGGAGGGGATCTATTTGATTTGACCTGGGACCCACAATTGATCCCTGAGGAACGCCAACACATCCATGCTGATCTGGTGTTCTCTCATTGACTCTGATCACCTCCACCCTCTCTCCCCTCCATCCTCTAACTCTGTCCTCACTCCTGCCCAGCTCAAGGTCCAGATTCATGGACAGAGCCCTAGTCCTCCCACCTCTCATCTTTCTGTAGCGGACTGGCGCTGACTGGTTCCAGTCTGGCTGCTGGGTCCCGTGAAAACTGGAAGCCTGGTAGAGGTTAGAGGTTGGAAGCCTGGTGGGGCAGATCCAGAAAGGAACTGTGGGGCGTCCTCTAGCCAGATTCTGAGGCTTCAAATGGGAAGGAGTACTAGCCACAGTTGGGGGTCTTGAGTATGTGGCATGGATCTGAAGGTGTGAGGAGAGGAAACTGTTTGGACGTATTTGCTGTGCACTTCTTGGCAAGGTTGTTCTTTGCCTGCTCTCCCTTTCTATTTTTTTTGCGCCATTGCCTGTTCCATTCTCCGCATCCTTTTCAGCTTTGTCTTCTCTTGCCAATGAATCTTTTTCCTCTGTGGTTTCTCCAGCTTCCACTCCATTTTCCTTTTCGTCCCTTTTTCTTTTTAGGAATCATATGTTCTCCTTTAACTCCCTCCTCCTCTCCTCTGTCCTCTTCCTCCTCCCCTTCATCTCCTTCTTCTCCCCTGTAGTTGCTAGCTTTGACTGGCTCATGCTCGGAGTCCTCGTCAGCACTACTGTCCTGCAGGTGGGTACTGAGGCATTTTTTGCGTTTGCGGGTCACAGCAGAGATGATGGACATGGGCAGGAAGTCCCTGGCATTCAGGTCTTTCTTGGAACCTGAAGAAAGCTGAAAGGTTCAAATATTAGTAAAAAAATGGTTACTCTATACTTCATATTTCAGAATGCATGATCCTATTCAGAGAATTAAAGAATGTAAATAAGAAAGAGACTTCATGCTTACCTTTAACTTAAGTGAATCGCTGGTGGTGGAATCTATCAGAAAGGAATAAGGTGGATTAGAACCATGTCATGACTGGACAAGTGGTGGTAGTAATGTTAGGAATGGTACAAAGGTGTGATATACGGCTAATCACAGCACACACTGCAAGTACTGCAACCTTTTGAAAGAACTCTAGCCATTATCTGAGGATTTGCCTTAAGCAGCTACAGCTCCCTCTGCTTTTATTTTACACAGCAAAAATGGCTAGAGCTCACATTTAACATCACCAAGACAGAGGAATGATGGTATATTGGTGGAAAAACCAAGACTGACGCAAAGAAAATAAATGAATGGGCAAATGAATCCAAGCACCAAACACAAACACACAAGGAGGAAGACCTGGTCCTACCGAAGAGGCTGATCCACTGTCTCAGCTAGAGAGAACGAGTGTAGAAAGGTCCGGAAAAAAAGAGAGATTGAGAAAAGTAGGAAACATCATAAGTATTTAGAGCCAGAAACATTACAGCTGGAGAAGTACAGAAAGCTTCTAGGAAGGGAAGAACTGATTCTCACCACCGACTGGCAGAGTATACGTGTAATACGGACGGAAGCAATTATACATTATGGTTTTGATTGGCATTAGTCATCATCCTCTTAAAAGCTCTTTAATCTTTTTCTGTTTATCTTTGGGGTGAATGCAAACTTACAACATTACCCTTCTTACTCACTTTATACTGAACTACCGTGGACCTACGCAAGCAGGTAACAGAGTTTCCATCAGGGCCCAGAAAGGAAGGTTTGTGCATTCTTGTAGCTATCTAATTTTCTTTGGGGGACTAAAGGGGTCAGAATGCATCAAGCTGAGTGGTTCTTGGATCATCGTCTGAAACCTTCCACATCTTTCTGACATCGGAATTGTGGAGGTCGCATCTGATGCCTTCCAAACGTACTGGATCCAACAACATCAATGTCATGCAGCATTTGGCCAGATAAGCAGAGGTGAGAACGTAAGCAGGGTTTGAACTTCTCTCTCAAGTTTTGCTTTCATCCTTCACACAACTACTTCTATTAATTTTTGTATACAAGTGCAACACCATCAATTCTTTTAGAGAAATATTATCCAAGTGTGTGCCATTATCACCATTTTGTTGATCATCAATGTATGATGGCAGGTTTTTCTCTCTGCCTTTGAGTGTGGCTGTTTGGAACAGCTATAAACACTTGACGTGGTCATACAGCATGTGGTACCTGACAGTTGTTATGATGTACGTGTCCTGATGTACAGTACATGAAGATAACGTTTCCGTAAATGTCACAGATTAGATTATGACCTAAGTGTTTCAGGATTATGACTCTTCCTCACCTGATGCCTCTCCTGGCATGCCCGGCCTGCCAATGTTGGATAGCAGATGGTCAATGTTGGGCACGGGCTGCATGTCCCGCTTATCCTCTGGGGCCTACACACACACACACACACACACACACACACACACACGCACATCCAGAAATACACAACACACCCAAAATAAAGTGCAAATGAGGATATCTGAGTACAAAAACATCCCTGTAATCATGCCATTCTCAGCTGCTGTAGTCTAAAGTACCTTCTCTTCTGTATCAAACTCTCCATTACTGAAGAACCAGTCATGCTGTTGAAGTAACAGAACACAGCATTACTGGATGTTGCTGAGACAACGTACATAGCTAACTTGTAAAGAATAGTGCAGTATTTCTCATGTTGGAGGGAACAACTGTTGGTTCTTACATGCAGGATAAGTGTCTCCACTATTTTGTAGCGGTCAGGCATGTGGGTGACCATATCAGTCATATTGTCCTCTGACGTCCTCACCAGAGTGGGACCAAACACCAGAGCCAGGTTTCTTGGCTCCATCTGGAAATAATATCAAAGTTAATATCATGTCTGTTTGTCTGAACACAAACTAACTGCTAATACAAGGGGTTAGGTTACCTTATTCTTCTCAGAGTGATCTGCCACCTTCTTGAGGTGGCCCACCAGGTATTTAAGGGTGTGATAATAGTGGTTTGGGAGGTCGTGGATCTGCACAAAGATGTGGGTGTAGCAGAGGAGAAGATAAAAAAGATAGATTTTATTTTAAAATGAATCTATAACAAATATATGTATTGCTCCATGTTCTGCTGCTGTTTGACACATACCAGTTTCTTCATCGTCTTCAGTCGGTCCTCTGCGTCTTCTATCCGGTTGGCGTCAATGAAATCATTGTATTTGTCTGTAGACAGAGTAAGAATAGACTAACATATGAATGAAATGTCTACATGAAAACAACAGGCAGAGAAATGATCATTAGGATTCATGCTACACTTCACAATGAATATAATGGACGCACCATCAGTGAACAGCGGCTCAGGCAGTTTTCGGAAGAAGGATTTGAGCAGGCTGCTGATTACATTCAGGTCCTGCCATCTCTGTGGAGACGGAGAAGGTGATGGTTAATCATTTTCAGTACAGCATTATAGAAATAACCTAATCCAATCTAAGTATAAAACTAGGACTACAGCTAAGACTGTTTTTAAGATTCTGAATGATATACTGATGTAAATATGTATCCTGCACACCTCCTCAGCAGTGTTGATGTCCAAACCCTTGTTGAGATGCTCCTGCATGTTGGACACCATGGCATTGTTCCCTGGCACCCGGTAAATACCAGTGTACTCCAAACCAGTCGCCTCCACCACATCACAGCACATCTCCACTATCAGAGGGACAAACTATAAAGAGGAGACACAGAAGAGAGACACACAACAAAATGAGAGAGGCAAAGATAAAGTAATCAATTACTTCAAGCAGTGTCAAACAAAGACGGATGACTAATTGAGAGAGTCCCACATAACAGAACACAGAGACAGCAGACAGCACTACAATGTTATTCTACTAAAATGTTTAAATCAATACAGTTAATATGATTTCTCATATATTTATATAATTCTGTCTTTGTACGTTTGGATAACACAGGGAGAAGATGACTCTGTCTGCTGCATTCTAACATTTAAAGTAAAGCCAACTGGCTGAAGGGCCCTTGAGGTGCATGGCATCATTTGAATGTACACATTGTAGAGAACTTTGATGCATCACCATCTTTAGATGATGCCTGGAGCTGTTGTTTCTCTGACTCTGGTTATTTTTAGATATAACTTGATACTAATGGAATTTTCTGAAAATGTAGTGCAGTGATTCCCAAACTTTTTCTGTCATGCTTTCCTTCCAAAAAAAAAAATTTATTCCCCCTCCCGATCACATCCCAATAAAAATGTATTTCATCAATCAATCATTAAAAAAAACACATTTTTATTGAAATAAACAGATTCAGGTTGGGAAACAGCCTCAGAGCACTTTTGGCTTTTCTGTCATTAAATGAATCATTTTCATTCACATCTGCTCATTATTCCTTCCCCCCCAGTCATCCATGCCTCTCCTGCAGTGGCTCACCGACATGACCTATAAAACCAATTTTATCTTCAAGTCTGTCTGTAACCAGTGAAACAAAATAAGCACCGAATTGATCTTGTGTGTAGTTATAACAATAATAGTATCAACTATGTAGTCAGTAATCATCTGCGAGTGACTTCAGATTTTTAGACACAAGTAGACGTCATGTTATTCATATGTCATGAATCATGTTGCTGGTTCAGCTGTTGATCATCATAAAACACTGAAGGCTCACTTTGTGGTTGACAGCAGGCTGACAGTCCTCCAGTCGCACGCCAAAAGCCTTCGGACTGCCCGTCTTCTTGGCCTTCTTCATGATGTTGATGCCCCACAGTGCCTTGTTGTCATCTGAGTGTACACACACACGCACACACACGTAGTGAAAAGTGATTATTGCTAACATGGTGGTGCTAGAGGAAGCAGGGTTCATCCTCTGTGGATCATGAATGTATTTGAAAGTCTCAGTCTAGACCAAAGTGATGAACGTTCCCATTCTTGGAGCTACGATGCCAACATGGCTGAAAAGTCAAATGTGACCTCAACCACTCGTTTCAACTGTGTTTACTTTGCTGCTTTTAACCAGCAGTCAGCAGTGGTTGGCTTTTTTTGTTGTATACTGAACACAGAGCAGACTCAGTTTGTACCCACCTGTTCTGGAGGTTCGGTTCACTGAGGTGTTGTCAGTCTTTGCCAGGAGGAAAGGAGGCATCATACGATGTGCTCTGGGAGAGGAGTCCGGCTTATTACCTGTCAGACTGCAGAAAGCGAGAGGAACAAAGACAGAGGATGAAATCAGTTTCTGAAGCTTCAGTGGTAAATAAGAGGATCTAAAAATCTCATGACCTCAGTTTTCTGTAAAAAAAAAGGATGGCTTGTTATTTCTGGTTTTTGCATTTAAAGTTATGGTTTGTGACAGGCTTAAAGCCCAGAGCTCTAGTGACTCTAATTACACAAATCATAAGGGACAGTTGTTATAAAACAAAGACTTTTTGCTAAATATAATCCACAGCGCTGACCTGTGTTTTCTGTAGTCATTCAGCTTCTTGTTGATGAGAGCTTGTCTTGAGAAACCAATCTCCTGGAGCAAACAGAGATTACAGATTTAGATTGTGTGTTTGTGTAAATTCTGTTACATGAATCGATGATGAAGATCTAACCTCGTTGTCGGTCTTGCTGTTCTCCCTGATGACCCTGATCCAGGCCAGCATGTCTTCCCTGTCCTCGGCCTGCAGCAGGTACTCGCAGAAGTCCTGCGTGGTGAGCCTCAGGGTGTGCTTACGTTTGGTTTCACTGTAGGCGATGTCGATCAGGCAGCCGCGGATGCTGATTGGAGGATGTTCGTCCTGGCTGGGCCCCGCTCCCGCCCCGTGAAGGACAGCTTCCCGCTTGTCCTTGTAGAGGAAAAGTGAATGGAAACGGAGCACAGAGAAGACGCGCTTCCACGGCCGCATGCCACCACCCACCTTCTACAGTAAGAAAAACACAAACAAGGACATGAATAGAAAACATCAATCACAGTTCATCAACCGTAACAAGCAATCAAAGACATGTATACTGATGTTGTACCTTTCCCTTCTCTGTGAGGATCTGTTTGTAGTGCAGCCAGCCCTCCTTGCGAACATCACTAAAGGTGATGGTTCCCAGCTCAGAGGTGGAGTGGCGCTTGGACCGGGCCTCCTCCTGGGCTCGCAGGCTCTCCAGAGACTAAAACACAATTTAAAGGTATTACACACTAGACCAGGGGTCGGGAACCTTTTTGGCTGAGAGAGCCATGAAAGCCACATATTTTAAAATGTATTTCCGTGAGAGCCATATAACATTTTTTAACACTGAATACAAATTAATGCGTGCATTTTTAAGTAAGACCAAGAATTTTAGAGTATAATAAGTCTCTGAATTTATTATTTTTAATAACGTTGTTATACTGAAGCTAACCAATAATAAATAAAATACTTCTTAACATTAATGCGACTTCTGGTGCTGCATGGTCCCGATCATGCACCGATCACCATAGCAACCGCTGTGTTTCACGTACTGCTGAGTGAAATCTCCGGTCGTTAGCTCATAAGCAGTTTCTTTTCTGAGCTGTTCTGTATCGTTAAAACTGAACAAAATAACACGAAACACAACTGCTTACTCTTCTACTGATTCTAATTGGGACATTTTGCAACAAACGTAAAGACATTAAACGTGTGGTACATGTTTGGAAGGCTGGGTGCAGAGGAGACCACCGGGCTCTCTCCGAGGGGAGGGGGAGAGAGGGAGATGCCCGGCCAAGGCTCCGTCCAGCATGGACTAAATCGCAGCACGGACAGTTCAGAAACAATTCGGAATGAGTTAAAAGGAATTTTTAAACAGACAAAGTAGTTTTCAAGACTGCATGTTGCTAGCGGATCTATTTTCTGACCCAGAGTGCGGCCGTGACTGGTTCTAAATGAGGGCTTTATAGCAGGCAGCCGCTCTCCCATCTTCCTGGTACTGCGTACCTCCACTGAATCTTTTAGTGGTACGCAGCACCGGACTGTACCGGCTTACTTTCACCCCTGTCTGCGAGCCAGATACAGTCATCAAAAGAGCCACATCTGGTTAGCGAGCCATAGGTTGCTGACCCCTGAACTAGACAGTGTCTACTTGGTTGCTGAAATGTGAAAGAAATTACACTACATGTTCATGTAGTCAAGTCTCATAAATGTAACTGTGTTTGAGGACTCACCCCATCTGTGAAAAAGCTCTTTACCCTTTTTGGTAGTTTGCTGTGGAACACAAAGTACACAAGTCAGACCCATTTGAGTTGAGTTCAGAATACAGATTGTAAAGTGTCTCCTGAGTCCCTGACTTACGAGAAGACACGGCCTTCATCCCTGAAGGTGTTGAGACCCTCGTCACAGGACTTGGATCTCTCGGTGGTGATGGCCAGCAGGTAAGAGGAGCGCCGACCTTTAATACTGCCTGAAGAGAGAAAAGGCAAGTCAGAGAGGGAAAGAGGAGGAGGAGGAGAAAGACAGTGTGTCATAATATGTAATGTATGATCGAGACGTGACATGACATGATGAAGATGAGTGAGTGAAGTGATTTGTTGTTTCAAACTGTGTGTGATTAATATGACAGGAGGTGAGGTGGATGAATTAAGGGGTTAAACGTATGTAGTGCATATTAAAGGAATACCTTGACATTTAGATTTTTAGTTCACAGTTTCGGATCCATTTAATAAATCTTCCTTATCAAATGATGAAATCTATGGCAAGAGTTTTTTCTCCAAAACATGGAGGGAGTTCTTTATTTGTACATCACTGTACTCCTTTAACACAAGTCTGAGGCTAAGGCTAGACAAATATATCAAGCATTACATAACTGACTGTCAATTTGCCTCAGTGGTGTTTGCAACCGTATTAGAAAAACATGCTGTATATTGGTCTAGCCCTTTGTGAAGCCTTTTAGTATTGACAGCGGGTGAAAGAGACTCACTGCAGTCCCGAGAACGAAGTCGGACATAGGGGGAGACGGAGGAGAGGGTGGGGGAGACAGAGGTGGAAGTGAGGGTGGCCACAGTGGGGGCCTGGGAACTGGGCACCACAGAGCAGGCTGGTACATAGCAGGCCTGTAGGTCAATATTAGGACTGGTGGGTTCATCTGCAAGATTGTCATCACAGGTGAGCAACAAGGGATGAGAAATGATTAAAAACAATGACAAGACAAAGACGTGCTAAGAGCTCGCTCAGGTTCTGTTAGAACATCTTTCTGATGTTGTTGTTGACTCTGGAGACAGAAATAAGCTCTGATAGAGAACCACAGTGAAGATTAATTACTGATGGACCTAAATGACAACTACAGGAACTCTTTAAAGGATAATGTCACATCACTACATCTTCACAGAATCTCTCTAGTCCATTGAAAGACACAATTATTTGGCCACCATTAGGTGTTAGCTTCTTGTTTGACTTGTGCGCTTGTGATGTGCTAAAATGTACTGTGCTATTTTAGCATTGACCGTAATTACATGAAGCCATGTGGAAAGTCCATGTAACCATGTCTGTGAAACTTTCTGACAGCAACAATAACTCCAGTTATACATAACTAAAGAAGTGTCCCTGAATAAATAAATAAGATGTCTGAAAACAGTCAACAATCTAATATTAACACTAATACAGTAAATTGTGGTCGTGGTGGATGACCGTCCACCAATGAGCTTGGTTCTGCCCGAGGTTTCTGCCTGTTAAAAGGAAGTTTTTCCTTGCCATCGTCGCCAAGTGCTTGCTCATGGTGGAACTGTTGGTCTCTGTAAATAATATTATAAAGAGTACGGTCTAGACCTGCTCTGTATGAAAAGTGTCATGAGATAACTTTGTTATGATATGGTGCTGTATAAATTGAACTGAACAGAATTGAATTGAATTAAAAATGAACTTAACTAATGACATTAACTACAGTATTATATTTCTTTTATCTTGCTTTACTTAGCAAACCGACAAAAATATGTAATGTTTTATTTAAACGTAGCTAAAGGCCTACTGTGTATGTGTGAATACACAACACTGTGAATGCAGTCATGATACAGCAATGTTAGCTTACATTAGCTAAGTTATACCAGAACAAGTAAAGCTCAGAAGCAAAACCCCTGTGTATACTGGAATGATCAAGGATGTTTTTAATTACCTATGAGTTTAACTTTCCATTTGTTGGAGGGAGTATGTGTTACTTTTTAACAGCAATTACTATTTTTTTAAATTTATATCCAGATAATTACAGGCTAGTATTCAATCTGAACTTTTTAAGCTAGGCTTACTAGCATTGATGGCAGTATCAGCTAGACTACTGATTATTTCTGACTCCAGAGAATCTCGTTCTCTCTATGAAATATTTCCAGAGCTGAAACTCCATCTACATTGGACATGTAAAGGTTCAAACACATACGAGAACATTTAACATTCAGCATTCATCAAGACAAGTTTTAAACATACACAGAACATTAAACACACTGAGGGTACAAGCATTATGTTGACATGTATATGACACACACACAGGTATAAACACAGACAAATGTTGAAGAGGATAGAAACAGAAAGAAAAGGTGCACTAAGGAAGCCTCACATAAATTATGTGAAATACTGAAGAGCTCTGTAGCAACAGACAACATAATTGTTCAAAATATACAAAAATGTGCCTGTTAATGCCTGAAAGTGCCATAAAATGTGGTAATTAGTTAGTTAGTGTAGTGTAACGTCATCTTCAGAAAGAAGTTTTGGATTTTACAAGAAATTAATAACCAATTCATGTAAAATGACATTTGTCTTTTATGGGAAATGTTGTTCTCATGGTGTGAAGTGTTCTGACAGCTGTATTAGTCAGTTGCTACAGAGAAAAGGTCACTAACCTATGAAGGGAATAGAGGACAGGGAGTTGAATGCATGCTGTGCCAGGCTACCATTAGCCCTGCGGCTGGAGCCGGGCCCCCCAGAGACAGGAGACGGGGTGCCTGGTGTAGGGGTCAAACCAGGGGGCTCAGGTGACTCCACGGGTGTGGTGTAGTGGGGATGTCGGAGGGTTTGAACAGGGGTTCGATGGCCGGAAGGTGGCTTCTGTCTCAGAACCACCTCTTGATTCAGGGAGTTGGGGGATATGACCTCCCTGTCCTCACCCAGTTGGGCTCTCTCGTCCTCTGACGCCGACAGGGCAGGGGTAGACTGGGGTCTGGGTACCACCCCCCCTTCGCTGTCCGCAGGGCTGCTTCTGCTGCCAGAGCTCCAGTTGAGGTGAGGGCCGCTGTAGCTGGGCTCTCTGAAGGAGTGGGCCTGCTGGAAGAGGTGGCCAGCTTTGCGGGAGAAAGACGGGCTGTAGCTTCTGTAGCCCACCAGCTCTTCTTCTTTTACTCGCCTTGTTTGGGGTTCAGCTATCTGCTGACCTGACCGCCTGCCACTAGGAGGCACTGTGGAGGAGGCTGTGATGGGTGATATAACTGTGGTTTGGTTCTGATGTCCTGCTGAGACTTTCTGGTCTTTCAGCTCACTGTATTTCGTTGTTTGGGAGCCTTGTGAAGAGTGTTCGTAGCGTGGCGTTATGAGTGCAGAGGCTTGTGCTAGTGTTTCCACAGATCGCCCATAGTTGTGCTCGTACTCTGCGTAGGCTGCTAGCAGGCTCTCTGAGCACGACCTGCTTCCTGGTCCTGATACACAGCTCCCTAGCCAATGGGAATCATGGGAAGCAGCTGCTGCCTGGTGGTGGTGTAGGACAGTTTCTCTTCTGTGATGCTCCATAGAGGTCGTGGAAGCAGGTGTAGGTCCAGGGCCGAGTGCCAACCCCAGTCCCAGCTCTGCTAAACGATCCTGAGATACACTGCGGTGTCTGGGGGACATGCGCTCGGCAGCCTCAGCCTGGCTGTAGTACCAGTCTGACAGAGCCTGGTGGCAGAGAGCATCGGTGTGAGTGCGGGTGGAGGCCAGCATACTGCTCTTCCGTGGAGGAGGCAGAGTTGCAGAGGTGATGGCAGCGTTATGGTTAGCAAAGTGAAAGTCCAGCGCATTGACGGCCGAAGACGAGCGGCCACGGTGCCGCCCCAACGGGGCGGAGTGGCTACCGGAATCCTCAGGACCCCCGGGCCAGCCGGAGGTGGGAGTAGATGCAGGAGGGGGGCGGTTGTCCAGTGGAGAGGTGGTGGGGCCAGGTCGGCACTGCCAGTTGTCCAGGGGGCTGTGGAGGTTGTGGCTGGGCTGTGGGGCAGCAGAGGTGGGCTTGGTGGGAGGGTAACAAAGAGGCGGTGGCTCAGGGAGGTTCTGGGCCTCGCCTGAATATGGCTCATTGCCTTTCAGGTAGGCATCCTGGGAGTACGCCTGAGGAGAAGAGGTTAGAACACAATGAAAAACCTGACAGAGAAGATAGAAGCAGCAACTAGAGGGCAGAGTGGGACAGAAGCAACATGCACCATGCAGATATATAATATATTATATATGTCATTCCCACTCTACGCCTGTTCTTGCACTTTGTAACTTTATACTCAGGGTACGATCACCCAGTACGTAACGCTTTAGGGCACTAAGTCACACTACAAACTATTTCATATTTAAAGTAAACTGTAGCTGCTGTTAGCTAATGTTAGCTCAGTTTGTTAGCTGGGCTGCCTGGACTGTGAGCTCAGACCACCGGGATAGGGTAGCGGTTGCACCACAGACTTGGATGCCATTGGAGGTTTTCAGGCCCAGATCATGAGGAAATGCTGAGGGGGAGCTGAGTCGGTATGTGTGCCAAAAGCAGAGCTGGGAAAGCGAGCAATGTAATGGGGCTCAGCAGACTCAGCAGCAAGCAAGAAGCTGCTGGACAAGAGTCCAGTTGGCGAGAACTTGGGGTTGTTGAAATTGTTGTGTGTCAGAAGTCTGAATCTTGAGTCAGAGACTCTTGACTAGTCTTGACTACTGCAACATTTGTTCATAAATCAATCTTATCTTCAAAGAAGGCATCGGAGAGCTTCAGAGTTTTTTATTCTCTTCACAGAAAATAGAACCGTATTTCGTTCATGAAGGAAAACAGTTTTTTTTTAGCTCAAAACATCATCTTTTATAACAGTAGTAACCATTTTCATTCTCTTACAATAACACAAGCGTATCAAGATCACATGATTCTTAGTATCCAATCAAATTATTTGGGCTGGGTTTTCTAAAACTGCTAGCCCATAACTTGTTAAACTTTATTTCAACTTTTGTGTGTCCTTGACCACATTCCACAGCCCAGGCGAAGACTTGTGTCTATGTTCTCAGTATACTATAACAAAACCTCCCACACATTCTTCATCTGTACAAACTCATGTTGTTGACTGCTGATTAATAATGGCATCATGCACAATTCCAGATCCCTGAAGTTATACTTTAATTAGCAGCTACGAGAATTACAGAAACACGCCATCCACGCTTTTACATGAACAGCCTAGCTAACTGTCTGAGGTGAAAAGAAGGAAAGGAGAGAAAATAGAAGAAAGATAATACTCACACTTACCAACTGCAACACATCCTCATCTTTTGGCATAATGGAGAGCTCCAGAATGTTTTCACTGCAAATGAAGATTCAGATGTATGAACAGAATAAGTCACAGGTCGGATGTGAACAGTAGATGTGATTTCTAACCACCAGTGTCTCACCTGTTCTGGATGAGTGCGATCACTTGAGAGTAGGTTTTCCCCAGAATGCTCTCACCGTTCACCTTCACCAGCCTGTCCCCTGGACACACACACACACACACACACACACACACACACACACACACACACAGTCAGAGGAGTGTTTGGCTTTAGGAGTAGAGCAGCACAGTGAAGCCGAAGGTTCCACAGAATAAAGAAACATTTAAATGTTAATTTGTGTTTTTGTGATGCATTAAACCTGCTTCCTCACCATCATGTTTAGTTTCCTTGACAGAGAAGTGATACTATCAGAGACCTGAGCTGCCCTCTCTGGTTGTTTCATCTCTGACCACGCCCGGTGCCACTGATGGGTGTGGTTGTGTGTGATTTGTTGTACCTGTAACCACACCCAGCTGACCACACAGGGGGACAGATCTTACCTGCTACAAATCTTAACAACACTCCCAGAAAATCTTTGTCAACCTCGAGTGGTCTAACTTCCCACCTTGCTGCAGTGATGGACTCCAGGACTGTGTGACATCACTATTGGATGTGACTACAGGAACAACAAAGTATACTTTCAAATGGTAAATGGACTGTACTTATATAGCACCTTTCTAGTCTTCCGACCACTCAAAGCACTTTACAGTACGTATCTCATTCACACACATTCATACACTGATGGCATTGGCTGCCATGCAAGGTGCCAACTGCTCATCAGTTTGAGGAGCTAACCATTCATACTCATTCACACACTGATGGTGCAGGCTTCGGGAGCAATTTGGGGTTCAGTATCTTGCCCAAGGACACTTCGACAATGCAGACTGGAGGGGACTTTCAACCACACAGAACCACTCGTGTAGATAGTAATTCTAGATTTGTGAAACTCTCAGACATGCGCACTTGATTTAGCAAAGTAGCTCTTGGTCTTCAGTGGGTTTTGTTGTCTTGCAGAGAAAAGACTAAATTTGCTGTTTTAAAGAGCAACAAACTTTAGTTAGTTAGTTTAAATTTCATTTGATTTGGCTTTCATCCAGGACAACTGGGATTGTGTCCCGTGTGAAACTGGAAAAAGTTTTCAGTGACTGTTTGGTTAGGTTTAAAAAAAGATCATAGTTTGTGTTAAAACTCAAATAATAAGTCACTGTTGACCTTTGGTTTCATACAGGACACAAACAGCAGTTTTTTGGCAAAAAAAACAACAGAAACAACGCAAGCAGATGTCGGAGAAGTAAAGAGCAAATCTAGGGTTACCATCTAGACATAACGTGCCAGTATGAAGCCTGAGAGACAAAATCCAGGGCAAAAAAGTGAGGAAAGTACCTGCTACTGCTTGTTAAGGCAGTCTAGACAGATTTCTAACTTTTTGTGTGTGTGCATGTGTGAGTGTACATCTGTTTGTGTGTATGTGTGTGTGTGTGTGTGTGTGTGTATGTCTGTTTGTGTGTATGTGTGTGTGTGTGTGTCTTCTACCTGTACACAGTCCAGCTTGTTGGGCGGGGCCATTTTCTTTGACACTCTTCACAAAGATGGTGTCCATTGGCTCTAAACGAGACCGCTGACAACCTGTTTAAACACACACACACACACACACACACACACACACACACACACACACAGATCCAGATTATGTGTATACACATACTGACTGAATTCAAACATTCAGCAAACATATTTTGCCCTGAAATATCAAAAAACAAAACAAAAAAACAACCACATCCAAAGTTGAATAGGCTTCATCTACACAAGGAAACAAAATATAATAGATCCCAATGTACTGCAGAGACACTTATGTGACGCTGATTCATCAGAACTAAATGTCACTCACCTTTTCCAGTTGCATTTCCGTTCTCTTCATCCTGTGGGAGACACACAGAGCACGTGTTAGAGGAGAGGACGACCACAGGGGGGCGCTGCTCCACTCCCACCCCAGCCTGACTGACTCCAGCTGACTCGGCAGTTTGGGCCGGAGTTCAACTGCCTGACCGAGTCTCTCAGTGTCTCACCGACTCCCTGTCGGGTTGACTGCCTGTCTGTCTGCCTATTTGCCTGTCTGTCTACCTGTCTGTCTGACTGAGGCCTGCAGGCTGTATCTATCTGGAGGCTTTGATCCTTCGCTGAGTTAGCTCATTCCTGACCAGGACACACAAAGGGCTCTGCACACAGACTGAGGTCTGCTGCTACACAACACAAGCCTCTCTCCAGGCCAGAAGGACGTTACCACACTGTCTACAGTACTACAGTACCCATAAGTCAGTATGACGTACGGGTTAAATGCAACACTGTAAAACACAGTATGTGTGTGTAAGAAACCAATCAAGCCTGTCTGATATGTGTTGGTTATTTTTACATACTCTGACATACATATACACAATTATGAAATTGTCTTGTTAGCCTCTGTACTATTCTCATCTGATGGTTTCCACAGGGAGTCAAATGAAAGTGTAATCCTGAGGACAAAGTGAGTCATTGGTGAAGGTCCATGCTCAGAACTTCTGATTTGGTTCTTGGATCCTCTCAGTAGTTTGTTTTTATGCTTTAATTACGACTGTAATGAAACCCCTCCACATGCTGGGCGCTCAAATCCAGCGAGAATGCCTTCTTGACTTGTGTCTGAACGTGAAGGATCCAACAGGAGCCCATGGGTTCACATCACATCAGCCTGACTTTATTTATATAGATTTGTGTCAATTTAGTGTCTTAAAATATTGTAGGGCTCTACCATGAGTGAAATGTTAAAAGTCTAATGTGATAATGTGTTAGAAAACTTTAACGTGCAACACATCATAACAAACACTGCAGCTTTTCTGAAGGAGTGAAAAAGTAGAAACACAACAGTGGTATCCTGAGATTTATCCAAAGCATCGCCGGAATGTGGGCTTACACTGAAAATAGAACTGGACCCCATAAATCACAAATATTTTGGCTGCTTTTAGTTTATTGCAGATGTATCATAGGTAGGATAACTGCAGTACAAAACTGGAGTTTACAGTACAGTAGAAGTTTAAAGGGATCTTCATCAAAGATCTCATCTGTCAGTACATTGTTATCAGCACCAAACACAGTGCAGCCGAGGCTGATGGGAATTCGTTTTTCAGGTATTTGGTCTTAAACCAAATTAAAATTTGAATAGTGACATTTGGCTTATTTGTTAAGTTTGCTGATGGTTGCCAGATAACAACTCACCGAGGACATTAAAAATAATCCTCTGGCGACCATGATTATCTGTACAAAATTCCATGATATTTCAGTCTGGACCAAAATGGACCAACTGACAACATGGCTACATTCACATTGGAGCTAAAAGTCTAGGGCAGAAACTTTGATTGTTAGAATTAAAACTCATGTCCAATATCATTTTGACCAGAGTCAAAGAGAATTTTAAAAAGACTTCATCCTCCTTCTATGTTTGGAGGTGTATATTTTCTCTCTTTACTGGCTGCTTGAGCCACTTATACAGATTTACTGTGTCCAGACCAAAGTCCAGCACCAGCGAGCGGTCAGTCCACTGACCTTGAGGCTGTGGAGGGAGGACTCTGGTGGGTAGACGATGAAATGGCGCAGAGTGAAGCCGAATCCCTGTGAGTTCTTCTGGAGGAAAATAGTCCGTGGGCCTTGCCATGACATGCCCTCCACCTCACCCGACGACAGTGGCCGGCGCCTGTTCTCATTGGATGACACCATGCCATCTGTTCGCCCTTTAGCCTATCGAGAGAAGATGGAGATAATGTCAAGATCAACAACGCTTAGCTTACCCTTTCCTCTTGGTACGGCATGAACACTGACCAAACTTTACCATGTGAGTCTTAAAGTACATCTCAAGTATCATTTTGAAGGTTCTCCATCTAACTTGTGTGTGTGACTGTGGATTCATCCATTGTTAAATGCATATAAAGGAAGTGTGAGTGGGTGGATGTGGGCGTATGTGGTCCATTCACAGACGACTCTGCCCAGATCCGACCAGGACGGAATTCCACCAATGCCAGGAATTTCTCTGTGACTTCCTCTCTCTATCTAAAGAGGAAGCTCTACTTTGACCAACAACCTCACCTATAATCACATTTATTACCTGCAGCCAACAATGGCAGGCTTAAAAATATATACGGTCTATAAATATCACTCACAGAACAACAGGAAAGTATTATGGCTCATAAACACCGATCTGGAAAATCCGATGAACAATAGACAAAGGCGGCAGAGTGTGACTAAAAACATCCACTCATATTTCTATAGGCTGAAGGAGGTGAGAATTGAGCTAGTATTTCAAACCAACAGTGGACTCTACAACACTGAACAGAATTCAGCTGCTAATCCACATGATGTTTAACCT
This sequence comes from Miichthys miiuy, assembly GCA_036365135.1. Classification (NCBI taxonomy): domain Eukaryota; kingdom Metazoa; phylum Chordata; class Actinopteri; family Sciaenidae; genus Miichthys; species Miichthys miiuy. The sequence goes on along the minus strand of CM071623.1, from coordinate 3,319,475 downwards.
CAATGAGATCTCAAGCATGCCTGGAAACTATATTTATCTACACAGTGACGTTGATCTGAATTGTTTGAGGCGATTAAATAGAAAAGTAGCTGTTGAAGTCAACAATGTTAAGGAAGAGGATGGAGTCAGCTGATGTATGAACCACTGAAACAGCTGATTGCTGATCAGGTGGTGTAAAGTGCCACTTCACATCAAGACAATTCAGTTTGAATTACGTAGCACCAAATCTAAACAGAAGTTATCTCATGACTCTTTCCATACAGAGCAGGTCTGGACCGTACTCTTTATAATATTATTTACAGAGACCCAACAATTACCACCATGAGCAAACACTTTAAACTGAAAGGAAAAACTTTGAGCAGAACCGGCTCATGGTGATGTGGCCAGTTGAGTTTATGAGCTAGCAGTCCGTTCAGTGCTCAGCAGGTAGAGTGTAGTGAATTTTTCACTGCAACTTCCTGCTGATTCTATAAAACTGGTTGCCGAGCAGTCAGACAAACAGTAAATGTGTCATTCAAAAAAATGAGCTACAAAGGGCTAAAAGATTCACATTAAAGACTTTCTATACACACAGTAGAAACTATTAGTCAGCAGGACTGAGGAAACCCTTGGATGGATCATCAAACTGTCCGTCATCTCTCATGGATTATGAAAAAAAAAGAATGTACAGTATTTACCAGCATACACACTGACACACAACTGTCATCGACACAGAGAGATGAAGAACATGAACACACACACGTTCATAAAAAACAAAAAAAATACTCAAACTCGACTCAGCCAGTTACAAAAACAACAGGAAGTCTGTTTCTTGAGACAGGAAGTGGATGGCTGAGCCCTTCAGAGGCGTGTTTTGGGGAAACCTTCGCCTCTAAGAATAGTTCCAAGGAGAGCAGGGAAGAGACGCACACTTTCCACAGGAGGAAGTCAATGAGTTTATTCATTTTTCCACTTTATGGTCGAACAGTAACAACAATATATGAAGTCTTATCAAGTCAATGAAAGACGTGGTAGTCTTTGCCTTTATATCTGTTGCAGGTTTGTAGCTGAATATAAACCTGCACACCATGCTCATCAAATGAAAATATTTTCCATGTTTTTCACACCTTTTGTGTTTAATTCTTTAAGGACCCACTTGTATAGCTCTTGTTGCATAACACACAGTATATCGTCCTCACCATCAGGCTTCACAAACAGAGAATAACCTCAGAGGATTCCTGCCCACTGACATTTCTTTGTGTGTGTGGCTGTGGGTGTGTTGGAGAGTCGTGTTGTGCGAAGCCACAGAGCATGAAGTCATCATATCTCTGCATGTGTGTATGTGTGTGCGTGCACGTGTGTGTGCGAGATAGCTACATTGTAGTGTTAGATTCCTCATCATGCGACATCTCTGCAGGTGACATTTCACACATCAGTGAATGCAAACATAGATACTCTACATACTTACCTCTCTCTCACACACACTCACCTTACTCACCCACCCGCCCGCCCACAGTGTGAAATGCTAACATGCCTGAGTGTGTTTTATTGGACAGAGTGATTTTTTTGCCAGCTCTCTCTGTGCCACAGCTCTGAACTCGATGCAGCTCTGTGTACATTAACTGAACTCTATAGTTTAACAGAATGAACACTGACATTCTCCTCATCTGAGTTCCTTTCATAATATATACTTATGCTGTAATGCTTCGTCCATTACAAATGAAATAATAAATAAATAAAAATGAAATAAACCTTTCCCAAAACTTCTGCACAAGATCCACAAAACAAAATGCATCTATCTATCTATCTATCCTTTCTAGTCTTCCAACCACTCAAAGTGCTACACTGGATGTGTGATTGCCATGCCAACTGCTCATCAGTATTAGGAGCTAATCATTCACATACATTCACACAATTTGGGGTTCAGTATCTTGCCTAATGACACTGCAGACTAGAGGAGACAGGGACTGAACCACAATCATCTGATTAGTGGATGACCTGCTCTATCCCCTCAAAAAGACCTTTATCTCATTTGACATGGAGCAGCACCATCTAAGCATGAAAACTGCTTTTTCATGGAAAACCGGAGGCTGTGGTTTCAGGAATTCAAAGTAGTTACAATAAATTCCAGTTAAATATTTGATGATGTTTATTGGTTGTTTAGTTTCAGTGGAATCATGTATCATTCATAAAAGGAACAAACATTAATATAGTCGAACATTTGCACAATCATGCGTTTGACCTCTCCCTCTTACCGTAAGAGTCCTAACCTGATCCTGACCACTCGGCCTGACTGTGCAGCTCTTTCAGGAGAACAAGAGGTTGTTGTGCTCGCTCAAATATAGCTCATCATTAACATGAGCAACTCACTCCATTTACTTTGTTTTCCCGTCTACTGCACTGCTCGTTTCTTTTGGCTTTTACTGTTTGAACTGCAGACCTTTACTGTTGGCTGTTGGAACGATCATGTGACCTTCAGACCGCAGCAGAATGAGCTGAACTGGGAGAGAACAAGTGACACAATGCAAAAAGACACACACATCTACCCTGTAAACACAGAGCAGATAATAGAAAGTGACACACACTTTGTGGAAGAACACACACACTCACAGTGTACACTCAAAGCTGAATTATTAAAACAGTCACTGTAAGAGCAGTGTGTGTTGGAAAAGGTGTGATCCTTGATGCATACTTGAACAGATGATGTAAAAGCACAACCACACACACCCACGTATACACACACACACACACAAGGTTTTATATAAAGCATCATGAATCTGTGCGTAGTCAGGGCATCGGCCTGATCTCACTTCCCCTCCACTAGTCAACAGGCCCCCTCAGTGCTACATTACATAACACCTACAGGAGGCACAGAGACATGGCATACACACACACACACACACACACACACACACACACATTTGAATGAATCAAACACCAGGAAGTGCTGAATGACAGGCTGGTAATCGTCATTCTGTTCCACTAACCTGACGCAGGTTAAAGTCACCCCTAAAGTTAATAGCACTGCCATCAACTTTGCCCCACTGTGATAAAACCAGGACACCCAGATGGTGAAAGTAGGACAGGGGCGGTCAATAATGCACTGATCGGAGCAGACAGGAAAGGTTAAAGCAAGATGGCCGAGGAAGCATCCCTGGAGGACATACACCTGTCCGCAGCGATCAGATCAGACAGGAGATGAGAGGCCTTCGAAATGACGACAGCCACGGCTGTTTTTAGAGCTGCAGTGAGTCCATACAGGGATGGACCGACGGACTCGATCCAAAACTAGTCCTGTGACAACACTGCAGTCACGGCAGTCACAACACAACGTCACTGGCTACTGGAAGAGATATGTTGACTTGTTTACAGTGTAGTTTTACTCAAGTGATGTGTATAGTACTTGTGTCAGGAAAATGAGTAAACATGTATAGTCACAGATAATTCAATTAAATACAAATGGTTTGTTTTTAATGGCTTATGCCATTGACTCTATATACAGTATATTTGACATGACAGCTCCCCAAAAGTGAAGCCAAACCATCAGGATCACCTGGTGACAACCTGTTGCTCGTGGTGACATATCCAGTATTACTAACTCTGTACTTTCCTTTAGCTCATTGTATCTGACACTGTGGTTTTGCAAAAACAATCTACTGTACTGTAGACTACATAACTGCTGAACAAGCTTTCACTATTCAGAGGAAGTGCCTCTGTTAGCAAAATTATACCATTACAAATTTTTACCAAAAATCATTCATCAGTCCAAAATTAGCCTGACCCAAGAGATGTAGTATTGGTACAGGTAGTATAGGTATTGGTCTATCTGACATAATAAAGTATAACTTCAGTATCTAGGGTGCCCTACAACATCGCAAAGAAAACTTAACTGTCAGAATTCTTGCTCCTCTTGTCTCATCTGACAACTTCTATGGCATTTTTGTGACGTTGACCACAGAGGGCTCGTCCACGAATGATTTAACAGTTGGTGCAGCCAGCTGAACGGTCAGTCCATGGTACTCTTCCCAAACACCTGAACCCCACACAGGTCATGAAACGTATCAAGAATTTGTTATGATTCAAGTAGTAAAGTAAAGTCAAAAGACGAATGTAAAAGTACTGTGTAGACCCTCAAAAATCTATTAAATGCCACATTTCATTTAGTAGAAGAGGGCATCAAGAACAGGGTTCCGTCCAAGTGGATGTTTGGTGATCCAATACATCCAGTAATTTGGTTGTATAAAAATATTTTCTTCATTAGTCTGGCTTTAAACTCAGCTCAGGAGTTAGTGTCCAGTTTTAGATTTTTTTCAATCCTGTCAAGACAATACAAAAATGTAACAGTACTCAATAATGGCTGAAAGATCAGCTCCTGGAAGTTTCAGCCCCAAACTACTGTTTCTCGTCTTACCCAGGACAAGCGATGGCGCTGTATAACCCTCCGGGAGCCCCGTCTTCTTGGTGATGTGATGGGGGTCGGCCGCGGTGAGGCGCGAGGTGAAACACCCCTTAAGACTGCCAGCCAGATACAGCGAGGTTCGGCGTCGCTACAGTCCACCCCGACAGAACACTGAAATTTCCACTCATGGCCCGACGGAGCTGGTGCAACACCCGACACCCTCAGCATAGCACCTCCACATTCGTATGCACATGTACTGTCTGTCACACACCAGAGGTCTCAAGGCTTCACACCCCACGACTGAGATATGCAGTCACCTCCGCACGATTTCTCTCAATGGTCAATACATCGCGGCCAAAAGTGCCACTCGAGGATAAATCAATGGAAAACACTCAAGTCTACCACTCAAGAATCACAATCAACACTATGGATCCAAAACATCAAGTCTTTAATGAGTTCAATTGTAGTCCTTGGATCCGCCTTGGATTTAGCTTCATCACTTATGTATATCCAACTCATTGGATTATGTTTCACAGCTCTCAACGATAGGTGGTCAAGCCATGACGATTCTCTTCAAAAGACAAGGATCATTTGTCATATTTCGTCCAGTTTTCTACAATGTTTCTCGAGCCAGTCCTCATTTTTTAATCAATCAGTGTTTGACTTTGTCCTTGTTCTTTGAAATTTTAGACGGATTTCTGTGAACATAACAACCGTTAAACAAACCTTGACCTTTTACTGCCATCTTTCACCTTTCATTTAGTCCAGCTCACAGTTCTAAATGAAGAATTCTTGGGCTTCAACACCATCCTTGTGTTTTGAATGTGAAACGGTGTCGGTCCCAGGGTAACTACAGCGGCAGCATGAGCTGTCAGCCTTCCCAAACTTAAACTAGTCCCCTTCAAAGCTTTCATAGTTCCCGTGACAGAAAAACCACACTCATGTCACTGAAGTAGTGGTTAGATGCTGCTGTGAGATTTTGGCTTAAACTGAGTGCTCCTCTCTGGATTTCAGAAGTGAATCCACCATCCAAGACTAGTTGAATTCCGTTCCTGGACCAGTTGAGCTCAGAAGGCAGTTTAGTTGTCAGACCAGATTTTAGAACTGGATACAATCCCACGCTGCTGCTGCTAAGAGATCCAGTGTGTCTCCTTCATGCTGGCACTATAATGCAGCATTGGCTCTTTATTGCTGTCTAAGTATAGTCCTCCCTCCTCTCAACCCTGCCATGCCTCTCTCTCTTTTCATTCTCTCCCTTTCCCTTGGGTCTATTTGCTGACATCCACACACACTCTCTCTCTCAGTCACATTCCTCTCATCCCTTTGCTTCACAGTCCAGCTCATTGGTAGAGCAGAAAGCGATGTTACTCTCTCTCTCTCTCTCTCTCTCTGTCTCCTCCTTTAAGACTCACATGATGATGCTGCTGTTGGTATCCACGGTACACGGTAAACAGTGCGTGTTAAAGTAATTATTTGATCGATTATCAAGCAAAAAAATGCCAAACATTCTCTGCTTCCAGCCTTTGAAATGTGGGAGGATCTGCTGCACAGTGATATGTTTGGTTGGACACAACAAGCTATTTAAAGATAAGTCAGCTCAGTGCTGACTTTTTGAGCTATTAATCTGTTTTTGTTGTATTGCTGAGAATATTTATTATTTTGTATATATTTCTGTTTTCATTCAAGATTCTGTCCAGTTTTATGTTAAATGCTATATGTCTGAAAAAATCAAGCCAATTCATCAATTAAACGAGAAAATAATTAACTAATCAGGAGGATCAAGTTCAAGTTCAACAGACTGATCATGATGTTCTTGTCTTACCCTAAAACACTCCTCTGATCATTAATATCAATGATTGTTAGCAGCAGTCAGATGTGTGTACAGTAATGGAGAATTAGAGTAAATGAACACGTGCAAAGTATGAGTGTCTGAGAGAGTAAAACATTACAACCAAACTGTCGACTAGCATAAATGCCTGTGCTTCTTGAATAACTTTAAATGTGTGTATGCATGTGTGTGTGTCCATCCTCTTCTAGCCCTCCACAGCAGCTCGAGTGGTGCTGTCAGTCCCTCGATCCTTTTTTCACTGACACCTGAGAGCAGCTAAAACGACAGACAGCGAGAGAAAGAGGGGACGAAGATAAAGAGGGATGAAGAGACGCTAAAAGAGGATGACGTCCATGCAAACATCATCCAGCAGCCTCTGCATCTCTCATCTCCTGTCCTCCTCTGGCCTCTCCTCATTCTCTCTTCTCTTATTTATTTATTTTCTATGTTTTTCCTTTACATTTTAACCCATCCTCTTCCTGAACAAACTCAAACCGAACAAACTCCTGTGAGCGTTATTCTGTGCGAGTTTGGATTGGTGGAAGTATTATGACCAATGTGTGCACTGTGCACTTATCACAGTGTGTTCAGGACTAGGGATGGGCGATATGGACTAAAAAATGTATCCTGATAATTTCTGGTATTTATCATGGTAATGATAAAAACAACGATAAATAAACACCAATTCAGCCTAATCTTTTTGACTATAAATCTATCTAATAATAATAAAGGCTAGGGGGAGCTGAGGTGGGTTGCTGTGGGCGTGTCTATACCTGCTAAATGTAACCGCTGTGAAACAATCAGGAAATAACTTTTTATTTTGCTGATTAATAACAGCTTTATCGAGGCCGGTGCTCGCTCTCTGTTACTGTTGTCTGTTTGTCCGCCATGTTTGCCAATATGCGTGTTGGGCTGCGAGTGTGTGGCGCACGTACATACGTCAATACATCAATGGGAATTTGTTGTTTTTATCGTGGGATGACATATTCTTACCGTGGGGAATGTTTTTGACAATATATCGTAAACGATGACATATCGCACATACCTATTCAGGACTCATAATCATGGAGGAGTCGAGCCAGAACAAAAATAACATAATGTGATGTGTGAGTCAGAGGAGAATATGCATCTGTTCTGCCCTGATTCTTTATGCCTTGGCTCTGTTAAGTCGCCACGGCAGCTCAAGGCGAGCACCGCTGGTATGAGCTTGATCGACCACGTGACGGCTGTGAGGAGAATTCTCTGACTCTCTCTTCAGTTCATAGTATGCAAACACAAAGTAAAAACAACACATTTATTCAAATCTATCACTTAATCATTTCCCCTAGGCAGAATGTACAGTGTGTATCTAGATATCTTCAATAGTTCAAAAGTTGACATTTAATAAAGAGAGTTTTGTCTCCATCTTTAGTTTCAGAAGCCTCTGAAGTCATGAAACAGTACTTATTGACTGCATGACCCAACTGTGAAGCCTCCTGCAACAAAATGACACTGTACTCTAATCTACCACCGTTTACGAACGTGAAAAGACAGACAGTCATGCAATGATTTGACTGGAAACCACTCACCATTTAGCAGGCTAGCTAGTCAGGTTAGCTCAACTGCAGAAAGTTTAAGTGAGCATCCAGATTCTTTTGCAAAACAACCTGACTCAAAATCACTTACATTTCTAATAACACAGCTTAATAAAAATACAACCTTGGCACATTGAACCATATGGTTGAGTATGGTAACTGTTGTTTATTTCATCTTTATTTTAGTGGCTTATGTCGCTGACTGTATATAAACCTCCCTAGTGGCTGGCATCAGTATAGGACATAAATCCTGCCCCCTTCAAGATAGCAGATTGGCCAAACTAAAAAAATCTAAGTACATGTCAAATACATTTTTCTTTTAGGTTAGGTAGCTTTAATTCCATGATGTTTGTTCAAGTTCATTTCTCTCATAATTCTGTTTTTAATTGGTTACTTCATGCTATAAATAGAGTTTATCATGTAAATCATGTAATGATTGACAGCTGAGCCCAGCTTGTGATTGAGTGGGCTGGGCGTATGGGCCATCTTTATATAAAGTCTGTGGCTTAAACCATTTCCCATAACTAGAGCTTTAAAATATCAATATTAGTATCGGCCTCCATCCAGTAGTGATCCTAACTGTATCAGTTGTGGCTAGTTCCGATACAGGTTTACTAACAACAGGGTAGAAAGTGATAGAAACCTGTTCTTAAAACTGTATCAGGGGACTTCATATACTTTGAATACACTTTCATTTCTGTGCAATGAAAATGGAAAACAAACTCATCACACTGTGTCCTTGTAAAAGGAAATAAACACACAATATCTTGTCGACATCTTCCAGCCTTAAACTCACAAAGATATGCGTCTCTGTTTTGGCGTCATTGTCCACCCTTATCCAGATGAAACTCAGCCACTTCACTTCAGTAAGCTGTAAACTTATAACTCTTCTGTAGTTGGGTTCAAGTGAGTGTTTAAGTTTAGAGAGAATGAGAAGTGAGGAGAGAGAGAGAATGAGAGGGAAGACGAACAAAGCAGAATAATGTAAATAAAGAGCTGTCAGCCAGAATCTCAGTCTGAAGGAGAAGACACAGACAGAGAGAGGGAGGAAGGACTCAGCCAGACAAAGATGAGAGAGAGGAACACAGAGAGGGAAGGAGATGATGCCTGTAGGACAGAGAGCGAAGACAAAATCACATCACTTAGGCAAAATGTGATTTAAAAACCATTAAAGGGGAAAATCAACCGAGATCAAGGTCCTGTCGAAGTCCTGGACACTCAACTCTTATTTATAATCAACACATACATTTTTACATTCAGTTCTTTTGAATAAGACACTGCAGCCTCTGAACAACACCACACACGGGACAGAAACAGAAATCCAAGCACAGAGCAAGAGCTGTGACACCGGTCCTCAAATACGTTTCACTGACTACAGTGGAACAACAGGAACTACAAATGTGTGTTTTACAAGTCCAAAGTAATGTCTCCACATGTTACTAAGTGATTCTAGTAAAAATATCACTGCTTTATGTGAGAACAATAACTGGTTACACAAACCATGGTGTTACTTCCCCCCCAAATGTGTGGCTGCATCCTCACTTCCGTCTAAAATCATCAGTTTCCTCTCCTGAGAAAGATCAGGAAGCCAAACAGTGTTCATGTCCAACAGCGTGAAGACAACTGTTCTACCATTTCTAATCAAACCAGTACCAACACTTTCATTTCACCATCTCCAACTTTCAAATACTTTCACTTTGATTTTTTTTTTTACTTATTTGGAATATATCTGAAATATTTTCAGATACCAAGAATAAAAACTGAAGGATAAAGAGTCAAACTAATATTCAAACTTAGCATAATAAACACTTTGCCAGTAGGAGTTTTGAGCAGACAGAATATCTGAGTAAAGTCCCTGACTAAGCCACGACTCCTCCAGCAGAGAGTTCAGATGAATGATTACAGTCTGAGTCTCTTTGAGCGACACACTGAACTCCTTCCATGTTGGGCTTTTGAATGTTTGAAAATATTCATTGTTCTCTCATATCCAGCCAGTTGATTCATACTGCAGAACTTCTTTTTCTAGTTCCTATCTCCTATCCTAGTGTCAACTTTTCTATGTCACTGTTCACAACACTAAATGTACGTTATTATCGAGCAATTTAGTTTATTAACATCTTACACTGATACTCTTTCAGCAGCACAAATTAGAATGCTAAAGAAGAACAACACACTCACACACACACACACACACTGAGCAGATACACAGAGGCGATTCCACTTTGCAGACACAAGGGGGCAGCACTGCATTATAAAGAGCCATTCTATGGAAGAAATGAAGCAGATTCAAAATCCCATTCACACAGTGAATCTGTTCATCATTAATAATCATGTTTTTAACTCTTACTGCCTTTACTCACAAGCAAAAGCTCCATTTGAAGCCATGATCAAACTATACTGTCATCTCTCTAATAGCTTTACATTTTATCCAGACACTCCTACAATGACCTTCAGTTCATAGATCAAGCATTCACACCATACCATATTCATATTACCCTTGATATAATAATACATTCAGCAGCTGTGGTGATATGGGTCACATATTGTAAGGTGAAAGCGTACATGTCTCGATGCAGAACATCTTCCTGATGTCTGTCACACTGAATAAACTAACCTGATGTGAGAAATGTGTACAGTTCACTGACCGAGATATGCAAACTGAGCAGGATGAGGCATGAATGAGTTTAAAAGGAGGACACATGCACTTGTAATCTCTGGTGTGTCTGATGAAGGCGGAGAAAAAGTCACTAATTGACCTATTTTTAGTCGACTGTGAAAATCGGAGCTAAAAATAACTATACGTTCATTTTTATGTTTTTTTTTTTACTTGAGATACAACTGCTGTCACCAGTCTGCTCTGAATACCATCCATCTAAACACTCACATGCATATATTCAGTGTATTGTCTCTGTATTGAGAGCAGTGTGACTTGTTGACATTCTGAAGGTTATCCGGTGACCTCATGAGGTCAAAAGAGATGATGTCATCCTTACATTGGAATTAAAAAAATAACTGTAACTGAGGTTTCCATATAACACTGATACAACGTTCAGCATTGTCTGGTTGGATGCATATTTTGCTTTTCGCTGTCCCTGTTTTTAGATGTTTAAAAGTGGTTGCCAGTGATGGCAACCAAAGGCCAAGAATTGGTTGCCAATTTCTCAACAAGGTTGCCATTGGCAACCTGGCAACCATTACTGTCAAGCTCTGGCTCGCACTGTATGCTGTTAAAGGACAACAGCAGCGCAACAACAGAGAGGATCAGTATTTGATCAGCTTTATTTTACCCAATGCTGATCAGCCCATAATGGATCCTTAGATCAAAGAACTCAGTCAGCGATGCTGAGAGTGACTTACTATCATCTATGAATGAAAAAAACCCTCTGGTTTGGATGACCCAACATGAACAGCGGTCAGTGACACTACCCTGGGACGTTCTGTAACCACAGACATTGTTGTGTCCTGAGAACAGACCTGCTCTGAGATCAGCCTGGTCGAGTTAGCCCGCAGCAGACACTGTATCTTTACTGTGGACTAGTACTGGCCACAGACCAGTCCTGCTAGATGTATAAGACCATTGTTCTACATTAGACAGTGGCTCTGTGTGCCTGAGGAGGCAACGGACAAAACAGTTTGGGTGTTTGTGTTTCATAGAACGCAGCACTATAAGAAAGGAAGGAAACAACAGCAGAGGATACCACACAGACAGACACATTGATAACACGGCCTCTGTAGCATCATTGTTCCATACCATAAAGTAGTCTGACATACTGTAAGGTATGTCTCTGACTGAAAAACAAGCATTTTTGTGGGGGGAAACCTCCAACACCAAGTAGATCATGTGACACGGAATGCTTTCAAAGAAAGATTGTCCCAAACTGTGTAGTGATTATCATGGCTCACCCTCAGTAACGGCAGGTTTTTCAGAAATGGCAATGGGATTGGGTGAATGGGTGATGAATCCATCGCTGGTTGGTTTTGTTTGGGCTATTATTGTCATTTTAATTTAGAAGAATAAGTGAGAGCAGCTGCTCAGTGTCAGACTCCTTCAGTGACATAACGCAGTAGGACAAAGAGGCGGTGGCCGGTTGGAAGACTTACCATATAGCCATAATGTTTGTGCCTTCCAGCACGTTTGTATGACACATATGAAGAGCTTTGTTTCAAACATGGCTCTGCCTTACAGGACTCATCCAAAATTGCCAGGAAAATGAATTTCCCTTGGTCCTTGAGTCTTTGGATTTTATTTAGTTTGAAACAGCTGTTAAATTACAGCTTCCAGTGGAATTAAACAATGTCAGTTTTAATAACTAATTATGTCGCAGGGTTTTTTATGTTCCAAAAAAACAGAATGTGATCCAGGAGTCACTCAGCCAACAGTAGTGGTCTCTGGACAAGAGACTTGATGACCACTAGAAATAGGGGTGGGAGTTGAGGACCGGTTCCAGTTGAGTCTGATCCATCAGAATTGTATGCCTCAGTGCTTTCATCACTCTAAGTATGTTTTTTTTGACAACTGCGCATTTCAAAACAATGACGTCAAACTCATGAGTCTATTCTGGTGGAAACTCGCAACAAAAAGAAGTCATGGCGGAGAGGAAACAGTCCAAACCATGGCTTCATTTCACGAGGAAAGATGACAACACTGCTGTTGTAATGTCTAGGGTGGAGACACCAGCTGACACATCTTCCTCCACAACATGTGCTTAAATTCCAGAAATGTCGTGTATTTGACACTCTGCGCTTGAGTGCTACTGCTTACCAACCAAGCAGCACATCTACAGAGGGTTAACATCATATGTTATCATTACATTAGCACAATGCAGGCTGGCTTAGCAGATTTCTTTGATTGAGAAAACCTGAATGAAACTGTAGAAATATTCATCTTAGTCATTTGCAGTTGCTACAACTGAGTACAATTCTATCTGCCCACATACTTTTTTCCACACAGAAAATTGATCATGAATCAATAAGGGAATCGATAGAGAAACTGACTAATAAACAGAATCAATAATGGGCACTGACATCAATAAAATCGTATCAGTTCTCATCCCTAACCAGAAATAGACATCAGCTGTCTGTGAACAGCACAGCATCCACTGTGAAGAGGTCAAAGGTTATTAACATGGAGTCAGTGGACGGCTGGAGAAAGATTAAGAAGGGTGTTCACATCTGACACCACAGACTCTGAACAGAGACGGAGTCACCACCTTCTGACTGAAGCTCCAGACTTGTAGTTAAAAGCTCTGAAAGCCAGTAAGTGGACCTTTGAACATAGACTGGACTTGGTTCCATATATGTGATTGGATTTGGTGGAAGTGTGAAGTTCTTCAAGAAAATTAAACATCACCACTGTTTAAATGAGCTGATTAAATGCTGTATGTGTGCTGTATCATTATCTCCATGATTGCTGTTGTTCAGGGCCCACACATATATGAAGATAAATAGAGTGCTGAGCTCTGAGGGCAGTTCACATGCTTTGTTTTGAATCTGGTTGGCTGCATTATTGAGTGTGCCTGAAAGAGCACACTATATACTATTCACCGCGCTTATTATTATTATTATTTTCCCTGTTAAAAGGGTTTTTTGTGGGCAAGTTTTTCCTCACTCGAACCGAGGGTCTAAGGACAGAGGGTGTCACTCCCTGTACAGATTGTAAAGCCCTCCGAGGCAAATTTACTTTGTGACTTTGGGCTATACAAATAAAATTGATTTGATTTGATTTGATTTATTATTCTCACGCTACTCCTCCCGCAGTTTTAGTCGCACATACGCAAAAAAGGTATCAAAATGTGCCGAGCCGGGACTGCTATGACTTTCACAAACGGTTTACCGATAAATCGCCAAAAACCACGCCAAAAAAATTGATGGGTGTGTATTGGAAGAATGTTTGAGAGCTAGAGTGCATGACATCATCGCTAGAGTGGAGAGGGAGAGAAAAATTCGTCGAAAAATGAATTTGTAAACTGTGATTGAGCCCGCAAATGTCACTCTACCGACGTGATTACCACTCAAAACGTAGGAAAATTCGAGGTGGTCGCAGTGATAACACTGCTGAAGCTGTCAGCTTTATAGTTTTGGGGTCAGACACAAAGATGCGCCAGCGACACGCATCTACTGCCCAATCTACTCCCATGTTAATTTGAAAAGAGAAATTTCCAAAAGGAGCAGGGAGCACCTGTTCTTTCTCTAACTCCCGAGGCCAAAGTTTATACAATTTTCGCCTGAAAATCGGCAAGGAAATTGTCCACGAGACGAGGATGCTGATGGTCATTTCGGCTTTTGGTTTGCGGCACACCTTTTTTTGGCATTTTTGCACACTTCACACACACACACACACACACACACACACACACACTGACACAACCTCAAGCACTAACATTGAAGTCTCTGTATGATTACAATGGCTATCAAGACTACATTTTTAATGTCACATTTTATTCTTCTCACAGACACAAACACAGACACATAGATAGAGAGACAGACAGACACACACACAACACAGACAGACAGACAGGGCAGACACACTCACACACACACACACACACACACACACACACACACACACACAGGACAAGCACACATGCAATGCAAGATCGGTGGTTCGATCCTCCAGTCTACACGTCGAAGTGTCCTTGTAAAACTCTCTCATTAACAGACACAAGACCACGCACGCACAAACAAAAGTCTTTCAAAATAAGAGCCCATTAAAAAGGCAATGATGACACAGCTTGTTGTATTACTACTGAATTTGCTGAGCAATGTCAATCATAATGTATGGTGGCGACGGGGCCAGAGTCAGGCACACTCAAAATTTCTTTAGTAATTTTTCTAGTTCACTCTGCCCTCCACTGACCTGCTGAGTTTGACGGGTGCTCGGTCTATTTTGGGATCCATGTTTTGCTCTGAAACATGTGGAACTGATGAAATGAGCGGCTAACAGACGGAGCTCTTGTCTTTGATGTTGCCCATCCTTAAAGAAACGCCTTCACTGAGGATTCAACAGAAGCTTCATCACAGCATGTACAGCTTCATCACAACAGCAGCCTTTCCAATTTTTAGCAGGATTGTAGTTACACTTGTATGATTCATGTTGTTTGACAGTCTTTCGCAGTGGCATTTCATTCAGTACATTGTTTTAAATACAACCAAAATTAATCAGACGCCAGATCTGTATATTGTCTAATTAGTTCATTATAATATCAGCATCATGGCTCGACACAGTGGTGCTGACGCCTCACAGCAAGAAGGTTTAAACAAGCCAGTGGAGCCTTTCTGTGGAGTTTGTATGTTCTCCCTGTGTCTGCATGGGTTCTCTTCAGGTACAGTCCAAAGACATGCAGGTTAATGTGCCCAGTGATGAACTAGCAATTTGTCCAGGGTGTACCCATTGGCAGCTGAGATTGGCTCCAGCCCCCCATTAGGGATAAGAGGTTAGTTAGTAGTGATTAGATAAATGTCAGGATCTGTATAGTGTGACCTTTTTATTGGAGCTTAAAGCGTAATTTCGGGAGCCGGACCACACCTCAACTTCCACACTTCAACACTTCCGACAGTCCTATAAATACCCTCCTAACCTCTGGTTCCCTTTGCGCTCGTATTCCGCACTCGACTCGGAAACACGCCACACCACCTCGAGCACACTCAGGAAAGCGCGCTACCACCCGTCTACGAGTAACTTTCATTCATTCACTCACCTTATCGTGAATATGAACTTCGCCTCACTTTCCATCGGAGGATAATCAGACAAAACCAGGATGACCGCATCCAAAGTTTCCATTGACACACGCCAGCAGATCCAGAAACAGAAGCCGAAAACTTCTCCTCGGCCTCCGTGCACGAGGCCCCTCTTCCCATAATCCAAACACGCACATTTGCTGTCAAAGGTCACCACTTCTCACCCCTCAGGTACGAACGCACTCATGCGTGACGTCATCAGGTAGTCCTCTGCCGTCAAGTCATTCAAGTTTCAGGTTTATTCATCATGTGCAAGTAACACAGGGTCAACAATACAATCAAATGTGTTCGGCATTCCCTCTGCCAATTCACGCATTCCCCGTCGTTAAGGGTCAAATCACTTTCTACCAAGAGGTTGGCTACAAGCCCCTCACGTACGTCCGCACGCACACATGTGACGTCACCACGCACCTATATCCGAACAAGCTGGTAACAAGCCCTCACATATGCACACACACACTCACGTGCACGCGTATGAGTGACGTCACCACGCATCCCTCCGCTGTTTAAGGGCTAATTCACTTTCCATCAAGAGGCTGGCAACAAGCCCCCACACTATGCACACACACTACAGTGCTTTGCTCTGTAAAGTCAAGTCATTGTTGATGCAGTCACCTTCACGTGATCAAACTGTCACCTCACTTTGCAGACTTATCTCCACAGTACCATGCCTGTGTTAAAACAGTAGTTGCTTTCTTCATACTAACTTCATAGCTGATCTGATCAGTATCACATGGTCAATGTAGTTCATAAACAAGCCTACTTCCTCTGACGCAAACACATACGACTTTCTAATACTTTTAGGCTTGAGTATCGCAACCTGAGCAGCTGCTGCATGCTAAACTGCTAGTTCAGAACAGTACAGTGCTTTGCATCTGTAAAGACAGTGCTTTGCAATTGTGTGTAGTCATTGCATATTTACCCAGTCACTTTCAAAAATCGTTATCAAACCGTAACCTCACATTGCAGACTTATCTCCAGACTTCAATTTAGTACCGCGCCTGCACTATGAAACCTACCCAAACAGTAGTTGGAAGCACACAGGTTTCTTCATACTAACTTAACCGGCTCGTAGCTGGTCTTCTGGTCTTTTCTTCAAAGTCTAACCTACGCCCACTCCTTCCAAGTCCGGACAATCGCATGCACGTAATCTCCTTGTCCAGCATTCTCCTGTCTACTACTCCGTCACTTTGGCTCTCCGCATAGCATCCCTGATCATCACTGAATTTGATCGGAACTCAAGTCTTCAGATCCACACTGTCTCATTCCAAGTAACCGGAAGCGGTTTGGGGGTCTGTCATGCCTGGGTGCTACAGCGGATTCCCTACCGAAGCTTCCCCACACCACAGCATCAGACCGAAGAACTTCACAAGATCACACTTCATCTGCAATCATTCATTTTGTCAATAATTAACGTATCTTGTTGATGGTGTGGTCCATGCTAGTGAATTGGAGCTTAAAAGCGTAATATCGGGAGCCGGACCACACCTCAACCGCGCCACTTCCGACAGTCCTATAAATACCCTCCTAACCCTCTGGTTCCCTTCACGCTCGTATTCCGCACGCCCTTCCCGCCCACCCCATTTCTTTCACCTTTTCTCCTCTCTTTCCTAGGGCCTGTCAGGGGGGTCTGTCATGCCCGGATGCTACAGTGGATTCCCTACCGAAGCTTCCCCACACCGCAGCATCAGACCCAAGAACTTCACGAGATCACACTTCATCTGCAATCATTCATTTTGTCAATAATTAATTTTAACTTATCTTATCGTTGATGGTGTGGTCCATGCTAGTGAAATATTCACTCTTTGATGTGATGACCAAAACAATAATATGTAAGGTAATTTATAACCTCACAACTTCTCTTGATGTTAGTATTTCTGAATCTAAAGCTGTGACTGTGCCAACATCTAGGCATGAATGATGGGCTTCTGGGGCCAGTTTGACACCTCTGGCCCAGTTCCACCAGAATAAAACCAATCAGAGCAGTAAACAGAACTGGACTGCTAGAGAATACTGTATCTATGTTCTGCCGTGTCTGTATGAGTCTTCTTCTACTCTTGTTTTTTAACCAAGGGACCAAACTATGCAGGAGGTACTCCAGCACTTGGGAATGGGACACACACACACACTGCTTTCACACAGACATAGCTGAGTTGATGCTTAATGCAAACACACCTGCAGACCTCAAGCTTGTAGAGACAAGAAACTGTCTTTGTGTCCTTACATATTAATGCACCCTGAGACAGTTACAGAGGTCTTCAGGGCTGCACTGTGGTACCTGATCCCAGTAGGACAGGGTGACAGCTGGGTGTCCAGATGGGGCCAGATCCCCCCTGAGAGAGATCCAGCTGGAGCTTTCTGGATTGGAATGGTAAAGAGGGGGGCATGTGTAAAGCAATCCACACACACACACACAAACACACACATACAGTTGAGAGCGGACAGCAGCAGCACTGGGCTGCACCTGATCCCTCCTGAGCTCAGCTAGTCCTCTCTCACTTTTCCTGTTTTTATCTGTTCCATTGATCCACTAAGCCACACAGACGTTTCTCTGTTGCACTTTTCCCTGTGTTCATTCCTCTTTTTTCTCATCCAAGTGTTTCTACACTACACACACACACACACACACACACAAACACGTACACACACATCATTCCATTGCTGCAGTGTAATCACCAACACTCTCTCATTGACACATTCCTGAGCAGCCCACCTGTTGGAAGAAGAATGGTCCAGTGTGTGCACAGTTATCGCCCCTCTCTCTCTATCACATGCACACATGCACAAACACACACACACACACACACACACACACACACACACACATATACACCTTTCCTCCACGGGTTTAGGTGGGAACCATCACCATTAAACGAGGCTGCACTGGCCTCATGTCCGACCTTTCAACCTTGACCCACACAGCATCTACCCACATCATTCCTTTCTTTCACACACACACACACACACACACACACACACACACACACACACACACACACACAAACACACAGTACACACAGCTTAACAGAGCTCCATTGTCGCACATTTCACAGCAAGTCTCAGCCTGTCTACCCCCCCAACCCCACACACACACACATGCACACCCCACTCACTAAACAGCCCCAACTATGCCATACAGTACAGAGCCAAGCCTCCAAGTCTGAAACAAACCCCACAACACAATGACTGTTCATCTGCAGTGGGCGATTTGCTCCCTGTCACTCCTCCTGACACACACACACACACACACACACACTCTGTGACTAATATGGGGAGAAGTGCTTGTTAGTCGAGGGACACTTCATCATTGTAATTGGGGAAGTCACTTAGCGATATTACTTTTTCAGACAGCGAATACCTCCACTGCTGAACTTCTCCGCAGACAGAGAACTGCAGTCATTCTTCTTTACGTGACTATTCTGCTCTGCACCGGCCAAACAGGACGGTGAAATCTGTATTTGATAGAAAACTGTAGTCTTTCATCTTGGTTCCTGCTGACAGACCTGCTTATTGCCTCTCCCAGCATGTACTGGTGGACAGTGAGAAGTGGGCAGGTAGCCAGTCTATCACAGTATTAACATTCACACTAACATTAAAGTTTCCAACCGACGTAACTAACTGACCTGATTGCTCCACCCAGAAAAGCTGCAACTGCCTGACAACTGTGTCAATGTAACGTTGACAATGTATTAGTATTTCTCAGCATTTATCATGGAGCAAGATTAACACTAGAAACAGCAGCACACAGGATGAAGACAGAAAACAACATCAGTCTGCCAAAATACTCACTAGAATACCAAGTGTGGATTCTTCCACTGCTGAAAATAGTCCCCAGTGAATGCACTATTTATATATATTTAAATATGCACTATCCTCCTGTTTCTTACTGTAACTGTCATAACCAGCTGTTTTAGGAAATCACTGAGCCTTTCGTGGAAATAGAACTATTTATTGTAGTGTGTGTTTTAAAAGATTCACGTCTTCAGTAGGAGCCAATGAGCTGAGAGGGATGGCAGAGAAGTCAGAATGTATTGAGTGATTGTTGGTTTGGTCTTTTTATGAGATTTATTGAATAAGAAGAAAATGAATAATAGTTTGTTAAGAAATGCCATTGTTGCACTAACAGTAACAACAAAGCTGACATCCGTCATTCTAAAAGTTTACAGAGAAACATAAACAAGATCTCAGTGAACAACGACTGAAATATTGATCACACTTACTGTTTTCATTATACTTTTATATCCCAGCATGTATCTATCGGTCAGTCAGCATTATTATGCTAACTGTGTCAGCACTCACGGTTCTAATGTAACTGTTACGATCATTACACTGAATCATCTCGTCTCTCTGCTCCATTAGAATTACTCTGAATCTTATGAGTGCACTTTAAGACTTTAACAGAGCTACTTAGTGTTTGTACATTGCTGAGATGCTCATTACATCACTGTTATCTCCATGATTGCTGCTGTTCGGTGCCCGTGAACTAAAGCTGGTGTTGGGCAACAGGATGAATATATCAGCGATTTGTCTTCATAAACAGATTCTGTATATGACTGCAGAGTGACCAAGAGTTTGACATTAGAAGTTCTTTAATTTCCATTCGTAGTCTGAGTAATACTGACAATGACTACACCAGTCTGTGTGGAGAGGAAAAGAGGCGGAAAGCGTTGGCTGAAATGCAAACCATCAGCTATCAGCTTTTAAAAAAATGATCTGCATTCATATGTAGATAAATGTGTCTTCCTCATTATTTTCTCATATGAAATTCCTAATTGGACAGTGAAGGAAGTCTGGAAAACAGATAACAGATATCCGTTGACGACACCGGAAGTTCCGAAACATTGGCTGTTGCCCCCAGAAGCTAAATCATCGTCAGACAATAGCCACTGGGCTCAAGATTGATCTGTGATTGGTTGAGTCCATCACGGAAAGCGTTTTTTGTTTCTTTATTTTACCCATTTAAAACCCAGTCGCACAAAGAGGCCAGCAATGGATGACAGTGTGTAGATCCAGACTCTTTTCACATCTAACTCTATGAATTATGTCGATCAACTACAGTTTGTGATTGTTGAAAGAGTGGAAAGACTAAATAAGACAGTTTGGGATCTGTTTGATGATGAGCTAACAAGGCAATTAACATAATCTCAGCTCAGTGAAAGAGAGAAACTTAAATTCAGAAGGTGTTTTATGTTTAATAAGGAAAATATGTGTAAGAATATTCAGAATATTTCCTTCCTTGACACATCTCCCTACCCTAACACCCTCTGTGTGGGGTCAGTAGCATTTTCTGTAGTAGACTGAGGATCATTCAGGGAGAGGGTCCATACAGGCTGACGTTACGTGATGAGAACAATTGAAGTGGTATGAAAGCAGAGGAAACGTTGAAGCCAGCTCAGCGTGCTGTATCAGTACTTCATGCTTTATTAAAACACATCTTTACAGAACAAACACACCTGTTCAGAAATCCAGTACCTGCTGTGAAAAAGAAATGCCACTGTTTGACTCATGTGAACATGTTAAGTGAAACCAGCACAGACTAATTACCCCTCACTGCCGGAGCTGAGGGCAAAATTTGGCAGCTTGATAGAAGACATATAAGGCAAGAGGAGCCTGCTCCACTGAACACAGAGAATCTGATTGTGGGGGTTAGATAACACGGTCATTTGGAGAAGGTATCACAGCATAGACTATACTAAACATATGAATTCATACTGATTTTATTCACGAGTCGTCAATCAGCAACGATTTTGATTATTGATTAATAATTTCATGACAAACGTTCAAACTGTAAGAATTTCAAGGTCTTAGCTGAAGTGAGGTTGATGCCAACTTTATCTCTTGGAAATTATTTTTCATAATTTTTGGACATTTTATAGAATAACATGATATATCTATTAATCCAGAAAACAAATGAAGCCCTCATTCAGATGTGCGTTTCAGGAGGAGGCTGTACAGAGACCTCTCACTGAACCTGGGATCACTGATCATATCTGGCAACCCACGTTACAGATGCTGCACAGACGTGTTGGGCGGATGGATATTAGTGTGTCACTTATTCTAAATTCAAACTTTTATTTGAACAGGGAAAACCTGTAAATATTCAAACTGTGACCTACAAGAACAGAGGAAGATTGTGGCAACAAAGATGAAGGTGGCAAGTTAGTCAAAAGCAGCTGCTTCACTCAACAATCACAACACATTTGAGGACTTAGCCACAACCCAAGTGAAACAACCAGAAACCAGCGGAGCTTCATGAGCTTTACCACCTCATCTGGCTGCCTGCTTAACCTTGCTCATCCACAGGAGAAGAAGTCAGAAGCTCCTAAAAAGTCCATCACTGATAAGATAACAAGATTTATATGCTGCCCACTGGCACTGTTTCAGGAGAAGGTAATCGAGATAATGACAGAACTGAAGCCACGCTATACAGTAAAACTTCAAGTGGTACCTCAATGTCAACACGTATAGCAGTTGTATGTCTATACTGAAGAGCAGGACAGAGTCTGGTTAAATGGGTCTTAGCCAAGCTAGGCTAAACACAACCTGAATGCAGCTCATGGATCTTCTCATCTCACTTTCAGAATCAAAGTTGTGAGTTGTATAATTTGACGGCTTCCCTATTGAATCCAAGTGGAAACCTCCGTGTCTGTGCCAAAAAAAAGTTCCTCAAATGTCCACTTGAGGCTGGCTACAGAACGAGTCCACTCCATAAGCCCCCATGTTAAAATGTCCAACTTCACAGCAGAAATAAACATGTTTTTTTTTATACAACTCACCTGTTCAAATTATATTAAAGTTATGCATAATTAAGAGCATAATCCTGTATGAAGATGTCACAGATTGTAACTTTAATGTGAAAATTTCCACCACTGATGGCAGTTATGACTGGTGCATGACCCTTGACCCTGATGCTAACTGGGCCATGATACAATCCCACAGTAACAAGCTGTGAACGACATGAAAAACCAAAGAGCGAGTGGAGAACGTATCTCACAGGATCCCAGCAGAGAACAACGTGCTGTGTGATCAAAGTGACGAGAGAATCCAGATGAGTAACGGGCCTGATTAATATGCATGAAGTTGAGCCTGAGAGCTGCTGGTGATTGTTGAAGAGTAGGAAGATATTTCTGAAATGTTATGTCAGTTTTAACGGCCACAATGTGCCTTCTGTCACTGACTGTGCATATGTGGGCTGGCATATGGAAATACATGCATTCCAGCCCAATTTCTTATTGTCTCTCTGCCCACCCACCCGTACCTCATCTCCTCATCTCTGCAATATGGGTTGGGGTGGGGGTTAAAACTGTCACAGCAGAAATGTGTGCTGCATTCCCTGAAATCACAGAGTAATTATTCAGTTATTTACAGAATGCGGCACATGATCTTTCGGTGGAGACGTGACTCTGAATTTGTTGAGCTGTTATTCGGATCTGTAGCTGTGTCTGTCTCTAACAAACAGTGTGCACTTGAAGTCATCACTTACTCCTGAATTAACATGGTGTGGTTGGACAGCCTGCAGCTTGCGCTTTTGTATCAAGACGGCGGAATTTGACAAGTTGCATAAGACATGGACAAGTGCATGAGAACATCTCCAAAAACACACACACACACACACCCTCCATATCTGTGGGACTGTGTGTGTGTGTGGAGGAGATGATGCATGCTGAATATATGAAATGTAAAACTTATGTTAAATGACACACAAAAGTTCTGTGTAAAAGGTTAAATGTAGTTTGCCTTATAGAGATGCCATATGCTGACATCTGCTTATTACAGGCTGGCACAGCAGACAGACGGAACATATGTCTGTGAGGAAAACATGCAGTCTACAAGAGGAGACCCTGAATGCAGCACAATAAAAACATAATATCATGATATAAAATGTTTCCTGTCTTGACTGAGATAAAAGAAAACTGTGATTCAATATTCAGCTGTGACTTACTTCAGTGTCTGAGTGAGGTGGAATTCCAACAAGGCAAAAAGCAACTCCATTCATTGGCTTTTTCAGCGTGTGTTCACCGTAAACCGTAAAAAATAAATAAATTCAATTACTCCGCCGTCAGCATCGTGAACGCGTCTCTAATGTCCCGTCGCGAACAGTACTCCTCCAGTACAGACTGAGTGAAGTGTCGGGTCCGCCTCTCCCTCTCTCCAACGTAAACAGTCCCGCTCCGAGCGGCGTCGACACAATAGTACCGGAAATGGCAATAGAACTTCAAAATAAAGGCGCGATTTGATTTAAGTGCGCGCTCTATTGGGTACGGGAACGAAGCGGGACTTTTTAATGATTACAAATATGATCATATCATCGTCTGGAACACATCTAATATGAGCAGTGAACAATTTGAACAACAACTTGCAATATAGTTTAAACCTATTTTAATATGAAGATATTAGTTCATTTATATTTTGTAGCAAATTAAAAGACTTCACTAATATACTTTGTAAGTCCAACAAACGCTTCATATAAGAATTAAAAATTAATGATAATTATTTATTATTATCAACTGATAATTCATCAGCTCAAATTTTATTGGAATAATACATTACAATTAAATTTCTGATTACTGGACAAAAATGTACTGCCCGCATATATGCCATATGACAATTTAATAAATTATATAGCACTCTTGAGTAGTCTACTTGTATCTTCTACAGTGGATTAATAAGCTGACAAAGGAGGTGCTGTATATATCCTATCAATTAGTACTTGTGGCACCTATGGCAATAAATCATCATTGGAGGTGCATAAAAATTCAACATAAACAATTCTCCTCTATTTTTGAGAGGCCAGGCTGTCAGGGTTAAATTCAACATGACAGATCCACCAACAACTGCACAGATAGTGGTTTGAAATAATTAGCACAGAGTTAAAACACCTCTGTAAGTCTCAATAAAAACAGAAAGCTTCACAAAGGTAGCATTAATTGCAAGATTGGGTGACTGTCTGTTTTAGATAATCCAGATCTTGTTCATGTTGTCCATTTACTCACTGCCTCCTGTCTCTGTACTGTTGGCACCCCCATGTAGGCCAACTTCCACTCAAGGACTGTATAAAGAATGGATAGAGCCTGAGTGACGTCACCCATAGGTTTCCAAAGCGCTGATTTGAAGCTGAAATCTAAGATGTGCATCATTGGTGGACCTGAGGGGGGTCGAATGACGCCTGGGTGCTCTAATAAGCCATCTGTAATGGCACCTACCTGTCAATCAAGTGGTCACGCTGTTAATTATGCGCAGTCTTGAGCCTTAATATCATCTGAACAGGTGAGTTTAAAAAAAATAATTAACCCCCCTCACAGTTGCCATGAACGGAAAAATTTGCTATAGGGACCAACATTGTTGCCTGAACCAGGCTGTAAACATGTTTATTTCTGCTGTGAAGTTGAACACTTTAATTATGGACACTTATGGAGGTTGACTCACTTCTGCAGCCTGTCTCAAGTGGCTGCTCGAGGAATTACAGTTTTTAGCACTTCCACATTGGCTTCATTTATAGTGGCAATAGTGAATCTTGATCACTAGTGAAAAGGTGACACATCAGCTTATAAAAGACCTAAAGATCCACTGACCAAACTCCAGAAACTTGAAGGTTCATTCTTCATCTATTGGTTTACTTTCATTTTTCAAATAATTAATATTCACGACAAGTCAAGGTCCACTTAGAAAGGTTAGGCATGAACTTTGATTCTCAAATCTTTACCTACAGTATGCTTGCGGTGTTGAATATTTGTTTTCCATCTTTCCACACATGGAATAAGACCTAGTTAATGTTCCTATTACTCAGGCCTATATGCTTGTCTAACTAAATCCCCAAACCAGTTTTTTCACATGAAAGCCAGTGTATATGCGTATTTAGTCATGTTGTTGATCGATTCAGGTTCCCATCTTGACAGTTTAGTGCAAAATATTTGAATTACCCTATTTGTGCTATAAACACACAGAGCTAACTCCCTCTACTGGCTCAAACTTGGCCATTGCATTTGAATTTTGCTATTGGCTGGTTTTTGAGGCATGTGATGTATCACACACTATCATCACACGCTACGTGGCCATGAGGCGATGCCCCCTAGGGGAGTGGGACAGAGTTAGCAGAATTTGGAGG
Source organism: Miichthys miiuy (assembly GCA_036365135.1). Taxonomy (NCBI): domain Eukaryota; kingdom Metazoa; phylum Chordata; class Actinopteri; family Sciaenidae; genus Miichthys; species Miichthys miiuy. The sequence continues at coordinate 3,293,853 of CM071623.1, read as the reverse complement.
TTTAGTTACACTTGAAATAACACAAGAGAGAATATTGTAGGAAAAACAAATGAAAGACATCTGTGAACATTTTGGACCTGTGTGAAGCGAATTCAATACAGTTTCCTTATTATGCAGAAGACAGTGTATACATATACAGCGTGTACACAGACATGGGTTGCATAGGTCTGTCTTTTCAGACAGGTCACATGACCTGCAGTTTTCATTTTTCATCAGGCAGCTTCTCAGCAATCTTACAGTCAGTCTGTCTTTCCATCTGTCTGTACGCTGCGTTATAGAATTTAGTGGGAGAATTGACATGCCTGAAGGAATGATGGTGTGTGTGTGTGTGTGCGCATGTGTGTGTATGCACTCCTGGTCAGTGGAGCGAGAGACACAGCCCCAATGCTGATGTTGGCCGACAGAGCCCTCAGGACAGAGGAAAGAGCATGCGCAATCACGTATATATATTCACACACACATACACACACACACACACACACACACTCAGAGTCATTATGTAATAGCAGGGCATTGAATCATCGCAGAGAAAGAGAAGACAGAGAGAAGCTGAGTGCGTAGTTGTACACTCTCATACACCCTCTAGTGGCCTTGCACTGCTCACACACACACACACACACACACACACACACACACACACACACACACACACACACACACACATACGTGTCACAACTACCAGGCCTGATCATCTACTTGCTCCCTCTGCCGCTGACAAGCAGGGAACTCCTAATGAAATTGCTTCCTGAACAAAGAGCTTCCCATAATGAAAACTCACTCACACACACATACATACACACAGGTACACACATTCGCACACAGGCACACACACACACACACACACACACACACACACACACACACACACACACACACACAGTCAAGTGTTTTCAGGGAAGTTTGACTTGTGCTTTTGGTGCCATTAAGCAGTCTTCTGTAAGCTGATGTGGACAGACCATGGAGTGATGAAGATGACATACAGAGCGAACAACAACACGTCAGTGTGTGTTTGAGTATTAGTTTGAATAATTCATTTCTTTGCTGCTCTCTTACATCACTTTTGACATGCAGTCACGCATCACGGACCACATAAATTCTGTTACGTAAGCGCTGGTCACGATGTCAGGTTGACATTTTGGATGTTCTTCCTGTTTGTGTTTGCTCTGTGATGAAGTTTGATTTTTTTTTTTTGTCAAGCTTATAGAGCATTAAAAATGACTTACAACGTGATATTGGTGACAGGACGTGTTGGCACACAATGAGTTATAATGTTGACTGCTGGATCAGCAATATGCTGAGTCAGTTTTTTTCATCATGGAACACAAAAAACAATGAAGGTCTTTGAGGTTGGCACCTTTAAATGATACAGCATGACTGCATATGGAAAATGACTCCCATTAAATGACATAATACAGTAGATCATTAGAAACCATTTATAATGTAAATAAATAAATAAATATGAATAGACATTTCAATAAACATTCACTGAAAACGTATATCAGCACTTTAAAGACCACATGCTGTATTGTTTGTGAGAGGCCTTCAGTTAGTCCTGTTGAGTGCACTAACCTCAGCAAATGACAGGAAGTGATAAAATTAGTGACGCTGTAGATGTTTGTATGAGCTGGACCCAGTGTACTTGTGTGGTTCATGTCCATCAGCACATGCACACATGCACGCTAAAGTACAGATAATGTAACACGGCATAAAAAACAACAGTGTCAGTTTGAAATATACCAAAGAACTGCAGCATGAAGAAATGCAGACAAAACAATACAAAATCAGACAAACAGACAAAACAAAACTAATGCCGAACATTCCTGAATGAAAGGTTTCTAAAATGATCTTACACAGCAGCACTCAGGTCTCCATCCTTACACGCATGTGCTCCGATAAAAACACGGCGGGTAAGGATTTAATCTAGACATTGTGGTGGAAAGTGATGATTGTCACAATGTGGAGGGAGGAGGGTGTGTGTGTGTGTGTGTGTGTGTGTGTGGGTGCTGTGGAGTGGAGGCACTAATCTGGCCTTGTTCTGAAAAGAGTTTCATCCCCACTGCAGGGGCCCCGCGGAGACCCAACATCTACGTCCTCCCATCATCCCCCAGTCGCTCTCCTCATGTACCCTGTGACCTCCTCCACACCCCTCCCCCCTTGGTTAACCCTCTGTCCTTACTCTCCATCTTCCCTGCACCTCCTGCCACAGAGGCTTTACAGTCATAAATCTCTTGGTGCTGTGATGGAGTCTGATAAGTTTGGTTCCTGGGTTGCTAACTCTGCATTATACCAGATATACAGTTTGTAGTGTTTGTAGCAATCTTGCCCAGATAAGCTGCTTTAGCCTCTTTTTAATTTGCAGCAGTCATTATATTAGTGACAGATTTCATTTTATTCACACTGAACTTCCACAAATGGTGGTTTTGGATCCATTTTGTCACTTTTGTAAGCCTACTTCTTTTCACCTGCACATGATCATAGTATAATATGTTGGGAATGTGTTAATACTCCAATTCACCTAGTGCAGCATGAGTTAACAAACTAGCTGGAGGTTCATTTAAAGTAGAAAGTTTAGGTTTTTATATTGAGGAAATGGGGAGCAACATTAGCTCTCTGTTCAAACTGGCAAAAAGTTACAGACTTTAGCTAACTAGACGCAACAGCACAACAAGCGAGCTTACAGGTCAGGTAACAATTCAGATGGAACAAAGACAAATGTCATGTCATGTGTACAGGAAAAGACAATCTATAAGTTTGAATATGTATCTGTGAAACTTCAGCTGCCATCTCCAAAGAACTTTGGATCTCATCAAAATGGTTGACATCGGATCTGCTCAGTCATATCCGATGTCTGACAGCCTTCTCAGTTCCTACACACACTCTTCTTCCAAAGTCCACTCCCAAACCTAGTGACCTCAAATGTATATATTGAAATTTTAAAAACTGTGGTCCATAATTCTAAGAATAAAAAAATACATATACATGTTGCCATAACCACACACCTTATGTTCACACTATCTAACCCATAAATGAAGGACAGAAACACTGAACAGCAACAACGTCTGTTACTGACTGAAACCATAAAGCCATACGAATGAACTTTCCTTTTTAATGACAAGAATACTACTACTTATAATAATAATAACAGCAATAATAATAAAAATAATAATGATAATAATAATAATATAGGATAGTTTTTTCAATGAGTAATTTGTTAAATTATAAAAAGCCTCTTGTTGGAAATGTTTTTATCAATGGAGTCTTTAACGTACGGAGGATCGCGGCTGTAAAATGAAAAACAAAATAAACAGGATATAAATAATCTCTCAATCTTAAATAGACAAACATCTGTCTCCATGCTGCAGTGTTCTGTTATGTTGTGACCTGGCATGGCAACAGAGAGGCTGGTGAATGTGTGTGTGTGTGTGTGTGTTTGCATGTTGGGGGAGGGTGGGGGACACACCCATCTGTCTATTTACAGCAGCATGGGGAGATTTCGCTAAATATCTAATCCATCTAATCCTCACCAGTGAAGCTATGGATAGAACATGCAGTGGTGTCGAATGACCACTAGAGGGTGAGCTAGCTGTTTGCTGCTGAAGGAAGAAAAAGACTTGTTTTTACTCACAAAGAAGGTCGAATTGAAAAAAAAACATGTAAGGAAGAGTTTGTGCGCAAATGGTGAATGAACAGATAATGCTCAGATATAACAGAAATCATGTATATGCACACACTCGAACACACACACAGCTCCCTACATGTGTGTGACAGTACGTGACCTCTCCAGCATCAGTGGTGTTCTGCAGGGATGGGCTGTCCTGCTCCGATCACATGTAAATTGCTGATTGAATTAGAACTCTGCGGCTTCAGAGACAGGCTCTACTTCACAGAACCATCTCCTCGAGTGAGTGTCACAGCAGGACCGCACACTGACATCTCTGACTTCATGTACTCTGTGGAACTGGACGCAAATGACAAGTTGTTGTAGAACAAGTTCATGGTATCAGCTATAGAGTCATATGTCAGTGTTATGATTAGAGGTCTTTCCACTGCACTGGCTCCAAATGAAAAAAATGTTACTGTTTTAAGTTCAAATTTAGGTGAAAATCTTCTTTTCTTTTCCATTTGGAGTAATCTAAACATGCAGTTATCCAGAGCATAAAAATGTAAAGACTATAATAATAAGAGAGGTTCTACCTATTTTTCTTTTTGTGTCTTGTGTCTTGAACCTACTCTAATGCTCAAGTTCAACTTAAATATACTTATTTGGTTTGTTTCTGAGAGTGATATCACTCTTATGTCTGTACAGTTCAGTGTTGGAGCCAGGACATGGTTAGCTTAGCTTAGCATAAAGACTGAAAGCAAAATTGGACCTAACCAAAGATGCTGCATGGAAGTACTTTGTGGATGGATAGTCACAATATGTAATTCCCCCTAAAACATAATTTGTTTTTGCATTTCTATTTGTGTAAAGACAAAACAAATAAAATGAGTAGCTGTTTTTATTTATTTATTTACTATAGACAGAGAGCCAGGATCACTGAGCTTGCTGTAGTCAGGACATTGTAAGGCTAGCTTAGTGTATGCAAGAAACATATGGTGTCTGTAGATATAAAAGTCTCATTCTAAGGTATAAAAATCATATTTTCAGATGACTACACACAAACAAAAAACAGTTAATTCAATTTCTGCCATACTGTGTAAACAGACCTGCCTAAATCTGACACACTGAACCTTTAACACACAGACAAAAAAATACAAAATACTTTGCAGCTATACAAATGATGTTTTTTTTCTACTTCACCAGCTCACCTTCATATATATCATCTATATTCATCTGAAAAATACACACACGACTAGACTAGACTAAAATGATTTTATAGTGCTGTAAGAAAACGGTTCTAAAATATCCTGAAATAAGCGTGACCTTTTGCATTGTGCATACTCATTATGTAAATTCAGCCTAAACTTTGCTCTGGAATACAAAAGAAATGAAGTGCTTATGGCAGTTTGTCTCTTTTCCACTGAATTTAAATTGAGTGTAAAGACCCTGAATGTTAAGTCTTCCTCCCAAACAGACCTCTGACCCTCTGAGCAGAGTGAAGCCCCCCTCCTCATTTCATCCACAGGAAAATCCCCCACAGAGAGCACATGTCAATCTCACAGAGCACAGGCCCTCACAGCATTACACAACAGCCTTAATCTGCTGGATTTAAACCCCACCATCACTCACCGTGCACTCACATGCACACACCCTCACACCACACACTCACACACACACACATACAAATAAGTCTTATCTGGCCTGTGCTGCATCCTGTCACACATCTCTGGGAGGGTTTACAGAACTTTCCTCACTTTACTGCAGAGCAAAAACAAAACTTTGAGTGATTACATTGTTTTCATTCCAAACTGCTAAAGGGCGTTGCATTTACACCACCAAATGTAATTCAGATATTCACACAGTGATGCATGTGCATCGCCTGCACACCAACTAAACACGTTACAGGCACTTAAGGCTTCATTTTGCCAGGATGCTGAGTGGTATCAGGATTCATTTACTTTCTAGGCTCCTGCTTGGACTGTTCCTGCCAACTCGGCTTAGTCACCTGAAGTAAACCTGCTGCTAATGTGGAAACACTCTGCAGGTTCATGCTGCGCTGCTCGGTGTCAATCCGTATACCATGTCACAGTCTATTAAAGACATGCAGCTTTCACTGCGTATGTTTTCATAATAGCTGTCCAGGTTCTTCCTCCAGCTGGAACTGATATTTGTGCTAATGTGATTTGTATAGGTTTTGTTTAAAACCTATAGATCTATGATATAATTCAATCACACAAACTAGTTTTTTTGTGGTGATAAGGTCGAGTCACCAAAGGTCTACAGCTAGAAAAATGTTGACCATTTGTTGTTTGATATTGTTGGACTGAAGGATTAGTTGGCTGCAAATAATATTTTTTGATTTAGAAGTTGAGGGATTTTTGAGAGTCAGATTAAAAAAAAAAGAACACAGATAGCCTGGCTTCACAATTATGAGTCAAGCTCCAAAACACTGGATCCTACATTTCCCATAATGCAACCACCTAGATCTTTGCATTAGAAAGTTATTACCTTATAAACACACACGTCATTCAAACTCTCCATCTCCAGGTTTTAATGCAGGATTTCTGTGACAAATTTGTCATCTCAAGTCCAGGTTGAAATAACCTTTATGACATCACTATGACATCATCAGGGTAAATTAGACACAGAACTGACAAGTCCTAACCATGACAGGTAAACTGAACTTTAAGATATCAGATCGACCCTCCATCCAACCAGCTGACCCAGAAAAAGGATGTGATGTCGCCATTCCACTGTGGGTAAAAACAGAGCAGAGCACTCACAAACAGTAAAGAGTGTGTGAGTCTGTGACTTGTAGTCTGGTAGACCGATAATGACTTCTGTGTTTCCAAACAGTGCATCAGTGTTTCTATTGGCTGATGCAGTCCCGTGAGTCTGCTGTCTGCCAGCAGCTCGCAATAAAACAGGAATCAGATCTGGATATTTGCACCTGGAATGACCTGAAACAGATCAGATCCTCGAGAAGCTGGAAGCTCAGAGCTGTTCTGAGGTCAAACCCGCACTGCAGAACTGAATGATCATCTTAAACAATGAAGCAATGAAGTGAAATGTCATTCAGACATTCACCAGTAAACAGGCTCAGATAGGATCACAAGTAAAAGTGACTAAACAGCATGTGTTACTGCTCTAATTTGTGAACTACATCAGACTATTTTAATGCATATGTCAACTGGAAACATGCACAGAGCACACACTGCCATCTGCTATGATAAAAAAACATCTGTACTCACAACATCTGCACATCTACTGTATGTGGATATATTGAACATTTCAGAATAGTTTTTACATTTTCTTTCATTATTCATTCAAAATGGTTTAGTTTGTTTTAACTACTATAATGAAAATTATAATAATCATGATAATAACTGTGGCTAAATGAACAGTGGTCTACTACAACATCCAAAAGTTGAACAAATTTGCACTAGTTCTATGTGAATATTGAGAGCTGAGCACAAATAGCTGATGGCACAAATTCCCCGCTCAAACTCAAACAATGGAAAACATAAATATGAGTTTATGATGTTTCATGTATTAATGTGAGGAAGGGTTCAGTCTCAGAGCCTCACACAGATCTGATGTTTCCATCTTCAGTGGATGCTTCAGTCACATGCTTCATGTACATCATGATTTATTCACTAAGGCCGCTGCACGTGTCGTCCGTCTTGTTTTTATTGACAGATCAAGAATTCTAACCCGAAACTTGAGTTTCTCTGAAGAGGAAATATACAGATAAGCTCTATCTAATGTTTGACTGCATCCCATTGCACAGGACAAAGAAGAAGTCCATGGTAGAGGTGCACAAATCTTTACATTTCTGTTGAACTCATTCTTAGAACAGAAGCTAAGTGTATTAAACTAAATCTGAAATGTGACTGAATGATACAGGGCATTAATGAAACACTGCCACAAGTCCTCTGGAACATACACCAACAACTCATCTCCTGATTATTTGTCATGTCCACTTATCCAGTTTCCATCATGGCAGCTGGCTGCTTAACTTCTGGACTGGATCATAAGAGAGCTGCCACCTTTCCCAGTGACAAATTACACAAAACAAAAGACCTGCAGCCCAAAGAGCGTGCAGACACCTTCAACTGTAAACAAGTCAGTTACTACTTGTTATTTTTTTGGCATATGTTTTGGGTGAGTAGCTTTCAACAGGCACCATGTTCTCATAACACATCCTGTTGATTTAAAAGTTCTCAGCCAATGACTTCACTGCGGGCACGTCAGGGTAACTCAAATACACTTCGTCCATGTTCCACCATATGTGAAAGCTGTGTGGAGTGCAGCGGAATATGAAGGACAAAGAATGACAAAGTATGAATAAATAATGAAACACTTTTTTATCCTTTATCCTTGAAACAGCAACGTGAAAACAAAATATAAACAATGAAGAATGAAATGATGCTTCAGTGATACACAGCTACATACACACATGAGAGAGATCAGATAGACCACCTTTACTTTTACCAGATATATATATTACACACACACAAATGCACGCACGCACACACACACACATGCACACACACACACGCACACACGTGATATGTTCTCTTCAGAGGACCCTCAGGGGGATGCACTCTGGAGGAAACCTATTATCAGGTCAGGAACAAACGCACACACACACACACACACACACACTGAAATAAGGCTTTCATCATTCTATTTAAAGCTCTGATACAGCTGAATGAACTAGAGCGGAGCAGAAACACACACACACCACAGCACAGATGGCACAATCATACAATCAGCCGCTGTAGGTGTGAGCCATGCAGATTTCAGCACACTGATGATGTCACACGTTCGCCCAGCGGGACAGAGATGATGTCAGACCTCGTGTGAAGGAGCATCAGCAAGGACACACTGATTTATTATACACACACACTGGATAACTAACAATATAAATTATGAAGACATCACTGTGTGCTCTAGATCAGACATCAGAAAATGTAAAAGGAAATGCAAGATACAAAATACTCACAGTGCATAGCATACATAGTACGTAGTTTACCATCATTTTTCAAGATTCCAGAGAGTCAGTAGCCTTAAAGAGTGACCTGACACCAGGCTGAGAAACAGTGTTTCACTTTTTCACCTCACCCACCACACCCCATACGTGATGCTGGCTGTGGTCAGAAGTGTCTCTGCTGCACATGTACTACACCCAACAGTGAGGTCTTATACAGAAACACGATGTGAACGTTCATCATGATAAACACTAGACGTAAACACAGGAGGCTGTTGACTAACTGCACAGAGATCTGCAGCTCGCCAGCAACACACATATCTGTACATCCATGATGTACAGATATGTACATACAGGAGTCATAAAACCTTGGGAGGAATGTCAATATATTTTTTTAAACCTGTATGAATCTTTGTCTTAAAGGATCAGTGTGTATGATATATAGGGATCTATGAGGTGATTTTTTGCATTTGGACTTTCGCAGCCACAGCAGGTTTTCCTCCCACTCAGAGGAAAGATAAGCTGATGTGATATTCATTTAGTCGTAATCTGCAACCCCACCACTAAACGCCACAAACATCTCAGTTCCACCGGACACAGCAGGATTGACCATGCTGGTTCTAGAGAATGAGTGTGTGATTCCACGCAGTGCGTTTTTAGATGCGTCTCTCCACGGAGAATACATGTCAAGTAGTACAGAGCAGATCGAACTGGTACCCTACACACTGGTCCTTTAAGTTCAGGAAGTCCAAGAGCTCATTTGCCTATATTTGTATCTGTGTTCATACATTTTCTATTATTGATATCATATTGTCTTTGTCACACTCACACACACCATGTCTGGACCAAAAACAGGAAGACAAACATGTTCCGTGTTATAATGCGAGTAACAAATTGAGCTATAAAGTCAGTGAACTGTGATGTCACTTATGGGCAAATATTTATCACCAAGCTAGCTGTCATATCAGACCAGGTCAGGTTGTAGCAGCAGAAACTTGAGCAATCGTGTGTTTGCTTTGAAAAGAACTTTCTCAGGGGAAGCTTGTGTTATTTCTTTATTTCAAAAGTCATACGGTCTCACAAAATGCCACAAATAGACATGAAGAACTTTCTGCTGCTAAAAATGTCATATTTATGAAGGAAAATGCTGCAGAAGAAAATAAAATCGGACTGTCTGTGAAACAATAACTGGCGAGCTCAGGGATCATTTTCATCTCACCACCACATTCCTCGCTCACTAAACCAACAGCACAGATTTCACTATATTGTTTGGTGGAGTGTGTCTAAATGCATGAATTCATTGGCAAACAATGAAGAGCAGCTGCTAAAACACGGACGTGTGTGTGTGTGTACCATAGGGTACTCTGTCTTCTGCTATTATTGATCATTGAAGGGGATAGTGGAAATAAGTGCAGATACATTTCCATTTCATTCATGGCAGGAGGTGACACACACACACACACACACACAGAATGTATGTTTTAGAGTTTAGAGTAGCAGGTTCTATCGTGGCTGCTGCTGTGAAAACATATATTATTACTGTCATTATTGCTATCTGCTACTGTGGTCATTTTATCATTCATTGTAATTCATTGTCATTTTATTCATTTTATCATTCATTGTAATTGTACAATATGTTTGTGTTGACTTGTTTGTACATGACATCTAGCTCTGTCCGTCCTGGGAGAGGATCCAGGTTTCTTCCACCTTTTTCCCTGTTAAAGGGTCAAGTTTTTCACTCTCTAAGGACAGAGGTGTCACTCCTGTACAGATTGTAAAGCAGAGGCAAAATGTGTTTTGTGACTTTGGGCTATACAAATAAAATTTGATTTGATTTGATTTGATTTAGCAGCTACTCTTCAAAACATTTTACTAATGCTAATGAGAGGCAATTAGCTTCTACCAAAGTCATATCTCCTTTGAAAGCATGTTTTTTTAAGCATAACTCTTCATCCTTCAACCTCTGACTTACTGTAAGTGAAGTCACCCTGTGCCACAAAACTACAGTCCATTACAAAGTAATTGCAGTTACTCTAAAGGCTTGGCATGTGAAAACCATATTGAAAAACATTTCAAACATTTGTCCTCTGTGTGCAGTTCAAAACCAGGCTCTTCTAATTAGAAAGAACGATCTGCAGCGGCGCAGTGATGAAATTCAAAGCAGCCGAGTTTTATAAGGCCGAGGCGTGCACGCTATTTTTAAAAATGAAAGTGAATGGTGGTCATTACTGCAACTTGGGTCTTGCATTTCAGCCACAAACATCTTCATGTTTGCTTCTCATGGCAGAAAAATATCAGAGTAGTTCAGTGGAGCTTCTCTGGGCGGATCCTCAGAGTTTTCTCTACTCGAATGAAGACTGAAGCTCAGTGAAACACACTACAGGTAAGAGGTATACTGAATGATGGATATTATAAAGGCTTGTGTTATTATTGAATTACATAATGCAGTTAACTTAATCAAATTAATCTGAACATCCAAGGTTAAAGTAACTTGCATTTGTAAACAAAAAAAGGTAACTAGCTGTGATATGTTTTTACATCCTCCCCTAACGTTATTAACAATGTAATAATTGATCAACTTCACTTTGACCTTTCCAGTTTAAATATGGACACAAAAAAAATAAAATAAATGAATCAATTCATAAAAACAATGCTGTTTTCTCATGAAAACTATTCTGTATATTTCTGATGTTGAGCTAAATGCTAATGTCGACCTGCTAACATTCTTACAATGACAATGCTAGCATGCTGATGTTTAGCAGGTTTGCCATATTTAACCAAGCGGCAACCTCTGTGAAGTGAAACCTATGTGGAAGTGTCAAAAACTGCAGTTCCTCAAACGTCCACTTGAAGCTGGCTCCAGAAGTGAGTCAGTCTCCATAAGTCCCCATGGTAAAATGTCCAACTTCACAGCAGAAATAAACATGTTTACAGCCTGGTACAAAAAAAACAAAACAGTTTTGGTCTCTATAGCCAAATAAGTTGTGATATTTCTGTCTAAATGAAACCTGCTGGTGCTACACTGTAAAAAAAACAACAACAATCTGTTGTTTTTATGGTAAAAAAACGGTAGCTGTGCTTTACTGTAATAAATACAGAATAACTTTTTCTGGGGTGGGTGTTGGTTAGCTCAATCGGTAGATCATCTGCCCCATGTACAAACCATGCCGCAGTGGCCCAGGGTTCGAATCTGACCAGTGGCCCTCTGCTACATGTCATTTCCCATCTCTCTCTCCCCACATTCCTGTCACCCTTCAGCTGTCTCTATCCAAAATAAAGCTTAAAAATAAATAAATATCTTTAAAAAAATAATATTACAGTATTACTAATATTACAGTAAAAGGATAGTAGTACTGTTGATTCCACATTTAAGATTGCCATGTTATTCCATACTTTACCGTATGAATACAGTTTTTTCCATTAAAAGAAATGCTCTTTTGTTATATAATTGATGAGAAAATACGTCATGAATGCCGTATAAAATAAAGGTTTTGCTGTTAAACATTACAGTGTTTTACTGTAAAATAAATAATAAATACTGTACAACTTTTTCTGCTATTACGGTAATAGGATATTAGTACTGTTGATTTTACAGTAAATGTTGGTGTTTTATTCCATATTTTACCATATAAATAGATTTTTTTGCTATAGGGAAAGTCACCAAATCATCAAAGTCAATAGGAAAGATGAATGTCTATAGAAATGTCATTATGATTCATCCAACATATGATGAGAGTTAAAATCAAAGTTTATGACAAACGTCACCATCCATGGAGCCGCGCTTTTAGCATGGTTAAAAATGTAAATTATATTACATTTTACATAAAAAACAGTTCAGCTGTAATTCATCAGAATTTGGGATAAATCTAAACCATTTAGTTTAACTGTGGAATTCAGTGTCAGTTCCTTCAAATAATAGGCTGTGTGTAATAATGGTCTCTGTGCTGTGTCCTGTCAGACACACACACAAAGACTGAATGTACAGCAGCTGAAATCTGGTCAAATGGGACCTGAACTAAATGAGATCAAACAGATCTGTCTGTGCCACGACAACATTTGAGAAGCATGCAGGAATGGGGGAATTGTCATTATAATTTGTCACTCCCGCCTCCCGCTCGTCCCTCTTTTGTCCCCCTCCCTCCCTCCATTCCTCCCTCCCTCCTCCCCTCTCCTCTGCTGAGTGCTGATAACAGTCAGGTCCGGTGCTGGGATGTCGATTACAAGCCCGGATGTAAGAATAGCTCGCAACGCTTTTGTGTCTCACTTCATCATGTTTCTGCCGTGTTTGTGCCTCTATGGTTTGAACTCAATAACAAACTTGATCACATTTAAAAGCATGTATCAAACGACCACAAAGGCAGGATATTATTGTGTGATTACTGTTTATAGTAAGAGTGTGGTGAGTGTCTTTAAAACACACACATTTATGTATACATGTATGTATTTTTATAACTATTTTGCAAAGACCCATACATTTCTATTCTTGGAAAAACACTAACCTTGACCACTTCACTGACCAGTGTAGGGCTGAAACAATACAGGGATGACCTCAAGCCTCCCCGTAACTGCTAGTCAGGCTACAGTTCACTTTGTTTGGCTGTATGAAAATTACAGCATTTCTCATGCAGACTGGTGGTTTGTCCATTTTTACATTTATGTTCTAATTATAGGACCGTGTGAATAATGCCTGTTCTTTCTAAGAAGCAAAAGGTGAAGGACGGGTAGTGCTGCGAAATGTCTTAGTGCCACATTCACATATGCACATATGTAGAAGGCAGCTGTGGCTTAGAGGCTCTGACAATCAGTGTGTGTGTGTGTCACTCCTTCTGATGAATCTTTACAATTTAAACATATTCACTATCTGCACAAAACAACCAGTCCAAGCATGTTATTGGTTGACAAATGTATCCTCCATCCAGTTTCCCTCTTATCGTCTTTGTTCGCTTTGTCGCTCTGCCCATCCCTCGGCTGGCTGAGTCTGTAAGGCCGATGTACTGAGTGAAATCCACATGTAAGGACACACACACTGGCCATTAGAGCACAAGTGGCCATTGCAGTGTAATTGAGAGAAGATATAAAGGAAAAGTCCTGGGAGAGGCCTTGGGGCTTCAGACAGCAGAGCTGCTGATCTGGACTCAGTACAGAGGACATGTCAACTCAGTGTGAGTCAGAGAGTAAAGCTCGTGTATGTTGAGCGAACCTAATGAAGCCCTTTCTGCTGCTTCATGTAGAATACAGGACATATATTTTTAAACCTTTAACTATGGAAGCATGCACACTCTTTTTCAGTTGTGCCACAGTTCACACTCTTTATTTTGGAGCAATTATTAATTAACTTTCATCCTCTCATTCATTGAGAGTAAAGCAGAGTGTCCAAACTGTTCCACAAAGGGCGGTGTGGCTGCAGGTTTTCTTTCCAACCAAGCAGCAGCACACCAGACTCGACTCATTTAATCAACTGATCTCAGTCTTCGGAGAGTTGATTGGTCAAACTGTGTGCTCTTGGTTGGTTGGAACAAAACTTGCAGCCACACCGGCCCTTTGTGGAACAGTTTGGACACCCCTGGAGTAAAGTGAAACAGTGAATGGGCTTTTACCCTCTTATAACTTAATCAATAGACTTTGGGGAGCTTTTAAGATCATGCCCAACTCTTCACTTCTTGACAGAATTGGCCAGTAGTCAATTTGTATGCCGATATGCAAAATCGGAATCCATCCAATACTACACTGTTGAGGCTAAGATCAATATTTGAAAGTTAAATCAAACTGATAATGATTTCTTCACTGCTCTCCCTTCCAAGCTTGAAAAAAATGAAACTGGTGAAATTTTTTTTTTTTTCCCACGTTTGTCCATTATGAGCTACCGTAGAAACATATCATATCACCTTCCCTGTGTAAAGGAGAAACAACACTTGAAAAACCCTGTCTAGAGTCACTATTTAGTTTGTCTGTTCTGGGTTACTGTAGAAACATGGTGTTTCAACATGGCGGCCTCCATGAAAGAGGACCCACTCCCATTGTAGATATAAAAGGATATTTTTAAGTAACAAAAACAAAATATTGTTATTTTCAGGTGATTATAAAAGCATAAAATCACAGTTATGAATATTATATTGCATGTCTGCCTTGTTCTGAAAATTAAGGGCCCAAATCTTACACACTGCACCTTTAAATGAATACTGCAGTGATTCAGCATCATGCTCTTATACCACTGTCGGAGTGCATGACATGATGCAACAGAACCAGAGATATCATATTATTTATTCCCCAAATTCTTCTTCCTTCCTGCCCAAACCTGGCACCTATTACATTTCACACAATGCAAATTGACCACCACCAATAATGGAGCCTTTAAACTGACCAACACATTTTTTCATTTTCAGATTTCAAATTAACAAACGCTGACTTCAGACAGCTCATCTGGAGACACTTTTTATCCTACTTTTTTCCACATATGAAACTTCTAGCACAGGTTCACCCTCCAGCCTCTCAACTATTATCCAGTGATTTCACTGAGTTCTGTGTTCAGACTTTCATATCATCCAATGATCATCTTAGCTCTCTGCTATCATTGCAGTCGCACAGCTTCACCATTCCACTATCCCACCACCCCACCGTCACCACTATCAAGGCTCCCATCTACTGCTTCCTAAGGGGATCCACAGTTGGCTGTTATTTACAGGGCCCCACCTCTATAAATGACGGGGTAAAGCCGAAGTCTTTTCTCAGATAGCTTCTGTTCAATAACTTCTGGACTTCTACACTCCACCTTTGATCTGCAAAATCAGATTCTCCATTAAGACACACACATGGATTTTTCTCATCTCCATTTCCTTTAATACAACTTTTGCCCATATTATTAATGATAATCACATTTTGTCTGCTGTATTTACATGAAGTCAGATCAATACATGTCGTTAAAGTTCCCAGTCATACAGTCAAATACATAATTCATCAGCCAGTAAATGTAAGTGCATTACACAAGTCATATTCTAATAAAAAATCTAACATGCTTGTGGTATATGAGTCCAGTGCTATCTGAGGATCTGTGTTTGTTGCACATATTGTTGGAAAGTTTGAAGCCGTCTCCAATTTGTTCCAGTAAATGTGTTTGTCTGTCCACAAGAGCAAGAGCAGGATATCCTGATGTTTCCACACACACAAACTTGCAACCTCCAAAAACACAATGCACCTTTCACACTTAGGCTCACTACAGTTTCTACATTATCCTGCCGACCAGAATGAGCTGTTCCACCCCGACACACTCAATGCCCACTCTATCTTTAAGGATAAACTGTCCTCTTTGTCCACAAAGACCTCACACATCTTCCATGCTCTCTTCTTTTCTCTTACTGTCTGTCCATGTCACCAACTATGAAAAGACCATACACTCTGCCTCACACACACACACACACACACACACACACACAGACAGAATAAACAGCATCACTTGAGCCGATTGGCTATAAATACACAACCTTCCTTTCTCTCAGAGAGATGCCCTCTCCCTCATAGAGACGAGCCCAAAATACTCCCCTCTTCATTTCATTGGGTTTTGTTGCACTTGGTACAGTACAGTTCCTCCACAGAGAGCTCTAAACTTACACCAAGAAGCTCTTCTTCCCTTTCACACAAAGTCTTTGGGTGCATTTTTATCCCCCCAAACTACAAAAAGTGTCAACAAAAATGTGTTCCATAGATCCCCGTACTGGGCTAAATGAAGTGTTTGTGACAAATTTAAGCTGGACTGAACAACAAATGTTCAAACTGCTGCCAGAGAAAAACTTTAACCACACAATCACCGGCGTCATCGTAGCGAATATCAACGCTGGGACTGTAATTTGGTCAAATCTGTTTGAACAGACAATAAGAATAGTCATATCAATTCCAACGTCTCCATTTATGATTTTAGCCCACATTACTCTCCATGATCTCTGAATCTCCATTATACTCTGCGAATGAGTGCTGAGGTCTCAGGACTACATTTGCAGTGAGTTTTAACAGTATTTTTTTTTTTTACCACAGACAGCTAAGACTGGCTACTGTAGACTCAGCTGGGTGTGTACTTGATAATGGTCTTGTTAAAAATGTATCAATGTTTGCAGTTTGTAGAGTAGCATCCAAAGATAATGGAGAACTTCAGCTCTCAGTCAACTGATGCCAGAGAACTCGGCTTCACTCAGAGGTTCGAGGTTCAGACAAATTTCCACTGGTGTGTCAGAAGAAACTTTATTGTGTAAAATGTATAAATATGCACAATAGCTGTGGTATCAAAGAAAGTTACCATTTCAGCGCTTTAGTGATTGATATTGCAGATTACATTTAAAATGAACTGAATGATCACTAAGTAGATTCTCTGGGGCATCCTAGGGCAGTTTCCCGCTTTGCTCACTTGGTAGCCCAGCTTTAGCTCTGTGCTCCTTATGTTACATAACTGAGTATTTCTCAGAAATGTAAAGACTTGTCTTTTGTTATGGAGTGGCAGAGTAATTTTTTCAAGCACATCATTATTACATGATCATGGTGTAGTTACATAGACATTAAACCAATGACACATCGAACAATTCAGCCCTCTTTGTGTTGTTGCACTCACTTTGAGCTGCACAGATGGCTGAAATGTCAAAGTAAAGTAACTCACAAGACTTCTTTGGAGTGTTTACACCTCTGTCACACACAAGGTTAATGCCTGCATGTTTCTTCACAGTGTGACAGGAAGCAAGAGTGAGACAAAGAAAGGACGAGCGGCTTGATAGAAACTTGAGGTGAACTCTGCTTAAGTTGACACATTTCAAACACCACTGCTTTATATTGTTTTATGCAGTTAAATATATGCACCAACATGCATGCTTTAGATATACTGTGTGTGTGTGTGTGTGTGTGTGTGTGTGTGTGTGTCTGTGCGTGTGTGTGAGACAGAGCCTCTCCTCACCTGGGCCATGGTGTTCAGCAGGACTTCGGCTGGCTCCAGGTCCTCAGCATGGCTTGTGAAACTTCAGGCTTGGTTCTCGGTAGATGATGTTGGGGTTTTGATGATGGAGGGGTGTGGTGGGAGTTCACTTCACACACACAGCAGCTTATTGTGTCACTCGTGTCCCTGGTGTGTTGCAAAACCACACACTCAAACACACACACACCCACCTCCTCCTCCTCCTCCTCCTCCTCTGTGACAGCACCGTCCTCTGAAACGCTCCTGGAAACACAGTACTCCTCTTTCTTTTTCTTCCTCTTCCTCTCACTCTTCCTGACCTCTACCTCTGTGTAATCCTCTCTTTTGTTCTTTTCAACTGACACAGTAGGACAGAATATATCAGAGGAGCTTGTGTCCCTTTATTTCTGTCCTCGACGCTCCTGTCTTCCCCGCTTTAGTATCTGGTTGGTTGTAATCTGGGCTCACACCGCTTGCTGCCTCTCCTTTTTCTCCTCCTCTCGCTTGCTCTGCTCTCTCTCTCAGCTGGCCCCCCTCCCCTCGCCTCCTTCCTCTAAACCCCTCCTGCTCTTTCCCTCCCTCACTGTAACACAGCATTAGTGAGAGACGGAGGGAAGGGAGGGGAGGGTGGAGGGATCAGAGGGATAGAGTATGTGTCTGTGTGTACCATGTGACCTGATGGTGTAGTAGGATTCCCCCAGCAGCTGTTGCACTCATTCCTACATAGTGCTTCACTATGAGCTTCATACACTTCCATTGATGTCCAATGTTGGTAAACTGTCAATGGAGCAGGGATACTTAGAACCAGGGGGAGGGGTTATGGTCATATACTGTCATTCCCACCGGGACGAGGTCAAACCTCTGAGGGAACAATCTAGGGAAGTTTGTACAAAAGAACACATTTAAAGTTGTATTAATTCATATTTCATCATAACAAAGGATCAAATGACTATGTGCAATGAGAAAGTCTCCACTCTGTGCTGTACAGAGCATTTAGGTGTCTTTCAGTTGGTTTTATGACCCACAACTTCACTGTTTTGGTTCACTCTTGCTATTGTTATCAACCTGGTTTCCAAGGTAAAACCCACCCACACCAAACAGTAGACAGACAAAGTTAACAAGCAGCCAGTGAACATGGATGTTGCTAAATTCAAAGATATAGCCACAGAAACTGGTGGAGACCAAAACAAGAGCTAAAAGAAGAGACTAAAATGACATTTGTTTGCTGCCAGAAACATAAATGCTAATGTTGCTACATAACTTGCTAATGTTCGCCACAACCACCTTTAAAGCGATGACATAACGTTGATTACATCTTGTTCTGTTGCCCCCAAGTGGTCAAATCATTAATTAGAGCAATTTTAACTGCACCAAATGCTACCCCAAAAATTAAGGTTTATTACAACTTGGGTCTATTTTTGTAGTTTTTGTAGTTTACAACAAAGTAATGGCTGAGTCCGGGAAACATGACAACATTGCTACATCAAGACACACGAGCAGTGATCAGACAGGTTGTAGACGAGATAACCTTTTATCCAGATTATCTAAGCCACTTTATTTAGAGGTAAAACTGAGGGTGAGTACAGCAGATCAGAGTTGAAGCAGGAAGTCGGTCCGGCTTATCTGGTGGATTGTTTCCAACATGTCTGATGATTTGACTGTTTGACTCATCATGTTAACTATTGCTGTTGATATTAAACTGGTGTGTATAATGGTATTTTTTCAATGGGGATGATGGCAAAAATAGCCCAAGTTTACATTTATTACATTTATCCTCAAAACCAAGGCAAGAGGTACTTACCATGGCTTCTTACACACCACAGATATAATGTTGTGCTTCAAATTTTGTGGCAGTTTTTTGTTGGAATTTTAGTTCAGAATTGATGTGCCACAACAATTAAATGATCCTCTAAAGAGATTGTTTTGGAATTGTAGCGTCACACATTTTACCTTGTGAGGGTGGGAAACTGTGGAAAGCCGGAGCCCTATGATGAAATCAAGAATGCCACTAGTGCTGCTGCAAATGAATCGCAGCTGTGCACCCTTATGTGAAATCTGAACAATAATGTTCTAGAATGACATTACATTACAGTGTTGATTAGATATATTATAAGTAATACCAACTAGGCTGGATCTGATTTTAATATTGAGTGTAAACTTAAGGTTTGGCCCATGGTTCCATGTTTTTAAGAGAACATTGACACATTTGAAACATGTTCTAAACACACACAAGAAACACAGTAACACACACATGTAGAGTCATTCTATCCTTGAGGAATGAGGAAAAGGACATCCTGTGGTGCTTCCCCTGAGCTGTATAGCTGGAAACTCCCACCCCACAACAACAGGAACGGGCAGGCTGGCCCGCCACAGTGGCCCATACTGTTCTGCACTTCACAAATCACTCCTATCGCTCCTGTTTGCACAGTAGTGTAGTGCTCATACACACGTGGCCTACAAAATAAACATCCACCAGAGTTATTTAATTTATGGCTTTTATACT
Organism: Miichthys miiuy; assembly: GCA_036365135.1. NCBI lineage: Eukaryota > Metazoa > Chordata > Actinopteri > Sciaenidae > Miichthys > Miichthys miiuy. The sequence continues at coordinate 3,273,830 of CM071623.1, read as the reverse complement.
GATTATTTTTCTGCTCATTATTTTTTACTGGACACTATAGCCCCGAACACATCCTTGATCTTTGACATTACTCAGTTTGATCAGGATGAATTGAAACAATCTGTGAGTATACAGTGAATTATGATGTGGAACACAGTGCACTCAGATGCTTTACAAAGGCTGTAAAAATGTACAGTACAGTGCAGAAACTAGGAAAGGGGAATGGCACCATCTGGTGCACAACATGAGTCACATGAACATAGATACCAAACCTACAGTCTGTCACAGAATAAACTTAAAAAGACATAAGATAATAAGATATGATGGTACTTGTCTGTAAAGTGTCCTTTAATTATCATCGTTATTTTTAAATGATTTTTCAGATGGGGAGATACATCATGTCATATCTATTTTTGAATTTGAATAAATCTCTGATTGTGGGTAAAAATTAGATTTTTTGATGTGAGATTGGTGATTATTTTTTTCAGCTCTTTAAATCAACATTAAGTAGAAAGTGGTATTTTGGTTTCAAAGTGTAATCCCACTGTGGTAAATATGGACAGGTATACACATGTATTTATTATGATTACATTACTTATGATCAAAATTGATTTGACAACTGTGCTAACAGCATCAACAAGGTCACCAACACAAGACATAGCAGCCAGCTAATATTACTGACTAGTCCAACAGCAGTCAGCCCAGCTCGGTGTCTGTCTTTCAGACTTGTATTTCACCAAGCTCTCACCAACCACTAAAAGTCAGTCCCACATTTACTCTTGTCGGCGGCTTCTTGCTCTCCTTTTCTTGGCTTCCTCCATCAACATCCTCTTCAGTCTCTTCTTCTCTGCCATTTTGTTCATAAAGGCTGCCTAAGCCTGATTACATTGCCCACTCGCCCAGCTCTGGTTCTGACACTACAACACTGGCTCCACTCCCCCACGCCCCTGGCCTGAAAACCTCCTCATCCTGGTGGTGCAAAACACCTGTGGTACAAACACTAACACTACCTGTGCTCTGAGCTCTAAGTCCAGGCAGGCTGGCTAACAAACTGAGCTAGCATTAGCTAACAGCAGCTGCAGTTTATAGCAGTTTACTTCACTGTCCATCAGGAAACTCTGTAAATCACAGAGAGTTGAGTTGGAGCTTACTGAGTTCACACACTCTCTCCCAGCACATGGTGTCCATGTGTGTTACTGCATTATACAGCAGGGTTAATTGAACCATTTCCCAGTGTGTATTTTTTTGACATTAATACATGATTTAAATGTGGAGTGATTTTGTACACCTGCTGTTGAGTATGGGTGTACTGGGGTTGAACACTTGGTGGCGCTGTTGTTATCGGTACAATGAAGAACCAAAGAAGAAGACGCTGGCTCTCTGTGAGCTATGTTTTTAGCATTATTGACGGTGAACGCTGGTTAACGTACAGCTGTCTAGTCAGCTCAGGAGCTTATATTAATTGACAAGCCGGCTGCACCTTCATACAGTGAACATAGCAGTCCACAGTTTATGTGTCGTTAGCTGTTTGTTTCTCTGTGAAGCTTCTGTTTGTATGAACTGACAGCTCGGCCAGCTAGCCTAGCCTTCATGAGCTAAAGCTAGTTGACAGAACAGACAGCGGGGACAGACACTGCGCGCGCGGGGTAAGACTGACACACACCTGCTGCTGACAGATCATAACACGCTCAGTGTGTGTCTGTTATATGAAATATAACTATATGACGTCACATTGTCTCCCAAATGGAGATAACTGCGCCAAACTTCGTTCAAAGTTCTGCCACTTTTTATTTTCTTTGTTTCCAGTAAACAGAATGAACGTGGCACACACAGGGTTAACTCATGAGTTAGTATGTGTCATAAGAGTTAACTGGTTTAATAAGCACACGTGAACATGTGTGCATATGTATAAACGTGTAGACAGCAGCAAGTGTACAGATGCTTATTACTGCTGCTTATTGTACCCTTCACATGCAGTAGATCAGTCCACAGGGACTTGGCTTGGGAACCGGAGGGTGGCCGGTTCAAGTCCAGCATGGACCAAAGTATGGAAGGTGGACTGGTAGCTATAGAGCTGCCAGTTCACCTCCTGGGCACTGCCAAGGTACCCTTGAACCCCCCCACAACTGCTCGCAGGGCATCTGTGTGGCTGCACATCACTCCACCATCTCTCTGTCCACATTTGCATGTGAACCATGTGTACATAAATGTGTGTGTGTGTATTTCGGGTTAAAATGCATGTAAAACTGAGTGAAAAAAAGAATTTCCCCTTGAGGGATTAATAAAAGTATCTCTTCTTCTTTATAACACAGCCATGATTTATAATCATGCATGAATTATTTTCTCAGTCTTAGTCTATGAAATATACAATATGCAATATACATTAGTAAGTATAGCAAAGTAACAGTCCAAGCACCCAAAGATATTCATTTTACTGTCATACAAGAAAACAGGCATTTTTGTATTTTTGCTTAATAAAATTGTTGTTGAAGATGTTCTGATCATTTCAGCTTCACCTGATATTCCTTCATTTATTTTTTCACTTAAAATGTGTCTGAAGCTTCAGAAGCAGGTGGAAGAACGCTGGTGAAACTGTGCTGTCATGTTTGTATCAGGATTCAAACTTTCCAAACTCAGATAGATGCAGTTACACTTTTTACTTTGTGAACTGAGAATAGACACTAAATCAAAGGCACTTGTGAAAGTGTAGTATTTATTCATTCTCAGTTTTGAATGAATATTCCTGTTAAATATCTTCCAGGCCATTCTCCTTGATTGTTGCGGCTGTCTCCTGCCAGCAGAGCAGGATGTTGTGTTTGAAGACATGGCCAGAGCGAGGTGTGATCTGACTTCACAGAGAGTTCAGGTGGAGCTGTGGAGTGATCAGGAGTGACGAGGAAGGATTGAGGGCTCATGTCCACTTCCTAAACGCTCACCTCCGTCGACTGACGCTGTGGACGGCACCTCAGCATGGTGAGGACGGCAAAGATGGAGCTGCTGAGAGCGCTCGTCAGCGAGTGTTTGTCTGCGGCCGCGCAGGAGATCTTCAAGATCGTGGAACAAACCATCATAGAGTACGAAGAGGAAATGTCCTGTTCGAAGTGGGTAGTGGACAGCCACCGCAGACTGCTGGATGTTGCCAAGTCACGCAGTGAAGGTCAGTTTATGAGAAGTTTGCGTTCTATAAAGGAAGTCATGATACATATCAGATTAAAAACAGAAGTGTCTGAGGTTTGATGCTGTCCATGATAGAGTTCATTAACAGTTTTAACAGTAGAAGTATTTTCCAGCGCTCAGTGACTCAGTGACTGTGTTCAAAGCTAACTTTGGATTAGAGAAGTCAAATTTCCAGTCTGTGCTTCTGCACTGGAATGCATCATTCTTGGATGGAATTCAAGGAGACTCGACATCTTACAGATGGTGTCAGTAAAACATGACTCCTCTGTAACTCTGTTAGTGAGTAACAACACTATTTAAATATTCACAACCTCTGACTATTCATACATTGACCCCTTTTCATATGTTCCAATACATACATACATACATACATACATGTACATATGCATAGACACATATAATTCTTGTAGTCCATAGGAAAACTCTCCATCTTCACTTCCAGGGGTATATTTCCATGTACATCTTTATGTATTTATCTACGTGTACTTCTGCTTAAATCTACCCGTAGTTTTCAGCTTCATCTTTCTCACAGTCTATTAAAAGTTACTATCTACAATAGAACTCAGGGTAGTAATATACAGTACAGTAATATTGTTCACATCTGGAAAAGGGAAGTAGCACTAAGCTTCAGTGGAGTCATACAGTCTGCTCGTGTTGGGGTGATAAATTTGATCTGTTTATTCCAAATTTAGTAGAATTTGTCTTTTTGAATCATCAAAGAATGAGTCAGATTTTCCATTTGAAATATTTTCATTTTTTTCCCATACCAGTCATTCAGTGTAGGCGGTACTGCCACTTTCTACCAAACCTGTTCTTAACTCATATTATCAGCCTGTATTTTTCTCTTGCCGGACACATGAAATGCAAAAAAAGTCATTATATTGACAATAAACACAGACAACCCTAACCCTATACATTCATGAGTGAATTTGACGCTTTAAGTGTTGGGTTGGTTATTGTTTAAAATATTACGACACCAGTGGGTACTATGATACTGATTTTTCTTGTGAACACGGCGCTGCAGTCTGAAGTTTAAGTTCAAAGACAGGTGTGTACTATCACCACATTTTCAACTGTTTTGGTCATGTGCAGCACCGCGCTCGACTTTACCACAGACTGTGTAGCTGCTAGCTGTGGTAGTGGGCCAATCACACGTTGCACTAAATTGAAGAATCCTTGCAGTAACCCAGATGGCATGGCAACACTGATTCAATGTTGAATTTCCATCAGAATCATCATTTTGGTTGAGGCTGAATAATTAGTGATAAAGGCAACATTGATTCAATGTTGATTCAATGTTAATTCAATGTTGGTCTGCTGTCTGGGAATTGGTTTAATTAATGTTATTTCAATGTTGGTTCAATGATAAAACAGCGATTTTATGATTTTAGGTTGAACTTGAACTTTAGGTTGAACTGATTTTATGTCTGTCTTGATCTATTTTTCATCATTGAATAACATTATTTCAGGATGCAATTTTATATTTCAATGTTGATTCATTGACAGTTTCGTTGATGCATCAACATTGATTCAATGTTGGTCTGCTATCTGGGAATTGTCTGCAAGAAAAAAAACATAAAAATAGTTACAATCTATTTATTTTTTTAGATCTGGATACAAAAAAGATCAAATGTATGTGTTGTTTGCCTGGAGGAGGTTCAGTCCTACAGTACGTGGACTTATTTTGGTCGATAACTTAAGATATGGAGAGACCCAGATACGCAAGCGGCTCCAACCAAAATAAACCCAGTGCATAAAGACATCAGAGCAAAGCACAGATCATCTCCAGCAGCTGGAGAGTCTATGTGGGGCCTCACATAGACAACAATGTGTGTGGGTGTTTTATTTGGCATCAGCTTGTGTTACTGTTCAGTTACATTCTAAAAACTGTCTAGTATGAATCAAACTCATGAAAGTGAAATAAATGTTGTCCTCTCCTTTGCTTCAGACTCTTTCCAGATGTCTGCCACAGATGTGAAGTTGCACTCCAGTCAACAGCAGCCTGCCGCCAGTGTGAACATCAGTGTGTGCTGGGAACCAGAGAACAGCACGTCAGAGCAAACCCAACACTATCGCAATGTGAACAGCACTCATCCAGACTCCTCTGCTGCCAGCGACAACAATCAGAGCGACCAGGAGATCCAGGTCGATATCGACGGAGACGATGACATGAAGCAGGAGTGTGACCCGAACGCGCCTCTGAAAATACTCAAAGTGAAGAAACCGTTCAAATGTCCCGTCTGCCTGAGCGGCTTCTCCTCCAAAAAGACGATGGTGCGACACTTAAAAAAGCATCCGGAGGACAGATCGTCGTCGTACCAGTGCCAGTTCTGCGAGCGCCACTTCTGCCACAAGTCTGAATTTATCATTCACACGAGGACACACAAAGGCGCCAAACCATACAAGTGTCAAGACTGTGAGAAGAGCTTTGACCACAGAGACGGTCTGCTCGTTCACAGACAGAAACACACTGAGGAGAAAGCATATCAGCGTTACAGCGAAAAGATGAACGTGGAAACTCACCTCAGATCAGTGACACCTGCCAGTAACACTGAAGAAGAGCTGGACCTCAGACAGGCTGAGTCTGCCATCAAGACATTTCCACTAACTATGACTCCCTATGATAAAAGTGAGTTTGATCAGGAGTCTCTGCAGCCTCTGTGTCTTTACCAGATCCAGACCGTAGCCGATATAGATAAAGATGAAACGGCTGCACTTCCACTTGATCGCATTAAAACTGAGCCGGCTGGAGCTGATGGTGGTGTGTCAGACAGCAGCACAGACGATCAGCCTCTCTTTTCACTGAGTCCAGATGAACAGGGTGAAGGTGAGACTGACCCCAAACATCTCAACATCAAAAACATCCTGCCGAGAAGACCTTCAGGAAAATCCACCGAGCTCATCGTTCAGTTCGAAGCAGGAACGCCACAGAAACCCTACAAGTGTCCTTGCTGTACCAAATGTTTCTCCTTGACTAAGACTTTGATAAGACACATAAAGATCCATACAGAGGACAAGCCGTACCAGTGCCAGTTCTGTGGGAGGAACTTCTGTCAGAAGTCCGACCTGGTCAATCATACGAGGATCCACACGGGAGAGAGGCCCTATCAGTGCCATGAGTGTCACAAGTCGTTCGCACAGAAAGGCAACCTGGTGGTTCACATGAGGAAACACACGGGAGAGAAACCGTTTCAGTGCCAAGAGTGCAGCTGTAGTTTTGGACAGAAGTCCTCTTTGGACGGTCACATGCTGAGCCACACTTAGACTGTGCCAAGTGGTCAGATTCATAAACCTGTTTATTTATTATTTGATCATATGATATAATCTGTTTTAAACCAAACGTTTCCCAGATGATAAAACAGTCCCACCGTAAGGTCTATTAGTGTATGGATGAGAAGTCCTCTCAACATTTGACAACAAATATCATCATGTGATTCAGTTTAAAGCTCCAGAACAGCAGCTGAGAAGGCCTTGTGTTAACCTGGTTCTAGATCTGTTTTTTACCAACTGATTTACATATACACATATACCGTTACATATTCCTGCTCCTCTATGTCAGAGTGTCAGCACGACATATCTTTCTGTCACTGCTGATTACTGGTAACAAAACAAAAGGACCTGCACTCCCAACAAGAACTTGGCTAACACAGTCAGACCGAATGAAGGAAGTGAAATGAAATGGCAGTTCAGCGTGGTTATCAGGGCAGTCTGTGGTCAGCTTGTTTTCTTAACTGATGTTTCCAAGAGAAGAGAGTCAGTGTTCAAACTGAAAATTTGACCAGATAACATTCACCAGTTAAAAATGTTTGCTTATTCTATGAATTGAAGCTCTGTTTGTCATCGTGGCTGTGTTTTACCTGTAAAGTCGACTTCATGAGACTTTACAGCTGTCACTTTGTTCACCCTGTCCTTAATGTGTTCAGCTCACTGTGATCACTGAGTGAAATCCAAAAAAAATACATACAGAGCAGCTGACAGTGGGAGGAAGTGAACTTGTTCTGATTCACAGGTGGGAATATGAATTCAGATGAAATGATGGGGAAGGATTTGGTTTCCGTAGCAGAACTGTGTGGACAACTTTTCTGTCCAAGCATGTGTTTGTGTAGGGAAATTATTAAGAGATGAATTAATGAATTATCGATTTTTGTGACGCCTGTATTTTAATTTTACAAACCCCATACATATTGTATTCAAATATTTGTATTTATTATGTCATGAGATTGTCTGGTTATGTTTTGTAATAATTTTCTTTTGCAAAATGTGTGAGAAATGTGTTTCTACATAAAATATGAAAATAACAGCATAAAAACGAGCTTGTCTTTTCTGCTTGTGCTTGTTGCTCAGGCACTGTGTCATTCTTTATAGTTGTGGTTTCACATCTTAACTCAGGAAGAAACAGAATATGACCTTATATGATCTTATTACCACAAATGACAATCATTTCTGCCCCAGGGTACTTTTCATTCACCAGAATAAATAATGCTTTTGTCACGTTGATTTTTTTAGTAGTCAGAAGAGTTTATAAATATATACAACGAGACAGCCTCATAAATGTTTGCTAAAAGAAAAACACATTACAGGAGGTGTTTGCAAATAACCTGACTAACCTACTACTACTGTAACTAAGCAGATGGCTACCTCCCAACAACATAATAAACATACATATAATAAAAAAATGAAATTCAGAAAACTGATTAAAGACTTCAAGTGTGCTTTGACAAAACATGTCAGAATGTGCAAGTTATGAAACAGGAAGTGTAAGTCTTTGACACAAGCAATCATATCTTATGTTTCATTATAATAGTATGTCCACTGAAATACTAGAGTCAAATGATGATTTTTGGAGCCCAAGTATCTTACCTGATAGATCACACTCCCCCTCCACAAAAGGGCCCTTACTGCAACAGCTTGGGTTCAGTTCTAACCTGTCTTTCTCCCTTTTCTGTCTGTCTTAAGCCCAAAATAATACAAAAAGAATTGGATGATTTATCATCAGAGAGAGTGAGATAAGCTAAAGACAGTTGCTGTTAGGTGTCTCTATCCTGACTTGTTCTGAAAAGATATTAAAGAGCTGCCTGGTTGTGCTAGTTTCCTGGATGGATTTGCTTTTTGTTATTACATGTTAAGATGCTGGAGATACATCATCTATAAATATACCAATGGTGACAGGCCATTTCCACAGCAGATATTTTGTCTTGTCAATGTAGGAAAAGCGCAGGTGTTAGTAGTAACATCAACAATGGCTCTGTACTGGTATGCTGACTGAGGTGGATGAGTCCTTATGAAGCTTTTGGGCCTTCTCCCTGTTCATGCTGAAAAAAGATTTGATTCTTTGGTGCATTGAACGCAGCAAGCACAATGACATCTTCAAGACAGGGACCAAAACACGACAACAGCCCACTTTAAAGACCAGAAAGTTATTAATTAAATCTGTCTTCTAATGCTCCTGTTCAGAAGTGCTGCAGTAAATGCACATATTCTTTTGCAATATGCTACAGTAAAAATATTAAATATACGCGTTATTATTATTGCTGACACAAAATAGTAATATATTTTATTAACTGATTGCCCACTCTGTACTTGTTCAATATTTATGAGACATTTCATGAGTCTTCTTACTTAGTATCAGACAAAAAGTTCCAGGAATTTTGATCGTGTCTTAGGAGTGGGCATCAACATTTCTCTCAGTTATTTTCCTCTTCTTTTCTTTTGTTCGTCTCACTTAAACATAGTTTAGCTGCCAAACATTCAAACCTGTCAAACTGAATGGAGGATGTACTGCAGCTCCAGTGACGTTTCACGCTTTGGACTTCACTAGTTGTGGTATTCTTTATTTGACACGAGTCCCGATTGAATATATTGAAATATTGTGGTTCACAGGGGTGAAACAAGCTTTGGTGCCATGTCACTGCCCACAAATCATTACAGTTGCACAATACTAGGGCCCTGAAAATTAAGCAGTTCAACAGAATTCAATCATCCAATGTCTTATTACACCGGTGCTTTTCCTATGGTGACATGTCAGATTCCATCCACTTATTGATATTAACAGTAATTAGAAACAATCAGACCTGAGTCACAAGGGAAAGTAATGTCAGTTGCTACAGCCTTTTGTATTATGGTAGCTTGGTACTTGGGTGAACAGACGGTGGCTGGCTAAAGGTGGGATGTGGATTGACGGACACTGGATATAGCTTGTGGTGAAGAACATCCCCATATGTTTGTTGGTAGATATGTATCGGACTGGCAGATGCCTGAACCAAAAGCTGCCTTTGCGCAATCGAAGAATGTATGGCAATGGGTGGGACCAATGGGGAATCAAAGTCAGTTGATTGAGTTTTCAAGTATTGGAGTGGGTTTTGGAGATGGGATTTCGAGCAGTGCGGTTGGTCCATAATTAGGGGAATGCTAAAGGTATCCCTGCACAGGTTCTGAACCTGATATAGTGCAAGGGTTCCTGAAGGGTTAAGGATATTGGGGTAGATTTGAGAAGCAGGATTGAGGATGGAGAAGGGAGAGGCAGGTGCACCTCCCTCTGCCCCCTCTGCACTTTCTCCCACAACACTGTCATCCTTGGGTGTCTTGATCTCTTTTGAAGGTGATGAGGAAAGAACATCCTTTGGATTGGGTGGAATGGCTTGCCTCCTCCTCTTTGAGATGCTGTTTCCAAGATTATTTAGGGGATGGGCAACACAGGCATTGTGCAGTACCATCTGTGATCCTAAGGCCTCAGTCATCCTGTTGTATAGTGCAGTTTGCAATCTTTCTTGCTCCTTCTTGTCTTCTACTTTCTGTTTCTTTACCACTCCTCCATTGTGGACGGTACCAACCACTGCTTCCTCAGTGGCTCTAAAGAGTTCAGCTGCTGGGTCTTGTCTGGGATTGCATGTGTATGCAAGAGACACACTCGGTGGGGGAACTCGCTGTGCTCTTAAGTAATGTGCAATGGTGACATCTGTAAGTCCATTCTGAGGGACAATTGGGGTACTGTCCTGATACCTTGTGGAATACTTGAGTGGACCAGAAGGGCAGGGATGCTGGAGTGGTTTTAGAGAGGACTTCGGGAGACTTAGATCTGTGGGTTGATCATCAGATAGTAATGTTCTTGGATTGGGAGAATTGCCTGATCAGTAGGAGTGGAGTACTTTGAATCATCATCAGACTGAAGGAATCTCACCAAGCTTTTAGGGTCTCTTGGGAGGGTAGCTCCTTGCTCTTGGGGTTGTTTAGATCCATCATAAACTAACTCTACATTAACAGTCCCATCAGCTTTCTCGGCTGCCCTGTGCCTATAATCAAGGTATGATACTGATGAAAAGAGGTCAACAGGGAAGCCCCGAGGTGTCCAGCTGGATTTGGGCATTTTAGGAGTGAGCAGAGGTGTTGATGGACATTTAGATTCTTTTTGATGAGAAAGCAGGGGTATGGCAGAGTGAGAAGGGGGCACAAGATGGAAATGATGTTTGTGAGAATTTAAAGGAAGAGTTGTGCTTTCTTTAACCTGTCTTGCTCTCTCTTTTTGGACTGTTGTCTTGAAGCTCTGCACGTGCTGTATCACCGAGGGGCGACTCAGTACCACCACTGAGGAATCTGTGGCTACAGCTGGTCGCTCTGCTGGCTCTTCTATTATACAGTTGGTTGAACTAGAGGTAATAAGTGGAGGAGTCTGGCGAAAATTGGAATAACAGTGGCCTTGTTTGGGTAATCCAGTACTGCTGACATGCAGTAAGAGCTTTTTCTTGGCAAGTGGAGACATGATCGCCTTGCTAGCCTCAGAGGATTCAAAGAGAGTTGTGAACCCTGAAGAAGTGTCCTCTGTCCTAGGTAGTTCGGCTTGTTCACTGGGAGGTTCTGGGATTGTTGGAGACTGCAGGTTTCTTGGTTTCCCAATACAGCACAGATCCTGTAATGGTACTTGCTGGTGCTGCCAGAGGTCCACCGCTGAATGGCCATGGTTAAAGATTTTTGGAGTAGCCAGTGGTAACATGCTTTCATCCTTTGTCATTGGATAAGTTGTCAAGTAGAAGGGGTCACATCCACTATACCTCCTCTTCCTCTTCACCTCCTCTTTGTGCTTCTGCATCAGCTGGATTGCTGGATCATTCTGACTATCCTGTGTTGGGCTTTGTCTTTTTCTGACACTAAGTAAAGGCTTTAAGGAGTCCAAACGAGTTATGCAGATTTGAGGCTCAAGTTTCAGCTGAGAATTTTGTTCCAACACCTGCAAGATGAAAAGAAGGAAGGAGAAAAGAAAATAAATGCTGTAAATGGGACAAAATGAAAGACCTCAAATTCAGATTAGGTTTGCAAGAAGTAGATAAAGTTCTTTATTAATGAATGTGACAATGTGATAGAGAGTTAAAAAGCACCATTGTCTATCCTTTTGCTCGTAGAGAATACTGTAGGTACATGACTATATTTATCTTGTTCACTTAAGTACATTGACATTTGACAAGATTTCTCCTCTAAAAGTCCTTGTATGTAACACCGGACAGAGATTGTCAAGAGTTTGTTTTCTCTCAGCTCTTAACTAACTGACCTGTTATTTATACCTCAATGGTCACACCAAAAAAGAGCTGTATACCATACTTACATATACTATACAAACTGATCGAAACAGGTGTTCGAACCGGTGTTTGCCACAAACACAATTACCAACAATAACTAAAGTTAAACTCACAACTAAAGTTATAAATTCACAATTTTCATAATTGATACATTGATACAGCTTTTCCTCTTGCTTTAATTGTACTATTTTTTCGTAGTATAGAGTCAGTTACTGGCCATAATGGTTACTTTGTGGAATCATTTGTTTCAAAATAAAATGAGATATTATTACCTGTAGAAAGAGAGCTTGCATGTTATACTGTAATGGCCTTTCGTACATCTTAGCACATTGCATGTATTTGACCAGAATATCAGGTGTATTTTCGTGTTTTGAACCATTCATCTACAATGTGTAGTTAAAATAGGTTCTGAGAGCAGGAAGGCCTTGTTTGTTAACTCTGTATGTATATACTGGTGCACGTGTTCAACTTACATTCTGATGTTATGAACCTCTAATCCACATGAGGGAAGCAATGACAATGTAATGAAGGGTAACAGAGAGAGACTTACTAATCTGCTTTGATCCGGATCCCTACTTTCAAGGGTGTCATTCTTCTCAGGACATGCCTCTGTCTTTAGGATGGGGGTACAGATACTGCTGGATGATTCTTTGCTTGTGCTGGCCTCCAGTTTCCCGGGTTTGAGCTGGGGGACCGGCTTGTCCTTCTCCCCTCTGATGAACCTCTCATAAGGCAGGATGAGTCTGGAGAAGAGACGCACAGATGAGTGAATGAATGAGAGCAGGCACTGGGTCAAGAGTTTCTGAGAGATGCCAGTTGTAGAGTAACTCTACTGCTGCTAACATTTTCACAATATCAACTTTAAAAGGTTATATACTGTATATGTCAATGTTGTGTCTATTGCTGTACGCAATGTAATGTGTTATTGGATTCAAATAGCACAGTCCTGATGAACTATAAGTCAAAGCTAAAAGTAAAACCTAAGAAACTGTCATAATGTTAAAAAAAAAAAGGTACATTTGGAAGCTACTGAAATGATTCTTTCAAGTCTCTGTTAATCCAAACACTGTACAAAGCATTACAGGAGTATTTAAAGCATTCGGGGGATTGGAATACATTTACAGGGACTTTGAGGGGTTTGGTGTTTTAAGGATCTGCTTGAGTGAAGACAGGCAGGGTAGAGCTGAAGGGCTGTTTTTAGAGAATCAATTGCTACATGAATATCTGGCACTGAAAGAGCGAGTTTATTCTTGGCAGACTGCGACGTGCGCTCTGAAACAGCATTAGACTATGTGGCAAACCTCTCCGCCGAGAACAATACAAATGTTTTTATGAGCAGTGTGGCTGTGGCTCCTCCAGGGTACTCATTATTTTTACATGAAAATAAAAGTCAGCCTTGTAACCAGACCAGCAAGTGTATGAGAACATCTTATTAACGTTCAGCTGGAGATGTCGTTTGGTGAAATCCTCATATTAGCGCGAGGGTGTCATTTCTAATAGACGACATACCTTTCATAGTGTCGACGTGTGCAGGTCGCTGCGCTGGTGCTGCCTGGGTTTCCTCCGAGTTCATCATAGACGTTCTTCCACTGTCTACGTGCTGTAATCTACACAGAGGAAAATAAAGAAAACAAGTAAATGTGACAACATATCAGCTGACTAATCCAGTTTACCATCTTCAAACTAGAAGAAATTCTAACAAACTCACCAGTTCATACCCTCCCAGGCTCTGAGCAGCTTGGAACATGGTCCAGAGGTTTACTGTCACACAGAGACAGAAGAAACGAGACACATATAGGAATAAATAACACCCACACAAATGTGTCACTGCTTTGATTTCAATGTTAAAGTCTCTCTTTGTCTTTTGTTTTAAAGTCCCCAAGTCAAACTTGATGTTGAAGTGTTTTTTATCACATCTGTCCTCCAGTGTCTGTCCAACACTGACACAAAGTCAGTCAGTTTTCAGCTATTCTTCATGGTATTTTAGAGTTTGTCATTTCCTGATAAACCATAAAAAGTCGTTGATGACTCATCCTACACCTGGGGACGTGTACTAATTTTACATCCAATAAAAATGCTTAACCACTTGCTAAAGTAGCAAACTGCTAATTAAATGCTGCTAACTGAATCTGCTGCCCGTAGGCGACAGAAACGGGCTCAGCAGCTGGACTGGACCAAATTTAAGCACAGCCTCTGAAATCAACAGGGAATGACATTACACATTATCGAGGTGATTTAGAGGCTTTCCCGATGGAAAGGTTGCAAACTGCCAGCTGCCGTTACCATGGTCAGCTGTGTAGCTAACTGAACTGACTGTAAATAGCTGCCTGTTTTTACAGGAAAAACGTAGAAATGAGGAAGCACTCTGCTTTTGGTTTCATGGGGACTTTAAGTAAAATTCAAGTTTATTACAACCTATAACACATTAGGTCATTTACTCTGTTTGAAGCCCAGGTAGGGGATCCTCTCAATTGGTGTCTTCCTCTCCTTCATATATTTATACAGAGACACCAAGAAGGCCTGCTCCTCTGCTTTGTACTGCAAACCTCGTCCTCTTCTTCTTCTCTCTTCTGGCAGTGCTAGCGGTGTGCTGTGATTTACACGACTGACCCTGCTGTCTTTGACTTTGGTTACGCCTGCTTTGTCTGCTGTCACCTGGAAGAAAAAAGCACATGGCAGAGGAATGTGTGCACATTCACTTCAATGTCACTATCAAAAGCATCACTGAATCCACAGATGATGAAGGAATTTATACCTCGACTGTGGTTTCTCCTGCTGTTGCTTCAGTCTCCTTAGAAGACTTTTGACAATGACCTGACCCCTGACTTTGACCATATGAGTCACGATACAGATAGTTTGATAGCTTCTTTTTCCGGGGACGGCCCTTCAGGTTGGGAGCTAAAGGCAGAGAAAAAGACCATAACCAATGTAAATGTAACTGTGCTTACATATTATGTATAATCATTAATTTACAGTAATGCAGTGTCACATCATGATAAATACAACCCTGATCCAAGACTGACTGCCATCTGCCATAACCCTCAATATGACAAATAGCAGAGACATATGTGCTGCTAAAACTTGCATAACCTTCTCTTTCTCAACCCACATTATAACTCACAGAGGACAGAGAACATTGCCAAAGATGAAACAATAGAGTATTGCACATTCTGAGTCCGGACCAATCATTTGTTTCTGATCTGTACCATCTTTTGTGTTTATCACATCTTGTACTGTACATTGTTAGTTGTGAGGGTTATTAATTTGAAGAAAATATTGAATCCAAATTAGGTAAGATTGTGATTATGACAGTTCAAAAACAAGGAGAAGATCAATTTGTATGAATGTTACGTTAATAATACACTTAACGCTACTCAAAGATATTTAAAAATGGTTATGACATTCTAAAGAATTGTACAGATTATTTAATAACGGCTATACATTTGGAAAAAATGATGAACCTCCAGTTTTGAATATGTGTTTTGAATATAAGTTGTGTGCTCAACTCAAAGAATTGATGATATTTAACTACAGCTAAATTTGCAAATGACAAGATGGAACTCTTGCCTTGCTTAGATCACTACAGTTACGTTTCTGGTAGGACTTAATCTATTATCCAGACCTCGTTATTTAACTTTGAAAAATGAGAAAATAAAAGTAAAGACTGGTTTCACATATACTGTCTCCATCCACTACGGCAGAGACTCCATCACCCCCATCTCGGACCCCAATCAGATCAGCCAGAGACAGGGCATGTCCTACTGGGACATCAAAGGTTTCTTTTTTGTCCAACTCACAGAATTACTTGTATTTAGCCACAGCTAAATTAGCATACAACACACAGTTCCTTTGAAACTACAAAGTGATTCATTGTTCAGACCTCGTTATTGCACTGTGCAAAATGAGAAAATAAAAGTAAAGATTGGTCTCAAATATACTGTGAAGTCTTTTTATCTGAAGACAATTTAAGATGTCTAGTTAAACATGTCCGACTCAGTAAACCAACCGTGTTCATCCATCTAATGAGCAGAGATAACAAACCATGTTGAAGTAGTAGGTTTGTCTGTGGAGTCCTCCCTGAAGAGGTTTATTTAGGCCTAGCAGTGTGGACCCCAACCCATAATCCTGCTGCAGACACACCTGTAGAGGAGAGTATAAAGAGCCTGGACTGAACTGAGTCAAACATCAAGCTTCAAAGAGCCTCTCCACAGCAGCTCTCCACAGAAGCTCCACAGCCACCAGACCCACCCTGAAGATGACTCCCTCTGTCAGCCTGCTGCTGCTGCTCCTGCTCGGCCTCTCTCAGGCACATCCTCTCATGGAGGAAGGAAGTGCAGCAGAGATCCCAGTGGACGAAGACGATACCGTTGACATCACCACCAGGATTCTGACCTCCAACAACGTCACTGATGAGATCCTGCTGGAAGGAGACTTGTTGGCTCCCAGAACCAGAAATGCCATGATGTGCTGGTCCCAGAATTGCCTGTGGAGGAAAGCCTCCAACGGCCTGGTGACGATCCCCTTCACCATGAGCAGTGAGTTCACCAGCTGGGAAAGGCAGAAGATCGACTACGCCATGAATGCCTTCCACAGCAAAACCTGCATCCGCTTTGTCCCCCGTCAGAACGAGTACGACTACATCAGCATTGAGAACAAAGTGGGATGTTTCTCCGCTCTGGGCAGAGAGGAGGCAGACAGGTCCTCTCTCAACAGACAGGGCTGCCTCTACCACGGCATCATCCAGCACGAGATCAACCACGCTCTGGGCTTCCAGCATGAGCAGACCAGGAGCGACCGCGACTACCACGTCAGGATCAACTGGGAGAACATCAACCCGCAGATGGCCTACAACTTCTACAGGCAGAATACCAACAACCTGAACACTCCCTACGACTACTCCTCCATCATGCACTATGGAAGAACAGCCTTCTCCATCCAGCACGGCAGGGACTCCATCACCCCCATCCCCGACCCCAATGTTCAGATCGGCCAGAGGCAGGGCATGTCCTACTGGGACATCACGAGGATCAACATGCTCTACGGCTGCTAACAACAATATTTGTGATGCCTGATTGAGAGTTAACTGTTTAGTCAAATGCAATAAATTCACACTTTTCACTGTTATCTATTATTCATCAAAAGTGAGTAAAGGTTCTGTAATCCATGGTACAGATTGTAGTCTTTGAAATGTTTGGACAATTGAATATCAGTCAAAGTTAATGAAACAAAATGAAACAATAAAGATGAAGTTGGTATCAGCAGAATTTGGCAGTTTCACTAAGTGTGTTTCAATACAATCTGTCTTATTATGAGGATATGTACTACAGTCACTGTAATCAAACCTCTGCTTAAAAAGCCCACTTTTGATCCAGAGATTTCAACCATTTACAGACCAATATATAACCATTCCTTTTGCTCTAAGAAACTTGAGAAAGTTGTAGCCAATCATGTCACTTTCTCCATGAGAACAGTTTATTTGAGGATTTTCAGTCAGGATTTAGCGTGCATCATAGCACAGAGACCACACTAGTCAAAGTTACAAATGACCTCCTAATGGCATCAGACAAAGGACTCATCTCTGTAACTGTCCTGTTAGATCTTAGTGCCGCATTTGACACCACTGATCATCAAATTCTTTTACAGAGACTTAAACACCTAATTGGCATTAAAGGAGCCACTTTAAGCTGGTTTAAGTCCTATACTTTTTTGTAAATGTTAATGATAATTAACATTTATGATAATAATTAACATGCACACCAAAGCCACAGAGTTACACAATGTTCTGTGCTTCGACCAAATCTATTCATCTAATTCATGCTTCCTTTAGTCAACATTATTAGGAATCACTCCATTACCATTTACTGTTTTGACAATGATACCCAATTGTATTTATTGATATAGCCACATGAATCAGTTAGCTGAACTTAAAGCATACCTTAAGGACATTAAAACTTGGATGACCTGCAATTTTCTGATGTTAAACTCAAACAAAACTGAAGTTCTTGTGATTGGACCCAAACACCTCAGAAACTCTCGATCTCAAGATACAGTTACTCTAGATGCCATCACCCTGGCCTCCAGCTCCACCGTAAAGAATCTTGGCATTATCTTTGATCAGGATATTTCCTTTAATGTCCACATAAAACTAATTTTAGGACTCTCTTTTTTTTAACCTACGTAACATCACAAAAATCAGACACATCCTGTCTCAAGCAGATGCAGAAAAACTAATGCATCCTTTTTTTTTAACTTCTATTTTGGACTATTGTAACTCCTTGTTATCAGGCTGCTTCAATAGTCCCTTCAGACTTTGCAGCTGATTCAGAAGGCTACAACATGGGAACAAGGATCAGAGATCACATCTCTCCCATTTTGGCTTCTTTGCACTGGCTACATGTAAAATTAAGAATAAAATTTAAAATTCTTCTCCTCACCTACAAAGCTCTCTATGGCGGGGCACCATCATATCTTAAAAAGTGTATAGTACCTTATTACCATACTAGAACACTGTGCTCCCAAAATGCAGGGTTCCTTGTGGTTCCTATAGTCTCCAAAAGTAGATTGGAAGTCAGAGCCTTCAGCTATCAAGTTCCTCTTCTGTGGAACCGGCTCCCATTTTGGTTTCAGGAGGCAGACACCCTCTCTACATTTAAGAGTAGGCTTAAACGTTCATCTTTGATAGTGTTTACTGTTAGGGTTGGCTCCTTTATCTTCATGTCTTCTAGAAATTTCATCAACTCAGTAAGAGAAGAACGTTTTACCTGGGACCTCTTTGTTTCACCCTTATTGTATTTTGCATGATTTTTTTTGCATAAATATTCTAGACCTGTTTGCTGGTTTCTCATAAAACTCAGCCAGAAACATTAAAAACGGTTGAGTCGAGTCGAGCGGCGAGGTTTCAACCAGTTCAGTTGTTATTATTGAGGGACCTACAGTATATTACTTTTCAATAATACTAAAATATAATGATGACATTTAAAAGATGATATTTATTAATAGCAGTTACATATTTGGTCTGGTGTGGCAATAATGATAAAGTGCTCATTTTGGACAAGTGTGTTGTGATGTCTAAATTGTTTTATGAGCGACAGCAAAGGTTTCTTTTTTGTTATCTGTCCAACTCACAGAATTACTTTTATTCAGCTATAGTTAAATTTGCATAAGACACTATGCAACGGTTGCCTTGAAAATCTGTCTTTGAAACTTCAGTTTAGATATAAATTGATTCATTGTTCAGATCTCGTTATTGCACTGTGCAAAATGAGAAAATAAAAGTAAAGATTGGTCTCAAATATAATGTGAAGTCTTTTTATCTGAAGACAATTTAAGATGTCTAGTTAAACATGTCCGACTCAGTAAACCAACCGTGTTCATCCATCTAATGAGCAGAGATAACAAACCATGTTGAAGTAGTAGGTTTGTCTGTGGAGTCCTCCCTGAAGAGGTTTATTTAGGCCTAGCAGTGTGGACCCCAACCCATAATCCTGCTGCAGACACACCTGTAGAGGAGAGTATAAAGAGCCTGGACTGAACTGAGTCAAACATCAAGCTTCAAAGAGCCTCTCACAGCAGCTCTCCACAGAAGCTCCACAGCCACCAGACCCACCCTGAAGATGACTCCCTCTGTCAGCCTGCTGCTGCTGCTCCTGCTCGGCCTCTCTCAGGCACATCCTCTCATGGAGGAAGGAAGTGCAGCAGAGATCCCAGTGGACGAAGACGATACCATTGACATCACCACCAGGATTCTGACCTCCAACAACGTCACTGATGAGATCCTGCTGGAAGGAGACTTGTTGGCTCCCAGAACCAGAAATGCCATGATGTGCTGGTCCCAGAATTGCCTGTGGAGGAAAGCCTCCAACGGCCTGGTGATGATCCCCTTCACCATGAGCAGTGAGTTCACCAGCTGGGAAAGGCAGAAGATCGACTACGCCATGAATGCCTTCCACAGCAAAACCTGCATCCGCTTTGTCCCCCGTCAGAACGAGTACGACTACATCAGCATTGAGAACAAAGTGGGATGTTTCTCCGCTCTGGGCAGAGAGGGAGGCAGACAGGTCCTCTCTCTCAACAGACAGGGCTGCCTCTACCACGGCATCATCCAGCACGAGATCAACCACGCTCTGGGCTTCCAGCATGAGCAGACCAGGAGCGACCGCGACTACCACGTCAGGATCAACTGGGAGAACATCAACCCGCAGATGGCCTACAACTTCTACAGGCAGAATACCAACAACCTGAACACTCCCTACGACTACTCCTCCATCATGCACTATGGAAGAACAGCCTTCTCCATCCAGCACGGCAGGGACTCCATCACCCCCATCCCCGACCCCAATGTTCAGATCGGCCAGAGGCAGGGCATGTCCTACTGGGACATCACGAGGATCAACATGCTCTCGGCTGCTAACAACAATATTTGTGATGCCTGATTGAGAGTTAACTGTTTAGTCAAATGCAATAAATTCACACTTTTCACTGTTATCTATTATTCATCAAAAGTGAGTAAAGGTTCTGTAATCCATGGTACAGATTGTAGTCTTTGAAATGTTTGGACAATTGAATATCAGTCAAAGTTAATGAAACAAAATGAAACAATAAAGATGAAGTTGGTATCAGCAGAATTTGGCAGTTTCACTAAGTGTGTTTCAATACAATCTATCTTATTATCAGGATATGTACTACAGTCACTGTAATCAAACCTCTGCTTAAAAAGCCCACTTTTGATCCAGAGATTTCAACCATTTACAGACCAATATATAACCATTCCTTTTGCTCTAAGAAACTTGAGAAAGTTGTAGCCAATCATGTCACTTTCTCCATGAGAACAGTTTATTTGAGGATTTTCAGTCAGGATTTAGCGTGCATCATAGCACAGAGACCACACTAGTCAAAGTTACAAATGACCTCCTAATGGCATCAGACAAAGGACTCATCTCTGTAACTGTCCTGTTAGATCTTAGTGCCGCATTTGACACCACTGATCATCAAATTCTTTTACAGAGACTTAAACACCTAATTGGCATTAAAGGAGCCACTCTAAGCTGGTTTAAGTCCTATACTTTTTTGTAAATGTTAATGATAATTAACATTTATGATAATAATTAACATGCACACCAAAGCCACAGAGTTCCACAAGGTTCTGTGCTTCGACCAAATCTATTCACCTAATTCATGCTTCCTTTAGTCAACATTATTAGGAATCACTCCATTACCATTTACTGTTTTGACAATGATACCCAATTGTATTTATTGATATAGCCACATGAATCAGTTAGCTGAACTTAAAGCATACCTTAAGGACATTAAAACTTGGATGACCTGCAATTTTCTGATGTTAAACTCAAACAAAACTGAAGTTCTTGTAATTGGACCCAAACACCTCAGAAACTCTCGATCTCAAGATACAGTTACTCTAGATGCCATCACCCTGGCCTCCAGCTCCACCGTAAAGAATCTTGGCATTATCTTTGATCAGGATATTTCCTTTAATGTCCACATAAAACTAATTTTAGGACTCTCTTTTTTTTAACCTACGTAACATCACAAAAATCAGACACATCCTGTCTCAAGCAGATGCAGAAAAACTAATGCATCCTTTTTTTTAACTTCTATTTTGGACTATTGTAACTCCTTGTTATCAGGCTGCTTCAATAGTCCCTTCAGACTTTGCAGCTGATTCAGAAGGCTACAACATGGGAACAAGGATCAGAGATCACATCTCTCCCATTTTGGCTTCTTTGCACTGGCTACATGTAAAATTAAGAATAAAATTTAAAATTCTTCTCCTTACCTACAAAGCTCTCTATGGCGGGCACCATCATATCTTAAAAAGTGTATAGTACCTTATTACCATACTAGAACACTGTGCTCCCAAAATGCAGGGTTCCTTGTGGTTCCTATAGTCTCCAAAAGTAGATTGGAAGTCAGAGCCTTCAGCTATCAAGTTCCTCTTCTGTGGAACCGGCTCCCATTTTGGTTTCAGGAGGCAGACACCCTCTCTACATTTAAGAGTAGGCTTAAACGTTCATCTTTGATAGTGTTTACTGTTAGGGTTGGCTCCTTTATCTTCATGTCTTCTAGAAATTTCATCAACTCAGTAAGAGAAGAACGTTTTACCTGGGACCTCTTTGTTTCACCCTTATTGTATTTTGCATGATTTTTTTTGCATAAATATTCTAGACCTGTTTGCTGGTTTCTCATAAAACTCAGCCAGAAACATTAAAAACGGTTGAGTCGAGTCGAGCGGTCGAGGTTTCAACCAGTTCAGTTGTTATTATTGAGGGAGCTACAGTATATTACTTTTCAATAATACTAAAATATAATGATGACATTTAAAAGATGATATTTATTAATAGCAGTTACATATTTGGTCTGGTGTGGCAATAATGATAAAGTGCTCATTTTGGACAAGTGTGTTGTGATGTCTAAATTGTTTTATGAGCGACAGCAAAGGTTTCTTTTTTGTTCTCTGTCCAACTCACAGAATTACTTTTATTCAGCTATAGTTAAATTTGCATAAGACACTATGCAACGGTTGCCTTGAAAATCTGTCTTTGGAACTTCAGTTTAGATATAAATTGATTCATCGTTCAGATCTCGTTATTGCACTGTGCAAAATGAGAAAATAAAAGTAAAGATTGGTCTCAAATATACTGTGAAGTCTTTTTAGCTGAAGACAATTTAAGATGTCTAGTTAAACATGTCCGACTCAGTAAACCAACCGTGTTCATCCATCTAATGAGCAGAGATAACAAACCATGTTGAAGTAGTAGGTTTGTCTGTGGAGTCCTCCCTGAAGAGGTTTATTTAGGCCTAGCAGTGTGGACCCCAACCCATAATCCTGCTGCAGACACACCTGTCGAGGAGAGTATAAAGAGCCTGGACTGAACTGAGTCAAACAGCAAGCTTCAAGGAGTCTCTCCACAGCAGCTCTCCACAGAAGCTCCACAGCCACCAGACCCACCCTGAAGATGACTCCCTCTGTCAGCCTGCTGCTGCTGCTCCTGCTCGGCCTCTCTCAGGCACATCCTCTCATGGAGGAAGGAAGTGCAGCAGAGATCCCAGTGGACGAAGACGATACCGTTGACATCACCACCAGGATTCTGACGTCCAACAACGGCACTGATGAGATCCTGCTGGAAGGAGACTTGTTGGCTCCCAGAACCAGAAATGCCATGATGTGCTGGTCCCAGAATTGCCTGTGGAGGAAAGCCTCCAACGGCCTGGTGATGATCCCCTTCACCATGAGCAGTGAGTTCACCAGCTGGGAAAGGCAGAAGATCGACTACGCCATGAATGCCTTCCACAGCAAAACCTGCATCCGCTTTGTCCCCCGTCAGAACGAGTACGACTACATCAGCATTGAGAACAAAGTGGGATGTTTCTCCGCTCTGGGCAGAGAGGGAGGCAGACAGGTCCTCTCTCTCAACAGACAGGGCTGCCTCTACCACGGCATCATCCAGCATGAGATCAACCACGCTCTGGGCTTCCAGCATGAGCAGACCAGGAGCGACCGCGACTACCACGTCAGGATCAACTGGGAGAACATCAACCCGCAGATGGCCTACAACTTCTACAGGCAGAATACCAACAACCTGAACACTCCCTACGACTACTCCTCCATCATGCACTATGGAAGAACAGCCTTCTCCATCCAGTACGGCAGGGACTCCATCACCCCCATCCCTGACCCCAATGTTCAGATCGGCCAGAGGCAGGGCATGTCCTACTGGGACATCACGAGGATCAACATGCTCTACGGCTGCTAACAACATTTGTGATGCCTGATTGAGAGTTAACATTTTTAAGAGTTAAGTTAAGTTCAATGCCAAACACAACAAATTCACACTTTTTCACAGTTATCTGTAATTCATCAAAAATGAGTACTTTATGAGTAATAAACTTAATGCAAACCACATATTCCTCTTTTATTTCCTCTTTTGATTCTGTCATACAGTATTTACTCCTATGTACATGCATACAGACATACATATATATATATATATATATATATATACATATATATGTATACATATATATATATATATATATATATATATATATATATATATATATATATATATATATATATATATATATATATATATATATATATACATACATATACATATACATATATATGTATACATACATATATATATATATATATATATATATATATATATATACATATATATATATATATATATATATATATATATACATATATATATATATATATATATATATATATATATATATATATATATATATATATATATATATATATATATATATATATATATATATATATATATATATATATATATATATATGTATACATATATATATATATATATATATATATATATATATATATATATATATATATATATATATATATATATATATATATATATATATATATATATATGCAATTTAATTCTTTTAACTCCCACCAGTTTGCACCTTTGCAATGTCCTCATAAAGCTACTGTATACAGTAGATGTCCATAGCGGAGTATAAGGATTAGTTTCAAGGCTAAACTTGGCATATTATTATGGATCAGTTTCAGCGAACACAACAAAACACAAAATCTGATCCTTCCTCTTCCTCTAAGAGCAGATCTGCTCTCCTTCATAACAGCTGGTTAAGATGACAAACACAAACCCTTAAATTCAAACCCTTGATACGTTTGATGGCAGCAAAAATTTTAACTCTTCTGTTGTCAGTTTTGTGTGCATCTTTTTTCAATTATTTGCAAACCACAAATGTTCTTGGATGCATATACTGCATATAATATTATATCCTGTTTGACTTATCATAGTCATACAATTTCACCGCTGTTACTTCAATATGAAGTGACTGAAATGCAAATCCATTGTTCTTTTGAAAGTGGATATTTCAGTCTCTTTTTGTCTCATGCTTACAAACATAAAACTCCACAAAGTAAAATAAGTACGAGTAAGAGTATTAGAAAAGTCTTCTTCCCTGTGTCAGCAAATTTCAGTGAATATTTCAATATAAAACCATCTACAGAAATGAGTGTTGAGTGTTGTGTCATGTGTTTGTGTAATCTGTCTGCATTGTGCCTTACCAAATTCATCACATATGCTCTCATTGTGTAATAGCGTGGCGTGGCGAAATGTGTCTCGACAGTACAGGATGTGGGTGTTTTCAGACGGCACTGCGATGCCGCCCAACGCCAAAACCACCTCGTTGGTCAGCAGAGATCTGGGCTGCTCATGTAGCCGGGCCACAACCGAGCGGTACCTGCAGTACCGTGGGTAGGACAGGACCAGCACTTGCTTCTGGCCTAAGCCCTCGCCTAAATTAAGAGACAGAAGGGGGACATCATCAGGAGGAATCAGACTAATGCTCACTTCCCCTCAGGGGAATACCCGCCACCGTCATAAGTGTTTGCCACTTGTCTGAAAAACTGAAGTGAGTTTGGTGACCCTTGAAGTTAACAGTGATGCTCACTCCAGAAGTACATAACCCACAATGAAATGCAGTTGTGCATTGTTAGATGGTGGTCATGTAAAATTCTACAACAATGCACACTAAGCATACATTACAGTTTGCACATCAATGTAAATGCACTCGAGTTAACAAGCTCATTTTCATCTAGAAGAACCATGAATGGAATTACTTATCAGTCCAATTTTGGGTTAAACATGTGGCACACAGCTGAAAGAGATAAGCTGCAGGGTTAGGGTTAGGGTTAGGGTACATCAGCAGTGCCTAGGAGGTGAAACTGGCAGATCTCCAGTTACCAGTCCACACTCCATATTGTGGTTCATGCTGGACTTCAACCGGTGTAGGTACCAGATGGGCTCAGTTTCCAGATCGGCTCGGTCTGCTGATGCACCTGCTGATGACGTCAACGTTCTATCTATCTATCTATCTATCTATCTATCTATCTATCTATCTATCTATCTATCTATCTATCTATCTATCTATCTATCTATCTATCTATCTATCTATCTATCTATCTATCTATCTATCTCCATTGAGAAAATCGGGCGCAATTTAATTTGTCCAAGTGGCGTTGCCGTGGATACCATATTGTGTGTTGTAATCAGACCCCGAGCCGATCTGGAAGCCGAGCCCGTCTGGTACATACACCGGCCACCCTTTAGTTCACATTCAATTTCCCTACAGCCACAAAGCGTTGAGCTTTCCTCATACAGCTTGTTGCTGTGATGAGTGGATTTAATGTTAAGTTGCTCTTTAAGTCCTTTTGGCCAGAGGTGCACCTCAAACTATCATGACAATAATCACAGTCAGTATCGAGAACTAATAAAACAATGACTCAATAAAGCAGAAGAGGAAAGTGCACGCTGTTATTCTGAATGCAATTATGCAAATGAGGAGATAAATTAGATTCCAGTCTGAAATTCAATAGCGATAACTTAATGAAACTGTAATGTCTTTGTCCTCATTCCACTATTTTTATTGCATTCATAAAAGCTTTAACGTCTTTGTTGAGTGTTTATTAGATGAAAACAATTAAATGTGCAAATCAGCGCACACACCCACACACACACGCACACAGACACACACACACACACACACACACAGAGGACCAAAGAAAGAGAAAATAATGTCTTACTTAATAATCCAAACTAAATGAATGAAGTGTGCTGGAACATTTGTGATAGATTATCAACAAAAGCAGATGTAAGACGTGGCCCATTTCCACTAAAAAATTTGTGTCTTACTGTAACAGAACTTTAATAAGCAATTTAAATATGCATTAGCTCCAACAAAAGCAAAAAGCATACATCAGACAGAGACATCACAGAGATGAACTTCTTCTGCCTGGAAAAAATGATGTCAGTGCAGAAATGTAAACATATATTTGGTTAGTTCATCCATCACAGAGCACTGACAAGAACGGACTTTTACATACTTGATCATAATACTTTAAAAACCAAAAGATCCTTCTGATGTGTTCAGGTATTAAGACTGGTAGAAGTTAAATCTGGCAATATGTTTTTATCAGTGATCCAGGACCATTAGTGCCTACACCAGGCTGTTTATCAGTCTGTTAGAACAGATACACTTTTAATCAGTGCAGATTTCCACACATAATGCTTCACGTCTCTGCCTACTTACACCTGTAACTACATTGATTTTGTAATGGGCTGAAAGCGATGTCGAAATGTCTCTAGTGTAGACAAGGTGCCACTTAACCTGACAGATTTCTCACCAGCCTAAACAAACTGAACCGAATGAGTTTGTTTGAACCACACCAAACTACACGTGCAGACACACATACAGGCATGTTTGCATGGTTCTGTTGTATAAACCTCCATCACTGTCTTTTTACATTATGCAAAAGAAACCAACGGGCGGCTGCTGATCGCTGTATAATACATGAGCGTGTAAACTGCAAGAACAACAAAGAACGTAATCTAAAGAGCATATTCAGGCTGTTTGCGGAGGTGAGCACTTCAGACAGAACAAGTCAAGCGAGTTAAGAAGAGCTTTTTTGTCGAGCTGCTGTAGGTGAAGAACTGCTTAACCTAACCTGCACACTAACTGATGTGCACATGCATGTATTCTTCATAGCTGAGTTTATGTTGTATAGTACTGTCTCTGTATTTAAAGAATACATCTATGTCTACGTGCAAACATAAGCTATACACAACATACTCTTGATGCACCTCTTGATGATCTTGATGATGGTTTCCATCAAGAGGAAGAAAAATGTTGCTTTCCACTTCCTTATGGAGGAGAAATTGTGTCCTCACAGACCAAAAACATTTGAATCAGAAAAGACACAGCATTGATATATGTCAAATATGGAAAAATCACATGACTTATAATGATATAATCCATTCACTGAAAGTTTTAAGTTTCAATGAAAAAAATAATCTATATCCATAAAAATCTAACCCTATCATTACATATACAGTGTACAGATCAGGCTTTTGATTTTCATATTTCATCAACTAAAATGTGTGTAATTCATTACCAGGCAACTTTTCTTCTACGTTTTGCCAAACCTCAATAGTGCCAATATCTGCTTAAGTCTTAAGTCTGCTTAACAAAGCTACCTGGAGAAATCCACAAAAGGAAATCTCAGAGTGTGGACAGCTTGTAAATCCAAACTTCATTTATTTAAATAGCACATTTTATAAAAACATGACGACTCTGAATATAATTTCGCAAAAGATACGTAAATAAAAAAAAAAAATCTAAGTTTGAGTTCAAAGTTTGAATTTAGCCAAGTTTCACATAGAAACATTGAGTCCAGGTGGCGCTCTGTAATATGGTTGTTGACAGGAAGAGACTGAATGTTTAAAGTCCCATTAGCAGTTTCTGTGCAGTGTTTTAATAGAATAATTATATTTTTACCTGGAGCACTGGTTTAACTCTGCACTCAGATTTTTTCTGATGGGATGTAGTGGTTCTGACTGGAATGACCAGTGGTGTCAGAGTTGGAGGTTTAGGACTGACTCTAACTGACTGACCCTTGCTGACCCCAGTCTTAGTCTGTCTCACAGTGATATAATACTCATATGTATGTGAAAGAGCTATTTGTATTTGCTATTTGTAATCATTCCTCCTCTCATAGCCATGAATACCTTCGTAATGCAACCACATGACAGGAGACAGGAGAGTAGCATGTTAACATCTTCCTAACCATATGATATGATAACCATAAACACCATGACTTCACTATGACAACTAAAGATCAAAAACTCTGGACGTGTATTTATCAAACAGACGTAGGCTGGAATCACACTTTGCATGTCATTTGTGTTTAATTTAATTTAACATTTAAGAGAGGTAAATAATTCATTTTATTAAGGTCACACAGTTTGTGACTGTCATGTTTGTGGAAAAATTCTCTGCTACTGAAAAGCAGAAATATTACAGATGAAGTTTACAATACAGAGACAGAAGGAATGTTGTGGTGGGAAATGTAGTGCTATTTCAATGAACACAATAGCTGCTGCTGTTGCTGCTGTGTTCCCTCTCAGCATAGCTTTTAAGGATCTTTGATTTGTCTGCAACTTTCTCATAATAATAATTTGTAAATAATAATAATAATTCTACATGAAGATGATAATATTAAATCTTTCTGAACAGAAGTTTGTCCATGTTTTGCATTGAAGATCACAAACATTTCAACATGTCTGGGCTGTGCCATTGTTTTGGCAAATGGTTTAAAACCCTTTGTGACAGGGGCTGTATGATAGATATGGTTGCCAATGCTTTGTCAGGATATAGTGATTTATAATTAACAGTTCATTAAATTATAAAACCTGGACTTATGAAGAGGGAGGGAGAGAGGATTACAGAAACAGTTCCAGCATTTGTCTCCCAAGTAAATCCACATTTGACGAACAACTACTACAGGTACAACCAACCCAGCAGAGTGCAGACCATTAAACACATATGAACCTTCATTTACATCAAGATTGCAGTAGTAGAGATATTAACAAGCTCCCATCCACAGGAGTGAATCTCCAACACATGTCTGTCCTCAGACTCCCACTGAGACTACTGATTTCAGCGAAGCAGCAGTCTGATGTAACAGCTGACAGCACAAAGGCTTCATTATTGACGGCCCCTGCTCATCACACTGAAAGAATAAATTGGCTAGGCTCCCATTTAACCATCCAAGGACAAATAAACATTTTGTTGGGCACTGGGGGAAAACAAAAGTTTATGCAACACACACTTCACTCTCACCTTGCCCCAAGTAGGAGTTGGTGGCTGAGATAAGCAGTAGGTGGCGCCAATTCTCATGTCGGAAAAAACAAAAATGGAGGTAAGATGTAAATCAGACGTGTGTGTTTGTTTTCTGAGTTAACATGTGGAATGTTATATCAGAAATGTGTGGAGCCATCATTGATGGGTTATAGAGCCATGAGAAGATGGAGTGAAAACAGCT
This sequence comes from Miichthys miiuy, assembly GCA_036365135.1. NCBI lineage: Eukaryota > Metazoa > Chordata > Actinopteri > Sciaenidae > Miichthys > Miichthys miiuy. The sequence goes on along the minus strand of CM071623.1, from coordinate 3,244,193 downwards.
GATCAGTCATGTGACCTAAATGTTTGCTATGTCACAAAGAGGCAGCCTCCATGGCTATGAAACGAAGCCAATGTGGAAGTGTGAAAATCCTCAAACAGCCACTTGAGGCTGGCTCCAGAAGTGAGTCAGTCTCCATAAGTCCCCATGTTAAAATGTCCAACTTCACAGCAGAAATAAACATGTTTACAGCCTGGTACAAAAAACAGTTTTGGTCTCTATAGCTAATTTCCCCGTTCATGACAACTGTACTGAGGGTGACTTTTTATAGAACTCACCTGTTCAAATGATATTAAAGTTATGCAGAATTAACAGTGTGGCTGCTTTGATTGACATGTGTGTACATTACAGACAGCTTGTTTGAGCACCCAGGCTCTTTCACTCAGATCGCCTTAGCTCCACTTACAATCCAACTCTTTGCCCATTTCTAGATTAGTGGGGAGGCGGCAGAAGCAGGACTGCCAACATGGTGATGGCCAGAGCCACCACACTGAGCTTCACAACGACTCTTCAGAAACATGTGACTGACATCACGGAGACTACGTCCATGTTTTACACGGTCTATGGTCACAACCTTCCCAAGAGCATCAACTGTTGAGAAAAAGTCAAAAACCACCTGCTCCACACAGAAAGAGGAAACATCAGGTCTTACCTAGTGCTGCTTTCTCCTTCATGACATCTTTGAAGTGCAGTCCACTGTTGAGAGTTGGGTCGTGGTAATGGACGAAGGAGTCTGTCGTGCTTCTCTTTGAACTGATCTTCAGCGGTAAGGCTTTCATTCCTCTGTTCCAGGCCTCGTGGTCCCATACTGTCCATTTCACCAGGTCCTCCAGTCGAACCACAACCTTCTCAGACACTGTAGAGATACCACACACACACACACACACACACACACACACACACACACACACACACACACACACATCAACTATAGAGTAGGAGATAAAAGTACATAAGTACAATATTTGAGGTACTTGTTCTTGACCTCAGTATTTCCATTTTATGGCTCTTTATATACATAAATAATGTACTTTTAACTCCACTCCATTTATCTGGCTGCTTTACTTTATTAGTTACTATTTACAAAAATGTTACAAACATGACATCTTAGAAATACGATGCATGGTTATGAATAAAGAGTATGGAAAAAGTATAGAAAGAGTTCAACCTGCATTGAACAATATTCAAATTGTAATGACATTTATTGTATTTAAAGTACTTCTGAGCACTAAAATCAATTTTCAATTAAATTTTATTTATATAGCACCAAATCATAAAAGAGGTTATCTCATGACACTTTCCATATAGAGCAGGTCTACACCATAGTCATTATATTACTGCCCAACAATTACCTACTAAGAGAAATTTCTGGAGTGGACCCAAATGCAGGCATGGGGTATACACACAAAAGGTAACTTTAATAACAAAATGGTGAGGGATGAACACAAAACAGCACAGGAGCAGCGTAGGATAACCAATGAACACATAAAACAAACTAACCAAAAGGCGTCTGGAGATCCAGGCAAAAAACACAAACAAAAGACTTAATAACCAGGCAAACAATCAAAAAAGGCAACGACAGGGTCAAAAACAGGCAAGATACAAAAGGACACTATAGCAGGCACACTCAGAAACAAGACCTATAATGGACAAACGAGGAAACAAAGGAAACAGGAACTAAATAGACATGCAGGACACCAGGTGAAACTGATCAGGGCCAGGTGCAGAATCAAACACAGGTGGGAAAACAAGGCAGGGAATAGAAGTAGACAAGACAAGGACAGGGTAGAACTACAAAATAAAACAGGAAACACAGAACACACTCAAAACTGTAACAACTTTTATATAGGACTAGAGTTCAAACTATAATTATAATTCTAATAATTGTGAATATGATTGTGTCTTCATTGACTTCAAGTGTTTTGTAGCTGCATGTCTGCAGGTACACTATAAATGAGTGATCTGACAATAGAAGCATTTATTATGTCGGCCATAAAGAAAAGTGTTACTAAAAATTTTCCCAGCTGTAACTAATTTATGTTCATTAGCTGTAGCTAACTAACCAAACAACTAATGGCTGCTGTCTACTGCTCTCTCTGAATGCTTTCACTGTTGACATCACCTGCAGTTATTACAGTAACTGCACAAATATTTAGCTTTTATCAATAAAAAATCTTCCAATTTCATTGAGTTATACCACTAATGCTTCTCACACACACACACACACACACACACACACACACACACACTCGGCATATGAAAGCAGCCTTCTGTTTTGCTTCAGTGATGCTGACAGACCAAATTACCAATAAGCTTTAATTTCTAATGCATCATTCTTGATACGGAGTGACCTTGTTGCATTATGTATCTGCAGTCTGCCTGCCTGGCATCGCTATCATACGGGGCCTTGATCATTCGGCACTCAAGGACTGCTTTGCCAGATAAATACATGATTTATTAACATGATGAGGCAATGAGGCAATGGCTGGAGCCGGGCCAAGATCGAAGACCGGTAGGTATTTAGAGTGAGCGTGTGTGATTGTCCACACTAGGACCACGCTGTTAATACTGTTAGTACATAAGCAAGTCCTATACATGTATTGATTCTTGCTCTTTGTTGTTATTCATGCTGTTTATGGTCATATGTTCAAGACTCATCTTTGCTACTGTCATCACAGTCAAGCGAGTGAACGGACTTCCCCTGCTTACATGGAAAACAGCTCTTCTACCTCCCCCTCTCAAATGAAGCCTGATCAGAGGTGACATCACCTGGGTGTTAGAATTAAGACGCCCTCTGGTAACATGGTGCCTCATAATGTCTCATCTCATCTCCTAGCAGCAGCCAGAGCTATTCACATACACACACACACTTTTGGCATATTTATGTGTGTTGAAAAATGCGCAACTATAAACTATACAGCAGAAGGATGACTTAAAAATGACTTTTAAATTTACGGAAAGTGCTCCAATTTTTGTTAACACAGCCTGAAATATGTCTGTAAGTCAACTAATGCCACAGAACCACAGGGAAAGTACAACTGCAATTAGCTACAATGATGCACAAAAATAGTAATGTAGTGATTTTTATTTGAATACATTGTGTATCCTGGTAACAGACCTCTGAATCACTGCTCAACTCTTTTGATTCTTCAGTGATTCAAATAGGTCTGGCGTTGTGCTCCTTTGTTTAAAGAAACAATTGATCAGTCGTAAATTCGTAGGAGGGAATAAGTACATCAGGCACATCAGAACTCATTTGTGTCTTTTCCTTGCAGCTCATTGAAGATGTGAGGAGGCACATTCACAGAGAAATGAGATGTCATCACAGGTGACTTCTTCTGACGTCAGCACCGCTGGATCTGCTGTCACTCCGGCGTGCAGCATCTTCTGTGACGTGACATTCACACAGATATAACTCACAGCATAAACAACAGCCTACCTGCACACTCACAGTGAACACAGACACACTCACACACACACACACACACACACACACGGTCTGTGTCACACACATTTTATCAAATCAAATCAAATCAAGTTTATTTGTATAGCCCTTTACAATAGCCAAACGGTACCCAAAGTGCTTTACAACAAAGCCATAAAACAATACATAACAGATACATAACAAATAAATACAATTAAAAGTCCTGTAGTGCTGCAGCGCTGCAGGGTATTAAAAGCCTTCCAGAAATACACAGAAAGGAGAAGACAGAATGAGTACACCTAAGAAACAGTACTGCCCTAGTCAGAATTGAACGCCAATCTAAAAAAGTGGGTCTTAAGCTTTGATTTAAAAAGACTGAGATCAGTAGTGGTGCGAATGTCAGGCGGCAGTTTGTTCTACAGTCTGGGAGCAGCGACGGCAAAAGAACGATCGCCCAACTGTTTAAATCTCGACCATGGGAGGGGTCACAGGGGGCGTGTGCTCAGAGAGTTGGGCGGCAGTCGGAGGCGGGGACCCCGGCGGTCCGACCCCCGGCTGCAGAAGCTGGCTCTGGGGACGTGGAACGTCAACTCTCTGGCGGGGAAGGAGCCTGAGCTGGTGTGCGAGGTCGAGAGGTACCGGCTAGATATAGTCGGGCTCGCTTCGACGCACAGCGTGGGCTCTGGAACCAGTTTCCTTGAGAGGGTTGGGCGCTCTACCACTCTGGAGTTGCCCCGGTGAGAGCGCAGGGCGGGGTGGGAATGCTTGTTTCCCCTCGGCTCGGCACCTGTCGTTGGGGTTCACCCGGTGGGCGAGAGGGTAGCCTCCCTTCGCCGGGTGGGGGCGGGTCCTGACTGTCGTCTGTGCCTATGCACGAATGGCAGCTCAGAGTACCCACCCTTTTTGGAGTCTTTGGAGGGGGTGCTGGAGAGTGCTCCTCTGGGGACTCCTCGTCCTCCTGGGGACTTCAATGCTCACGTGGGCAGCGACAGTGAGACCTGGAGGCGTGATTGGGAGGAACGGCCCCTGATCTGAACCAGTGGTGTTCTGTTATTGGACTTCTGTGCTCGTCATGGATTGTCCATAACGAACACCATGTTCAGGCATAAGGGTGTCCATATGTGCACTAGGCACCAGGACGCCCTTGGCCGCAGTTCGATGATCGACTTTGTGGTTGTGTCGTCGGACTTGCGGCCACATGTTTTGAACACTCAGGTGAAGAGAGGCGGAGCTGTCAACTGATCACCACCTGGTGGTGAGTTGGCTCTGATGGTGGGGGAGGATGGCAGTCAGACCTGGCAGGCCCAAACGTTCTGTGCGGGTCTGCTGGGAACGTCTGGCTGAATCTCCTGTCAGAAAGAGCTTCAACTCGCACCTCCGGGAGAGCTTCACTCACGTTCCGGGGGAGGTGGGGAGTCGAGTGGACCTTGTTCCGTGCCTCCATTGTCGAGGCAGCTGACCGGAGCTGTGGCCGTAAGGTGGTCGGTGCCTGTCGTCGCGGCAGCCCGAACCGCTGGTGGACCCGGCGGTGAGGATGCCGTCAAGCTGAAGAAGGAGTCCTACAGAACCTTTTTGTCCTGTGGGACTCCTGAAGCAGGTGATGGGTATCGATGTGCCAAGCAGAACGCAGCCTCGGTGGTTGCATGGGGCAAAAACCCGGGCGTGGGAGGAGTTCGGTGAGGCCATGGAGAACGACTTTCGAGCGGCCGAGGAGGTTCTGGACCACCATCCGGCGGCTCAGGCGGGAAAGCAGTGCACTGTCAACACTGTGTTCAGTGGGGACGGTGTGCTGCTGACCTCGACTAGGGACGTCTTGGGTCGGTAGGGGGAATACTTTGAAGACCTCCTCAATCTCACCAGCACGTCTTCCACTGAGGAAGCAGAGTCTGGGGACTCCGTGGTGGTCTCGCCTATCTCTAGGGCTGAGGTCACCGAGGTAGTCAAAAGCTCCTCAGTGGCAAGGCCCGGGGTGGATGAGGTCCGCCCGGAGTTCCTCAAGGATGTTGTAGGGCTGTCTTGGTTGACACGTCTCTGCAACATCGCGTGGACATCAGGGTAGTGCCTCTGGACTGGCAGACCGGGGTGGTGGTTCCCCTCTTCAAAAGGGGACTGGAGGGTGTGCTCCAACTATAGGGGATCACACTCCTCAGCCTCCCCGGGAAGGTCTTTTCCGGGGTCCTGGAGAGGAGGGTCCGCAAGATTGTCGAACCTCAGATTCAGGAGGAGCAGTGTGGTTTTCGTCCTGGTCGTGGAACTGTGGACCAGCTCTATACCCTTAGCGCGGTCCTGGAGGGTGCATGGGAGTTCGCCCAACCAGTCTACATGTGCTTTGTGGACTTGGAGAAGGCGTTCGACCGTGTCCCTTGGGGAGTCCTGTGGGGTGCTCCGGGAGTATGGGGTTCCGGACCCACTAATACGGGCTATCTGGTCCCTGTACTCCCGGTGCCAGAGCTTGGTCCACATCGCCGGCAGTAAGTCGGACTTGTTTCCAGTGGGAGTTGGACTCCGCCAGGGCTGCCCTTTGTCACCGGTTCTGTTCATAACCTTTATGGACAGAATTTCTAGGCACAGCCAGGGCGTTGAGGGGCTGCGGTTCGGTGGCCTCAGGATTGGGTCACTGCTGTTTGCGGATGACCTGGTCCTGTTGGCTTCATCGGAGCGTGACCTTCAGCTCTCTCTGGAACGGTTCGCAGCCGAGTGTGAAGCGGCTGGGATGAGAATCAGCACCTCCAAATCCGAGGCCATGGCTCTCAGCCGGAAAAGGGTGGAGTGCAGCCTCCGGGTCGGGGATGAGATCCTGCCTCAAGTGGAGGAGTTCAAGTATCTTGGGGTCTTGTTCACGAGTGAGGGAAGGATGGAGTGGGAGATTGACCGGCGGATTGGTGCAGCTTCTGCAGTAATGCGGACTCTGCACCGGTCCGTCGTGGTGAAGAGGGAGCTGAGCCGAAAGGCGAAGCTCTCGATTTACCGGTCAGTCTACGTTCCTTCCCTCACCTATGGTCATGAGCTTTGGGTAGTGACCGAAAGAATGAGATCGCGAATACAAGCGGCCGAAATGAGCTTCCTTCGCAAGGTGGCTGGGCTCTCCCTTAGAGAAAGGGTGAGAAGCTCGGCCATCCGCAGGGAGCTCGGAGTAGAGTTGCTGCTTCTCCGCATCGAGAGGAACCAGTTGAGGTGGCTCGGGCATCTAGTGAGGATGCCTCCTGGACGTCTCCCTGGTGAGGTGTTCCGGGCACGTCCCTCCGGGAGGCGGCCCCGGGGAAGACCTAGGACACGCTGGAGAGACTATGTCTCTCGGCTGGCCTGGGAATGCCTTGGGGTTCCCCTGGAAGAGCTGGACGAAGTGGCCGGGGGGAGGGAAGTCTGGGCTTCCCTACTGAAGCTGCTGCCCCCGCGACCCGACTCCGGATAAGCGGAAGAAGACGAGACGAGAAGAGACGGGCCTAACCATAGCGTGTTTGAAGGCAGCTGGAACAGACCCTGAGCTAAGACAAGTGTTTATAAAAACAAGCAGACTTGACCCAATAGAACTTAGAACCTCCTTGGTTGGAATGATATCTAAGGGACAGTTCGTGGGTTTTATGCCACTAACCACCTTAGTAAAAGACGACAGAGAAATGGTCTCAAACCACTCAAAAACAGCAGTCTGTGCCAGAGGAGCAGAGACATCATCAAGGGGCATATTCATATTACAGATATTCTGCCTGACAGATGCCACTTTATCAGTGAAAAAAGACACAAACTCTTCGCAGGTTGCAGTGGAGGCATCGGACAGGACAGTGGGGCGTGGATTAACGACAGAATCAATAGTATTAAATAGCAGTCTTGGATGATAGAGCTGTTAGCTATAATGGAGGGCCCAGGGATACATGCAGTTTATCCTTTTTCCACTGCCGTTCAGCCTGTCTGCATTGTTGTCTGAGCAGACAGGTGTAGTCATTCAACCAGGGATCTGATTTGGTTTTGGTAGTTTTTGCTGAAAAGGGGCAACAGAGTCAAGAATCGCAGAACATGTTGAATGGAAAGTGGAGAGTAGGCTGCCTGGACAAAGGGGAGGAACCAGCCAACAGTCATCAAGCAGCTGAGAGTTCCTGAAGGCAGCAGCAAATTCCCCAGCCGTTGATGGAGTAAAGATTCGGCGTCTGCGAACTGGGGAAACTGGCTTATTGGCAGGTGGGGGGGCAGCAAAGTCGAAAACAACAGGGAGGTGATCCGAGATAGCAGTGTCGACTATTTCTCTGAGGGAAACTGAAAGCCCATGAGAAATGACAAGGTCAAGAGTGTTCCCATGCTCATGTGTTGGTGCATTAACAGATTGAGTGAGCTCAAAAGAATCTAAAAGGCCTTTGACCAGTTGATTTGCTGCACAACAAACATGAATATTAAAGTCACCACAAATCAACAGTTTATCAAACTTTGGGATAAACTCAGACAAAAACTCAGAGAACTCTTGAAGAAAGTCCTTATAAAATCTGGGTGGGCGATAAACTGTGGCACACAGCACAGGGCAGGTGAGGTCAATCACAAACAGCTGCAGTAATTGCTGCAGTAGCTGGAGTAATTATTAGCGGTTATTGTCCAGCATCTGAAGCTCTTCTTAAATATAGCAGCCAGACCGCCCCAGATCCAGATCATGTGTTGTAAAAAAGTCATTTAAAATAAATGTCTTATTTGCAAGAGACCTGGTATTTATCAGCGCCGTGTGAACTGAGCATCGGTCAGTCTGGCGAGAGAAGCGACTGAGCGAGCGGAGATTCAGTGCTGGTCTAGGCACTCTTACTATTTTTTGGCGTGATGTAGTGATTCTGACTGGAATATATCTAGTGGTTGGGCATTTAGGACTGCTAGAGCAAACAGAGGGCTGGCTGTGAGCAGATGTGGGTATAAGTGGCAGGATGGACCTGAAGGGGGAGCCCTCATAAAAAATTGTACATTGTGGTTCGGTTGTTGAAGGAGAGGGGGGACCCGGTGTGGGGGTGGGAGATGTAGAGAGTCAGTCACATGGGAAGGTGTGCACCGCATGCTGCAGGTTAGCACACAGCATTAGGCTACCCCTCTTATTTGGATGGATCCCATCATGTTTAAAAAGAAAAGAGTCACGATCCCAGAACAAGTTAACATTATCAATAAAACCAAAGTTGTAGATCCTGCTGGCAGATTGGAGCCAAGTGTGAAGGCTGGGGAGTCTACTAAAACGGCCAGCTCCACGACCCAGAGTCGGGATGGGGCCAGATATGAAAACGGACTTTCCACAGTTCTTTAGAACGTCAAAAAGGAGTTTAAAATCATTTTTAGTGCGCTCAGACTCCTGACGGGTGGTGTCATTCGTTCCCACATGAACAATGTCTGTGCAGGTGGACAGAGGCGAGGAGACTGCTTCAGACTAGCCCCAGGGAGAGCCCCCAGACCGATTACAGCTTCCTTCAGCAACCTACGGCGGTCATTTACTGCAGTAGAGCGACGAGTAGCCTTTCCATGGCTCAATGCAGACGCAGCCGAAGTGACTTCAGAGCCAGGTGAGGTGGAAGCTACAGGTGCAGCGTCAGGATGGACGGAAGCATCCTCCGGCAGAATGGTGAAGCGGTTGGAGATAGCCAACGGAGGTTGTGGATATGGACCAGCCGAGACCCTCCTGCGGCCGCGTCACACCACTTCAGTCCAGGAAGGCTGGGTCCAGGTGTTGGCTCGGTTCGGCGTGGAGCTGTGAACCGGAGCATTTGGCCTGTATCTGCTGTAGACCCCTGGATCGACTGGTGGTGTCTGGGTGGCTATTGGCAGCGTTGAGACATCCAGGCCCGATGCAGCAGCCCTGGTGGTGGCCGCGGTCTCCACGTCCGGCTCCCGGTCCGAGGAGAGGCCGCTCTTTTCACATGGACGGTCCTCCGGGTGGGCAGGTAAAGGTAAAGTGCCGGTGTGCATCGTTGCCTGCCAGGAGAGGGTGGCCGCGGAACCCGAGACCACCGGAGACATGGGTGAAGGAGGTGATGGTGCTGGTGGAGCAGCGAAAGTTGAGGACTGGGCAGCGGCAAGCCGAGACAAAGCCCTTGATCAGCTGGTCCCTTTTTCGGAGCTCAGACTCAAGTCGATGGATCTCATTGTTCAACTGTGAGTAAGAAGAAGAGTAAGAAATGGTGCAGTCCACGCACACAGCCATGACGGCTGGTACTGTCCAAGTAAGACTCAAAAGTGACAAAATAAAAATTAAATAAATAAAATAAAAAACATTAAAAACACAGTTTAGTTAAAATAATCCAGCGATCGGTAAAAGCGTTAAAGCAGGTTTTGTTTGGCTGAGTAGTGCTGTGAGTCCGTGTTGGTATCGAACTGATCGATCACCAACTAGCGTCCATCAAAGGTGTAAGGGTTAGAATCTTCTTTAGCCCATTAAGAAGTGTCAGTAGAAACAGAGAGGGCAAAACGACGTATTTAAAGCAAAGGCTAAAAACTTACTTAAAACTGGATAAAAAGTCAGAGTCAGGGTAGAGCGCCTGTCAAACCCGGATAACGCCGACACAGCAAACTACAAACGAGACTGTATTTTACTTCCTGAAAATCTGATCGACGTCCTGCACCGACATGTTCTTTAGAGGCAGAAACAACTGCGCTGTACTGACCCTTCACCTAATACATGTGCAGTAGCAGTCACTTCTCAGCTGATATACATTCATTCCTGTATACATTCATTCCACTCAGATAAGGGCCCTTCATGGACCAGCCAGAAATTCTAGGCAACTGCATGTGCAAGAGAGCCAAGTTTAAATTTACAAAGTGAGCTCCACATTGTAAACTGATAGAAAGGCAGAAAAAGTATGGAGAGGTTGGTGTTGGCTGGCCTGTGGTTCCTTCACACAGCTGATAAATGCACATGTATATACTCCAGTATGCAGAGTACATTGTGTCTCTGCTGCACTGACACCATTGGGCTTCTCAACTTACTGCATGTGACACAGTTCTGACATAAAGTCACACTGATATTCAGATCAGCCATATGGTGCTCATTTTCCACCAGCCAAAGGTCGTGACATCACGGCCATACGGGAAATTTCAAATGAGCTCCGTCTCTCCTGCTTTCTGTTCGATTACACAATCCAACTCACTTCGTCTTTAGTTTAGTCAAACAAAGTTTATACTTCAGAAACAAAATCAGAGGTCTGATACCAGTTATGCTGCAGCTGAGATGATAATACTTTCGTTTGCTTTTCACAGGATTTAGATCTGCATTTGACCTGACATCTCTACCGACTGAAACCCATGCAGGAATTATGACCGCAGAAACCGAGAGAGTGACTGAGTCGACTCCTGCTGACAAAATATAAAGAAATGGAGCAGATATCAAAGTTTATTTCTGTCTTCTTACCAGGTCTTTGCTAGCTGACTAAATAGAACACCTCGGGCAAAGAGGGGACATTGGTAAATCACAAAAACAAGAGAAGGGAGTAATAAAGGAAGGGCTGATGAGAGGGAGGGTGAGAACTTATCTACAATATTTATTACAAACATATGTGCTTTATATCACACTCTAGCGATATACTACTTTTGTTTATTCATTGACTACATGTCTGTAGTCATGTTGCTGTCCCTGAAGGGTTTACCTTATCTGAATCAAGGTTCTATATACTGAGGGTGTTGGATGCTGTGCAGAGTGGAAGGCCTTGAAGACAAACCGGAGCTATGTAAATATCTTTCATTTTCTAGATGCTTTGAATTGTATGCAGGCAGCCGTCTGTGAAAATATGTCAACACAGGTTATGATATGATATTTTTCTTCTCCACTCAGCCATCAGCAATAACTTCATACGCCCGGCTGTTTTAAGATTTATGAGCAACACTCGTCTTCATTCTTATATTTTAGGAAAAGAGTGTTAAAGATAATGTGCAGAATACAGAGTTCAGAGAGGAGATACTATGAGTGCAGCAGGAATACAAAATGCCTGTATTCAAATGTGCTGAGTGGAAAACATATTGGATTACATTAATGATGCCAGAAGCTGATCTGCAAGATGTGTAGTGGATTCTTTAATTGATTGGTATCGGATGACCGACATAAAGCCAAATTCATTTCTGATCCGTTTCTAGAGTACACGTGTCTACATCAGCTCACTTTACACCTACCATTGTCCACTCAACATGCAGTCATATTAAATGCAAGTGTACAGCGCAGCCATTATAATGTGACACTTACTTACACTCACCAAAAAGGTAGAACAGACACAGACAGTAAAATCAGCATACCCAAATTAACATTGCCAGAGCTGATTTCAGCTCTTTTAAAGTGTCCATGTGGGTCCATAGCACAGAGTGTTAATTTAACTCTTTTTGGAGTTAAAATTTAACACATAACACTGACCAGTGCTAGTTTTTCTCAACACTTTCATGTAATGTGAGACAATAACTCTCTCAGAGGATCATTTAACTACACAAGTGTTAGACCCACAACATTAAAAAAAGGTTAAAAAAATAAAATAAAGGAAATCATGTCTAGTGTTACTTTTCTATTACTTGCAAGAGATTTCTTTCAAAACACATTAAATATTTGGACAATAGTTGCTGAAAACACGTGAGAAGACTCAAACAGTTTTTCACCAGTTTTCAGTCCAGGATTTTGTGGGCGGTCCTTAAAGAGTGGCTCGATGACACGCTGAGGCCACCCTGAGCAGAGAGATAGAGATGAACTCATCTCGCTCAGAGTGTTTCAAAGTTAGTCATGTCATCTTCTGAACTCATCTGACACGTTTCAGTCACTTCAAAATGGCTGCTTGACTGCTCCCCTGAGTTGGCGTGGCTTCAGCACATTCAGTGGACACACCCCCACAGTCCTGGAGCTGAGAATTCATTTTTACCTGATTTTGACACCTAATTTCATAAACATGTCGATATCAATTAATCATTCAAATTTGGCTGGGTGGTTAATAACACTTTCTTGTTTGTTCTGACAAACTCAGAACACATAATTATTCTTACTTTACACAGACTGTAATATTTATTTTGACATTTGCAGCACAGGACAATGTCACATAGGAGGCTACTTGCAACAATAACTCAAGACATGAAATAAGTTTAGTTTCACATTTCCCTTGCCTAACAACCTCAAAACCTGCCATGCTAGTTAACAACTGATAACAGTTACAGCTATGTGCCTCACACTATTTGACTCTTCTCACTCACAAAATATCGGGTCACATTTTGACCATTCACTGCTGTAAATGTGTTTGTCACAGTGAGATCAGGCAAGCATGCCAACTCCTAGTTAAACAGGTGTTTGGTGGCTAGTGACAGTGTAACAACATAAGTTAAAGTGAGGTTTCTTCCACCTTTTTTTCCCTGTTAAAAGGGTTTTTTGTGGGCAAGTTTTTCCTCACTCGAACCGAGGGTCTAAGGACAGAGGGTGTCACTCCCTGTACAGATTGTAAAGCCTTCCGAGGCAAATGTACTTTGTGACTTTGGGCTATACAAATAAAATTTGATTTGATTTGATTTGATTTATATTAGGGAACACATATTCACCATTAACTAGGTGCTTACTAATATGCATATAAGTAGCATACTAGCCCTCTATTAGTAAGTATTAAGCACGTATTAACACCTTACTCTACATAGCCTTATTCTACCTCTATTACGCCATGAATTAAGATTTTTCCTATTAACTCCTAATTATTGCTTATTGACTGTAAATTAATGCATTGTTGTTTCTGAATAATGATGTGAATAACCAGTGGGTTATTGGGGCCTTGTAGTTAATGGCAAATATGTGTTCCCTAATCTGTTAAAGTTACTGTGGATCACCACTGCAAAACAAAACCAGGTGCCAGAAGAAAAATATCAATATAAAATATAACATTAAAAATACTACCTCATTTACTGATCAAACAGTGTTAAAGTTTAGATGCAGGTCAAAAGCACAGTCCCTTCTGCTGACCGGTGTGTGTATGCAGTGACATGACATGAACACACATGAGCATTTCAAGTGTAAAAGCCAGGATCAGAGTTAAGAGTAAGAACTTCAGAGTTAATATTCATACAATTACACTTGGAGATGACTTAGAGGTGATGCTTCATTTTTGCACTCAGGTTTGACACCAACTACTTTTCAAGTTAGAGTCAAATATAATGGATTTGAATTATGCTCAAATTTCACTAACACCAAAAACTGAACACTGAAATATTAAATTTGTCATTTGAACAATAAAGCTTTGAAAGCTTTGAAGAGATTATGGTTTCATTTCACAGCAGACTTCTGATTATCACTGAAAAGAAACATTGTGGAGCACAATTGGAACAAAATAATGGTAAAATACTGGTAATGATAATAGTACAGTAAAACTTAAAGAACACATAAAATGAGACTTCTGTACATGAATCAGCCTTACTGCATGCTGGGAGGGTTCCCACACATCTAATAGTGCTGACCGTGCTTTCAATGAGTCACTTTGCTGTTTTTTCAAAAGAGGACAGCTGTTCAAGGTAACTTCATCCAGGAATCCTGAATTAGTTCAACCACTATTGAAGAACAGAGTCCTGATAAGCTCATACCAGCACCATGCACTCCCTCCACCACCCCATCGTCCTTATATGTGCTGTAAATTTTGGCATTGTTTAAATTTAATGTTCATGTGCAGCATGTTAGTTCACCCAGCAGAATAATCTTTGCTGCTCTGATGAAGGACAGATCGTTTTCTACGTAACTGCACAAACATTCGCTATAAATTACTTGATGTTGGCTAAGTGTCTGACTGAATCCCTGAATTGGTAACAAAGCAGGAGTTTGGAATGTGGATACCGAGTCCATGATGTGCCACAAATATGTACAAGAACTCATCACTGCCTCCACAGAGCTCCACAAGGCAAATGGCAGATTTACAGTGAACTGGGAAGTTTAATATCTTGTGGATAGCATCTTAAATTATTGCTTTGTTTTTTGTTTTTCTGCTGCAGGTGAAATGTGTTTTCAGAAATCTTACACTGGCTGCAGATCTGAGGATTTACCCAAACAAATTTAGATTTTAAAAACAGTAATCTAATCATCTGCTCCTGCCAGGGGAGAAAAGTAAAAGCACTGTGGGGAGATCGGGGAAGTTGTTTTTTTTGTAATATGGGCTGACTCATATAATTACAATAACCAACAGCAGAAACAAGATGACACAGATTAGCTCACCATTACACAATAGATCCAGATGAGAGGTTTCCAAGAAATTACCAGTGTTACTGGATGAACATGTCAGCGCTTTGTTATGCAAGTGACGACATGATACAGAGTCAGTACACATATTGTATCCATAACTCTGTAACAATGTTCTTACACAGAAGAAATCATTACCGCTGTGTATGATTAAGATACAATGAGTTCAAACAGGAAGCCTTAAGTATTAAACGAGATTATTCTGTCTCTTTTGTTCACATTGTTTTGATTGTGAATGCAGCACAGAGGATTTACAACCACACAGGATGATAGTTAACTGCCAGCGTCGTGTGAATTGAAAAATATGCTGTTGTGAAGATTTCTGCTGACCCACATTTTACCACCCGACACCTCTCGTCTGCACTGCAACATCAACAGTGTGACTGTGTGATATTTACTATCTCGTTCATGTTTTGTTCCGGGCAGTATAATTTCACTTTGTGAAGCCTTCACTGTCTTTGACAGCATCTAGTATGATATATACACTATACTATGGATGGGACAAATAGTTGATACGATGATATGTTTAAGTGAGTCCGCCCCCCCCAGGATAAAGTAAACCAATCCAACAGAACAGCCCTGCAATAAATTCTACCTTTGTGAAACTGAATATGTTCAATTTTTGTTGAGACTGCGTCAGAGAGAAGCTGACTCAAGTCTGTGGTCCAATGATTCACTTTTTCATGAACTGCTGTACTTATACTGATGACAAATGTAATTATCTGTATGTGTATACTGAAGAACATCGAGATTCAGATCCAGCTGGCATGAAATAATCCTACAGAACTTTAAGCCTTAATTTCATTTGAACAGGTGAGTTGTATATAAATTCACCCTCAGTACAGTTGTCATGAACGGGGAAATTAGCTACAGAGACCAAAACTGTTTTTTGTACCAGGCTGTAAACATGTTTATTTCTGCTGTGAAGTTGGACATTTTAACATGGGGACTTATGGAGACTGACTCACTTCTGGAGCCAGCCTCAAGTGGACGTCTGAGGAACTGCAGTTTTTTTGGTACTTCCACATTGGCTTCACTTCACAGCCATGGAGGTTGCCACTCAGTCAGAACAGAACAATAGTGTTGATTAAAGCAGGGAGGTCACATGAATCACCCTCCAACCTATTCCAGTCAAATATCCCCTGTGGACACTTTATCAGTGTTGTTACAAACACACATTGTGTTCAGGAATAATTATTCTTTATGATTATTAAGCATTAATCATCATAAATTGTGGATTTTCAAATTAGTATTAGTATAAGTATAATTAAACTAAAATACTTAAAGAGGCAATGTATAAAATTAAGCTATGTTTATAGTTCGTCAGTGTTTAAAAGTTCAAAAATGACCTAACGTTGTTAACGTGTTGTAGCGATATTAGCATGCTAAGCAGCTAGCTTCAGTCCGTACTGTGTTGTGACAGTGAGTCGCTGTAGCGTTCAGTCTGCCCTCAGTCCAACATCTCTGTTAATTTTGTGAACTGGCCAAACTTTTATGTTCAGGTCTGACAGACGTTCAGAAAAGAGACGGCGCACTGAAGAGTCACTTCCTGTATCTGTGTCACATGGGTTTAACCTCCCTTTAGGAGACCAGCAGCAGATCCTGCGTCTGTTGACTCTAATGGGAGAAGTTAACATGAGCTCAGATTATGAGTGATTCTTTCTCTTCAGAGTCTCTGAAGGAAATATTGAACTCATTTCTCACAGGTCGCATATCTCCTGAAGATTCAGACACTAAAACCAAGTTTTTCAGACAAATCAGGAGAGAATGAACTTTGTCTGAGACCTGTCTGTGTCTCAGCAACAGCACAGATACCTCTTCCCTCTGTTGGTGCTCAGTCATTGGTCTGGTTTCAACAAAGATCCATTTAGAAACTTTTGAATAACTTTCAGAACCATCTCTGGCGAAACACAATCCACACAACGTTCACAACACTCTCAAACAAGTTTTGGAGACTGGGGATGAGGAGACCACGCCCACTTTGGAGACAGGAAGTGTATGCTATTTAATATCATTGGAGGTGATTTGAATGTGTCTGTAATATATGCAGTAAAATGTATTTGTTCACACTGCTCTGTAACTGTGACAGAATCTCAGAATTAAACTTTTAAAAACATTGTTTTGTCGTTCTAAGCTAACTGCAGTAGAAGCTCTGAACTGGGAAGCTGTGAAGTTAATGAAGCTTTGGCAGAAGTTCAATAAGGAAGGAATCTTTTTCCCGTCACTTCTCTTTCTATTAGAAATTTCTGCTATTTTCAACTCAAATCTACTTCACCTTTCCCATGCTGTCAAACTCCAATGTAACCAAACCGGGCCGGTGACCTTTCTGCACGAGATCCTCCAGCCAGGCCTACGACTGTATAACCCGCCACCTCCCAGTCACCATCTGGTCCCTCACGATGATCCAGGTGTTTGAACTGAAAAGTTCCACCTTCCATCTGCTGGTTTGTACTCCACCACCACCAGTGTCTACACTCTGGAGATTCTAACTCCTCCTATCTCATATCTTCATGAGCCCGTGCTTATTAAAGATGCATCACATCAATGGAGTCCAATCACCTTCTTCTCTGTTGTTAACCTCAATAAACACTTTCACTGATTTCTCATTATTGAAATGTTGCTGAAGCAAAGTGCAGAGCTGTCAACTGCATCAAACACTGTCAGTTGCGACCAACACACACATGACACACATATTGAAACCAGCAGTTTGTCATTATTACCAGAACTGACCCAATATGTACAGTATCTGCCTGTTATCAGTAAATAAAACAACACTTTTGAATGCCATCTTTATATATGAATACATGAATATGTGACATATAACACTTGTCTAATATCTTAAGGAAACTGCTCTTGTATTTATGCTTGGTACAAGCAAAACTACCCATATGAAGATGTTCAAGCAAACTTTTATTGATTCCAGTTTCTCAAAGAACTGTACTTATATATTTCCTCTCTAGTCTTCCGACCACTCAAAGCTCTTTTACACTACATATCTCATTCACACATTCACACATTGATACGATGCAAGGTGCCAACTGCTCATCACTTTGTAGAAGCTTCACACCATTCACACACCGACAGCTTTTCAACTTTTCAAGAGCAGTTTGGAGTTCAGTATCTTGTCCGAGCACATTTCAACATGCAGACTGATCCCGGCTGACTTAGGGCTCCTACGACCAATTTAGCGTACATGTCTTTGGACTGTGGGAGGAAGCCAGAGTACGCGGAGAGAAGCCACGCAGACAGTGTGGACTCCACACAGAAAACCCCCCAGCCGAGGCTCGAACCAGGAACCTTTGTGCTGCGTGTGTTATGTCCTAAGAATAACACAAATGTGTGCTGTCTGAACGAGACGTTGGATGTTTCATGTTGACACGTCTGTTAGACGCACGTCTCTGACTATATAAAGCTTTTCAAGGTCACAGTAATTACAGAAACAATGAGACTCCACACCTTTTACAGTACTTTCAGCAGCATTGTGAGAGAGCCCAACCCACAACACTGTCAGTGCATCTCAAATTACCGCGCTGTGTACTGCATAATATTGCCTTAATATTAATATTAATAGCACACAGAGGCTCATTCAGTCACTGAAGCTGTAAAATTAAATTAATCTGCAGACTGCAGCACTGTGACACAGTAACCTTCAGAAATGCCAATAGCTCCCTTTAAGGCACAACCATCATTAATCAATTCATAAAGACAGAGAGCAGCAGAGCACCAGCTCATTTCTAATTTACTACAGGCTGCACACGAGGCAAAACATGTCCTGCTCCATTCTTCAGTAATCGTGGGCTCTGATTTTTAAGTGTCAGTCTCTTGATGCTGCCTCAAATCACAATCTTGAAATAAGAGAAATAAAAATTGGAAAGTTTGTTATTGCCTCACTCTTGTTTGGCAGTGTTAGCAGCTATTTGAGTTGAAATGTGATGACTAAACTTGCTGGGGCCCAAACACACATTGTCAAGCTCTAACCTGCCCATTTCAGCTGTCACTTACTCTTAGTTTATGCTCCCACAGACACGCCACACACACACACAGAAATAATCAGATTTATAGTCGAGTGTAATTTCTGCACTTTTTGAACCGTGCCAGTAAAACGTGAGCTGTTCAAGGAAGTCCTTTTCGCGACAGTTTGTATCACAGTCTCATTGGTTATATTTAAAAGGGAAATATGCAGCTTATCTTATCAGCGACATTGTGTCACAGCAGGCAGAAAACGGAACAGATTGCTACATGTGATATGAATCATTGCTAAATACAAAATCTCCAACATGTGAGTCAGTTTCCTCCCATAACAGTCCAGCAGAAGCTGCAGTCCACACACAACACTTCTTTCCTAGCCTCAGGGCCAAACAAACAGGAGTCTGTATTCTCCAGCAGCAGAATTACATACTGTACCTCACAGTGCAGAGAAGACTTTGAACATTTTAGCAGATAAAATATGTAACAAATAATAACTGAAGACTGCAATTATTATTGTTATTTATGTTTATATAAATGCTGTGATTTCTTTTCACTTTAGTTGGTAGCTCACTATTTTCATTAAGTCCTTCCTACCAAGTCTATTAATTCTTAGTTTTTAGATCTTTGGCAACAGCACAGGAATGTAAGGAACATCAAGTTTCTTATCAAACATTAGCATGTGTCACAAACATAAACACATAGCTGAATCCAGCTGTTACAGGTGAAAGGTGTTCTGTGTTTCAGCTAGTATATGCTCTTGTTTTATTTCTGTCTATTCACTTTCAGATACATGAACATGTATGCGCATGTTACTGGGCTCGAAGTTTAGCGATGTTAACCGCTGTAACTAACCAGCAAACTAACATCTGCTCTGCTGGCTAGTCCTGTCTGACTACAGAAACAACAGGAAGACACCAACACACGCTGGATAACCTTTGTTTGTACAGAGTCACTGTGATTGGCTAGTTTATGTGCTATTTAACCCCGATTGGTTGTTTGATTCAGACTGGGTCCAGTTTTTTTTTTAAAAGATGTGAAACTTTGTTAGCTTCATGCACCAATGAGCAGCTCCCATAATCGCTAAATTCCACCACAGGCATCGCCATGACATCACAGCTGCAACACTGATTTGATCCATTCTCCACTTCAGAATCAATCTGGAGCCTTTCAGAAGTGTTCAAAGTGTTTTGACCACCAGACCTTGTTAACTTCCTCAGATTTAGTCATTTGGTTTTTATGTTCTTCATCTATGAGTGAGTGAGTAGGCTACCTAGCAGCTGTGCCCGGTGGACTTTCGATGTAAGAATGAATGAAGCCTCAGCTCCAACTCCGTATCCAGCTCTTTACACGTCCATGACATCTGCCATGTTTCTACAGCAGCCCAGAACAGACAAACTAAACAAGATAGGACATGTACCATTTTTCACAAATTGTGTGGACACAAGTTTCTCTGTGACACTAGGAAGAAGAGGGGTGACATGAGAGGGTTGCAATCACAAACATCACTGAAAGCCACTAAATCCTTACATACTGGTCCTTTAAGGCTCTGTAAGATAAATGGACCAAACTCAGATGAGCATGTGACAACATTACACCTACAGTGGAACACAGCAGGGAATGAGTGTGTAGGTTTCATTACCTGTCCGTGGCTGGCACTCCGCCCCTGCGGGGTGTCCTCTGGTAGAAAATAAAGTTTGGAGCTGGACAGGAGTTGGTGATTGGTCCTCTCCTCCCAGAGCAGCTGTAGCTCGGCGACGCAGAGCGGCTCGTCCGGCTGACAGCGCACCAAGAAGAACTCTCCCAGCGACAGGAGCCGCTTCTTACCGTCAAGGTTAAAGCGGAAAGCCTTGTAGAAGATATACGGTCCGTGCGAACCGCAAGGTGAGCCGAGCCACTGCGGGAAAACAAGCACAGGCGTACGGCAAGAGAATGAGAATGAACGCAGAGCATCACATCATAGTTTTTCTCTATAATCCAAAGATTTCACTTTATGAGCATCGTCACAAATCATTCATACATTTCACCGCATTCTCCCGCACGTTAAACAAGCCCGCAGAGCATTGGACTGATCACAATCAAATCACAATAATCAATCAATACGAGCCTACCGTGAGTGAGCCGGGCTCCATCTCGTCTCCGCAGACTGATCGTCAAACTCCAAACATTTTTCTCTCCAAACTTGTCGGCTTCGCTGGGGTTGCGGATCGGTCCTGACAGGCTGCAGGCTGAGCGCACAGAGGAAGCGGCTCCTCGTCAATATCAAGCGGGGACAGCTCACGCAGGCTGCGGAGAAAATGTGCGCAAATAACACCCAATATTTGTCCCTTCCTCCGCGCTCACACGCAGCCGGTTTGTTTGGTGATTTTCATCCGATGGAATCATTTTAGAATAAGACGACGCTGCGGAGAGCTTCTCTGACCACCTGATGTCAGCCCTGAAAAATATAAAAAACATGAATCAACACAACCAACCGGCATGAACATGACGTGAGGCTGTTTTATAGGAGTATTCAGACCGGATATGTTTTTATTGTTGTTATTTCAACAGCTTAACGTCGTCATCTGTGTTAATATCACTCTATGCATTTACTAGGACCTGTAACAAGGACGTCTCTGTGTGTGTGCGCGCGCACGTGTGCGTATTCGAGTGTCCTCACATGTGTGTGAGAGAGTGTGTGTGTGTTGTAGTTAACATAAACACAGGAAATGATCCATAATTTTAAAGTAAATTATTATTTTTTATGGCCTGAATGGAATGAAAAATATGTTTTACAAATATCAAATTGTTCAGATGGACTGTGTGTTTAGGTCAGGCCCAAATATTGGTGGATTATGGAAGGCCAGCATTCATGTTAGGTGTTTTACCTGTCATTAGGTTGAGGCCATGCAGTCATAAACCCATAACCCCAATCATAACCTTAGGGAGGGTCCAGTAATGGTTCCAAACAGTAGTATCAGCAAGTACATTAACCAGCTACAACCAGCTAACACCATGCAAAGTTCATGGATGTATGGATCACTGACCCAAAGATGGCACCTGTTTAATCCAATGAGAGTTTTAGTGCTTCCAAATTTACTTCCTGCTTACGCGGCCCACTGCGGGACCACTTCATCCTGTCGTCTATCGGCACATTTATAGTATTTATAGCATTCTGTGAATATAGTGTGAACGATACTGTCATATACTTGCACATCAGCTTGCACTACAGCTCCTTTGTTTTTAGAAGATACTGTATATATATTTATACTGTTTATATTTTAATACTTGTTTTTTTATCTTCTCATATTTTTTTTATATTTTTCTTTCTAGTTAATGTTTATTCTGCACCAATTACACCAAGTCGAATTCCTTAATAAGTAAGTGCAAACCTACTTAAGCCTACTTCTGATTCTGAAAATGCATAGTTGTGTTTCTCCTGTTCCCGCTCGTCCCAAGGACAAGACGTGATGATGTCACAGATTTGTTATATTAAATCTTTTACTGGCCAGAATGTTTGCTGAAGCAGAAATGGGAAATTTGGGAAAAATAAATCCACCATGCTGTTGTTAATATGAATAGTTACTTATTTCATTCCATGCTGAAGTACTTGTTCTTACTTCTGGCATTTCATTGACTGCAGAAATACCGTAGTCTCCTCATCAATGGTTCTAGACATGCTGGTGCCACCTCCCTGCAAACAGAAGAACACCACAGATGTTAATACAAAGGCACAGTGTTTTTCACATAATAAGTACTACTCACGCATGGGTCAGGTGAGTCTTGGACATCTTGAGTTGGGGAATTGAGCACTGGGCATACAGCATCTCCACTCACTGAAAGATACAGGCCCAGAGCCGGCCCGTGGCATAGGCAGTGTAGGCAAATGCTACGGGCGCCGTCCATCCAGGGGGACGAAAAACACAGTTTAACTTTCACTATTCTTATACTAAAAGTAGTACAATATGAAAAAAAAAATAAACCCACATTAATTTAACTGCACAGCAAAGTCTAATTAATAATATAATATGATAATGTGAAAACGACCAAAACTCTCTGGTGCACAGGGAAGAAAGAAAAGAAGAGGAGGAAAAATAAGACAAAGACAGAGGTACAGTAAAGATGATGTCATGTATTTATTTGTCTGTTGCAGAACGATAGTAACTTTCAGCCTAACACGGTTTGATAATCAATAAATAGTGTTAGCTTGTTTTGATGTCAGTAAATGTGATGGAGGGGCCTAACAGCTGTTATGAAAATAATAATGTAGGTAACGACTCCCACCTTACATTTCTCAGGCTCATTTGTAAAGATTAGATCCGTCTATCTACATTTTTATTGACATGTTTGCTCTGCTTGTAATAATCAATCAAAATGCTGTTCATTTTCCAGCCCTTCATATATTAGAGTTGTAAGGCTGGTTGTTCGTTGTGTTACAGTTCATATTGTCTAAAGTGTGTTTATAGTGTTAAACTTTACATCAGTGTTAAAGTGCACATCATGAATGTTAATACTTCATAACTTACCATTCCCATATGTTATATTATACTGCAGTTTACTGCTTCTTTGCATTCTGCTAATCAGCAGTTCACTGTAATGACAGTAAGATTGAATCTAATCTAATTTGCATATCAGAAAAAATTGCATTGCATATGATACCCAATGGTGTCACGTACTCCTCTCTTCAGATGTGCTGTTGAGATATCTGAATCCCACCCTGCCAATCCTGGGCCATCTACAGTGATCTCCACTTCAGCAACATCAAGCGATCCTCCTGTTGCCTCCACCTCTTGTTTACAGTTTTTATTTTGTTAAGTTTAGTTAAATCTTATACTTTGTGTAGGCTATTTATGAAAGTTGACTATCATTCATGGCTCAAGTTATTGCATTAATTTATATATATATATATATATATATATATATATATATATATATATATATATATATATATATTATAAGCAGGCTTTTTCAATTAATTAATGCATTAAGCATTTCATTAGCAGCACTGATGGAATGCTCTGGTCTTAGATTAGTATTCCTGAGGAGCTATGAGCCCTACTCAAAAAACAAAACAAAACAAAACAAAACAAAACTCAGTAATTTCCCCAAACAGCTGGTAATGTAGTTTTTAGGAAAACTTTGTTCAAACAGGAAGAAATAAAGCTGAATGTTTAACCTTTAAAGTTTCTTCTCTTGTTCCTGTAGAGGTCTTGCTTCATACTTGTGAAATTTTACATCCTGCCAACCAGGCCTGAAATTGCGTAATATTAGGAGCAATGTTTCTGAGGGGGAAAAGGCCACGTGCCAGAACATCAACGACAAAATCCATTTTCTACATGCCTGTACGTGTTACATCACCATATACACTGTACACATATATATGCTACTAACCTACACGACCACCCTCTTTCTATTGATTGAGAAGGAATAAGTGAGGAATAAAAAGAGTCCACCTTGACTGTGTGGTGACCATGAAAGTTCCAGTTTCACTTTCACTAATAAAACCCTGACACAGAAACGTTGACAGTTACTGGCAGTGATGGCAAATTATAACAGAACTTAGAAGGCGGCGGACTCTTGATGGAAATACAGTCTTCCATGGCACTATCAGACATTTTGATCATGTTTCACCTTATTTATATGTAGCGTGTATATGTAGAGTGTGTGTGTATATATATCATAATTTGCCTCAAGGGACTTTAAATACCCATAATTACAATACATGTACATATATATATATATATATATATATGTATATATGTACGTGTATTGTAATTATGGATATGTGTATTTCGTTTCTTTAATGTACTGTTTCGTTGAGTGTATCTATACATCTTCATTTCTGTATTGTATTCTTTGTTTTTTTATCTGTATATTTGCAGTTTTTTCTTCAATAAAGTTTCAAGTAACTAAGAAGACTCAAGTACTTAAGTCAAATTCTGAGGTACTTTGAGGTATTTTATCTAACTATTTAAATTTGATGCCACTTGAAACATCTCTACGCCACATTTATCTGAGTTATCAGATAGTTTATAGATTATAGTTATTTTGTAGATTAAGATTTTACATAAAGGTAAAGATAAAGATTAAACCTGTGAATTCGGACTTTGGGCTTATGACCTCTTAATAAAAAAAAATCAGTGTATAGTTGTCACATTCTAATATTCCAACGTTCTAACAGACATTTCCCTTCTAAACACCTCACATAGTTTTACTTAAATAACTGTTCAAGTCCAAAGAGGTCAGATTATCCAGTATTCTGCAAAAAATATCACAAATTGAGAAGTAATAAATAAATAAAAATCTATGGAACAAAACTGTTTTTCTAATCATCTCACAACCCCTCAGATTTTTCTTGTGACCCTTTGAAGGGGTTCATCCTCTATGTTGGTAACCACTGGATTAACTAATGCTGTTCATATCTTAAGCAGCAACAGTAAAATGCTGCTTATTCATTGATGCATGAGTATTAACAATCATTACAATCATTACAGTGGGATTAATATCAGTCAGATTTACAACACTTTGATAATATTATCAGCTAAATGTACTTAAGGAGAATTAATAACTTGTGGCATTGGTATGTAAAGTCCCTTGAGGCAAAGTATGATTTATGATTCTAAACTATACAAACAAAACTGACTGACATGAAATGTGCTACTTTTACTTCAGTAAAACATCTTAGTACTTCTTCAGTTATGATGGTTGATGGTGCCGACAGGTGGGACAGTAAACTCATTGTACGTCATACAAATCATGAACCCACCAAGCTCGTCCTTAGGCTGTCAAACACAGACAGTAGTCATTTTAAAATTTGTTTTTTAAATGAACTACAGTAAAATGTGACACAATGATCACCTCAAAAGGCAAAAATATCCTGCAGGCTGATCCCAGCATTAGTATGTCAACTACAGAGCCCATATATATACGCCCATAAAGTCTGACCTTTGTCACAATTTTTTATTTTTACTCATAGTTTTCATGCCACTATTTTCCACTACTCCCACCCCCACCCATATATCACCACAGCGTTATAGCACTTAAAGTAATAAAGCGAAGTCAGGCAGAGGTCCAGAAAGCTAATTTACTGCAGTCACTGCAGGGTGATGTTATGGGGAGAGGGATGAATGATAAATACAGAGAACCATACAATTTCTCTATAATTAGGTAAGAAACATTAATAAAGCTGGAGAAGATGAGGAATACATCCAAATTAAGACAGGGGGTAATGAAGTGTGTCACTGAATGGAGGGGGGTTAATGAATTTGTTGCGAGACGGAAGAAATAACTACTTGAAGTCGAGCCTGTGACTCATGTCAATGTGAAAAAATGGGTTAAAAAAAATGCTAAATTCAGTTTATGGAAGAGCAGTTGCTGAGTGCCACTGGCAGGGTTGGTTTTCATTTGGGAGGGGTGGAGGTGGAGGGTGGGGTTTGTGGTGGTAATTCTGCAGTGAAAACAGGGTTTTATATTACATGGTGTAGTAGGAATGTGCTGGAAGCCAGGAGAAGCAGGCAGGCAGGCATGCACCACCAACAACAACATCTGGACACATTAGTCTGAAACTGAGTGTGGGTGTGTCTGTAAATTCACCCGCAGGGAGAGATTATATTTGTAGTAATGTTATTACAGCAAGACCACTGTATTGGTTTCTGTATTGTGTCATTTGCTCCAGCTGCTAACAAATTAAACATGAGCTGCGGGAACACTGCAAGAAACAAATTAATACTATATATACTGTATATCTCAGAGGCTGGTTCAGGCGTCTGTGCGGAGTGAGGAGGAACGTGTTGCATTGTCGTGCTTGGCTTTTTCATTAAGTGTAGTGTTAATGAAGACAATTCTTCATCAGCAGTGTTATAAACAGTGATCACTTACTGGAGCAGTTGTTTTAGTGTGTTGGGGATTGTATATAATGTAACCACTGCAACGTGTCATTGGAAATCAGCATTCAAAAAGTACGCCAATGCATCAAACCATCTTTTTAAGCCATCCTGCCAGGACTCTGTCTTCTATGAATGGCACAGGAAGGGTATCTTGTTCATAGGTGTCTTTTGAGCAGCTAAGTGAAAAATTCAGTCTCCCCGAGTCAAACTTTTTCAGATATGTTCAAGTAAAGCATTTTGTTTCTTCTAACATGTCTTGCTCTTTAATATCGACCGATTTGACCATTGTTGATAGAGTCGATAGCCTCCACGGCCTCCAGGCTCAGAACAGCATGGAAGGAAGACTTAGGTCTCTCTTTATCAGAAGACACTTGGACTTCCATACTCAAACTGGTTAACTCAACGTCCCTCTGTGCACGTCACAGCTTAATTCAGTTCGAAGTGGTACACAGGGCTCATATTTCAAAAGCAAAACTATCTCATGTTTTTGTAATGACCACTCAGCATTGCACTTTGGATATATTGAAAATTCTTCAATAAACAGATTTTAATATAAAAAGTACGTCAAAACAATATTTTGTCATCAGAACACAGTGTTCTGTGAATATTTCACATTTTTATACAATACCATCGCATGTTAATATGAGGTTCAATAAAGGTCTATACAAGCTCAGTCCATCATTTTAACTCAAGGTCCATTCACCATCTATTCCCAAACCTTCAGCCACAGTTTGTGGCCTTAATCAGCAGATTGAATTTCCATACCTAGGTCATGTGATGACCTCTGAAACATCTCCATGACAACAGAGTAAACTCCATCCACTGATGAAGGTCACAGGGTGTGGCTGAAAGCCCAGAAAAAAAATCAGTTGAGTTGATTTTTGTCTTCTGAAAGTGTCTTTGATTCTCTTATATTGGTGACCTCACTGTATATTGCCTGCCTTTGGATAATCAGCTTTATTGAAAGCAATGCAAATATATCACAGGTGCATTTTCAAGAATTAGATACATCCGGCTGTTGGTGCTGTGGCATGATAGTTTAATTCCTACATTGTTAAATCAGAGCTGAAAGCAGTACCTGAAATATGAATGAAGTGGCCTATGGAGTCAGATCATCGTGACCCACACTGGGTCAGTACAGTGGATTAAACAAGTGAACCCAACAAGTTCAATCCAAACTCATTCATGTTTGGATTCTCCTGCGGAAATCCATAGAACCTCTGGAGAGTGATGTAAGCCGCTTCAGGCCGAGGTTTTTCAGAGGGGCGTAATTGGACATCTAGTTTACGAGTTCAGCGGTCATATTTCTGCGCTGATTAAAAGCAGTAAATCTGGGTTAGACTAAGGGTTCACGTTTCCACCAAAGCTGCTGAGTAACACTGATGTCATTGTGAGAACAGAGGACAGAGTGAGTCGTCCAGGACTTCCAGCTGAAAAATCAAATATTACTGTATTTTATGGGACTCCAGACAGTCTGACATGAGCAGATTCCAGACACTAATTGTTCTTGTTGTTTTGTGCTTTTTCATTTTATTGTCTTGTTTTGTCTTGCTTTTGAAGTATGCTGGATCAGGTCATTCCTAATATAAAACTAATGCATGTCAGCCGTCAAGGAAACATGATAGAGAGAGGAAGTGTTTTAAAATCTGGAATGGTTTTAAATGTTGGAATTTGTTTATTTACTAGTACAACGGGCTATTATTCCCATTATTATTCCCATTAGTTTAAAGTGCAGTGTGTAAGATTTGTTTTCAGAATAAGGCAGACATGGTATATAATAATCACCTGAAAATAAGAGCCTTTAATTTTGTTACTTAAAAATGGTCTTCTTATATTCTACAGTGGGAGCAGGTCCTCTTCCATGGAGGCCGCCATGTTGAAACACCGAGTTTCTACAGTAACCCAGAACAGACATACTAAACACTGACTCTAGACAGAGCCTTTTAAGTGTTGTTTCTCCTTTACACAAGGAAGGTGAGGGTGATGTGAAGAGATTGCAATGCAACGATTACACCACTAGATGCAACTAAATTCTACACACTGGACCTTTAAAAACACATTTATCATGTAAAAATGAAAGAAGAGGAATAAATTCATGAATAAAACAAAACAAGTTTGACAAAATAATCTTACTAGCTTTTTCCAAAGCCTTTAACCACATCTCGTTATTAACACGTCATTTACCACCTTCACTTACAACCTCCCTTCCATGTGAGGACATGTTAGGATAAGACTTGTATGTACTGGCCACTTTATTTGGAGGTAAAACAGCATGATCGTTTTTTATGTTAATAACAGACAGTTTGGGTAATAATTCTCTTCCAAATAAGTGCTGATACACTTGTTGATACATGTGGGACCTACTTCTTTACAGATGCTGTTATGATCCACAATCTAAGCCATAACTTTGTCATAAAACTGATGGCAGCACCATGGAAACAAACCTCAAGTTGTAATAAAGACTATAAACTGTGAGAACTTAAATTTTGTCAAAGTGAGCATTATTCTGCTTATTCGTTTACTTCCAAATTTGCACGTATCCATACACTGATTTATTTACACACGTCAGCATTAGGATTCAGTACATGGCAGGAAAAGCTGGGCTCTGTGAAGATATTCTGAGTTTGTATAATGTGTATTGTTGGCCAGAAGAGGGCAGACTGTATCTGACAACTGACAACATACATACAAGAATATCAACTCATAAAGATGTAGGTAGATTTTCAAATATATCTACCAAAATTAAATAGATAAATAGCAAAATATAAATTGTACTAACCCAGTTGCTAAAGCAGGCAGGTAACCATCATAAAGTTAAAATTAGACTTCATATTAGTAAATTCCAGCAATCCAAGATCATCCAGGATCACCGAAACATGCCAGATATAATTTACGAGTTTTGACTGCAACTCTTATGTGACGTCATCATTTTTACTTCAATTCTGTGGTGTAATAAAGGCATGTTCATGACAGCTGAATAAACTGCAGGAGGGTCTATGAATTACAAATGTATTTATTAGCACTGTACAAATAAAGAAACACAGCAGTGTAAATAGGCAATTTCTTATCTAAGACACACCAACTTTTTAAGGGATAATATGCTGATAGCTGGGTCACAAAAATAAATAATATATTTTTTTATTTTTTAATAATAAATTCAAAGCAGCTTTGACAGTTATTATCTTCATTACAGATGATTTTTGTTGACTCCCTTTCTTTTCCAGGAAATGCATCTCAGTTCACCTCCCTATATTCCCTAATTACAATCATACTGTGACTCTAGAGGCTTGACATGCATTCTATGTGTTTACAGTCTCACAGCATAGTTGAATTTATTTGGTCTCACTGTATACTTCTAAATTAAGCTCCTCCAAACCCACTTTTTATTCGCAGTCTGCTCCACTAGCCAGTTTTCTGAACATCAGCCTTATAAGGCCTGATGGGAGCCACATGCCTAGTGGGAAACTCAAATATCCTTTCCCACTCACACAGAGAGCTTTTCATATCTGCACTTTCTTTCCTTGTAGCAGTTTGAGATTTTGCCTTGATAAAAGCTTTATAAATAAAACATGCGGTGATTATTATTACCACAGTTGCGAAAGAGAGGGAGAAAGACCATTTACAAGGAAGCAAACTGGAACAGCACAGGCAATCTGTGACAGGCTAAAAACAGATCTCCAAGTGAAATATTTGGCTGAATGGAAGGCTGAAAGCACCCATGGCACAGAATGGACTTCTTACTTATCATATAGTTCCCAGTAAAAAACTCCAGGTCAAAGAGTTCGGTTAGCCCGTCTATTAAATCTGTGTTCAACATTAAAAATTCACATTTGAATTTCTGAAGTTGTGCTTTCATTCCCTCGTGTCAATATATTATACTACGTGTCATCTCATTGCTGAATTGACAAACACCAAACTATTGAAATGTCTGCACTTTATGGAATGCAAACATATAAGCTTGCAATATAAGCTCATGCATTATTCACAGGTGTTAAAATCCCATCTGAAATTTATGCATTCCTGCCTGCATTATTAATCTGCTCTGACTCTGTGGAGGGTTACAGTATGTCTGTACAGTGGTCAAAGATAACATCCAGCTTCTTGAGTTATACTGTTTTTAACAATTAGAGTGTAATCATAATATGCTTATGAAATTTCATAGTCTTGTAGTCTCCCACTAATTCCATAAATTGTTGCACAGATTAAACAAACAAGCTACAACATGTAAATGTGTGCCTCAGTGCTGTTGGTGAGTGTATTTTTGATCTTTGGAACAGTCTGTTTCCACATCCTGACTCCAGCTCTCTACTTCACACACAGACGTGAGATCCATGTTGATTTTCTCATCCTGGTCTCAGAGAGTAAGTGAATATGACTATTACCTAAAATGAACTCTTCCTTTCAGATTCTGCAGATCATTTTCAAGTCATGCCCGTCATGCTTACATTTAAGATCCAGAGTTTTTTGGTTGGTCAGGATGAGATGTTAGGGTCCTAGGTTGGTTTTGCTACACAGAAAACACAGAAGGTACACAGAAGGTAAAGTGATAGCACAATGTATCTTTGGTCAAAACGTGTTTTATTATTATTTGGAAGCAACCAATCTCACCTTACAATGTGTAATCTTCTGTTACATACCACCTGACCCATACAAAGTGTAAACATTAAATAAACTGATCTGTTATGTGGTCCATGTGAGACAATCTGATAATATGGATGGTGTGAATGACAGAAACAAAGTAAACCTTAAGATGAAGTGTGGACTGTTTAATGTAGTCTGACTCAACAGACAGACAGCGCCTCACTGTGGATAATGACGGAATCACACTGACGCTGTCTGTCCGTCTGACCACCTGCCAGTCAGATTTTCTTTGTTCATCTTTCTCTGGACAGCAGGCAGAAACATTCACTGGAGGCAGATGTGAGTAGAAATGCCTTCTTCCAGCGGAGTGAGAGCATCCTGACAGCTGAACACCTCGATGGTCCTCTGGAAAACACACAGCACATTTAAAATACTACTTCAGTTTATATTGAAATGAACACACACAGACACAAGCTGCCTCACCTCCATCCCAGTCAGTAGCTCCTCTCTGGATGTGGTGAAGAGAAGCTCGTAGAGTGTGTATTTCTGAAACAGACTGCAGCAAACAGAACACATGAGGTCACTTTAATTATTCAAACACAATATAGCCTACAAGAGCACGGAGCTACTTCACCTATCTATCTTAAATGATACAATAAAATCACAGTGTACTGCGTGTACTTTCAAGTGAGTTTGTTCTTTTCCTCAGCACATTACTGTGTAATCCACCACAAATCTGTGCTCAATTCTATTCATGAACATAAGATGAATTATGAGTTTGCAGTGATGGAAAGTAACTCAAGTACTTAAACACATTTCTGTGGTACTTTACATGAATCTTTCCCCTTTCTGTTGATTTAAACATCTGCTACATTTCACAGGGAACTATACTTTTTTATTCAGTGGCTGTAGTTATGAGATATTTGAATATTTAATTTATATCAAGAATTCATATACGGTATAAAACATATGATCAGCTTGTAAGCGTGTATAAAGCATCAGTATATATTAAACTACCTGGTACATAGTAATACACATAAAGTAGTACAAATGAGCAGTTATAACATTAAATGCTGCTTACTGAATGATATGAATGAACAACAATAATACATACAAGCTCACACCCTCTCCACATTTAAGGCTAAGACTGATAGAGCTTATAGTTAGGACTGGCTCAGGTCACCCTTAGTGATGCTGCTATAGGACTAGACTGCTGGGGGACTTCCCATGATGCACTGAGCTCTTCTCTTCTCTCTCTCTCTCTCTATCTCTCCATCTGTACCCACTCATGACTAGCTTCTTCCACAGAGTTGTTCTGCTTCTCCACTACATATACTATTATTATGATAATCATTAATCTCCATTTGATAGTACTTTTAGTACTTTTCATACTTTTAGAGAACACTTTTTCTGATAGTTATCTGGGCTCTTGATTTGTCCTTCTCCTGAAAGTGACTGAGAGGCTAAGACTGACCCCTTTGCCCACCTCCTGTGCTGCGACAGCCTTTCATCATGTGACACCAGTTTGTCCAGAATGAACCCAGTCAACATGCCCACCACCCACGCTGCCCATGTTAGTCTGGCATAAAGATCTGCTTCATATACACCTATACCACCTGCGTGTGGCAAGTAATGTCAGTGTGGGTTACAGGTGGAGCCCGTCATCAGGACTTCCTGTCACATCATGTGGGATAATGACTGGGCCAATTAAGGGACTAAACGGGGTCCTTATGTGCCAAACGGGGACCTATGTTTGATATGTGCTGTCACCCATGTAGGTTAAACATGGGTTAGCGTACACTACTGTAACTCACATGGGGCCTGCACAGAACAAATGCTCACATTTCCATGCCAGCATATCACTAACCCATGCTGGGCCCACATGGACATGTTGGCTGAGATTTAGAGGAGGTATGCATTCATAATCTTTTAGGCATCACTGAATGAGTCATACAGAGTTAGATCGTACCTGTGAATACAACACAATCTTCTCACCTGTTTCTGATGTAACTTATAAGTGCCATGGCATCTTCTTTGTCTAGAAGTGACGTGGTGTCTGCCTCTGAAGTCGAGCAGCAGCAGGCAGCACCTAAGGCCTTTGCAAACTCCGTCAAGTTCTCCACTAAAACCATCTGTTTCTCTGGAATATGGCAAAAGCACAGATTAGTGCTGGACTTCTGATATATTTGACAGGGTATGTAGTTATTATTGAATGCATTTGATTACGTTAGTTTACTCATTTTCTGCATTGTATAATTAAAAGAGTCATTCTGTAGGTACAACTATTGGGATGTATTTCTGATTCCAAAAACATTCCCTATATTATTACTGTGTGTGAATGTAACCATTATATAGTGCCCTCAGACATTCTATCACATATCTATGGCACATACTGTATACTTTCTGCTAACAATCCCAAAATGCAATGCTCAGCATTTTATAGATGAGAAAATTAGTCTCAGCAATGACCAAAGTCATGATGCTACACATACATATTTTTATATGTAACCTGAGCCTGACTATCCATTCATTTCCATGCAGTATGAAAATCAATTGTCAGACTCAGATCGAGTTACGTTATTTTCACATAGTAATTATACTAAATACTCAACCGCCTTACTATGAAACAATAATGTAACTTGGGTAGAAAAAATGTATAAATTTGGCAAAAGTAGAGTCAAAAGTATGCTACCTGATTTTCTTACTGTGCAGATATTAATGGAAACCAATGGCTGGCTGGAATCGGTCTAGTTTGATCTCAGTTAATCTGATCTGATGAAGCATAAAATTGTGACGTAAATGCAGAGTAAGTGATTAGTTTGAGTATGTTCCAGACAGTTTCATCCAAGGAGTTTTTGTAATTACAACTCTGCCTGACTGCGCAAATACGGTCTGTAATGTATCTAGTCAGTAAGTAAAACTTTATACATTTGTAAACGACAGAGAAGAATTGTTAGAACAAGTAGTAATGATGCAGACTTTTGCGTAGAGCATTTATATGGTCAAGACATGAGGGGACGACGCAGAGGATTTGTTTTAGCTTCTGGAAAGATAAGAAGGGGTGTAATTTGGCAATGTTTGTTTACTAAAATCTACAGCTGTGAATTACAGTCCTCCCCACCTCTTATGTTATTTAGCAGCATGTGCAGTGCAGCCATGGTGAAGGAGATCTGTATGGGGGTGAAGTTGGCCTCTTTTGCCCACCAGAAACCACAGACATAGTAATCCAGTAGGGCAGCTTCCTTCATACACGTCTGATAGTTCCTGAAGCCCAGAATCTCCTTTAACTCCCTGCAGGCAACACAAAGCACATCTGGATGAGCACTCTTTCAGTGCAGCAGTAATTATAAGAGAAATGTCCACGCTCATATCCAGCTACTACTGAACCGTCCCTCAAAATAATATGAATAAAATCATTTGAATATAACCACTGTCAGTGTCTGATGAAATTATTTGGTATGCAAATGGTTAACAGATCTCATTCTACAAGCCCAATAAGTTTTGAAAATTTTAAAAAGACTGCCTCCTCCCTAGGGCTGGGAATTGTTATAAAATGTTCCATAGCGGCACTGTTAGTGAGAGCTTGACTTCAATACCAGTTCCTGAACAAAAAAAGGAACATGGTTCTCAACATGAAAGCCTGAGGTCCATCATCTCGCCCTCCCCCCTCCAAAGTGCCAGCAGACACATTTGCTTTGGTGTGGTCTGTGGTCTGGTCTTCGACTCAAGACCACACCGGTGAACATCCAGGGATTGAATTTTGAGAAGATGGGAGCGTACAAATACCTGCGTGTTCACCTCAACAATAAACTAGACTGTTCTGACGACACAGACGTCCTGTACAAAAAGGTCAAAGTCGTCTCCACTTAATGAGGACACTGAGGTCCTTTGGAGTGTGCGGGACTCTGTTAAAAACTTTCTATGACACACTGGTGGCATCTGGATTATTCTGTGCAGTTGTCTGCTGGGGAGGGGGAAGCACAGAGAGAGACAGAAAAAGACTCAACAAACTGGTGAAGAGGTCCAGCTCTGTCCTGGACTGCCCCTTAGACTACATAGAGGAAGTGGGGAGAGGAGGATGCTAGCAGAGCTGACATCCATCATGAACAACTCCTCTCACCCCCTTCATGAGACTGCAATATGGA
Organism: Miichthys miiuy; assembly: GCA_036365135.1. Classification (NCBI taxonomy): domain Eukaryota; kingdom Metazoa; phylum Chordata; class Actinopteri; family Sciaenidae; genus Miichthys; species Miichthys miiuy. The sequence continues at coordinate 3,209,039 of CM071623.1, read as the reverse complement.
GAAGAACTTGAAACTTTTAGAATTTCATGTTGAGAAATTAAATTTCAAGGAAGTAAAATATGAAAAAATCTAAATCATAAAAAAACATGTTTAAAGTTTCAGTTTTTTAAGTGTCTCATGACATGATAGAGACTGCTGACATGAGCTTTTCTTAGGGTCCTAACGTTTGTGTCAAACAAAATACTGAGGAACTTCAAAGTTGGACAATGGTCTTGGATTTAAAAACAACAGAGTACAATACAATACAGAATATCAAAAAACACAAATAATGTTACAAGAAAAATAAAAAGGGAGAAGAGACATGTCTGAGGAATCAAAATGTATTCATAATTCTGATTAAAATGCTGTAAAGTGAAGCATAATGACAGTATTTACCAATAATATTAACATTATAGCTGTTTTTAACCACAGCCATAAGCAGCATACAGTATATTGCAGCACCTCATTATTCTGATAATGTAGACGTAATTCCTTTGAATACTCTGTGCATGTTTGGACCACACAGACAGATTTTACGTTTAGCGCAGTTAAATTACTGTAAGCTAGCTCGCTGTGACGCAGTTACATGCGGCTGACGCTACTTACGACTGAAGTTCATTCCCGCTTCTGTGGAGCAGCTCTTGGATTTGTTGGTGTGGCACCGCGTCCCACTGGAGGAGGAAGACGGTTTCCTCTTTCTAAAGAGGAGGGAAGACAGACAGGCAGCGGTTTGTCAAATAAGTGAACATACAACACGACAGACACAACGTTCCGAGTGAAAATCATTAGTTATTACCTCTAGGTTACTGTCTTTGACTTTTGGTTTGTCTTTCTTTTCACGACGGGTCGCTCCTCCAGACATGTTGACGCTCTAGTCGTTGCCATAGCAACCCCGTCAAACTGCTCGAGTTCCTGTCCTTTTTTTAAAATCTCACTGTTGTACTTCCGTTGGACTTGTGTACAGAATAATATACCTTTAATAATAATAGACCTTTAATAATAATAGAGAGCAGCCATTATGACGTGGGAAAAAAAGTCGGGTCAACGCAGGTGTTTCCAATGATGTTCCTTTCCAAAGGTCGGGTTGATCTGTTCTATCATTCAGTCTATTCAACTGTTGATATCCAGTGAGAAGCTGCTGGGTAATCTATCAGTACATTAAGATATCTGGTATATACTTTAATGATGAAGTAAAACCTTCTTAATAATCATCCACTTAACTACATAAATTAGATTTCTAGGCCACATGTGGGCATATTTTCCTTTTAAAAGTGACATCTTTTCCCCTCTAAAAGTGGAGAGACACCAGAAGTGCTCTGTCTGCCATTTTTTATCCAAGATTTTAATGGTTGTGTTAGAGCCAAACTCATTCTTAAAATGAATACACAAAATGCTGAACTATTTCACATGCATGAATTTGATAAACCAAAACTTAATGAACAATGACTGTTATTATTTTGTTTCTTCAATCTCTTAAAAGCCAATAATCTGCAGCCAATCAAACTCAAAGAACTTTATTATATATTCTACTGGAGCTTCTAAAGATACCAAAGATGTCAGGCTTCTGGGAAATTTCAGTCTAATTATCATATGGCTTCAACTGGGAGCTGGAAAAAGCTGACAAAGGATATATATGAGATACTGTCAGTCTATGTGAAATAAGATGATTTTTCTACCGTAAAGCTACTGAAGGGGAAATGAAAAAAATATTTTAATGGTTCAAATAACTCAAATCTTTAAAAATGGGTCATAAACAGCAGAAATAAAAGCAGTGCAGCTGTACTAGGGCCCATCATCTCATACCTGATCAGTCTGCTTTAGATGTATTTGGAACAAATCAGTCTGTATATCAACCATTGGTCAGATAAAATGAAAAACACATTTGTAAACTTCATTTTGGGCTCTGGGTAAATGCAATGGACATTTTTAAGACTAAATGATTCATCTATTATTGGTCAAAATAATGAACACATCAATCAATATAACATTAGCCTGATTCTTAAGAAGGATAAATCAGGGGATGTGTGCTCATCCTATGCTAAGCCTATCAGGTTGCTAAATTTAGATTTTATGCAAAATACTGGCCTTAAGGCTCGAGAAAATCTTCCCAAATTTTATAATTGACAGCTGTAAATGCTCCTCTTTGCACTTGAGGTTAGTTTCTCACGTCAGACTGATTTTAAAAAAGTGTAAAGCTTAAAGTGTCTGTTAGCTGCAAAGATTGTAGATGAGGAAAAACAGAAAATCCAGAAACAACGAGGAACATTGTTGGAAAGAAGACAAGAGGACAAGATCCCCGTCAACTTAAAACACTAACAAATGTCCAAAAATCACATCACTCTGCTGCTTTAAGTTGTCAAATACTTTGGTGATGGTGGATCATCGTTTGTAAATGAACAACCTGGACACAGTGCTGCTACAGAAAACTTTGCTGAACGCGCATTGTGGACCAGTTGCAGTGTCTCCACTGAATTTAGTGTTTAAACTACTTTAATAATTTCTGTTAATTATATATTTGATACTATCTAAAGTACCAAAGTTATTAAACAAGTGGACAATCTCCACCCTCACTGTACCCCTCCCCTACGGTCTATCACACAGCTCTGCTATGTTGGTGCCGATGTCATTTGGTACTTCATTGGTTGGACTAGAAATGATCATATTTTGTGTGTGCACTATTTTCTTTTGCCATGTGGTCAGGACAGATATCAAGTATCATTTTTCTGGTGCTGATATTGTATCAATGATTATAATTATTGTGTATTATAAGTACTGGTTCACGTCTTACAGCTTCACATTAGTTTGTTCATAGTAATAGTTAACTTTGTCTGTAAAACTGTGTGCATGATGTAGAAAACTCTTGCACTGGGACCCATTGTTACCAGCCTGCTGAGCAAAAGTTACTCAAACAGAACAAGGAATTTGTTTGGGACTATTTTCAATGACGGATTAATCCACATTTGGTCCTCTAGTGGATGTTTCTGGCAGCAGGACGGTTTATGTGGGATTCATGATAAACTAAAAATAAACTACAGTGTGTGTGCTCATGGTAATGAAGGAACATTAAAAATTACATCAAACTGCAAGAGCAGACCTCAGGATCATTTCTGTACAGGTTACTTTGATTTAGAGTCAACAACTGCATGTCTCTGCAGGCTACTGAGAGATTGGAGCAACATTGCAGGAAACAAAAATATAGTAGTCTCTGGAGGCGTGCCCCAGCTCTTTTTTTTTTCCACCCTGTGTAACACTGAACTCCTTCAGACCTTTCACGTATAACTCCTCTGTCCCCTGCAGCAGCCAGGAGCTCCTCCAGTGTGCTTCTCAAACTCAGGACTCATACCATGTTCTTCAAGTTCTTTTGTGCTGTGGTGACCAGGTGTCTCTTTATCTTCATCTCTCTCATAGGCGTGTGGAGAGTGGTGTGGGTGAAGAACAATGGACTCTACTGGTTTCTTACCATCCTCTACCTGCCTCTGGTGGCTGAGATGATCCTCACCCTGAAAAGAAGGAGGGAAACGATTATAAATGGTATGAGCTCCTGTACTCGATTCATTATCCTATATTCAGCTCAAATACGACTGGCTGGCTGTAAATTCCAGTAAAGGGAATAGAAGTTAAGATTAAAATAATATTTCAGTAATGATTTTATTCCCCCACAGGTTTTCTCCAGCTATCTTCCTTTTCCTCATCAGTATTATCCCATCATTATGGATTTTAGAGCTTCACCACCTGGAGAACAAATCCGCTGACTCAACGGTATCATGCATGGATTTTATTCTATCATATTCTATCATATCTTCTATTCTGGGAGCTTCGTGGCATAATACTGTGTTCATTGAGGATTTTCTCTCTTTGTAGTGTGAAAAACTTGACTCGACTGAAAATATTAAGAGTCTTTTCAGACTCTGGATGAACTCAACCAATGGCAGTGAGCCACTCCAGGTGGGTTTGAGGTTAAACAAAAATTTGAATCCTTTTCTCAAATGTGTCTTTAGTTCAAATAAATACAACAGAGACGAGTGTTCAGTTAAAGAGGTCAATTTTGAATTATTAATATATTACACATTTTAAATATTTTCTACATATTACATTCATATATTTCAGCAGTTTCATATTGTTTGGCAGGGGAGGACTGTGGTCTGAACAGATTGTTCAATGTTACTGAATGATAAAGATCGTTGTTGTTGCTCGGATCCTCCCTGTAGTAGTTTCTGCACTTCTGTTTTTGCTTTTCTGTGTCCTCACGTCTAGACAGTGGGGCTCTTTTTTTGCACAGTGTTTGGTAATGCTGGTTCACCTCAAAGAGGCTGTTGTGAGGCCGCTGCTCTTTTTTTCCCCTTATAACCCGAGCACATTCATAGAGCCGGCTGCTTTTAATGAAATGACCCACCCTCAATAAAAACAATTACAAGCTGAACACGTCTGCACTATGAAATATGTTCTATCTTTTGACCAGGGTTTCTTCACAGTTTTCACTAAAGAGGAATATTTTAACTCACAGTACTTCTTTAACTTTGACCGCTAATCTTTTCTAGAGCATTGATTAAAAGTGATAAAGAGTAAAACGTGTCCCAGACAAACCGGGACGTCTTGTCAACAGTTGGGTAATTTTAGATTATTGTCGGTATATTTTTTAATTTCGGACAGATCCAGGGAGTTGTTTCCTCCCTGTTTTCTCTTCCAGTGTTTATGCTATAAGCTAACCACATCCTGACCCAAGATGTGAATCTGATCTTCTCATCTTATTCCCAAAATGTTGGAACTATTTGGGACTTGGGAACGACTTCTTTTTAAAGAGTAACTAAACAGCAACTTCTCACCTTGCTGCAGTAAGGTGGAAGTGTACTTGGGGGTGTGTCAGTGATACTGGGTGATACTTTTAAACAGACAGAACAGAGAGTACTACATTACAGAATGGTGTTAATAATTTACTCTTTGAAAGATTATGAGATTATATTTTTTTGTACTGTGAATCATGCAAATGCCCGAACAACATCTGATCCTGTTGCGTTTCTCTCTATGACTTCTTTCCATGTCTCACACTACACAGGGGATCCCTCTGTCTTCAGTGTGTGCCAATGACTGGATCCTGGCTTTACACCAAATCCTGCTCATTTTACTAATCTTGGGGAAGTGGCTGCTGCCGGCTGCTGGAGAGCTGACCAGGGACCAACTCTCGCAGTTACTGCTCATCTTTGTAGGCACTGCTGCTGACATACTGGAGTTCACCTCTGAGTCACTGTCTGACATCAAGTGAGTAAGAGGGGAACAGAAGACAGGACAGAAGGAAGAAGTTACATTTAACTTGTCTTGTAAAAGAATTAAGTGAAAACAAGTGTGTGTGTGTGTGTGTGTGTGTGTGTGTGTGTGTGTGTGATACAGAGACAGCAGTCCAGCCATGGTTTACATTATTCTGGCAGTGTGGACTTGGAGCATGCTGCAGTTTCCATTGCATTTCTCAGGTTCAGTACATTTATTTTTTTCATTGAGATTTTGCTAAAGATACAGTGCTCTTTATCAGCAACATCTTGCTTTGCACAGACACATCTACAAACCACTGAGCATCTCCACTGCTTATTGATGAGAACAGCCACATTTATTTTTATGGGCACCTAAATATTGTATTGTACAGATCCCAAAGGCCAATACATTTAGCAGCACAGGATCTCTGGGAATTACATTCATATTTGATGATTCTACAGCTCGTGATTCAAGTCGAGGCAAATCATTTATTGTCATATGTGCAGTTAAAAACAAGTTTCCCTGTATATAAATGTCCATAGAAATAAATACAGTATATTTAAAATATAGCAAATATCAGCAGAGATAAAATATCTGTGTCCAACGTTCAGTATCAATACAGGCAGTAGTGTGGTCAATATAATAGATCTAAATGGCAGCCTCTGTTGCTGTGAACATAGACAGCATAAATATGGACGTCGTATCTGTGACATGTGGTAGCTCTGGTCACCGCCATCTTGGCAGTCCTGCCTTTGCTAGCTAGCCTCCCAGCTACGGGCAAAGACGTGGAGCATGGGTGAAGCTGAGGCAGAATGAGAGTGAATGGGTGACAGCACACTGCCACCACACTGAGCTTTACAACAGCTCTTCAGAAACCTGTTGGGGACATCACGACTATGGCTATGTTTTATACAGTCTATGGGTAGATCCAAGCCCCAGGCACATGATACAGACTGGCCCAAAAAGACCTTTTTTCAGAAGAAGCTTTTTTGAGCGTCACAACGAAATGACTCATTGACACAATTTGATCCATATCAAATATAACATTTGGAAAGTCTAAAGAGACACACGATGAAATAATTTTAACCCCATTCAAGTTAGCAGAGGGCTAAACAGGAAGTTAACTGCTTGGCCGGCAGAAGTCTCTTGTGTGCTTACTGTATGAACTACGGAAGCCTATATGAGTAATTGTATGACTGAAAATAACGTTCTTGACTTAATGCACCACTGTGCAGCTCCATAAAAAAGAACAGTCTGCTGAGAAACTGCTCAGGATGAGTAAGTGACACCATCGCCACATTGCCCTTTCAGACATGACACGCCAAAGCACTCTGAAACCTGAAACCCATTATTTCCACAACAGCTTTTCACTACATCAAGCAAGCAATGACTTGCTTGGCATGAAGTTATCTCACTACATGTTCCAAGTAGCTCGCCCAACACCGACCATAGTTAAGAATTACAGACATCTTTCCAATGAAAATATGGCAGATTGCAACTGAGATAATGCAGTCAACTCAAAGTTATTTCCTCCTTTGTCTCAATAGTAATAGGTGCATCCTCAGACGACCTCTCCGAACCTGCACCCTCCCGCCTTGCTCACCTCAGGACTGATATCTGGAGCACTGTGGAAGCTTTGTTTATCCAGGATGGACCCTTCCTGGTGGTCCGCCTCACTGTCATGATCTACTTCAATGTGGTACACCAGATGCTGATCTTCTTCGCCATCAAAAACTTCCTGGTTGTCATTCTCAACATCTACCGCCTCTGTGTCCTCATCTGTGACAAGACCTCCTGACTTTGGATGTTATCCCAGTGCAGCAGGTTACAGTAATGATGTTACTGTGTTACTGTATGTGCCATTGTGATTGCATGTCACGTTCTAGTGTAATTTTTTTTGTCTAAACTTGCTATTTTACTATGAAAGATACTGCAGTTTTCTACTAAAGGCTGCGCAGTTTCAATAGGTAATGTACTGTATGTATATTAGTATGTATAAGAATCCTACTTATTATGTGACAAAAGTAACAATCACTTGCAAAGTAATTGATTGTGACACCGTGCACCTCGTGTTAATCTTGATGAAACATCAGAAACTAAGTAATAAATTAGTCTCTGCATTGGAGTTATGTTGTTTCGTTCTCAGTGGAAGAAGTGCAAAGTAAAAGTCCTTTTAGGTTGCTGTGAAGCTGTTTGTATGCTGTAAGCTTAGAGGGCGCTGAAAACATTGAATTAATTCAGGGCTGTAGATTATAATCAGCCTTGGAGGTTATCTTTTGTTTTCAAAATATTTTGAAAGTCCCCATATTCATTTTTGTTATTTACATGATACAGATATTAGTCCTTACATGCAAGTGGAACTGGTCTTAAGTAGAATGGTAAATGGGTTGTATTTATATAGCACCTTTCTAGTCTTCCAACATCTCAAGGCGCTTTTAGGTCATCAACTTGAATATTTCTGAACACGTCAAATGAAGGACAGGAACTATATAAATGTATGTTACTTTTATTACTCTTTGTCAGACTCTTAACAACTTTGTGTGTGTGAGGATCTCTGACCTTTCAGCTGAAATACTTGACTTGGTATTCTCTCAGTGATATTCTTTGTCATGATGTTCTTACATATTACAGTTGTATGCTTTTATTGTCCTCTTAACCTCATTTTATTTTCACTCTGTTGAATAAATCAAAGACAAAAACAATATTGGAGTTACGTTGTTTATTTATTCATCTCTCACTGGAATTTCTTCCACAAAGAACAGCAGGCATAGGCTACTTTGTTAAAGGTCCAGTGTGTAACATTTACGGAGATTTATTGACAGAAATGAAATATAATATTCATAACTATGTTTTCATTAGTGTAAAGTCACCTGAAAATTAGAATAGTTCTGTTTATATAGTGTTAGAATGAGGCTTTATATCTACAGAAGGAGCGGGTCCTCCGCCACGGAGTCAGCAATGTTGAACATCCATGTTTCTACAGCGGCCCTGAAGGGACAAACCAAACACTGGCTCTACATTGGCTGTTTTGTGTTTTTAACAAGTTTCACTGTCACTGTGGTTTCCCCTTCACACTTGAACTGAGAGGGAGAGGTGAGGGGTATTCAGTCAGGTAAATTCTGAAACTTAACCACCAGATGGCACTAAATCCTACACCCTGAAAACAGTCCTCACTGAACAGTCACTTTGTGTATTTGTGTCACATGGATTTAGCCATCAACCTCTAAGGCCAATGTGGTAGTGCCAAAAACTGCAGTTCCTGGAATGTCCACTTGAGGCTGGTTACAAAACGTAATGTGTTCTTGATGAAGACATATTTCTTGTTAAAATATCAGACCATTTTTGGCCATTTTTGAGAGGCAGGACTGCCAAGATGCCCACGCCATGCCTGCCTGTTAATTAAAAGGAACTATGTAACTTACAGCCAAGTGTACACAACAGCCTGGAAGAGGCAAACCCTCCGTTCTTTGTATTAAATCATATATATAAAAAAACAGTTTTTAAGATGACAGTTGTTTTGTTCTATGCCATTGCTTTTGACCAGTTACCTGATTTGAGTACACACACACATGGCAGAGAAATCCTTTTGTAACAAGTCAGATAACAGACATACACATACACACGATTCATAAACAGAAACACAAGCACTGTCCAAAACTGCAAATGTCAAGCAAGGAGGCTGTGTTAACTCATAAACAACAGCTTATGAAACAAATGCTGGCCAGCCAAAGGTTATTTATCAATGTACAGTAAGGGCTTTGGTTGCTGAATATAGAAACATGGATATTTTGCCATTTGGCTAATCTTTCACCTGGACCAGATCCTGCCTCAGAGGCAGCAGGGGTTTTGGAAGCACGTGAGGCAGGCTCAGCGCTCTCTCACTGTGGCTGTGGAGAGTCTTCCTCTACTGTATATAGCAGGAGATTTAGGACATCTCATACACTAATTTAATCACCAGAGTTTGATGTCATGAGTTGTTGTTGCACACGTGTGCATCTTTCTTGATGCCTTAAACTGACTAGCAGGAGATTGATTTGTTCAGTAGCCAGCTTCAAGTGGCCGTTCAAGGAACTGCAATTTTTGGCACTTCCACGCTGGCGTCACTTCACAGCGACAGAGGTTACTGCTTGGTCAGCCTCCATAAGCCCCCATGTTAAAATCTTCACAGCAGAAATAAACATGTTTACATTTCTAAGGCTGGTACTCTGTCTGGGGCATTGGATCGACCCATAGACTGTATAAAACATGGACATAGTCCCACAGGTTTCTGAAGAGCTGTGAAGCTCAGTGTCGTGGCTCTAGTTGTTTCCATCTCGGCAGTCCTGCCTCCGCTGGCTAATAAAAAATGGGCAAAGAGGTGGAGCGTACAGACTTACAGACTTACAGACGTACTTTTACTTCCTCTTTGGTTTCACTTCATAGTAAAGTGGCAACCTCTATGAACTTGAAGTGAAGTGCCAAAAATTGCAGTTCCTTGAATGGCCACATCAAGGCTGGCTCCAGAAGTGAGTCAATCTCCATAAGCCCTCAATGTCCAACTTCAGGTGTAGTGTGTCGACGTATCGTTCAGTTTGAACCAGTCTTTTATATGACTCAGGAGTAATGAGTAGTCTCAGTGAGTGATTCATTCATTTTCATGCAGTGTTCTCTTGCCACATGGCAGCTGCATAAGCTCAGGACAGGAAACAGAAATGATTAGTTCACGACTCAACTATACGTCCTCAAGTTTGAGTCTCTTGTTCACTTGTCACATGACAGGCCACTCAGGCTGTGTGACAAGCAGTACACATAAGGATCGGTCTCTCGTCCATTTGTCACGTTTACATCAACCACAAGAGGCCTATGGGCTACCATCCGAGAGTAAGTGATCCGAATCGGTAAAAGACTTGAACTTCCCAACACTACCAACTTCACAGCAGAAATAAACATGTTTACAGCCTGGTACAAAAAACAGTTTTGGTCTCTATAGCTAATTTCCCCATTCATGACAACTGTACTGAGGGTGAACTTTTATAGAACTCACCTGTTCAGATGAAATTAAGGCTTAAGCTGCTTTAATTGTCAGCACAAGTGGCTTGTTTGAGCAGCCAGGCTTGATTCAGCCAACCTCAGCAACACCCACGCTTCACCTCTGTGCCCATTTTTGGATTAGCCGGAGGTGGCTGAGGCAGAACTGCCAAGATGGCAACGACCAGAGCTACCACCTGTGACTGACGTCAAGGACACTACGTCCATGTTTTATACTGTCTATGGTTACATTCCAAAAAGGTGATGGAGGTGGTGGTGTGTATGAAAATACTGTTCTGTACATGTGACATCTATTGCACGTCTGTCCGTCCTGGGAGAGGATCCTCCTCTGTGGCTCTTCCTGAGGTTTCTTCCACCTTTTTCCTGTTAAAAGGGTTTTTGTGGGCATTTTCCTCACTAACCGAGGGTCTAAGGACAGAGGTGTCACTCCTGTACAGATTGTAAAGCCCTCCGAGGCAAATGTACTTTGTGACTTTGGGCTATACAAATAAAATTTGATTTGATTTGAATATATATATATATATATATATATATATATATATATATATATATATATATATATATACATATATATATATATATATAATTTTAATTTAGAATTGATTTATGAATTAGATAACAGAAATATAGAAATATGTGTAGCATGTACTCTAACAGCTCTCTGTATCCTAATCCTCATGATGGCTCCCATCACATTTTCCACAACCTGTTTGAATGTCAGCTGAGACGTCACACCCTCCGCTCCCCGCCCAGGCTCCCTACGTAACATGCGGCACATCGTTACAGGCAAATGAAGCGCAGCTACTATCTTCTCTGACCTGTATCGAGGAGGGTCTGGTCCGGATCCTGCTCAGCTGAGAGGAGAGAAGACATCACTGCAGGTAACTCAGCCCTCTGCTTTCTCATCACATATCGTTCATAATGTGTCATCTGATCTCTGATGGAGTGAGAGAAATAACTGAATAATTCTGATTACAGTCACAGTCAGAGCGCAGACGCAGAACATGTTAATAAGCACGTTTCTTTACTAAACAAACAGAACCGTGTCAGTACCGTGAGCAGGCTTCACCTCGCCTCTGTAATAAAACATTATTGTGACAGTGTGATGAATCCTGAACCTGATCTCTCCTCCTCCTCCTCCTCCCCGCCGCCCACACTCACTCGTGTCATTCAAAGCTGGAGGAGGATGCAAAGTGTGGGCTCGGTGGTTCTAACGATGAATCCTCTGCTTTGATCCGTGCAGATGGAGTCGGGACCGGGAGGCCGTGGCTGGCGGATCTCAGCGGTTCTCCTGGAGCCTCAGAGCTGGAGAAACTCTTGCGATCCGATCATCCTCTGCTGAGTGCTGGAGACAGAACGACAACTTGATTCTACATTCTCCTCCTCTCCATGGAGCCGGAGGGAGCAGGGTAAGAGAGGGGGGAGGCAGCAGGGAGAGACTCCGGGAGAGACTCCGGGAGAGACCAGAGCTTCACACCTCAAGAGTAACTCCACTAAGGCTAATGGTGAGAGGCTTTTACTACTGTACCCTTATAATCACATGTCATACCTGATGCTTTGCCTCATTGTTAAGGTTTAAAGGTGTTTCAAATCCAGGTGAAGATTTTATTTGATTTCATACATATGAATTGAACTTTCTATCCTTTTCATCCTCCAGACCAGACACTCTGAAATACTGAAGTTTAAATGTAGTTTTCAGCTCATGTTATTGAAATACTTCTGCTCTGTCACTCATGGCTCTGCTCGCTGACACTCACTGTCAGATGATGTTCACTGAAACTGTTGAACTCAGTGGAAGTACTTAGTACTTTTAAAGCTGCATGTCAGAAACAGAGGTCATCAAGCAGGGCTGGATAAATCCAGAATCCAAATGAAAAGAAAAAAAAAAAGAGCTATGGACCCGTGCTGACCTCCCTGTCTCTGCAAACATTTTTTTCTGATTAGTTATTAATTAGTTAGCTATTAAAGTCGTGGTAGTTTATGGTAACTGGACAGGTGTTGATTAAAGGGGCACTCTGCTCATTTTACAAGCCAAAGTCAATAATCCCAGAGTACTACTTGTGAAAATGATTGCACGATGTCTTTGGAGGCTTTAAATGACTCTTTCAACAAAATTACTCAAGTGACGTTGACCCAGATCTGGAGACAACACATTTTAACAGAATGTAGGAATATGCATTATGGGAAGTGTAGCTTTGTGTTTTGGAGCTTTGTTTTTTTAGAAAGGTGTGTTTCTGTGGCAATTTCAGTCTGTTGGTCAGTTTTAAGTGAAATTTCTCAACAAATACTGAATGAGTTGTTATAAAAATTTGACACATCTTCTTTTGTGAGCAAAGGATGTATCCTCATGGGTTTAGTGACTTTTGCTTCAGCATCATGAGGTTAGTGTTGTTTTTAGTGAAATGTCTCAACAACTTTGGTGGATTGGAATTACATTTTTTAAAGACATTCATGTTCCCTTCAAAATGAATTACAATAACGTTGTGATGCTCTGACTTTTCATCTCGCAGCCCCCTCAAGTCAAATGTCAAATTTATCTAATTTTTGACCAAACATCAGAAAAACTAATGACCACCTTACCATCCTCATCCTCACCACTACCAACCTCAGCTATACTAATGCGCTGATTAGCAAATGTTAGCATGCTAACATTCTAAACTAACATGGTGAATATGGTAAACATCCAACCTGCTAAACATGAACATGCTAACATTGTCATAGTGAGTATGTTAGCAAAGTGATGTTAGCATTTAACTCAAAGCACCACTGTGCCTAAGTACATGGAGACTTCGGGCTACACAAGGGTCACTTACTAGCTTGGCCTTTGGGACTAAAATCCTTGGATTTCTCTTTTTACATGTTGGGTTCATGTAGGTTTTCCACTGAACCATTACAGATCAGGTCCAAAAATGTGGAGCCATAAAGACCCCTAGTTAGGAGTACATGGTGGTGTTCTTGAGAGTTGGTGTAGCTGAATTGAAAAAGAATCAGACTTTATTGTACATGACACCAATAAATTTGAAAAAGCCCTAATACATCAAGCATATCGGCTCAGGACATTCCTGATACTAATGAAATGTGTCTGAACCACTCAAGATCGATAATCCTCAACAGTGTTTGATTTAGCTTGAACATCTCACAGAAATGTTAGCAGTCGGAAGAAAAACCAAGGAGCGAGAAGAAAATACAAATGAGGGATGGTTTAAGCAGTCAGATGTATTTAGAAGAAAATATGATTTTTCATTTTGTATCTGGAGTCCCTGTAAGCCGACACTTGTCAGCTGATGAAAAGCTCTGATGCTCTAAATTCAGATTCAGAACAAAAGCCTAATTACAAAATCTTACCTCATGACACAGCATGCGGGCAGTCAGCTGAGATAAGTGGAGTGTAGTGCGCGCACATCTCTGCTGTGTGTGCACGCCTATATATATATATATATATATATATATATATATATATATTTTTTTTTTTTTCATTTTATAGGATCTGCAAAGGATTTAATCAGTCATGCTCTGTCTAATAGATGGGCTGTTCAGTAGAGCATGATGGGAGAGCATGCTGTCCCAGAGTAAGAAAGCGATGCGAGGAGGAAGACGTGACAGTGTCTCTAAAATACAAGGCCTTTGCACACAAAGGAAAAGCGAGTTGACGCTGTCGTAAAGACAGAGCCAAGTTAGCTCTTGATTCCTGCCTCCATGGGAATCCTCAGCTTGAATTATGCACATGTAGGAGTGTGTTCCAGTGAATAGAAGGATAAGGCCTGAACTGTTGTTTGAAGGCACATTTTACCTTTTAACACAGAGGGAAAGCTACACCTGTCCAGGAGATGCACATCATCTTACTGTACATGAGTCACCTTCTCTAAGCCTCCTTCACATCCCTGCCTCCACAGCTAAGTCATCTGAGCTCGGCTAAACATTAATGCACGTGCAACAATTCACATTTTATTAAACGTATTTGTTGGTAGCTTCATGGATTTGCCATCATCCAAAAGGACTAAACAAGATGTCAATCATAAGCGTAGATGAAGGAATAATTTTAACATGATCAATTTCATGTTTGGGTGCCACCATTTCAGACTGATAACCAAAGATTGTCGTGTCTCACTGTTGTGTGGGACCAGTGTGTGACCACGCCAACCTGAATACATTGCATTCTTTCTGAATCTGCAGTTGATCACACCGATTTCCCTGTTTTTTCTCAGTAAATGCATGATGACAGATGCTGTTTGTTTGCACATTTGCCACTCAAGGGGGGAGTGACAATGGCGATATACACGAGGGTCATTATGTGCATACACTGTAACGCAAGTGGACAGTTTGGTGCTTGTCATCAGTGAAGATTCACAGAGATTTGGATGTGCGTGTTTTTGTTAATGAACATGTTTCTATCATGAACTGTTTGTATGCTACACTGGCTGTGTTTTAATGAAGAGATATGGCACTGTGACACTGTAGTGTGACACTTGTTAAAAGCTCTTGGGTAACAGTGGGGGTCCTTTGGCATGACAGAATGAGCTACTGTACATCAGTCTGCCTGCTTATTAGTAAGATGAATCCAGCTCTTGTCAGCAGCAGCAACAGACAGACAAAGCTAGCTGGTTAGCTTTAGCATTTAGTGGCTAAAGAGGCAGATAGAATGCAGGAGTTTGTGACCAAAACAGAGCTGAAGGGTAGCGAATATCAGACTTATATATATATTATATATTAATCGGGAGTAGTAACAGATTACAGTAATAATATCAAAGAACATTACATAGAAATACAAGTTCCTATTGTCAATTTAACACATTTCACTAAGGTTGTTCTCAAGTGGATGGAGACCAAAACAGAACGACCGAAAAAGAAGAATAAACATAGATTCTCCAGCTGGATGCTAATGTTGATCTGTGTCTGCTGAATGTTTAAACGAGGAAGTGTTTCCTAACACTCTCACCATATCAATGTTAAAAAATGGTAATATGCAGCTTTAAAATTTGGTTGCAGTCAGAGTTTGGTAGTTTGCATGTACCCGCAGACAGTCAGTTATATTTGATTAGATACCCGTTGGTGGAAGAAGCATTCAAATCCTTTAAATCAGTTAAAGCAGCTTTATGCCATTTCAATCACTCACTGGTTTTCAAATGTGATTGTGTCTTACATGATAGTTAATTAGATTTTTTTTTTGGAATACTTTATTAGTTAAACAAAAAAGTCGCTTTCATCTTGGGGTGTGGGAAATTGTGATGGCATTCACATTTTCTTATTATTTTAAACAAAAAAATCAATTAAGAGAAAATAATCTTCAGATTAGTCAATAATGAAAATAAGCCACATTTCCAGCATTATTACATTATCAGCTGGTGGATTAAGTCTTTAATAATGGCCAGCTCCTCTCATCCTGTCAGATCACTAGATAGTATCTGGCCGGAGAAAAGTGCAGCTGGGTTCTCAAAGGAGAAAAGTGTTCAAAAGGACAAAGCTACAGTTTCCCCAACCAGGTCTGGTAATGAACGTTTTGTTCATTTGCTTTTCATATTTCGGGAGACAGTGAAATCCCTGTTATCATGTTTTACATGTTTGATGATGTGCAGCGAGTTATTTTAAGACAGTGATGTCAGGGCAGTGAGGCAGCTCTACAAATACAGTAAACTGTAGTATAGTCTAAATCCATGACAGGCTGGGTGGGGGGTGGGGGCTTCAGTATAATATGATTATACTAATTTACATTGACATGCACTACAATGCATAGGTAGCTTCATTTTTCACACACCATGGACTCGGTGTGTGTTGTTAGAACCTGGGACCCCATTAGGAGATTTCATTAATGCACTCATATTTAAAGAGGCTCGAGTAATTGTGCAAGGCTTTGGAAACATGCAGAACATTCCATCCTCCAGCAGCAAGTCTGCAGGCTTTATATAGTCATTTTGATGAGCATGAGTGAGGTTGGATGTTATGAGTGCTGATGGTCCATGGCAACATTGTTGAATGCAGCACTGGCTGTATGTTTGCTTGTAGCATGTTGGCATCCGTGTCAGAAGCTGAAGACAGAGAACTACAGGTTCAGCTGCTTGAGTTCATAAAGAATTAGTAGTCTTAGGTGGAGTTGTAAGTATTTCTTGTCTTGTTGAACACTGTCCCACTGCAGTGACCATGTGCAGCTTTGTTGAGTCTTGTGTCACTTTCACATCATAAAATCATCATGGATTCCCATGTTTGCCAATTGGGCAACTGAAGATAGTTTTATATTTGCACAGTTGGTCGGATGAGGGTTTAAATTACTGTGCAACATAGCACACTTTCATGTCCAGGTTTCCTCATCAATGTGACAACTTAAATGTTGCCATGAGCTCTTTACAAGTTGTGGCAGGAAGTGCAGACTTGCATTTCCTCCCCAGAGGTAAGGGGAGGGGCTAGGAAACCATTAAGAACACCTGTGAGATGGGGGAAGAGGGAGATTTTTTTTCCCCATTCAAACAAAAGGCAACATGGAGGAGGATAAGAGGAAGCGAGGCTCAGCAGGAGTAAGCCACAAATATATAAGTTGGGAAGGATTTATACAAGCAAAACAGGACCAAAAGCAACCCCGGATTGTGTGTAAAAGGCAAGCAGATGTCTTTGGCGCGGCACTCGGAGCTATAGCTGGTCTGGGCTTAACAATCTACAGATAAGTGGTATCTGCCTGTCTCTCTCCAGGCTTCTTCTCCCCTCTCAGTACTGTTTTCAACCTCCCACTGGATCCAGCAAACCCTCTCCCCATACCCGGTCTCCATCTGCCCCATCTACTCTATCACACACACACACACACACACACACACACACACACACACACACACACACACACACACACACACACACACACACACACACACACACACACACACACCTGCATACATATTTTACAAAACTGAATTGAACTTCTGGACAATTTGAACAAGACTGAACTCTTTAATCTCTCCCCCATTCACACCCATACACATATACCCACACGAGTTTATTTTGTAGCTAGGGCTATCTGCTAGCGGGACTTTTGTTTGGTAAACAGATACTTTTAAATTTACACCTTTTATCTTTTTCTATTTAAAGAAAAGAGTGACGGGTTGACTTATGCTCCTGTCTGGCACCCAACTTTGCATTATATGAGTATCAGTTTTCAGCCCCTACGCTACAAAGTTGTAAACTGGTAAAGTTGCTCCAATTTGACACGGGCATAGTGTTATTATCACAGTGAGGTTGCCAGATTTGCTAAATCATGCTTGTATACCAAATCATGAGCTGGTCACTGACTGTGTCTGACCACATAAACTACAGTAGGAGACACTGCACAGATGCAAACTGTGATTTGTAAAGAGATCCAGCATGTAACGCCCCCTAAAACATTTCTGATTGTACACAGAATAAAAAAATCACATACAACATGTTAGTTAGTGAGTTTAGAGGTGTTGGTAAGCGTATTCATAGCCAGGCTAGCTCCATCAGCCTGCTTACAGTGTTTAGGCTAACCAAGTCCAGCTCTGTAATTAGGACAAAAACGTGAGATTAATATCAATATGAACATATAACACTCAAAATGCCTTTAAACTGAATAATGTAGGCAGACCAATGCACCAACGCACTCCTGTCCACGTCCTGATTGGCTCAGATCAACACAGGACCATCTGTACAGTTTTGTAATAACTTTTGGCAGCACTGAAGCAGATCAGATCATCTTCAGTCTGCATTGTTTTTTTGTTGAAAGAGGGCGTATATTTATGTCTTTTGCTTTTCATCATCTATTTTTGTGTATCTAATAATTGTGTTCTATTTGTAAATTTGTGTCATTCTGCAGGATTTGAAGAGAGTGCTGTCCTTCCCACCATACCCCGGTGATTACCTGCATCCAGTGGTGTATGCCTGCACAGCAGTCATGCTGCTCTGTCTGCTTGTCTCCATCATGACCTATATTGTCCACCACAGGTGAGAAGAACATGTAATAAAGAACAGCCTCACATTTTAAAATCAATGTTTTAAAATCTCACATATACTGTACATTGAAAGAGATAATGGTCACTGTCAAGACCTCAGTATGCTCCTCTTCTATCAGTGTGTGGAATTGACAGTGATGCCATCTGACAGTTTCCTACCAGCTACAATGCCCACTTCATGCAGGGAATGGCCAGGTGTATGCAGGCTTGAAAGTGTCTTTACTTTTCATGGGAACAACTGAGTGCCTTCAACCATTCTGGTCACTGTGACCACTTCAGCCTTCAGACGTGGTCGGACAACACGCTGCTCTGTTTAAAGCATACTGAGGTCTTGAACATTCCTCCTGTTCATACTGTGATACAGTGATTTCCACCAATCTGTTAGAGCTATAGCAATATTTATATTTATAAGCAGTTTTCTGTTTTACCAGCAAAATTTTGTTATTGTTGAACCTTGTGAGGATGGTGGGTGTACTACAATCATTGAAATAGTTATTTATTTTGGCAGTATGGTGCATGTAAAGAGAGAGATGGATGATGGTAGAGCTGCAGGATTCCAGGTAACAGTGTGAATTTGAACCAATTAATGGTGTTGTAGTAGTAGTTTTAGAGAATCTTCTGAATCTGAATAGGTTAATTGTTAATTGTTTCATGTGTTGAGGTTCTGTAAGTAAAATAGTGTGTCATCTGTGTATCGCCTTATTTTATGGTCTGTAGACTGCTGCAGCAAAAGGTTCAATGGAGCAGCTGTGGCTCAGGAGATAGAGTGAATTTTCTTGTAATTGGAGGGTTACTGGTTCGTTTCCCAGCTCCCCCAGTCCAGTTGAAGTGTCCTTGGGCAAGATACTGAACTCCAAATTGCTCCCAATGGCTGTGCCATCTGTGTGTGTGGATGGCAATTTGAATAGGAAACGCTGTATCACTCCTGATGACCAGTTGGCACCTTGAATAGCATCAATGTGTGAATGGGTGAATGTTACAAGTGTTGTAAACGCTTTGAGCGATCAGTGGACCAGAAAAGTAGTGTATGAATAGCATGCAAGAAACCACTGGAAAGTATAACATTTAGGCCTTCAATAAATAATATATTTTTTTAAACAGACGTTTGAATTAAGAAATCATTACGCTACATCTCATTACACTCACATGAATGCTTCATTTGTCACTCTTATACACAGGTGAATGTTACTTTTTCCCTTCAATATTTCTCATGAAGATGATTGCAGTGTGACGGTCCACAGTAATACAGCATTCGTTTCTACAACTCACTTTTGTGACTATCTAGCAGTGAATACATAGTAGGTAAGAGGGCATCCATCTTTGTAACTTGTAACTCTCTTCATCATTTGCAGTGTGATCCGCATCAGCAGGAATGGTTGGCACACACTCCTCAACTTCCTCTTTCACACGGGGCTGACATTTGGAGTTTTTGCCGGGGGCATCAATCAGATCAACTTCCCTTTTGTGTGTCAAATTGTAAGTTGTTGTTTTCCTACTTCCTCAGCATAGTGTTATTACTCAGCGCTTTAAAATGTGTTCTGCACTGTGATGGTCCCAAGAGAACTGAAAGCTTCCTCAGTTGTTGGTTAAGCAGTTTCAGACAGCTTTAAGGTCACTGGCAGCTATAGGCTTCAAAGCCAATGTTCACTGAGTGTGAAGTTAAATCACTACCATTTCTTTACTCCATGAGCGAAAATTGTTGAGGCTTGCTATTTTCTGGTTTCTATGTTCAGGCTGCTCATGTGTAAACTTTGTTCTGGCTCAGAGATACAGATGCCTGTTAAAGTTATTCAACCCCACTGGACTGTATTTTTTCTTCGAGAAAAGACGAAGAGCCTACGGCAACACTAGCAGCTCTGTGAGGTTGTATTTAGGCACAGTGTCTCTTTGAGCTAAAAGCTAACATTAGCATGTTATCTGCTCACAATGGTAACGTTAAGAGTCCTATGAACTTATATAAAGAAATGGTCAATTCAGACTTTTTGGAAAAGTTGGTGCAGATTTGCACATTAGAGTCTGTTTTGTGTTGTTAGGTTACCACCACAAAGGAACATAAGCTCACTGCATACACTCAGAATGTTCTTTTCTGGTATTTGACATGTCGTTGATGTAGACTTTATGGTCACCTACTGGGCTGGCATGCCTGTATAACCTTTTGGAATCATTTTAACATCCAGACACAGAATTTTGTAAAATGAAGGTCCTGTGGACAAAAATAATCCTCACACGGGTAGACAATGAACTAACCAATTAATTGTAATTGAGAGCAGCTCTGCCCAGTAAAACATCTAGTAGGTAGCAAAGAAACATAGTTTAACCCTCCTCATGAGCCCTGCAATGAAAATTTTGCCTGTTAATTGTGCTAGATGAAAAATCAGAAAGTTTCTACAAATCATCCTGTATGTAGCATAGATGACTGTGGCTAAAAGTCCTAATTACTTTACAGCAGTTTCCTGAACATTCAATGATTTTGTATCTGCGCAGCCTTTCTGTGTTCTAACCAAAGTGAATCATGAATTAAATATGATCACAGTATGAGTGTAGTTCAGTGCATTAATTAATTTAGTGCAAAAATAATTGAATAAAGCAAAGCAACACACTGACTCTCTGTACCTTGTGATTCAGTGGACAAGTTGTAAGGACCTGTTTATTTGATGACCGTGCTCATTCATTCAGTCCTCTGCCACTTTCTTTACATAATATTGTGACTATTTAGTTAGCAGCATGATGCAAAAATAATTGGTGGTATGGTGATCTCATGTACAAAACACTAATGCACAGACATGGTAATTTGGACAATGAATTCATACTGCTTTAATGATGTTTACATCGCTATCTGTGTTAGGTTGGCATCGTGCTCCACTATGCCTCTTTGTCTACTATGCTGTGGCTGACGTTTACTGCTAGAAACCTCTTTAAAGATGTGTCCGAAGACCCACTTCGGACCAAGGACAGGAATGGGCCAGCCCAGACTCGCACCAAACCAACTGTCCTCAGGTAAGTTGTAAGTTAGTAAGCAGGCGTTTTTGTGCACAACTGGGCTGAGCGATGTTCTGATTAAATCGTTCAGACTTGCAAAACATTAACAACAGTACTCAGTTACTTGATGCTGCCCCATTGGCTCACCGTGTCAACACACACATCTCAGTGCACTGAATTATTTTCAAGACGTTTCCATCACTTATTAGTGGTAGTTTGCACCACCAAACACAAAGTACAGCTGAGGCTGATGGGAATGTCATTAGCTTTGCAGGTGTTTGGTCATGAACCTAGGTTTTGGACAAATTTAAATTTTGACCTGATGGTAGTGCTCGATTTAAAAAGTATCACCAAAGTCATTCAGTCAGATTCATCTTCTGGGCGCCAGATGTACCAGATTCATGGCAATCCGTTGCATCTGGTGCCCAGATGAGATAGCTGGATTTTCTTTTGCCTCTCTGTTACCATGTAAAATCCCCAAGCCAGCATCAGTGTTATTAATTATTAATTTTCAATTTTTTTTTTTGTTGTCGTTGCAGATTTTATCTTGTAAGTGATGGAATCCCTCTCATAATTGTTGGAATTACAGCAGCATTTGGTATGGATAACTACGGCAGCAGGGATGATGCTTTGTAGTAAGTACTCATAATTCCTGAATAATCGTGTTTTCATTCATTGTTTAATGAATAGAAAAAAGAAATGTTAATTATTTTGTCTTTTTCAGTTGTTGGATGGCATGGGAACCAAGCCTGGGAGGTTTCTATGCCCCCATGGGTCTTCTGGTCTTAGTCATGTGTTTGTACTTCTTGTGCACCTACATCCAACTGAAACGCCACCCAGAGAGGAAGTACGAGCTGAGACTTCTGAGTGAGGAGCAGCAGCAGTTATCATCCAGTGAGTCAAACCATCGCTGCCACCCTGACACTGGGGGAGCTTCGGGGCTTGCTGGGGACTGTCCGCCATTTGCAACTGGCGTGTCAGTTCTGGCCAATGAGCACTCATTTAAATCTCAGCTCCGGGCCACAGCCTTCACTCTCTTTCTGTTCCTAGCTACCTGGGCTTTAGGAGCATTTGCAGTATCACTGGGACATTTCCTGGATATGATATTCAGCTGCCTGTATGGGGCTTTTTGTGTCACTCTAGGACTCTTCCTTCTCATCCAGCACTGTGCCAAACGTGATGATGTATGGCACCGCTGGTGGGCTTGTTGTCCATCTAAGTCCAAGACCGAGGACAGGAATGGGGAAGGACAGAGCCAGAGGCAAGAGCTCCATCAGCCACACTGCCACCTGAGCTCCCCGTGCTCAGGCAAGCAGCCACTACTCTCTCCTCAACTTGTGCAGAGTTCTTACAACAAAATGACACCTCCTCCACAGAGCCCCACACCCAATCACACAGGTCCATGCTGCGTAACCATGATGGGTCCCATTTCCCAACCCCATCTCACCTATCACTGAGTCAGTACCCTCACCACGACCACAGACACTTTCTGACGAGCTTCCTCGTCCAACTCTGCCTCTACAGAGCTGCCTTAATAACAGAACAAAGTCACGCTCTTTCAATCGTCCACGGCCATGCCTTCAGGACTACCGTTCTCACATGAATTCCATCAGTATGGATGGGAGTGTGCTTAGCTCCCACCTGGACAGTCCTCATGCTGCATACCACCTTGATGGCTCACCTCTAGTTTCCAACAGCCCACACCCAGACCTCCAGCTTCCCTGCCCCAGCCCTCACTTGGACAAGCAGCTGGCTTCCTCTCACAGTTTGCCACGCCAGACCTCCTGTCACAGTGTACAAGACTCAATGACTTCCTGCCGCAGCCACACACACAACATGCATGACAGCATTACTTCCTGTCACAGTCTCCTCCTGCCCTCTCATGGGGTCCACACCTGCCAGTGGCGCATGTACAGTTCAGCTGATCACTCTTCCACTACAAGTTGCTGTGAGAAACCTGATGCATTCAACTTGCAATATCAGCAAGACCCCAACACATACAGCTGCATGTCAAAGACAACTGACAAAGAAAAGGATACTCTCTGCGTAGAGGTGGAGCAGCAAGGTTTCCCAAGAAATACTCTGCCTCGACAGCATGCCACTGTCAACCGACGAGGCACCATTGGCCGAAATAGGAGCCTGCAAGAAGACAGCCTGTTTGGTTCTGATGCCACAGGAAACATACGAACTGGCCCATGGAAGAATGAAACCACCGTATAGTTCTATTATGCTTGTACTTTCCACTCCAGCAGCCCTGTAACTGAATCACCCCGTAAATGTTTGGGTCTCAATGCCTTCAGCTTTGTCCTTAAAGCATAGGTTGAGTTTTCGGTGAGGCCTTCAGTCCTGATGATACGTCAGTACCCTTTATGACAAACTTATATTCAAGTGTGTTACTAATCAGTTTTTATAAAAAATATTCAAATGCAAGAAAGGTTGAATTAATGTTGAATTAATTCTTTGCTCCATGCAGTTTAAAGTTGCAATCAGTATTGTATGGCTCTCAAGAGACACTTTAGCTCAGTAGTTTAGTTCGGTCACAACAACAAAGTTGGGACCTTTTATTCTATGGAGTTTGTATCAGCTGCTCCACAATACTTCAAATACATACAGGTCAGGTAGATAGAATAATCTTACTTAGAAGACTTTACTGATTAAAAACTTTGGAAAACCAATGGAACACATACCCAAACTTAATGTGCATAAATCTATTTTCAAAAAAAAATGTCCAAATACACCCAAAGACAGACTAAGGATATAGGATAGAGGTGATTGCGAGTCCACTTGGATCCCCTTAGGAATCAGACATATTGATATACAGAAATGAGACCTTCCGACAACACCATGGTACCTTATCTAGTTAGACTGAGTTGCGTCTCAGTTACTAGAAACTGCATTGACCTTTCCCTTGACCAAGAAACTGGAATTACACCATTGTCTGTATCAGTTCAACCAACTAATCAGTATCCATATCTATACTTGGACTGGTGGCGTAAACCAGACATGGATGGGACTAACAGAGGTTGCCAATTTAAGCCTGAAATTGATATGGGCTCATCAGAAGTTGCTATATACTGTATATCAGAAAACTATTTACAGAACAGCTTTATTTTTTATAACTATTATTTATTTATTTATTATTCTATATTTAAAGTTTATTAGAAAATGCATACTGACATATTTCACTCTGATGATACATTATCGTTTTAGCCGAGTACTCGCTCAACTTATATTTGGACGACCCAAAACTGACCTCGAGAGAGAAAACACCAACACAGGTAGCCAGAAATGAATGGACGGGCATGGCCGAGAAGCGCAATACATCGAGTCATTAGATTAGACTGAATATAATTTGAACCTGCCCTGACTCAGGTCCCCAGTTGGGTCAAGAATGCCAGAAACTAAGTCAATCTGTAAAGACTTACTTAAGAACTGAAATGAAAAACACTGGGATTTGACTTTGAACCTTAATGGCTAACGTACATAGCATCTGACGATGTCACATTCTGGCTCCATCACAGTTGCTGCAGATGATCTGTTTGTGTGTCCTGGCTAGAAAATGCTATGTTGAGCTTCATTACCAAGCTGCCTATCTGTAGATGAAATCATTACTGTACACTAACACTGTACAAACATCATCACCAGACTACAGAATAAACATGCTGTAGGATCAGTTATATTGACATTTAAAAAATGAGCAACAGAAGGTAGTCATTCATGTACTGTCACAAAGCATCTGTTGCCATCTAAATGACTTGTTAACATGTATTTATACTTGTAAAACACACAAAGTGTTGGCAAAATAACTAACATATATTATTGATGTGGCTGCTGAGAACAGATGCTCTGCTTCTGAAACGTTTTTTGTACATTGAACCTGCGATGGAGCCATGACCAAGCCGGATCTGATGTACAGCTGCTTATCACCGAGATAACATCTGACAACATTTGATTGATATTATGCAAAGGTGGTAAAATATTACTGGTTGCACCTTTAAATACTTGGATTAATCATTAAAAAAAATCTATATTTGTTAATGTTATTACATTTCTCATAGCATTGCTAGACACAATATAATTTTATGAGTGGTTACACATGTGAAAACACTTTTGAATCAGTGTGAGCATGTGTGTGTTTTTTACGTGTGTAACTGTGCATGAGTAGGTACATACAAATGTGGTGTGTTTGTGCTCTATGTGTTTATGATTATGGATCCACCCTTGCAGAATTTTGCATTTATTTACCTTGATAAATATCATTTATGAAGCCTATGAAGATTTTCTATGGAGACACTTTATGTATGCTGCCAAATGGAGTCCAATAGACTCTTGTCTGACAAATATTGCACTAGTATGTACTACAGTAACCCTCACATGGTGAGATCATAATTCCAAAAAAAAAGTGCAATGTGCTACAAAGCACAAACTCTGTATAGTGCCAAAATGATGTGCCAGCTTTCACTGTGATGATGAGAAACTACACACAACTCATTCTCAACGAGTTTTTAGAGATCATACAGTTTGTAGCATCATACAAACTTGAACTCAGGTTTTCAAAAATCATCAGCAACCCTTTCAAGTCGTTCCAAAAACTTCCATATGTTTTCACCACTGAGTTGTTTCATGACGCTACATTAATTAAGGCGGCTCATTTTCTGTTTCATAAAGCAGTTAAATGAGTCTGTTTGCCAGTGTGACAAGCCATCAGTCAGACTGAAACAGTCTTCTACACAAACACACTTATTTACTTTCTGCCTGAGAAATACGAAGACAGATCAACCCCATGTCTGTGTGTTAAGTGTGGAGCTAAAGCCAGGAGGTGATTAGCCTAGCTTAGCGTAAAGTTCAGGCCCCCTAAAGAGTTGTCATGTTTACATTTTTGTTTGTGTATGCATTAAAAAATAAATGTGTGTTAATTAGTGAGCTAATCACCTCCTAGCACCATACTAGGGCAGTGAAAGGTGTATCAAAGGTGCATCTTGGGAATAGTAGTTTGACACAATAATCTTAAGAGCTTTTAACCCCATCTCACAGCCTTCATTAACAAATTCAAATTGACCGTGATATGTAGTGAATCATATTTGTGTCACCTTTTTGAGCACATAATGGGACATGTTTAGCACAGAAAAATAATGAAAGCAGTTTTGTAGAGAAATGATCATGTAAAGAATTATGTGCTGTGTTATGTGTTCTCAGACTTTTGCTCAAAATATTCCATAATGCATTTAGAAACAAGACACAAATATAAAGCCAGAAAGATGCAGTTACAGAAAGAGCTAGAGAAAGTTAGGATTATTTTGTCAGGTCTGATCCTGGTTCAGTTTTCTAGGATCACTGAAATCAGGCTTTTCACAGTGAGCCCCGCTTCTCCGAGTCGTCTTTATGAAACACCTCTCTGGTTCATGGTATTTATTGGCACAAGTGGAACAAGTGCAGAAATCGCTCAGTAAAACTCATCCATACATTTTAATTTACTTCATGGCCATAATCAGGCCTCCATACCAGAACTAGTGTTACTTTAAAGAGTCATATCACTCTGCACAGTGTATATTGTAAGTTAAACACAGATGTTCACTTATATTTCAACATATCCCAGTTTGATGTAGGCGTAGGTGTGATCATCTACGGAACTAACCCTGAGCCTGACGTTGATGACTGTGTACATGTGATGTGTCGTCATGTCCCACTGTTGCGACAGCTTGAAGCCTCGTCCCAGACCGAGGACGGGTTCACCTGTTAGTGTTGAAATGACACTGAAGGATGCTGTCCAAACATGAAAACATTTTAATGTGAAATTTTTTATTTCTCACTTCAGTTGTGGATTTTTTTTTTTTTACACTCGACAGTGTGATGAAACAACGTGACACCTTGTAAAACAAAGGGAGTACCAATATGAGCACTGTGTTGTCTGCACTAGAAATAAAGATTTACTGTGATACACTGCATGAGTCATTGTTCTCTTTCTGTAACAGGCTGTAGCTACCATCGAGGAATCTCAGCTCTTTTTTTCCCCAGGGAATTTGGCAGCTTCATCCTGGGGGAGTGAGTTACGTTCTACAAATTGAAAAACATACTGTGTATTTTCTAGGCGGATCCTGTATTTTTGGCCTCAATACATTTAAATTGTATTTTTCATTTAGCCCCAAAAAAGAAAGAATGCCATAACTGGAGCTGGATACACACACACACGACCAGAATATGTGTATTGTGATAGCCCAAGTCCTTAACACAGTATACGCGTTGTCCTGGCCTTCCTCTATTTCCTCTCTCAGGTCATTGTCTGACCTCAGCCCCTCATTGAGGGAATGTTGTCACCTGTTTGGAGCCTTCACAAGCTGTGTGATTTCAAAGTGGCTCCGGGAGAGAGTGAGAGGAAGTCACTGTAAAATTAGCTCCTAAGTCCTTTCCTAACCACTTTTCCTTGACCTCGATGGAAAACGTCACAAGGTCAAGGAAAGATGCGAAGGAGAATTCATAAGGAGTTAGGAGAAGATGACTGCGGTGTTCAGAGAATCCGGCTGCTCTTACACTAGATTACGTCATGATGTGACAGTGAATGTTATTGACGTGATCTGTGGTAAAACTACAAAGTCCAGAAGATGGACTACAAAACGCTTAATCTGAGATACTTACTAGATACTGCCCGTGCACTCTGAGAGTGTTGTTTCACGCAGGAAATATAAACATGGACAACCCGGTGAAAAATATGACTTCATCATCAACGTCAGAATTCAAATAATAAATGAATATTGTCCACCTGTCACAGAAGTCAAATGAAGTGTTTGTTACGCTGGTATGGTCGCTCACCCTCCTGTCCACTCATATAGAAACATATTAGCAAGTTATGGCAAAGATATATGAATAATCAGCAACGGTAACTTCATGATGATCTGCAGGACGCTGGATGTCACCGTTAGAAACAGTTTTTACTCTGTGTGTGAACGCAGCTCCACAGTCAACAACAGAACACACTTCATGATCAAAGTTTTTACATCACGTCAACACGTATGTTCATATTCACACGCTCTCTCTC
The DNA here is from genome assembly GCA_036365135.1 of Miichthys miiuy. Classification (NCBI taxonomy): domain Eukaryota; kingdom Metazoa; phylum Chordata; class Actinopteri; family Sciaenidae; genus Miichthys; species Miichthys miiuy. The sequence goes on along the minus strand of CM071623.1, from coordinate 3,180,830 downwards.
TGCTGCAGTCTGCATCACACTGTTTAGATAAATTAATGTTTTTTTAATGGTGTATCCTATGCTAAAGGAGATAATAAAGGAAGCATTGAAGCTCCTTTCCTTTACAGTTTGAGAATTCAAACAGCTCTTATCATACGCTACGTTAATACTTCCGGGTCAGTTAGGAACCTTCCTAAGCAAAATTGGCTATTCGAGTGCACCCATTGGCTGTGTTTAGTTAAGCCTTGGTTCATGTTACACATGTTTAAGTTAGCACCTACAGTTTCATAGCACCCAACACTCACGCTTCACTGACTTAACTCAGAGCAGTTTGCTCTACTTAATAAATTATTTAGTGGTTGCTGTTGAAAAAATGATGTAGTCACAATATCTGTATGTGGAGGTAATATTGAAAGCTCATAAGACAAACGTGTCCAAACATTGTAACTAGCAGAGCGCATGTTGAACTATGAGGCTGCCTCAGTTCTGTTTTTCTGTTCAACATTAGGAACTCATGTTAATTAACATACAAGTCAAACTTTCATTGAGAGTATATCTCATTAGTTGTCACAATATTGCTGATAGAAACTATGATTCAATTGTTGCTTTTGTTTAGGAAACTTAAAGACTGACGATGGGGAGGGGTTTTGTCCTCTCAGACGTGGGCAGATGATGAAAGTATGATTTGGGCTCAGACACGCATACATGGGTGAGAAGAGCCACTGCTATTTACCATATTGTCTCAGTCACATGGTGGCTATTGTTCTATGGTTTGGTTATCAAGCTCCAAAAAGAATATCTAATACCGGTCTGTCATGATATGTTTATGATTATACTTGACTAAATGCTTTGGTTTCCTTCCTCTCCTGCCCCATCACTGTCTTCTACTATGTATTCATTGTGTGAACAAATCAAGACTAAAAGACTAAAAGGCAGACAGAAAGAAGGAGGGAAAATGAACACACCATCGCAAGAAAGTTAGTGTTTTCGATGAATGGTGTGTCTGTGCTCTGGGTACAATCACATACAATTAGCCAGTCTGCCCAAACTGTGAACTGAGAGCACTGGGGGAGTGTTAGTGTTTGTACCACAGGAAGAAGAGCTTTACAGGCCCAGGGCGTGGAGGATTACAGACAGTGGAGGGGAGATGGTGTCATGCCAGAACAGGAGCTGGGTGAGTGGGTAATGTAACTTGACTTTGCAGCTTCTGTTGTGCAAAGTCAAGTCAATGTTGACTCGCTAGTTTTTGATCATAAGTAATGTAATCAGAACAAATACTCGAGTTCAGCTACCCATATTTACCACAGTGGGATTACACTCTGAAAGTGGGGGCAACAAATCACAGAAATACTAATTTATATGCAATGTTGCTTTAATTCCCTCAATTCCTGCAATTCACAGAGTTGTGAATCCATGAGTTTGCTCTTCATATTGAGTCAGTCACATTCACTCAGTGATACATTATGTGACTAAACATTTAGAAGAGATTTCATGTTTCATATTTACAATCCGTGGGGCTGTTCTCACTTTAATTCCATTGATGTTGAGAGGAAAAGTCTTCAGCTCTTGTGTTTTGCGATGATAATGCTCCATGTAGTGGTCTCCTCCATCCATCCATCCCATCCCCCCGCACGGTGCTCTCCTCCACAGCCACGGGCCACTGGCCTAAACCACTTCAGCAGCAGAGAAGTCAGAAAAATTATGCAGACATCCCTGATGTGAACATGACCTATTTTGAAGCCCTACAGAAGCCTGCAGACCTGGCTGTCTTCCCGCTGCGTTAGCCTATTGCCTGCATCTGCCTACATGACATACACACAGATTTTCATTTAGTTTTACATTACACTATTCATACCTAATTATTGCAAATTTTCTGCACAAATATCCAATCTTTCTGCTGCGCTGCCTTCCCTTTGGACATGTAGCTCTACTCATGAGACCTCTTTCCTTTTAGACACAATATATTTCCACTCATTCTTTCAACCTTCGATATTTAGAATACAACTAAATATCTTCAATTCGAGTGAGCACGTCACATCATTTAGCAATGATTTGATATTTATATTTAATTTGTAAGGTTTATTTCAGTCTGCTTTAAATTAATTTTCCTTTAAGAAGCACCACAGTGTGTATAATAGATAAATATATACAATGATATGAAGAAATACATCAAAGCCGGTGTGTGATGCAGGAGAACGTTAATGTGAAATCCCCAGTGTGAGCGTTTACACCACAGTCAGGTCCCTCATCACTGTGTGATCCCTACATACTGTATTATTTCATTCTTTATTCATCACTGAAATTAAATATTGATGTGGAATTGATCACACTAAAAAATTTTAGAGCTTATGAGATTAGTTGATTGATCAGTAGGTCAAGTGATGGAAAATGTAGTGATGATTTATTGATATTCTGAGCGTTCACGGGCAAATGACAAACACGAGACAAGAAGCAGTCCAGTTCTTATTTTAAAGCAGAAATAATCTTCAGAATCTTAAAGAAAAAATATATATTAATATTATATATAACAATATGAGTTAATATAAATATCGACTTGAAATTGATTACACTAAAACATTTTAGAGCTAAAGTGATTGATAATTTAGTGATAATTTAATTTCATTTGTTTAATTTTTATTAGAAAAAAATGACAGAAGATATGGACATAACAGACATACAGACAGTAACATAAAACAGTTATGATGTTGTATATCTGTGAATAGAGTTTAGATTAAGATAAGTAAAATCTGTGTGTGATCTGTCACCATGTACTTCCTCATGGTGTGAATTGTTGAGTTGAGTAAAGAGTGCAGTCTAGACCTGTTCTATATGGATATCCTGAGATAACAACTGTTATGATTTGATGCTATAGAAATAAAATTGAATTCTTAATTAATCAGAGGGCAGTTTTTTTTATTTATTATTGTTGACATAAACAGTTCACAATTATGATGTATAACGGACATCTGCGTGCTGTGTGTGAGGTTCTTAGAAAAATCCTGAAGGTTCTAATGAATCAGTCTTAAGTGTTGGTGTGTTGGAGGATGTAGTTTGTGATGCTGTTGAACTGAAGTGCATCGTACAGAAAGGTGTGTTTTATTTAGTCTCCCCTCACTGATATACATGTTGTTTTCGACTACATTAGTTTTACCTAGATGGACCTAATAAACTCACAATCTGTCATTTATTAATGCATACAAAAGTAATAACTGGAGCTATAGTAACTTAGAAAGATTAATAAGATGATCTTTCTGCTAATGAGTTATATTAACGCATACCTTTTAAGACCTTTAATAACGACAACATCTTTTGGATTATCACATTTTCACACTTAAATATTCTGCATACTGTGAACTTTTGCACACTGACTAGTGAATACTTATAGCTTTTTTTATTTTGTACATAAATTTATGTTTGCTAGTCACTTGACTTTTATTTTTACTAACACTTTTACTTGATGTTTGTTATGTACCAAAACACCAAGGTGAGTGCCACGTAGTGAAAACCTACATGGTAATAACCCTGATTCTGATTCTGAAGTGATCGTACACAAATCATCCATTCAGTGTTCAAATCATACGAATGTTTGGTTTATTGCTCAGCCTACTCATTACTCCTGGTTATAGAGGCTCAGTTCAGACTCATCTACAATATGCCAACATCAATAACACATGACTTATATCCACAGAAAACTGAACCTGTTGTATAGAGCAAATTATTAAACTGAATAAACTTCATAAGGAGCCTCTAACAGATTGTCTTGTGCTGCCCTCCTGTGGATGTTTCCAGAATAAGACCAAAATCTTTTTTTTTTTTACCTCTGTGCTATATTAAGCATTGAAATATTAACAAAGGAATGTTCTCACTAATAGGTGTGCCATAATTTGTGATCATTTATTAGTGGAAAAACAAAACAAAACAACAGCTTGTTTCCATAAGGTATGTACATTTATTAGAGGAGAGTGCACCACTACGTTGAACAAAAGAATACAGTACACAGTCAACCTGCCAAAGGACATTTGAGGCACTTAGCATGAGGAAAGATTGAACAGCCTGCTGGACAGGAACAGTTTACTGTACGTGATGAGTTCAGCATTCGAAGGTGTGAAACGTATCAGCTAGTTTGTGGTCAAGCATCATCATCATTTTAACAGCTGAAGGGGCGAAACAGGGAGTGAACGGTCAGTTTTCTGTGTGTTTAAATTAAAATGGATTTCAGTGATTGTTCACTTTATATTTTTAGGCTCATAAACTGACAAAAGCTGATCGAGTAGTGTATTCCCATAATGAGTGGTTTCTAATTATCACAGTGCAGAACTCATTTGTACAGTTAGAAAGCCCATCAACAATACTCTAAAATTTTGTGATAAAATCCAATAGTTCTTTGGCCTGAGAGCAGCGAAGAGGAAGGAGAAAACAAAGAGGAAACAAACACAGGGCTGTTTACACACTGTACACTTCATGTACATATCATGTAAAAAATGAAACCATGTCAGACCGAAACAAACAAGAACCCAGCGGAAACAAACTGAAAGAAGACCTGCTTCAGACTTCATTTGGTGTCTGCATCCATTTGGGCTGGGATCAATTCAAGCTGTCTGTGTCAGGGAGGGAGTTACAAAATCAGTGGGCTGAAAAGTAGTTCATACAACATGTTATTGTTAAATTATTACATAAAATATGTACTCATTTGTGTCATGATTTGATTAACTCTCACAGAACTGTGCTGTTGTTACATTTTATAATGCAGATGAGAAATTTAGTTTAAAAAAAACATCAAACTTGAAATCCCTCAACATAAAGATTAGATGGAACTATGAAGAACCTTTCTAATAAGTACGGTGTTTCTAAAATGTAGTTTAAATTGCAATCCTTGATTTGAAGAGAGAAATACTAACCACATATATACACTCAGATATGAGATAACTTTGAATGATGTTTGAGATTTTGCAGGCTGAATGTCAAGCCGTGATAATTCCCTCCCATAAAACAGAAGCTGTACGACACTTTAATGAGACTTGCACATTCACTTTGAATTGTACTGAAGGATAGATTTTTAAACAGCTTTTCACTGAGCTGGAAACAAAAAAAGGAAACTAATCAACTCGTCTTGGAAAAGAAATATTACGACCAAGGAAGTTAGCTTCCTGCAGCTGGCTCGGATGGTTTGATTAAAGGAATAGCTCAATGATTGTGAAATCTGCTTCTTTGCTCTCTGAGTGTGAGACGAGTAGATGGATATCAATCTCATGTTTGTCTGTGAAGTATGGAGTTGGAACGATCTGTGGTTGGAACTATGTGGTACCAACTCTACCTAAAACCTATTTTTACATTTCTGCTTGTGCACAGATTAAATGAAGATATAGAGATGGGTTGGTGGTTGTATTTAACTTTGGACAGAGCCAGGCTAGCTGTTTCCCTCCGCTTACAGTCTTTATGCTAAGATAGGTTGAACACATCAGAGATTGACATCAATCTCTGAGCGAGGGGAAGCTTATTTCACAAAATGCTGAATGATTCCTTTAAGAACATCTTGTGAACCAAGAGAAAGTTGAGTGTATGTTTGGTTTCATTGGTAAGAGTATCAGTTGAATGTAGGTACTGCTCATGCTACGCTTACAGGAGTTTTACTTCAGGGAATAAACCTAATTTAGAATGAAATGCCCTGCTGTTGACTTAAATGAACATTTAGCTACTGCTGGTGAAAAGTGTACCTTCAGTAACTAGAGGCTGGCTGTTTCAATTTGAATGAAAAAATAAAACACATTAGCATGGCTTTGCATTGTTCAGTCATTTTTGCATATTGAACGGAAATAAACATTCATTCCACATTTCAATCATCCTGTAACACAATTGTCAAAACCCCCCAAAATGGTATTTCAAATGAACAATTAAACAAATGTATGTACAGACTCGATGATGACAGTGACCAGATTTACAGTATGACGTTAATATAATAAAAGGTGAAAGTTAATGCAGGGGCAAAATGCATGGGTTATGTTCAGGGTTCCTTCTACACTTAAAATGTCTATAGAGCATGAAAAACAAACATCACCGTAACTATTAGATCACTACTAAATGTATTCATCGTTTTATTGAAGCAAGAGAAGTTTAAAAAAGGCATGAAAATGCCTTTCCTGTGGTTTTATCTGCTTTATCGATGGATGCTCTTTGTTCTAAAGTAAATGTATGTCAAATGTTGTCACATTTTTATATACACCGTTATCTATTTCCTGTACAGTTTTAAAGTTTTCCTGTCACATTTTGTAGTTCCACTAAATGATTTGGGATTCGTGGTCCAGCCAACCCCTCCCTATCAGAGCTACGCCTTATTCTAAATCAGCATGAGCAGCGGGAACACGGGTTCAAGCTGCAAAAACATTGTTTCCATTTCCCAAAGTGCTGTGCTGTTGTCGTGGTTCAAGTGGCTAAATCTTTTGTGATAAACTGAATAATGGCCTGTTAGACAAAAGGGCATTTTTCACTATATTCTGACAGTTAGCTGAGCATTAATCAAGAAGTTAATCTGTAGATTAATCAATAGACAAGACAACTGTTGTAGTCCTAGTTTAACTAATATTATTGACATATGGGGTAGAATTACTCATAACCTCCACAATTAACAACTCTACTCTGACATCTAAAGGTTTTGGAAGTGGATGCCAAATCTGACAGATTCTGACAGATTTTCATATGACGTCTTTCTTGATTTTACCATCCTGCACCATTAAATGAATAAACACTTAAACAACCAAAAGAATTACAATCCGAACACAACTTGACAGGAAATGTTTGAAATTTATCAGTAAATTTGTTAATCAAATGTGGATTCACAACATGATCACAGGCAAACAAAAACACTGTTGCATCGAAACTGCATAGAGTGTAAAATGGGCTGATGAAAATTTTCAAGTACTGACAGAGAGCCATGACAACATCCCTGTGTAACTGATACAGGATTTCTCTTTTATAAAACCATCTATCAGCAACACTAGGCAGACTAAAGAAATTACTGTGAAAAATCTTAACTGTAGTCAAATGCATGCTACAAGTTGACAAAGTCCTGACAAGGAAACTGTAAACTAATCCTGACAATAAAATCGTGTAAAACTATATCCCATTTAATTAAAACATCATACAAAAAGGAATAATTTGGACCAGAACATTTTTTTAATCACAAGCGCAAAATAATTTGTCTACAAGCTTTAGAATTAAGCTATACAAATACAGTTTGCCTGTCCTCGTGCAGGGTAATAAAAGATACAAAAGTCCCTTAAACTAGGCCTATGCTTTTTGAAATTTATAAGCAAAAATGACAAACCAGATTAATATGAAATCACCTGAGTAATTTAAACCAACTCTGCATACAACCGTTGCTGACATTGTGCCCTCTTTCAGCTAGTCCTCTAACAATAACTCCTAATTACAGTGTACCATTTTCACAGCTCAATCTGACCTGTGCATGCATGATATAAAAACCATACTTGCAGTACATAATTTACCAGAATATGCACCTATGAAAAGATAAACTATGATTCACTTAAGAATATATATATATATTTACAGGAAAAGAAATTGAACAAAATGTATAGTGGAAGGTCATTAAAAAATATACAACTTCAACCATTTGTTCCACCTTAAAAATGGCAGAATATGAACCCATTTAAGGTGATGGAAAACTTTCAGAACAGTTTATTCCAGTCTCTAGTTGCCTCCATGAGGTGCCGCTGCCCGTGGCCAATCCAATCTTCTTGGCTGTTGAAGAGCCGACCACAAAACCAGCAGTCAAACACCACAGGTTCTTGTCTACGACCCGAAGTTTCAACTACTTCGTACTTTTTTTTGCTTTTTTTTCGTAGCTTCATTTTCAGGAGGAAACGCTCTCGGACAGAACTCCGAACTGGCCGAGGGCTTGGATCATCACTGTGAGATGACACACCTTTGGTCAAGGAAATCATCCCTTGAGCACCCAGGTCAGAGAGCGCTTGGACTGTTTTCTGAGACAGAGAGACCTTAGTAACAGCACCTTTATACCTGTTAACTACTTTCATGATATTGGCCACCTCTGGAATGTCAGCATCTGGATGATTGAGCACCACGACAGGTTGGTATCTACGAGGGCATTTGACCTGCTGTAGAGAAGTGAATGGGGCAAGTCTTAATGTCCTTTCTACGTCTTTGGCTACAGGCTCCCATAACACAGTAGTCTCTTTCTCAGTCAGTACTTTATTTGAGAGTCTTCTAGCTTTATGCACCGTTGCTGGAAGCTCATCAAATAATGGTTTCCTGCGCCGTTTCCTTTGGCTTGGAGGCCGAATTGGCCTTGGGGCTAGAATAGGTTTCTCCACTTCACATGTTGGTACCTTTACATTCATCTGAGAGGGTGAAATGCAAGATTCCTTGACATCTTTCTGTGCAGTATTTTGTATGGTGATCAATTTCTTTAGTCCATTGGAGGCATTTGCATTTGTTTTGTTTGATGACACCAGAAAACACTGGGTCTGAGGTCTGGTGGCCAGAAACAAAGGTTGATTGCTTGAGGTGGGAGCGCCGCTTGTAAGAATGCTACCGGTAGGAGTGACGATTTTAAATATTACCTTGTTCCCAGTAGTTTCATTGGTTTGGTTACATTGAGTCCCAGTCTTTGTGTCTTGGTTGTTCAACAGTAGGCCTGATTTTGGTGGAGAAATGTATCGAAGCAAGAATGCCTGTCGACCAGTCTGCAGAGTGCTAGGTTTGTCCGCAGAGCTCACTGGCATGGCTAGAACTGGCCTTGAGTTCAGTGGGAGTTGTGTACTTGCCAGTCTGAGGCCAGGAGTACTGGGGGTCTGAACAAATGGAACAGACCTCTGTACCAAGTAGCAAGTTGGCTGTGTCTTTGCTGTTTTATCTGTAGGTGCATTATGTGGCGTGCTTGAAAAGAGTACGGGACCCTTAAAACCTGGGCTGTTGATTAAGTAGTGATTTGAGGTGGTGCCAACACCTGGTTGAACAGCAGAGAGAAGGGTCGTCCCTTTTTCAGCAGCTCCTGCCTTTGGTGCTGCTGATACACCTATCCTCCTGCTGTTTGGAGTAAGGGTTAGGCCAGTAGGGTTACTTGATCTTTCTGACCCTGGTGTCATGTAAGATACATTGATCTGGGGATTTGCAGAATTAGTTATTAGTTTGAAACCTGGAGTGGCTTTGACCTGCACTGGCATGGCAAATCGATTCTCAGTAGTCCTCAAGAGCACTGGCTGCTTACCCTCTGGTAATTGAAGAATTCGTAGAGTCGTTTTTGTTTGTTTTGAAGAATCATTGCTTGAAGTTCCAATTCTTTCCTTATTAAGTTGTTGGGTAATGATTGCATCTGAGTGTTCCTCCACAAAACTACCCAAGGAAGTTGCACTATTCTTTGTTTCTGGCTGTTTTTTGGATATGGGAATGCTCTCATCCTCAATTTTGATAATATTGAAGTCTTGGAGCACTGACTCAGGATTTTCATCCTCAGTGAGAGGGTCATCAGCTGTGCTTTCATTAACTTCAATATCACTATCTGACAGTTTCTTCATGCCGTCCTGAGTTAACTCTTCTCCATTGCCACTTTCTGTGAATGATTCTGGAGACTCTGCCAATGTCAAGCTAAAGTGCGATGATTCGCAAATGCTTTCTTTGTCTGCTGAATGTTCATACATATTCTCAAAGTTTTGGGTAGTGTTAGGTGAGGTGTTGAATGTTTCCTTAGAATAATTGTGAAAAGTAAATACTTCTTGGTTTGGTGAATTTTGTGTGCAATTTTCTGAGCCCATGGCACTTTCTCTGCAGTTACCGGGAGTGGGTGGGGATGACTCTGATGGAGGTGATGGATTTGTCAAAAGCTTTTTAAAGTTTTGCTGGCCATTTTTATGTTTAATCTTAGTTGTGACCCTATCTGGTTTGCCCTTTTCTGGTGTACTCTGAGAAGACTGGTTATCATTTTCTATAGTGTGAAAAGAAGAGTTCCACTTGTGTTTGTCAATGAGTGTGTCTGTTTCTGTTTCAGCCATCGATAGCTCATCTGCAGCCCCACAGTTTTCAACAGTTTTTTGGGAGACTTGTTTGGAAAGCAGTGTTTCCTGAGTAACTTTTGAAGGTGAAGATAAACCAATGACTTTGCCAGAACACATTGCTGAAGTATTACTGCTTTTAAAACCACAATGACTGGTTGCATCAGAGTTCAGTGTTGCAGAGACTGAGTTACTATCAAACCCACTCCTCTCTGAAGAGGTTGCTTGACGTGGATGACTTTGGTCAGCCACGTGATCAAACTCATTTGACATTGGATATAATGTGTCTGCACATGTTGAAGATCTATTTAGTAAATGATTAGTTTCTTCCTCAACATCATCTCTATGTAGGCTGGAATCAAGGTTGCAAACAGAGGTTTCTTCCTCCTCAATCTTTACTTTTACTGCCATAATATCGTCTTGATCCATCTGTATGCAAGATCCACTTCTTGGAGAAACTGCAAAGCAATGTGACGTTGAGCTCTTGCTATCAGAGCATTCCCCATTCTCAACAGTGATTTTACTTCTATCCGACACAGGATTTGGTGCTGAGGAGCCCACATCTTCAACCAAAGATTGGTTCTGAGTAGATGAGTCTTGCTTTGCTGCTGGTATTACTTTGAGAACTAAATGTTTTTTCCCATCAACCATCTTGAATCCCATCACTTTGGTTGTACAGTTAGGGGGAAGAGAGATTTTGTTCTTAACCATCAGAACAGTCAGTCCATTAGGATTGGTGTGACTTGCAGCATCAGAAATCGCAGAGTTGTCACACTCCTGTAACATTACTGGCATTGAATGCTCTGAGTTATGAGAGGCTTTGCTCCAAATTTTGTTGTCTTTTTTTGCTAGATTCCCATCTGCAACATGATGGGCCTCCTCTAAGGATATCTCTGGTTTGATTAACCTGCCATTTTGGTTTGGTAAACTCCCAGAGAGACAGTTCAGTTTTGATACCCTCTGAGCCTCCTGCGATTCACCACTCTTTTTTAGCAAATGTTTTAAGCTTGCAGATGAGTTTGCTGCAGTGCTGCTGTCCTCTATACCCTTCCATGCATTCCTTCTCTCCATCTCCTCTTTGTGAACAGCTGTCATGTGTGTTTTAAGGTACTCGTTTCTTGCTGCACCATATCCACACATCTGACAACTAAATGGGAATGTACCCGAGTGAGCTTTAGTATGCTTTTGGTGATCCTCTTCGGTCAAGCTGATATGTCTGCATTTTGAACACTTCCAATGATTCTCATTATGATGATGGATGTGCTGGACAAATGTACCTGCATCCACAGTAGTAAACTCACACCAGTCACAGTTGAAATGTCCATTTAGACTGTGACACATGATGTAGTGTCTAGTGAGCAAAAGCAGAGAGTACTGAACATCATCGTTGCAGAGCTCACATGTAACCAAAGTATTCCTGTGCTCGATCCGATGCCGTTGAAGAGCAGGGAATTCGTGTGTGACAAAACTGCACAGGTCACAAGGGTATGTCGGAAGTGTTCCTTTATGAGCTGCTCGAAAATGTTTGAGGAGATCATTGGGGCTATATGTGGAAGCATCTTTACACACCGAGCATTCAAAGCTCAGAATTTTTCCAGAGAAAACAGCCCCCTGCTGAATTCTACAATGGGCCTTATTAAGAGAGAGTTTCTCTTTCTTGGTGGAACTCCCGTGTTCCTTAATAGAAGATTCTTCTGCATTATTGAAGAGTGACCCATCTGTCACTTCTCTGAAATGCTTATACACAAAGTCCTTTACCTTTTCTTTTTCATCCTCCGTTACTGATATGTTGCAGTTTTTGGCAGAATCATGAGGTATTGTGAGGTCTTCTTCCATAATTGTAAACCTGCAGATATCTGTAAGAGAACAAATCAAATGTGCTTTTCATTAATACAGGAAGAAGGATGCCACTTATTCTAAATGCATTGAACATTGCTGTAGTGCAGAAAAATAATACTAATGTATAATGAATTGTACAGAGCTAGTGCTGATCATGTTCATCATGATTTCATGGCAACTCAAACCGCACAGGGTTTGGTGTTGTATTTAATAGCAGAGGTGGGGCATCTTGAACACAGGAAATGAACACTTTTATTGAAAAAAAAAAAAAAAAAAGCATTAACAGGACAAAAACAGTAGATACCATTTCATACCTCAGATGCTATATATTGTGAGGCCATAACATAATCCACTTAGTAAGTTAAATACATAAAGACCTGGCTGGCTTAGATCTTTGGCCTTGGGGAAAAACAGTAAGGTAAGCAGCACATTTTCACATTAACCAGCTGATAGATCTATAAATTACAGGAACGCTGTGGTGCAGACTACGACTGCTGAAAGCAAAAATATTCCGCTTTCAAACAGGATGCATCTTAAAAGTTTTTACTGCGTTTAAAGTAACCGGTTTAGCTTCATTTAATAGCTCACAGATTCATGTCTGTTGGGGACAGTAAGTTCAGTGGCAGGTTGACTCTGCCAAGGTTGTAATTTTGTGTTCTTGTTTTTATTATTATTATTATTATTATTATTATTATTATTATTATTATTATTATTATTATTAAGTTCCAGGAACAAATCCAAGTAGTGGAGCAACAATGAGGTAATAATACAATGTACTAAGAGTAATTCACCACAAACACAGATAAAGCTAAACAATAATGGTGTCTGGTCACAAACTTAAGCTGCACACAACAAACTGAACAAGCAGTGATTATACTGTAAGATATTAGTTTTCGCACCATACACCTATATACTGTCTATATTCAACTCACTTTTATTACCACAGTATTGGAGTTGACAGACTTCTAATTATGACTTTAGATGTATACTTCTGACAGTGTCACTTATTTTAGCAGACTAAATTGCCCTCCCATTCATTTAAGTGGTGATAGTCCATTTAGGCTACAGCAGTGGTGGCTGCATGGGATGTAGAAAAAAATGCTTTTGTAGAAATGCGACCTGATGTCACACTGGGCTGGATGGGAGAGAGCAGCTGTGGTCAAGTGAAGAGAGGGTGAAGTGATAGTGAGAAAGCCATTATTTTAGGATTCTTTCACTGCATTAACACGCCCATACCCTGCACAACCCTGCCCTCCACAATACCTGATTTGGTGTATTCAAAACACTGAATAATATTAATACAATCATTGATTACACTTGAGGATCTTGAAGATCTGCAATTGGTTTGTGTCCATCAGTTTTTTAGGGTACCACAGCTTCTACACGTGATTTGAATTTAAGTGTACCACTCTAAGAACGCTCAGCAAGTGTTTGTTTTGACTGTATCTAGTTAAAAACAGATTTTAAATTACAAAGCTCCTGTCTACAGACTAAATGATGACTTTCTGTGAACACGGGATGATGAGCAAACTAAATATTGCTATACTTTAGCTGGATAGAGGGAAAAAGTAACTACACTACATCTTTGCCATCTTATGGCTAGTTTTAAATTTCCACATTTTATACACAGACCTACCATTTTATACATAGTCCTGCCCCCCACAGCATTTTCACCACAACAGGAGACAGAATGTTTAACACCACAGAGAAACACACTTTTCCCCCCTTCTCTACCACTTACTGAAGAACAAACACGCTGACTTCTGGTTCAGGGGCCGGGTGATAAAACGACCTTGATAGAAGAATGTGATAGAATTTAGGTCACTAACAATGATGAACTTTCTCTCGATATGGAAAGATCTAGTAGTCTCTCACACAGCAGCAGTGAGAATGAGAAAGATGAGTGGAAGTGAGGGGCTGTCTCCGTGTCATTGCCTGTTTGCACGAGGGCAAGGCCAGGCTCCTCCTCCACAGACAGCTTCAGAACAGAGCTCACAGTCGAGGGGATAGAACAGGCTTTAAGATACATTTTACTGGAGTCTGTGACGACAATCCTCATAATCAAGAAGTGCATTAAAGGGGAGACAGTAAGAGCAATTTATCAAACACCTGTTGAACAAGCAGAACACAATCTTGGCCATTCTGCCATGGATATGGTTTGGATATCTCAAAAGTAATGAAGTGCAGATTAAGACAGTCAGCAAAATACTGTATGCTGTTGTTTGGTGCCAAACCGACACAATAACATCAGCTGCTAAAAGGTTCTATCCCAGCAGCCACAGCATTATTTTAATAAATAAGGCAAGATAACTTGTTTTGTTGAGGCAGATATAGTGTGTTTGCAAAGTTAAAGGTTCACATTTAGATGTAATATATTCTTTTAGTCATGTTTGCACATTTAAATGTTTACATTATCCTATTCTCTTTTCAAAGTTAGTCATGTCATTTTCTGAACTCATCTGACACGTTTCAGTCGCTTCAAAATGGCTGCTTGACTGCTCCCACAAGTGGATGTGGCTTCAGCGCATTCAGCGGACACGCCCCCACAGTCCTGGAGCTGAGAATTCATTTTTACCTGATTTTGACATCTAATTTCATAAACTTGATGATATTTTTAATCATTCAAATTTGGCTGGACGATTAATAACACTTTCTTCTTTGGTCTGACAAACTCAGAACTAGGGATGGGCATGATTAATCGATAATTTATCGTTAAGAATTGTGTCGATCACGTGAAAATCGATCAAACTTTTGTATTAAATAAAGGTTGTGTTGTGTAAGTCTTGAAGCAATGCAATGAATTTCACTGTGTGGCAGCAATGAAACATTTTACCAACCGGGGGCGATATCTGACTAAGGAAATGGTATACTCAGCTACCTGCGAGTTTCCGTAGAGGTCACGGTGAAGTGCGGCGTAGGACCCTTTTGAATAAAAAAATAACAAAGTTCACTGTTAAGCCGTCTATAAGTACAACACGTCCATGACTCCAATGATGTACCACTTGAACAACGTGCATCCGGCCCTGGTTAATGTCAGTGCATCCTGCTCTCAACCGACCATCAGCTCAGTGTTAGCACAGAGGAGCTGCAATGCACAACAAGCGGAGAAAATTACCCAAGGGATTTGTAAACTGATTGAGATGGACATGCTGCCCTTAAGTATTGTTGAGGGCAAAGGTTTTCGAGACCTGATTAATTTAATTGAACCAGCATATCACATTCCGTCATGACGTACCATCACCACACTGGTAGAAACTCAATACGAAGAACTGAAGCAGGAGCTGTTAAAAAAAGTTGAGCACAGCTGAGAGAGTTGCTCTAACCACAGACTGCCGGACCGCTTTAACAGCTGAGAGCTACCTCACCATCACCTGCCACTACATCAGTGATGACTGGCAAATGAACTCAGCGGTCCTGCTCACAGAAAGCCTGCCAGACATACAGCTGGCCTCCTCGCTGAGAAAATGAATGAAGCTGTAGAACAGTGGGGACTTGAAGGCCGAGTTATTGCATGCATCCATGACAACATGGCCAATATCATTGCTGCCAACAGTCCCACCAGAGTGCTCTGGATTTCCGTTGCCTGCTTTGCACACACCCTCCAGTTGGCCATAAATGACGGATTTGCACTGTATCTGCATCAGGTAATGTCAGCGGCTAGTAAACTTGTTAGCCACTTTAATCACAGCACTGCAGCAACCAAAGCGCTGCAAAAGAAACAGGAGCAAATGGGCCTCGCAACTCACCGGCTTATCCAGTCGTGTAAAACACGGTGGAACTCCGTGTGCGAGATGTTTGATCGGCTGGTGGAGCAGCGGTGGGCTGTTGTTACTGTCCTGTCGGACCAAACCATGACCAAGCTTCAGGATGCCAGGATCCTGGAGTTGAAGGAGGAGTACTGGCAGCTGATGGAGGACACACAGCCTGTGCTGTTAGCACTTAAATGTGCCCCCCCGGTTATGTCTGCAGAGAAAGACGTCTCCATCTCGAACACTTATCCCGTCACCTTGAGCCTCATCAATATCCATCTCATGTGCACAGAAGGAGACGGGCCCAGAGTCATCGAATTCAAGACAAAAGTGCGGTCCTCCCTCATCAAGCGAATGAATGTAAGCTAAACGTTTCCACTTAGCTGACATGATTTCCACAACACATGCCTCTTATTTGCGTTGTGTTGCCTATTTAGATACAGCGTTTTTTTCTGATTATTGATTTACAGGTTCAGTCTGATGAGTTTGTGTCATCCGCCCCGATGATCTCATCAATGCTGGACCCTCGTCACAAGCACCTGGGCTTTCTTAGATCAACACAGAGAGTGGCTGCTAATGCAAAACTGGTTGAACTGGGAGAGGCAGTGGAGACCAACCAGGCGGCTATCCCACAGGCTGGGGGAGTGCAAACACTTGAGCAGTGACCACCCAGGTCTCTGTTATGGCACTGCTCCTTGGGGAGCAATACTTCACTCAATGCGAGACTGGCATCGAAACAGAACTTAAGAACTTTCTGAGGGAGACTCCCACCCTGGATTGCACCCCTACAGACTGGTGGAAAGTGAATGGAATAAGGTTCCCCAGGCTGGCCAAGTTAGTGCGGAGGTACCTGTACATCCTGTCAACGTCAGTCCCCTCAGAGTGGGTATTTTCGGCTGCTGGACTGACAGTCACCAGGCTGCGCTCGCGTCTGACCCCAGAGCATGTTAACATGCTTATCTTTCTCAACAAAAATCAGTAGGCTGGTGCTGAAGTTACTGTTAGGCGTCCATCACCAACGTAGCCTGTATGTCAGTTACTAGTTATTTTTTATGAGGCTTTGTTAAGTAATTAATTGTTAGGTAATCTCTCCCCCGTCTTTCTCGACTCGGTTTTAAGTTACATTTTGACAAAACCTGTCAGACCTAAGTATTATTGTGTTTTTGATTAAGTTATTGTTTAATATGATTGTTAAAAAAATGTTTTTTTGGAACAAAAGAGGGTCAGTTGTGTTTAAGAGCGACGGCTCGCAGCTGCAGGCTCTGCTGCTTTAGAGCACGGCATATCTCTAAGTTTAACCACTGAACGTCGGGTTTAACTGCCATAAGAGTTGGACTGTTTTTCTTAAAAATATAGATAATAAATAATTCTGAACACTATGTGTGAATCGTTCAGATGCAATCTGAGAGCTTGCACATGCCTCAAACATGTCTAATTCTAACATCAATTTTTTATGTCTCACACACGATAGATGGTTATTAACAGTGTTGTGAGTCTGTCTTCAGTTTGACACGTATCTGATCCACCAACCAGCTATTTAATTAAGAAATCTAAATTCTCATTGCCACTTCTTCTTCTCCCACTGAAATGGAGAGAATATGTTTAGTATGAGAATAAGTTTGTACAGAAACACAGTTTATGGATTATATATGAAAGAATTATCCTATCTTTATTCAAGAGCGTAGATTTTCAGTTTGAGAGCATGATTTCTCCTTATCCTCAGATTTATTCTCCTCATGCTCACATTTCGTGCTCGCACTGAGATTTCTGCTGCTTTCTTTCAAAATGTGTGCTTGAACTCAAAAATCACATGCTTGTGCTCGCATTTCTTCTTCTTGGACACAAACATTTCACGTGAATTCAAATATGTCCTGTGCACGCTCAGATCTAAAGTCCGCGCGCTCAAATCTAAAGTCTACGCGCTCAAATCTAAAGTCTACACGCTCAGATCTAAAGTCCACGTGCACAGATCTAAAGTCTGCGCGCTCAAATCTAATGTGCACGCACTCAGAACAAGCACGTCCTCTCAGGTTGAGGTATCTGCTCAGACTAAAGGATGTCTCTCCCTGCGCCTAAAATAGTGTTTCACCAGCCCATAGGGAGACAGCTAGAGTGTGGACCAATCAAATGACGGATGCCGTCTTGGGTGCGTTCTTCGCCCTTTTTGAGCACTCCGTAGGGGTGGGTATATGGTCTGTTTGTAAAAGTGCTTCTCTCTTAAAATACACCAATTTACCATATTAGCCTGCTATTTGAATCGTCACCTGTTTAAGACGCCAGCTTATTTAAGTATAATTAATCTTAAGTAATCCTAAAAAGAGTCATCGTAGTTTAGATTTTTTCTAATTTTAGATTAGCAGGATATATTTTATATACTATAAATACTCTTAGCGGCATAGCAATGTTACGACAGTCGAATGGTTAAGTACATTGGTATCTATTGCATTTTAAACCATGGGCCGGTTCGCATCGTGGCCGCCGCACTCGTTGCATGTCATATTATAATTTTAAATTTAAATGAATAAATTACTGTTACAGTAATAGAATCTGTGTAACCAGCTGATTCTTTTACTGAAACGTTTAACAAGAGATGATGGATAAATAGGCTAGGCTACATGATTAAAAAGGTATAATGAAAAATACGCTATGATGATGATTTGAGGATAACATTGGTGCGTGTAATGCAATGCATTACCTTCACCTACTACTAATTAGTTAGCCTATTTATGCTGACACCTGGGGGTCAAAGCCAGGGGGCACACAATTAGGTTAGTGTTGGGTCCGTGTATGTTTTGGTCATTGGATTTTCCATTCAGAAAAGGATATTAAAATTTGATTTTCATTTTAAAATTTAAAAATTAAAATTAAAATTCAAGATATTTATCTTTATCAGGGTCAAGAAGGGATAAAACTTTAAAAAAAAACGGTTGATTTTCATTTCCTGTTTCTAAAAACAAAAGATAAAATCGTTGGAAGTGCCTGTTTTTTCATATTGTGCAACCGGAAGTTGCCGTTTTCAAAGTAAGAGCGCATCTGAGGATGGTGCTGTATATGAGAGAAAGAATTTCGGCGCTGCTGTGAAAGTTGATGGACATGGATCAGTACATTGTTTTTCGAAACAATAAAAGAGTATGTCAGGTAAAATTCCTGATTATATGTAGTTATTTTTAGTTTTTACTTGAAATATGCGGCTTAGTTTTTCTGCAGTCATGTCCTCTTCCCTGAGAGACACTCTTTTATTGTTTCGAAAAACAGTGATCCATGTCCATCAACTTTCACAGCAGCGCAAATTCTCTCTCATATACACAGCTCCGTCCTCATATGTGCTCTTACTTTGAAAACGACAACTTCCGGTCGCACAATATGGAAAAATACAGGAGCTTTTTTGTTTCTGTCTAAAAGATTTTATCTTTTGTTTTTAGAAACAAAAAGGAAAATCAACCGTTTTTTAAAGTTTTGTTTATCCCTTCTTGACCCTGATAAAGAAAAATATCTTGAATTTTAATTTTAAAATGAAAATCAAATAACCACTAATTTTTTTGTTTTTTAATATCCTTTTCTGAATGGACCGAAACATACACGGACCGAAGAAGACATGACTGCAGAAAAACTACGCTGCATATTTCAGGTAAAAACTAAAAATAACTACATATAATCAGGAATTTTACCTAAAAATGAAAATCAAATAACTACTCATTTTTTGGTTTTTAATATCCTTTTCTGAACGGAAAATCCAATGACCAAAACATACACGGGCCCAACACTAACCTAATTATGTGCCCCCTGGCTTTGACCCCTGGGTGTCAGCGTAAATAGGCTAACTAATTAGTAGTAGGTGAAGGTAATGCATTGCATTACATGCATCAATGTTATCCTCAAATCATTATCATCATAGCGTATTTTTCATTATACCTTTTTAATCACGTAGCCTAGCCTATTTATCCATCATCTCTTGTTAAACGTTTCAATAAGAGAATCAGCTTTAGATCTGAGTGCGTAGACTTTAGATCTGAGCGCGCAGGACATATTTGAGTGCGAGCGAAATGTTTGTGTCCAAGAAGAAGAAATGTGAGCACAAGCACACATTTTGAAAGAAAGCAGCAGAAATCTGAGTGTGAGCACAAAATGTGAGCATGAGAATAAATCTGAGCACGAGAAGGAGCTGTGTCACTGAAAAGGAATAAAATCATGCTCTCAAACTGAAAATCTACGCTCTGGAATAAAGATAGGATAATTCTTCCATAATTATAATGATGCTGAATTCACACGAAGACCATCGACATGACATCCTTTATCTTGAGTTTCCAAAGAAGTCTTAAAGAAATATGATGTATTAACAGTTCCTAACATGTTTGTAAAGAGGGTTGGTAATATGTTTATTTAACCCTTGTCACCACTACAGAAACACTAGGTAGGCTAACTGTCAAAGTATGATAACGTTGGCTAGCATTGACTACTGTTTTCTAATGTGTGTGTTGATTATTGACGGCGGCTGATCAGGCTAATTATCAGCATTAATTAATTAATGGTTAATGGTTTCCCTTTGTGTGTGTGTGTGTGTGTGTGTGTGTGTGTGTGTGTGTTTTCTGATACCACTTTTAATTAGTGTTATTATGACTCCTGATCAAACACAGTTTGCATGAAGGGGATTACTCCTTGTGAAAGCTTGAAATGTGTGGGGTCATGATGCTGATTGCTCATGGAGCGTGCAAACCACAAAACAGACAGAAGGATGTGACGTGTGAAGAGGTCAGACGACTCTGAAAGTCATGTAGTGTGACCACAGCTTTAGAGGAAATGCTGTTGTCGGTATCTCACAATAAATAAATACATAAATAAATCAAGATAATGAGACAGTAACAAACGCTGCCTGCTCACAGAATCATATCTCACTAATCAGAATACTCGAGTCTCTAACTTATTAAATAATTGGTCTGACACTTTAGAGCAACACAGAGTATAAATGTATCCTGAAAAGAAAAGTTTAGAGACTACCTATCATTTGCCTGCTTGAATCACTTTAACAGAGTATGCCTCAAGCTCTACATGACATGACAATGACCTTCACCCCTGATCTCTTTCCCTTCCTCCCTTTGAGCTGGTAGCTTAGCTGGAAACTTGCTAGGAAGAAATTCCTCCCTGACTGAAGGGATGGGATCTGATCCGTGACCTGACAACTTCTGTCCATCCTGTTTATTTTGAGCTGTTGTGTATTACAGCTCAAATGTGTAGTAATACACAACAGCACTTACACACACAGTCCACTCTGCTGTTACTAATCACGCCACTATGTCACTTTGCTTAAGACGACACTGCACTGTTAGTTTCAGAGGTGCACACGTGACAAAATTGTTGGTACCCCTCCGTTAAAGAAAGAAAAACCCACAATGGTCATTGAAATAACTTGAAACTGACAAAAGTAAAAATAAATAAAAATTTACTGAAAATGAACTATTGAAAAAGACCTTGCTTTTGACTTGCGGCTCAACTGAATCATTTTAAAAAACAAACTAATGAAATTGGCCTGGACAAAAATTATGGTACCCTGACCTTAATATTTTGTTGAACAACCTTTTGAGACAATCACTGAAATCAAGTGATTTCTGTAACTCTCAATGAGACTTCTGCATCTGTCGACAGGTATTTTGGCCCACTCCTCATGAGCAAACTGCTTCGACTGTCTCAGGTTTGAAGGGTGCTATCTCCAGACTGCATCATTCAGCTCCTTCCACAGATCAATTTCAATGTTCAATTTCTATGTCAATTTTGTTCAATTCAAGTTCACAGAAAGCTCATAGAAGGCCACTTCAGAATAGTCCAATGTTTTGCTCTTAGCCATTCTTGGGTGTTTTTAGCTGTTTGTTTTGGGTCATTATCCTGTTGGAGGGCTGATGACCTGTGACTGAGACCAAGCTTTCTGACACTGGGCAGCAGATTGCCTTGATAGTCTTGAGATTTCATCGTGCCCTGCACAGATTCAAGACACCCTGTGCCAGATGCAGCAAACCAGCTCCAGAACATAATTGAGCCTCCTCCATGTGAACATAGAACTGATGTGACTTACCAAAAAGTTCCATTTTTATCTCATCTGGCCAAAGGATATTCTCCCAGAAGCTTTGTGGCTTGTCAATATAAATTCTGGAAAATACCAGTCTCGCTTTTTTATGATTTGCTTCCAACAGTGGTGTCCTCCTCTGTTGTCTTCCATGAAGTCCACTTTGGTTCAAACAGTGACGGATGGTGTGATCTGACATGATGTACCTTGACCTTGGAGTTCACCTCTAATCTCTTTGGAAGTTGTTCTGGGCTCTTTGGTTACATTCGTATTATCCGTCTCTTTAATTTGTCATCAATTTTCCTCTTGCGGCCACGTCTAGAGAGGTCGGCTACAGTCCTGTGGATCTTAAACTTCTGAATAATCTGTACAACTGTAGTCACAGGAACATCAAGCTGCTTGGAGATGGTCTTACAGTCTTCACCTTTAACATGCTTGTCTATGATTTTCTTTCTAATCTCATGAGACAACTCTCTCCTTAGCTTTCTGTGGTCCATGTTCAGTGTGGTACAAACCATGATACCACACAGTACAGTCACTACTTTTTACCCTTTAAATAGGCAGACTGACTGATTATAAGTTTGAAGACACCCATGATGCTAAATACAGGACACACCTTAGTTCAACACAGTCCTTCTCAAATAGTGGGGCGATGCCAGGGGGGGCGCGTGTGTCCCTGGGGAACATGCTTTTTTTGCCATACTAGAATAAAGTATAATTGCACATCCACTACAGTAGTTGGCAGTGGCGCTCTCATTGTCAGAGTGTGCGCAGGGAGTATTAGGTCTATGGTGTAGGGCAGTGAGATGATTAATTACTATTAAAACTGGCCCGCAGATTGGCGCGTACGGAGTACTGATGGGTCGGTCGCAAACGAAGCGGCTCTTAGAGCTGGCTCTTTGAGGTGAACAACGGGAGCCGGCTAGTGAGCCGAGCCAAAAGAGCCGGTTCTCCAAAAAGAGCCGGAATGCCCAGTGCCGAGTGCACGATCCCCGTCTTCTCTTCACCTCAAATTTTCGAGGGCTGACCGGTCCGCGGCGCAAATAAGGTTGGGAACCACCAGTGTAGGGGTTTTTTTTGCTCCGAGCAGGTGATTTCTTTTTCTTTTTGTTTTCTTTAAGGTTAATAAGGATACAATGTTATGCAGAGGTGTACTTATAACAATTTTATAGACAAATGATATTATTTATAGACGTGGCGGAGCGCAAATTGTTTTCTTCTTGCTAGGGGGGGGGCGTAACAGAAAATAATTGAGAAGCACTGGTTTAACATGACCCATGGTCATCACCATATGCCACCATCATTTTTGTCCAGGCCAGTTTCATTAGTTTTTTTTTAATGAATTCTGTTGGACCACAATTCAAAAGCAATGTCTGATTTTCATTTGTTTTTCAGTATTTTTTATTTATGTATTTATCATTACTTTTGTCAGTTTCAAGTTATTTCAGTGACCACTGAGGGTTTTTCTTTCTTTAACAGAAACCAACACTTTTGTCCACGTGTGCATTTCTGTTATTCAGCCTTCACTCCTCAGCCCTCACTGAGATAAATAAGGTAGACAAAATAATGAACATCCCGTTCACACTGTTGAATCAGCTCCCATGTCTTCACCTCTGGTAACCACATAATGCTTCTTATCAACAAAAATAAAACAAACGTGCACGACATAGCCAGATCAGTAAAACTGTGGCACACATTTCCAACAGTTTTAAACAGAGGCCACTTTCTATTCAGTAATAATTAATGAATACAAACTGTCAATGCCATGAGCACCAGACAATAGATTCCATTCACTTCCATTGTATTCAGAGTGTTGGCAGAAATCTGAGGCTGATATTGTATATAAAAAAAAAGTAAAATAATCTAAACCAGTAAAATAAGTCAATTTATGAAACATATATTCTTTCTTTGCTGAGGTCAAGAATAAATGGTGAAAACACATTGAATAAGCAGTTATTACCTGTATTCCTTTAGGAAAGACTCAAACATTAATGCATGTCGTGTCTAACGAAGAGGAGCTCGTAGTGTTGAGACGGTGCCTGGAAGACAGAAGCAGAAAATTCAAACTTCGTTTTCGTGTTCTGTGTGCGTGTGTGTGTGTGCGTGTGTGTGTTAAATAAAAATGTAGTTGTGGATAAAACAAAGGGTGAAAATAAACCTTTGTTTTACAGATAGTTGATCTAACGGCAAATGATCAATGCTGACTCATTATTAGTATAAATTGTATGTTATTGATCAATTTTGTGAACATGAAAAACCCTCCCTCGCTCTGCTGAGCATCATGCCTCATGAAGTGCAGTTCAAGTCACCATTGTGTGTAGGAGCTGCTGTGACAAGTGAATTTCCCTGGTGTGGGATCAAGTCTATTTTATCTTATCTTCCATGCAGAACATACTGATTGGACATCAAGAGAGGGAGACAGGAGTCCTGTTGTACTTGTCTCATGCACATGCACACAGGTAATGCCATACACAATCCTGCCAATGGTGTCACAATATTCCACTGAGCTACAGGTGGCTGTAAGAAACATAATGCAGCACTGCCTGTAGTGAACAATACAGGATTTAAAAAGTGGCTTTGCAAATGTTTAGTGAGGAAGGAAGTTCATTCAACACTCGAGGCTCGAGGATGCAAAACACAACTTATGTTTGTTCACAAGAAAATTCCACAGGGCGACTAACAGAATCATCTGAGCACAAACTGCTGGTGGAGGCTGCAAAAGTCTTTAACATAGAAAAGAGGAAATATCTGAAAAAAGAAATATTAATATATGAATTAAAAGTCTATTCCACTTCCATTAAGAATGAAAAAAATGTTTTTCTCACTGTAAATGTAATATTTCTTACTGTACAAACAAACTTGTGATTAGGTTTTGCTAATATCTTCTTATACCTTCTTAAAAATGAATATGTAAACCATCCAACTTGCAGCTCTTGTCACTTCAAAAGGTGAAGTCTTTTTATTCAGTATTTCTGTCTGCTGTCAGTGTGTATGTGTGTGTTGTGTACATGGAGATACATAAGTTAATCTAAAATGTATGGGACAGAATGATATGGTTTATTGACTCATTATTATTTATTGAAGTTATTGACTTGCTTTTCACAGTGGCAGCCAGTTAAAGCTCCTTCGCAGCACTCATATTTATAACCCCTGCTATTTGCTTTTCAAATTAGCAGCATCAGAGTATAGACAGGAAAACACCCTGTGCAAGTGAGCGAGGCTGTACACACTGCATGAGAAAAGAATCTGTGCTTTCAGGGTCAGAATCCCTTACATGACAGAACTAACGCAGTGTTCACTGTGGAACTGAAATGCTCAATCAATAAGCTTCTGATGTGGCTGCGTTACTTTATCTAATGTGATAACTAAAGCACAGAACTCCACTTCATCAACACTGTCAGACTCACAGTGGATGGTTAGACAATCTCAATCAACACAGCAGAAGCACACAGATCATCTTTATCTCTTCTTCTCTGCCAAACTTAATCCCTGACAACTCACTCTGATATTTGGGTGTGTCACACACAGAGCTCACAAAGGCTTTATATTACTTTTAACACATTCCAACACCTTGAAACATAATTTCATGTGAAAACAGGCGATATCCCCCTTTAATATTTTTAGGTGATGACATCAGCTTGGCTTTAGAGACACTTTTTGTATCACAATTTTACTTTTTTTTTTTTAACAAATGATTAATCATGATTAATCTCTTCAGCCAATTTAAATGGCCATTTATAAAAAAACTGGTTTGAGCAGTATGAAGTATTGTTTTCATATTTTTGAACTCCATCAAACTGACAAAGACAGAGTAACGAGGTGCCACTGAGATAACCGAGAAGCAGCACAGGAAGTGTTTCTTTCCTGACATTTCCAGTGTTCCATACATACCTGACGTAAAGACAAATAGACTAAACAGCATTTAAGCAACATGCAACAGGATCACCACCTCAACACGACATCACAAGTTATTGTAAACCCCGGAGGAGACCTGCATCTGCCTCCAACTCCACACGTCTCTGTCAGCTGTCAACAGTGAGGATGGAGGAAGCCATGTTGGAGGGAAAAATGGCTGCCATGATTTTATGACTTAACTGCACCACCCACTTCAGAGCAGCCTGACACAACTTCATCTGTGTTACCAAACTTCAATCACCACTATGCATAACACATGGAAACAGGATGGAAATGATACTACCCAAAACAAACTCATCTAAACAAGACATAAATCTACTTAGCTGTTATTATTATTACTAATAAAACTGTGTATGTGAAACTAGTGGTGTAATAAAGCTGAGCAGGACGTTAGTGAACACCTGCACTGCACACAGGTAGGCTGCTCTGGGCCACACACACACACACACAAACCATCTCGATGGGACAGATAGAAATTAAAAGCTTGGGAGATGAAGAGGAAAAGTTGTATCGTCTCATAACTGCAGTTGCACTCAGCCTCAGTACCACAACACAGGGACAAGTACGACATGTTGCAGA
This sequence comes from Miichthys miiuy, assembly GCA_036365135.1. Classification (NCBI taxonomy): domain Eukaryota; kingdom Metazoa; phylum Chordata; class Actinopteri; family Sciaenidae; genus Miichthys; species Miichthys miiuy. Next base: position 3,154,689 of record CM071623.1, on the reverse strand, counting down.
TCAGTGAATCTCAGCCTTGACAACACAACTCGACATTTACTATGTTTTTTTTTTACTTTTTCGGGTGACTTGCTCCACAGTCGCTTAAGTTTAGGAAACGCGAGGGAACGCTGCATTAGTAGGAGAATTAAAGGCTGTGGACAGACAGCAACAAAGGAGACTCCACACTACTACGCCGGTATGTTTTAATGCAACTGTGGCAATTTATATCTCGATACGTGGAAAATACGTGAGCCACTTCGCGACAATGTTAGTGTGTGTAGAGTTTAATAAGCAGTTATTTTACACCAAAATAAAGCCCCCACCCACGCGAAGATATTCAAAGTTCGAGAAAATGAGTTGTTTCTTACTATGAACTCGATGGAAGTTCAGGCGGCGTCCCGTCAACGTCCGACATTATAAAAAGGAGGCAGAGGTGGGAAACACACACAGCACAAACATTTGCCTTCCTTCTCTCCTCTCTATGGAACCACAGCGACGGCGGCCATGACAGTCCATCCGGGTACTACAGTGCTCTTGACACTCATGTAGAAGCGGATGAATATGTATTGCTTGTCAAATACCAAACTAGTGCCGTGAAGGACATTTCGTAGAAAACACAGTAAAAAAAATAACTTTGACCAAAATATATTCTATTTTACGAGACGTCCACAGGAACCTGACGCTGTTTTCGCAGCATGAGCCTTACGTCATTCGTTGCCTGTGTGTGTGTGTGTGTGTGTGTGTGTGTGTGTGTATTAGGTGGAAGAAGAAGAAGCAATGAGCAATGGCGGATATACGCCATTTCCTCTTGAATGCGTTACATGTAGGCTGATGTGCCTTTGTTGACGCCGAGACTGAATTATTTCTTCTTCAACTTCAAATACTTAGAATTCATTTCTCTTTGTCTCTCTCCCTTTTGCCCCCCCTCGTTCTCTGTCTATTCCCCCCCCCCTTCTCATATCCTACACACACACACACACACACACACAAACACAAGCACATACTTACTGTAATGGAGGATGTGAAGCTCATACATTGTCACCACCCAACACTGTAGCATTGTGCCCTGCCAGTGCTGCACATCAGATCCATTTGTATCCTTCAGAGAGTAATGATTGAAAGGTGTCAGTTCTAATGCGTCTCTTTGCTTCTCTTCCTCTTTCTCTCTATTTTTATGTTTTGGTTGAGCATTATGTAGACAGCCTTTATATCCATTTGAACTGAGACTCTACCTGTTCACTCATATATACACAGAAAATGAAAAACAACAACAACAAGAAAATAGATTTTTTTTTTTTTAAATAGTGGACTTCCGGGTGTCATGGAGCTGATATTTATTTATTTATGCTGGCACTTTACAGACTTTCTACCATGATGGCTTGAAAGTTAAGCATTCCAGAAGAAAGAATATGAAAAATTCTATTAAACTACATCTGCCACCTTTATTTTCAGTTCAATTAAATTTTATTTATATAGCGCCATATCATAACAAAAGTTATCTCATAACACTTTTCATACAGAGCAGGTCTAGACCGTACTCTTTATAATATTATTTAGAGAGACCAACAATTCCACCATGAGCAAGCACTTGGTGATGATGGCGAGGAAAAACTTCCTTTTAACAGGCAGAAATCTTGGGCAGATAGATAAATACAGAGACAGAGAGACAGAGAGAGAATATATGTAATATATATATATATATATATATATATATATATATATATATATATATATATATATAAATATATATGGCCCATTTTTTTGACAACCATTTTAGATTTCATCTTAGTCCTTATATCTTATATATATTAATATATTATAATAATAACAACAACTATGATTTTAGTAGTTTTTATTTTTCGTAGTCTAGTTTTAGTCTAGGTTTAGTCAATGAAAATCATTACATTTCAGTCAGCAAGTCTTTTTTTCATTGATTTTATGTCTGTGTTGCTTATCTTGCTGCTATTCAACAATAAAGAACACGTTTGGAAAAGTTTGTCTGTTAATTTAATTTAGTTTAGAGATCTTCCCACTACCATAGTACATGCTACTTCTTTTCCTGGTGTGATGATAGAATGACTCCCCCTACTCTCCCTCTGACTGGCTCACCTTGAGATTCTGGGGCATGCAGCAAATGGCCACAGGTCAGATTCAAATCCTGGGCCACTGTGGCAAGGATTGACCCTCTGTACACGGGGCACACAATCTACCTACTGAGCTAACCAGTGCCCTGTCCTTGAGCTTCTTATCTCAACCCTAACCCTAACCAATCCCACTCCTTATGCCTAAACCTAAGCAATACACCAACAAAGGCAACAAGTACTAGCCAGTCAGGTTAGGGTGAGGGAGAAGAGAAAAAAGAGTGCTCTAGCTCACCTTCTAGCTGCTCCCAGCAGCAGAATAAGCCCCTTGCAGAGCACCATGGCAATCAGTTCTGACAATTGTGCCACTATAATGCATCTAGCTCTTTGTGGGTAGATCAGGTTCCAATCATTAATTAACAAATATTTTTGCAGGTCAGGCGCTGTGGATGGTTCTTGTAATAGGTCAGGTAATTGTAATTGGTCTAGTCCTGACCCACACATCATTATACCATGTTTTTCTCTCACTTATTGGAGGGAAATATACATTTTTACCTCGTCATTGTCTCGTCTTTTTCACAGCAGCCATTTTGACATATGAAATAGTAGGGTAAACACAGGTGTTATCAATAGTCTATTAACACTGGTAGGGCTACACATTCTATAAAGCCACTGTACACTACCTGTCCAACACCAAACAGAAGACAGACTAACTGTTAAACGTAATGGAGCATTTAGCAAAAAAGCCAAATATTTAAAAAAAATCTTTAGAAATATGCCATTTTAAGGGAATTTATACAGAATAGATTATTATTTTATATTAGATGGTAAATGATCTGTACTCATATAACACCTTCCTAGTCTTCCGTCGACTCAAAGCGCTTTACAGTACGTATCTCATTCACACATTCACACACATTCATACACTGATGGCATTGGCTGCCATGCAAGGTGCCAACTGCTCATCAGTTTGAGGAGCTAACCATTCATACACATTCACACACCGACAGTGTGGCCATTGGGAGCAATTTGGGGTTGAGTACACTTTAAAGGACACTTTGAAGTGCAAGACTGGAGGAGTCGGGATCGAACCGCAGATCATCTGATTAGTGGACCCTGTTAATTATACAGGAAAACACTGTAATATGTAATGGTCTTTTAGTGTCATGGTTTGGCAGTTTTTCACCATAAAATCTACAAACATTTAAAAATTTGGAATACAACAACAACCGTATTGGTGCAGCAACAGTACTAATATCAATTTAATGTAATATTAGAAAAGGTTATACTATATTTAATAGAGTAAAATTCTGGCAACCACAGCTGCCAGTTTTTTCTGTAAAAACAGTAGTTGTTGTTGATTGACTGTTGTTGAATCCTGAAAAGAATCATAGCTGATTTGGTGGAAAAGGTGGTACCCATGATCTCTACCCACCTCTCTTTCTAATATTTTCTGTTTGGAGCCATGATTGCAGCATTTTTTAACCATTAATTTTTACCTCCACTTGCTAAGTTAATGTCACATTTTAGCTCTTAACTAATCATGATGTATGCGAGCTCTGCTCTACCTGCATGAAAGTGACTACGTATCAGGCTGATGTTGAAACAAAATGAAAAACTAATTTTAAATGACCTTCCAGCGTAGTATTCTGATAGTATTATATGTTTTTAAATTAAGGTATTTCAGTGATTCTGTTAAGTATCACCACAAAGAGGTGGCGTACTACCAGTGGGACTCATACCACAGTTTGAGAACCCATAAACACTTACTGTGATGCAGCGTGACAGCTAAGTCTGTGTATGGTAGTAGTTACAGAGGTCCGTGAGTTTGAAGATTCTCTGGCTACTAAGTTAACAGTTTGGTCAGAGGCACCATAAATGCTGGTGGTGCAACTGATGCAGTGCACTGGGGCCCAAAAGTTCTCAGGGGCCCATCCATTCACAAGAATTGAGAACAGTAGCTCTTTAAGCTTTTTCCATTCATTCTATGGTAGTATATTTTGGGCCACAGGCAGGACTTTGGTGGCACTGTTTTCCCCTTTTAGATAAAGTAAGGACACCCAGTTTCAATTCAGTTCAGCTTTATTGTCACAGTCATGTTTATCGTCATGTCAGAAAGTGCAGGCACATTTCATGTTTGAGTGACAGACAGTATACAGACTACAGTGCAACTTTTTTCCCCCTTTGAAGGTATTTGATTACAGCTCTGTCATCCAACTTTTCAAACTTAAATACTTAAAAGTCTTAAATTAATGCTTGTCAGTCGTAAACTATATGAGCAAACCGTTCATAATAGTTGCATGATGAGCTTTCCATGGTGTGTGTGCTTGTGTTTGTGGAGGGTGGGCCAAAAGTATTAAAATATTTTCATCTCACAATACTTTTTAAAAATTTTATTGATGAAGAGGCTGCAGCTCTACATAATGGTAAATGGACTGTACTTATATAGCGTCTTTCTAGTTTTCTGACCACTCAAAGCGCTTTACAGCACGTATCTCATTCACCCATTCACAAACATTCATACACTGATGGCATTGGCTGCCATGCAAGATGCTGCTCAACTGCTCATCAGTTTGAGGAGCTAACCATTCATACACATTCACACACCGATGGCACAGCCTTCAGGAGCAATTTGGGGTTCAGTATCTTGCCCAAGGACACTTCGACATGCAGACTAAAGGGGATTGGACCACTGATCTTCTGATTAGTGGACGACCTGCTCTACCTCCAAGCCAGAGCCGCCCTACATAATAATGCCTAACAAGCTGATGCAGATAAATGGCTGCATTTATATAGTAATTTTATGCAAAGCACTTTACAATTCTGCCTTTTATTGACCTATTAACACACACACACACACACACACACACACAAATGGCTGCAAGCCACCATGCAAAGTGCTGGACTGACCGTCGGGAGCAGTTTGGGGTTCTTGTCTTGCCCAAGGAAACTTGTCATCAGCCTAGAGATGTGTTGCATCTTCTTGGTCCAGACATATCTAACATCTTTTATTGTGCACAGTGACACACTTAAAGAATATTCAGTGCACATACAGACCAGTGTGAATGCATACTTCTTCAGAGCTTAAGAGTACTGCCATGTTGAATCGCTGGCTCTATAATATAAATTGTTTTACATGAAGACAAAAAAGTATGAGCAAAGGAAGTAAATAAGATTGGGGATGTGTGACTGATGCCCTACTTTCCTGTTACTTGTTATCTGTTAATACCATCTTAACGTCCTTCACGCCAAATATAAATAAAGTAGATGCAGGAACCAGAGCCACATCAAAGCTGCCAGTATATGCCACCAGAAGCACTTGTTAGATGTTCAAACTGATTCAGAAACCTCCTCCACCCACTCCTTTTTGACTGGGGGTCTGGCTGACAACTTTCCAAACCTGACAATCCGACAGTGGCATCACTTAACACAGTTATCGGCTGTGTGAGGGTGAGAAAATAAGCAGACTTTGAACATCTCTCTATACCTCTTTTCTTTATTCTCTTTCCATGTGAACGAATGAATGCAACACTTTCAATGCCTGAAAGACTGTCTATAAACACATTGCCATTGGACATAGTGGAGCAATGAACTAGTTATTTTCAAGCCAACCTTGAGACTCAACCACAATGCAATATCTGCATACATGTATTAATTACTCAAATTACTCTAGCAATACATCTCAGACCAACTATCTTGCTGAAGTATAATCTAATCTGATTATTCCATTAAAGATATTCAATGTAACACATTCAGCTCAAGCTCTTTTGGGTGTGTTCAGTCGTTTCTTGCACTGGTGTAATACATTTAGTTTCATTGGGTTTAAATGTTCAAAGACAGTAAACAGTAAAAAACCCCAATATAGGTATAAGTTCACCATTCACAATCCCATTTAAATGCTCCTCGTAGAGTTTTAGACCTCTGATATGGTGCTAAACTGTCTATGAGTGGGTACAAAGCCCTGCCAATGATTTACCACTATTCCTCTATCTACAGATGTTGTTAACAGCCAAAACATGCAGTAAGGTATCAACAGACAGGGAAGGCCCTGCTTACATTTGGAATTAACATTGTGTTGTCCAAGCACAAGTGGACACCTCTTAACCTGTATTAAGACTAAATCAGGTGCTGCGGCAAATCACTGGTTGTGTGGTGGTGTAGAGTGAGGGTGGTAACAGCTAAGACACTATCAGAAAATACATCTACACAGACATGCAAGAAGTAAATAGACACCTTTATTCAAATTCAAATTAAAGGTGTCTATTTACTTCTTGCATGTCTGTGTATGTTTGCCCCAGAGACTGTACAAAATATGGAGGTAGTTTCGAAGATGTCAGCCACAGGTTTCTGAAGAGCCGTTGTAAAGCTTAGTGTGGCTGTTGCCATGTTAGCAGTCCTGCCTCTGCCACCTCCCCAATAATTCAAAAATGGGTAAAATAGCATGGGTGGAGCTCAGGCAGGCTAAATGAATCCTGGTTGCTCAAACAAGCCACCTGAAAAAGCACCCACCCGTCAATCAAAGCAGCCACACTCTTATGAACAGAGAAATTAGCTATAGAGACCAAAACTGTTTTTTGTACCAGGCTGTAAAGATGTTTATTTCTGCTGTGAAGTTGAACATTTTAACATGGGGACTTATGGAGACTGTAGCCAGCCACAAGTGGACAAGTGGTTGAGGAACTGTTTTTGTATATCTTTGGTGTTTTGCTAAATATTGGATCATTTTAACAGTTATTGAAATAAACCATGTAAGAAGAATTGTCTCTTTGGCAACCTGCTAACTACTAATAGACACCTGGAACATGGTAAGTAGACCAGACACTACTCTGATATAAGGGATCACTAGGAAAAGGTTTTCCTATTTATTTGATGTAAAATCTTAACTAGGAACCTGTAACTGCAGGTTACTAGTGTCAGGTGTCAGATAAATACAGTGGAATATTTATTTTTCTATTGTGCTAAGTTCAGTACTTGAGTTACTTTCCACAACTGAGGTTGAGTTATTAAGATCTCCAACTCAGGTTTACTCATTAACTACTCATGCTGTTGCATCTGACAGAGAATTTCACAGACCCCCGAACAAATGTCCCTGTAACCCTGTGCTCTCATGCCACTGGCATCTTTTATTCATATGAAATGTGTAGGAAATTGGCTTTGTATTCATATCGAGAAACTTATTATCTTCAAATGCCATAAATACACCTTGTTCAACATGACAACAGCTCGTTGATCTATCACTGTATGGATTCTTCTCCTCATAGGTCTTTGATAACTTCAAGACTATGGCTATCCTGTATACAACAAAGTATCTCCAATGCTCCACCTTCATGGTGTTTGTTTCCTGACAGAAGAATAGTTGTTGCCACATGAAATTCTCCTGCGTGTTCTCCAAATGGAAAAAAAAAACTGGGGTATGATATTGCCACACAGTATGACCACTGATGAGAAATATAGTTTATATTCCATTTCACCCCAATAACAAAATACAGACACATGTCATTTTCCAGAAACAATGTCCTGCTTTCCATTCAACAAAATTAAGATATACGGCAACCAAAATTTGTTTAATTAAACTTCTATGTTAGGTTTATCAAACTTGAAATTACCAGATTTGATTTCCATTTGCACTTATTTTTCACTTGTAAAACACTTTCATGTTTATTTCCCCCACGTGCCTCACTGCCTGATCACTGCAGCTTTTACTACACTGCTAAGCTTTACTATACTACTCCATCTGTGGCTGATTAGATGTTAGAAAGACAGAGGGTAGGGAGTGTTTGGAGTGGACACTTATCTTCATGATGAGAGAGAAGACCATGTGACTCATCTGAGACTTGTGTAATAACACATAACAAACCTCTATTATAACTTTGCTCAAATTTGTAAAAATTGTACAGTATCAGTTTGTTACTGGACTAAAGAATACAAGTCAACAGAACCTTCTCACTCGATTTTCTTGGCCTTATGCGGTGTCTGGTGTAAATGTCTTTTAGGCAGGGTAGAGCACCACCTATTGTGTGTTTAGCTGAACAGAACTACTCTTTGTGGGGCCTTGTGGTATTTTTTGGTGCTGTTTCCATACCAGGCAGTGACGTTCCCCATCTGGATACGATGGTGCAAGAGTAGAATGCACCATGGAACTTGAAGCTGTCTGTGGATAATAAGCAGTGCATAGTTCCTCTCTCGGTCCCGCTTATCGGTTCCTTAATCTTTGACACCAGCGGGTTGGTCCCTCTACTTCCTTCAGATAGGTCCTTGTTATCAGTGATCAGGCCCACCACATGTGGGCCAGCTGTGTCATAAGAAAACAGAAAATGGCTACATAGTCGTGTGTGTACATGGGGTACAACAGGGCAACCAAAACACAGCCCTGGGGTAAACCAGAAGGTGTCTACTTGATTGGTTTGGACAATAAATAAATTGCACTGCGTCCAATGTGCTGGGTAGTGAGGAGCTGCTGCTCAAAGCCCTTTCCACCACTACAGAGTACCAGTGATCTGGTGATCTCAGCCTGGTACCAGACTGATTTTGTTTTCTGAGGATTGATAGTGGATTTCTAAAAGCATGTGAATATGACAGACAAGCCAGGGGCAGGTTTAATATCATTGCGAACACCAAGCGCTAGTTGGTACAAAGTTTGAGGACCCACCCACCCGTCTTGCTGCCTTCCTGGTGTTCACACACTTGAAAGCTCTCCTGATATCTTGCTCAGAAAGTGTGATAGAGGTAGAAGATACAACCATGCCTATCTTAGAACTTCCCACATGTTCCTGGGATTGTTATTCATTTATGCCAGTCTTTCAGTGCTTTGAGGATGTAAGTATGTTTTCATTCATTTATTTTTAATATGATGAATTGTTGTATTTTCATTACTTTAGAGTAAACCCTTTATGTCTACAGAGTTGTCCCGCAGGGTGAGACAACAGGTATGCCACTAAATCACACACACTGGACTGGACTGGACACAAGTGTAATTATAGTCCACCTGTGTGGATGTCACATGTAAGTACATGATGTCATGCTTTGAAAAAAGAATGACTTTAAATAAATGTTTACAAATGGTACAAATACGTACATCAGAGAAAGAAGGGCCAAGTCTGGGGCAAAGCCCATGCATTCCTTTCATTGGAATCATAAAGCTGTGTGTACACATGGTTTTGTAAATGTATGTGTATAAATGGATGTAGACACTCCCTTAATTACTCATTCTATACATTAATACTCCTGTGTGCACTACCAGTATGTAGATGTGTCAATAAAAGAATGATTGTTCCACAGTGGTACAGGAGCTATCATTGCACACCACCATCATAGCTTTGACTTGATGTACAGTGCCTACATACAGGATCTACAGTGTCTAACCTTTGTCACCTAAAAAGTTAGCCACCCTACCCCTGGGCTAACGAAATAAAGCCAATCAGTTTTCAATGCCACTCCCTGAATACACACTCCACACAATGTTGTAGAGCAAGTAATGAGAAGAGCAAGAGTTTCTAGAAAGCACAGTAATATGTTGGACATATACAGCAGTGAGGACATAGTTGGTTGTTTCCATTTGCTGAGGTAACTATCCTGAGAAGCACTGAATCCTGTCACATTTTGTTTTGTTACACTCTTCACTGAATTCTCTCATTAAAACATTCTTGTTACTCTTGAACAGAGTGAACAGAGCGGAGTGGATTGACGTGGTTTTGATGTGGTGGTCAGCCATACTTTTCAGATGGAAAAAAGTTTCATTTGCCCGGAGTTCATGGCATGCAATGTATGGAGAAATTGTGAAGTGTAAATCAGACTGACTGTTAAAGTATGTGTATATGCAGATTGGACTGAATTATGACTCTGTGACTATGACTATGTGATGCTCAGTGTTTTAAAGTACCTTAACTGCCTCCATAAGCTCCATAACAGTCATTGCTGCATCTGTAACTGCAGGCCATGCTGATCAATGAGCCAGATCAACTGAACAACATCAACAAACCAAACTTGACTTGGCTTCTTTTTGATTCAAATGGTTTCTCTCAAATTTTGGTAATGTCCGTGTTACTGAGCACTTCTCCTTTGCCTCTGATCTGACAGGTGCTGAATAAACAGCATTTTTGCACAGATGTGCCTTGGAGTTTTCACAATAACAGACCAATGTAGAGTTTTAGCACTTTTAGAGATGTGGAGTTTAAAGGGAGCGGGCATTTGACATATCCTTGTCATTCATTTGCCACCATCGCCTCATATTGTAGCATGATAATGCCCCAGTTCTTGCAGTAACAGCATACTCACCAGACATCTCACCCACTGAGCATGTTTGGGATTCTGTGGATCAGCATGTACAGCAGCGTGTTCCATTTCCTGCCAATATCCAGCAACTTCACACAGTCATTGAAGAGGAATGGACCAACACTCCACAGGACACAATCAACAGCATCAACTGTGTGCAAAGGAGATGCGTTGCAGTGCATGAACAAACCAAACCAAACCAGATATTGACTGGTTTTCTGCCATGTGAAATCCATAGTTAAGTGCCTAATAATGATCATTTTTCAAGATAAAGCTGCACATTTTAGAGTAGCCTTTTATTGTGACCAGTCCAAGTCACACCTGCTGTTTAATGAGCATCTTGACGCCACAACAGTCAGGTACATTAATTTGGCATAGAAGAAGTGCTCATTAACACGAATTTTAACAAATCTGTGACAAAATTTGAGAGAAATAAACCTTTTGTGTGCTTAGAAGAAGTCTCAGATATTTTACAAAAACAAAAGTGTTGCATTTATACATTTGCCCAGTGTTTCTTAACTAACCTCCCATTGCTTTTAGAATACACCTGTCATTTTTCACCTCACACAGTAGGCTACCTTTGCTTCACATGTCTCTCTTTGCTATCCTCCTCCTGGGGAGGCACCTCACAGTTTATCTCTGAGTTACAGAAGCTAGTGTATCAGAAACAAGCCTGGATGTAATGTCAGAATTTGAGCTCCCTTCTCTGGGGAAACGCTACAGTCTTACACTTGGTAACATGAACTATTGCTCACTTCCATAGCAGCAATGTCACAGTTATTGACTTAAAGGAGTATTACTCATTCATCTTCCAGCCTGGGCAGTCACATCCCTGACATAATCACAGTGAAATATTGCATAAAACCAAAAATAATGCAGAATTCATTCTCTTTATTTTACATAAATTACACTGCTCCCAGACCCCATGCATCCTCTCCATATACATGTATACATAAACATTTATTGCACATGAAACTGTTAAAACGTAGTCAAGTTCATGTTGAGAGTATCATGCTGGCCAGCAGGAGAGGACATCGATGAAAGAAACACAAAACTCTGTGTCTCACAAAAATTATTATTTTTTTAACAATTTATTACTTTACATTGATAAAGTCATCAGTTCTGCAACAAAATGGAATAGCTGTAATTCAGTGCACTATACACACCCTTCAGCACAGAGCTTTCAAACACAAAGGTGTGATCAACCAGATGAAGAGAAAATTCACTCACACACCCACACACACACTTATATGTGGTATATCGGAGATGATATGGCATATCATTGTACATACATTAAAAGTACACATGTAAGTTTACAGTGACATTCTTCTTCTGCCCAACAACACTGCTGTACGAATGCATACTGAGTACTGAGATCTAATCTGATTGGTCAGTCAGGATGTAGAATCACATTCATGGTAGTGTGTAAGAGTTTGTGTGGAGAGTGCTGATATTGACGTGTGATGATTTACTGTGGCATTTAAAAGGATGTGCCCATGGCTGTTGTCTAACATAACCCAGATTTCTGTCACATTTCAACAGAGCAGTTTGAAGTTGTCGAATATTTGCACGATTGAAACAGAATATATGACTGAGTGCACGCAGCAAGTGCTGCTAATCAATGCCAGTCACTCTCGTCCTCTCTTATTTCAGTGTCTGCTGAGGTTTCAAGATATCTATGCAGGCAGGCTGGCCTGGCTCTGTGTATTTACTGGGAATGCTTCACACTCCCAGGCCGAGTTCCAAGAAACAAAAAAAACAAAAAAAAACAAAAACTCCAATCTCCATATGAAAGCTGCACAAGCCTCTAAATCAGATTTGAATAATAAAACATGTTTGTTTCAATCATAAACACAGTAATGGATATTTATGCTGATACTGTATCTGATGGTGACTGAAATATTGGGGCTTTGGAAAATGATTACAGTTGAGAAGCCATTTAAACTTAGGCTATTGTAGAGCCACTTACATTTGGTTGCAATTGTCAAATGCATTTAAGGTTTATGATCAATATTCTGAATAATCAACAAAACATATGCAAATAACCAGTTTAGAATCACATCATCACATCATCAGTGAAAGCATTTATATCTGGGAGATTTACTATTTGATGAAAACAGTTACATGTGGAGGAAAATCTGTTTTCCAAAACCTATTTTATCTTGTTTGTTTAACTTAAGACACGAGTGATGAAATGACACACACAACTGCATTCTTTTTGTGCTTTGCCAGATCCATCGGTGTTACTGTGTTATGTGAGACAAACCCTGTTCACGTTCTAGTCGACTTTTGATTGGATTCTTGTGCTTTCATCTCCATTGTTCCCGAGCTATGTTCGCACATTCAAATTTACTGCAAACAAGCTTTCAGATCTGGTGGATCTCAAACAGATTGAAGTCATAATCCAGAAGATTTCAATTATATCAGGCTCACTGTTATTGTCATATTATTTATGGCATGGTTTTCATGTTTCTTTGAAGTGATTCAGGGGAGAAGACAAAAGCCAGTGCATGCATTCTTTATGTGATATGGAAAACATTTGATCATGAAGTCAGAATCACCATGTCTCTTTTTATTAAATCAGACAAATCAGTTATCTATTTTATTTATGGCACACCTGCCCATGGTGTGTTTGCAGTCCACAGATGTCAATAAATGTGTACTTTACAGGACTGTAAGACTTCTTTGTGTCTTGTTTCAGTACTGAAGGTGTGGTGATTGTTGTTTGTGCCAAAGCCTCAGTCAGGATTTAAAGAAGCCGCCTGTGGTCTGTTTATAGAGATTACAGTGAGGGGGGAGTAAGTGCTAAACATTTCTATTGCTCCTTAAACAGTGTCGGTTTATTGTTTGTCTTTACCATTCTGCTGATAAGTGAGACATTCGTTATTTTATAAATGGAGCCACATTGGCTGCACCAGCAGACAGCATGATGTTATACCAGCTGATGTATACTGTATGTGATGTGTCGACCTGATTTCCAGTGCCTAGTGGCCCTGCAGCAGCATCCTTCCACGATTATGCTGGACTCGGTTATGAGACAGCTGGAGAGTAAACGTAAGGCAACAGGCTGACAGAGCAGGAAAAACTGGAAAATAAATAAATGAAACACGATGTCCAGAGTAGGCTCAGCTGCACATACATGCATTCCCTTCAGTGTTCTCTTCTGTCCTCTTCAGACCTCTTCAGACCTTCTTGTTTTTGACTCACTGCTGGTGCCCAAAGTCGGGAAAACAAACGTTCCGCTCAGTCAAATCTTCATGCCAAGCTTGGCTTTCTGTCGAAAAGACACATCACACACATTCAAATCAGAGCGTTCCTATCTCAAGCGGATGCTGAAAAACTGGTTCATCCATCGCAAGCAGGTTCGACTACTGTAACACTATATTTGCAGGATTATCCAAACAATCAGTGGCTCCAGCTCATTCAGCAGTGTAGCAGTCAGAGTCTGTACATGAACACGAGAATGTGAACATATTGCTGAAAACACTCCTGGTACAATACAGAATCACCTTCAAAATCCTAGTCTATAAATCACTGAATGGTCTGGCTCCTCAGTACATTTAAAGTCTGTGTAAAGTAAAAATAAATATGTGTTTTGAGTTTGTCAGACTTAAGACGAAAGTGTTATTAACCACCCAGCCAAATTGGAATGATTCAAAATAATGCCAAGTTTATGAAATTAAGTGTCAAAATCAGGTAAAAATGAATTGTCAGCTCCAGGACTGTGGGGGCGTGTCCTCTGAACCACTCTGGGCGAGTTGAATGAATGTCTGTCTCTCTGTGTCTTCCTCTCTCTCTGTCTAAACGTACATAAGTCAGGTATCTCAGTAAAACGCTGTCTGTCTCTCGTACGTATGCGCCGTTACCGACACATGTAACCTCAGATCTGACTACATATATTCCCTGTCATCATAGCTACAAGCTACTGTTGCATGTAAGAGACGTCCGTTACGGTGTATTTCCTCTGGATTCAGCTCAGGAAACGAGAGCAGTCTAACGTTACATGCACTGACATTAGATAACACATGAAAATGATGAGAAACCCTAACGTGATTATGCACGATGTAAAATCACGTTACTGTGCACTAAGTCACCTAACACTACTGTAATTACTGTATTATTTCCAGGTCTCCATTAATATGGCCCCCCACAATCCACTTCTTCATCACTTCGTTATTTGGAAATTAAAATAAAGGAATGGAGCTGTTGTCACATTCTGGCATCCAGGGAAGATGCATTTTCGGGATGTTGAGGGCAGAGCTAGCTAGCAAAGGCTGAAGGCTTTTACACCGTTGTGCTAGGGGACGGAGGTGCTCACCGTGATGCATCATGCAGTCTCGTTTAGGAATCCTGGACTGAAAACTGGTGAAAAACTGTTTGAACCTGTAACTCCACATTTCAGTAATATATCGTTCAAAGTCTTTTCATGTTTTAAGCAACTATTTTACAACATATTTGATGTGTTTTGAAAGAAAACATGGAATTGCCTTTACACGGACTTTAAGATAAGATAGACTTTAATGATCCTGTACCAGGGAAATTCACTTGTCACAGGAGCTTGTACACACAAGGTTGATAAGAAATTACTCATAAATAAGAAATATAAAGAAAAAAGTCATGAAGTCATGCTGGTGTTAAAGAGTCTGACAGCTGTTGGAATGAAGGACCTGTGGTAGAGCTCCTTCTTACATGGTGGGAGTAGCCTGTCAAGGCCTGTCAGCTTGTTGAGTCTTTTTCTGTCTCTCTCTGTCCTCTCCCCAGCAGACGACTGCTGCTTAGAATAATACAGATGCCAGCACAGTGTCATAGAAGGTTTTTAACAGTCTCCTTCACTGACTAAAGCCCAGTCAGGCCTCTTTGGTTAATGGTGGAGATCTTCTGGCTGTACCCAGAATTAAATCCAGGTCTGGTGATGATGTCTTTAGTTATTGTGGTCTGAAACATGCTACCTGCTGGATTTGAGGTCCATCACTGCAGTTTTATATTGAGGAGCAGGCTGAAAAATCTTCCTGTTCCACTATTTTATTATGTTCCTAATTCTCTGAATTTCCAAGTAATGAAATGTGCTCTATAAATTAATTGCTCTATAATGCTGATAAATTCTAACTAGGGGGACTTGAAACAAATGTTAGAGATATTTATCATGTTATGAAGCATTAGATATATATATATTGACTTTTACAGCTGGTTTCTTCAGCATTTAGAAAAACAAAGCGGTCTTCTGACCTCCAGGTTGCTTAAAAGTCAAGTATGTAACACTGAGGATGATCTATTGGCAGACATGATCGATTACTACAGAGTGAGCAGGTCCTCTTCCACAGAGTCTGTTTTAATACAGTAGCCCAGAATGGACAAATTAAACACTGTCTCTACATAGGGTGTCTTGAGTTTTTCACGAGTTTCGCCGTCACTTTTACACTTGGAAAGGGAGCAGTTGGTGTGTCGTTTAGCTCAGTTGGTAGAGCAACCGCCCCATGTATAAAGACTCAGTCCTTGCTGCAGAAGCCCAGGGTTTGAATTCAACCTGTGGCTCTCTTCCGCATGTCATTCCCCGTCTCTCTCTCCCACATTCCTGACACTCTTCAGCTGTCTCTGTCGGAAATAAAGCTTGAAAAGGCCAAAAAAAAATCTTGAAAAAAAGAAAAAAAGGGAGCAGTATTGACTTGTAATCTGCAGCCTCACAGCTAGATGCCCCTAAATCACTGGACCTTTACATCACTAAACCAAAGGTCAAAGGTCAACTTACAATGCCAGAGGCGTGTTTGGGTTTGACGCTGTAGGCGGCCTTCTCCTTGGCCTGTCGGAAACACTCTTCTGCTGCTTTTAACCTGCAGAACATACAATGATATGGCACTCATGATTGGGTGATTTGGCTGGTCTTTGCACTCAAGGCATTTTTATGTAACAGCAGCAGGTTCTAGATGAGCATGTGTTACTGTACCTCTCCTTGAGAATGACTTTGTTCTCCTTCTTCCACTGCTCCTTGAAGTCAGAGGAGAACTCGTGCCAGATGCAGAAGACGGTGTTTGGTGAAACCTCCTTCTCTCCTGCTTTGGCCTTCACTGAGAAGAACACCGTGAGCTCCAGGAACCTGGCAGGACACAATCACGTGTTTACTGATTTACATTCCTTTTTTTTATTCATGAAGAGAGAAAAAATACGACACAGGAGCCAAAAAGCTGAACTGTGCAGACATTGTAGTGACTGCACACTGACTGCACAAGAGGATCCACAGCCACACACTGACATGGAATGTGGAAAAACAACACCTGAAAGGACTTTTTGAGGCTGGAATTTGGGTTCACACAATGCTCACATATTTATCACACATTTTAGAATAAACGAGTGGAACTGAAAGAGGGACGTGCAGGCAGCAATCACCACAGCTTTGTGTGATAGCTTAAGACAGACCTGTCAAAAACAGATATAGACGAGGCAATATGGAAAGATGAATACATTTACATCATTGTGGCAAAGTGGATGCAAAAACATGATTTGAACTTTACTTGAGTTCCCAATGGTGGAAAATAATTAAGTAGATTTACTCAAGTGCTGTGATTTTGTGGTACTTACACTTTACTAACATACAGTATACACTACTCACAAAAAGTTTGGGATATTTGACTTTGGGTGAAATTTATGGAAAATGTAAAAAGTTCATGCTACAGTGATATTATATCATGAAAATAGAGCATTTATTGAATGCTCTACTATATTTTAATTTATTGAAACAAAAAACGACAACTGTGGTGGGTATAACACAACAAAACATTTTTTTGTTGAAACTTGTCATGTGACCTTGACCATCAATTACAGCTCGACTAGACGTCTCATGCTGTTCACAAGTGGACTTATTCCAACCTGCTGATGACACTCCGTGACACTCTGAGCTCAGTGGTAACTTCCCTCTGAGTACTTCCTGTTTGAAGCCTCACACTGACCAGGTACTGTTGATGGATTGTTAGGTGGCGTCTTGGTGTCATGATGTCACAATGTGAAGAGCGTGATGAAGAGGACTGTTTAGATACAAACTGTCTTTGAAGCAGAACATTTAGTGGAACTTTTTTTAATCACCTTGTTAGAGAACAGCATGTTATGCAATAAGTACTGAAACATTGAACAGTTGGACATGTGCATTCAAACGTTTGGAGAAGGTCAAATGAAGTTCACCTGTATAGGTTAGAGTGCATTTTAGGTGCACTCTGAAATTTCATCCGAAAGCCGAATATGCTGAACTTTTTATGAGTAGTGTATATCACTTTACGTGTATAATTCTCTGATTTCAGCTTCTTAAATGTGAATATTTAACTGTAGTTTAGTGTAGTGTATACTGTAGTTTAGTGTAGCGTATAACTATACATTTTTCACCATTTTCTGACATTTTATGGACCAAAGGACTATTCAGTTATTCAAGATAATTAGCAACATATTAACTGATCATGAAGATAACCACAAAAATAATTAGTTACAGCCCTGTACACACTATATTATGTGTGAATCCTGTCTACATATGCAGACTTATGATTGCAGCATGTACTGTATAGAAGAATGTGCCTGTCTGTGTGAAGTCTGCAGCTATCTGTCAACATCTGTGGGATAATGTCACTAAAATTAAAGAGAAGAGGTTGTTCTTACAGTTTGTGAGTGCTGCTGAGCTGAGCGTCCAGAGTCTCCAGTTCACTTTTAGCTGCGAGAGGAGGAAGAATACAAGAGATCAAAACAAAAGATGAGACATGAGAAACAACTTTGGGGTTTGTTGTTAGCAATTGCTGCCCAACTTGAGACTTGAGACTTTACAGTACAACGTTTTTTTTGGCCACACTGATGTGCTGTATCCTGCTTTTGAAATATATTTATCATCAGACGAAAATGTCGATACTGAACAAAATCCTAGTTTCAAGCTATTTCAAATGTAAAGTACCAACAACTGCCAGCAAGTGAACATTCATGTAAAAAAGGCATGATTAAACATATTTTAAATGTTTGCAAATGTTTCATGAGGATGGATCCCACACATTTGTTTAGACCTCAGGGGTACAAACAATGTGTTTTTGGTGAGAAACGCTGACTACATAAAAACATTATAAACACCTTCAAGTTTTAACAATAAAACACTTTAGTATTTATTTAGTTAAAGATCAGTTTTGGAGTAATAGAAAACAATTGGAAGTCTATGACAGGATGTGAAAGGCTTCAGCCTCACTTTTTGCCATAAAGGACAAACTACTTGAATGTTGGCACTGCATATTTTGTCAGTCACCTTGTGTGAGGAAGTCGTCCATCTTGTCTTTAAAAGGCTGCAGGTTATCCTCGTCTGAAACCTTGCACACTTTTTCCACTTCTGATATACAGGCTGTCAAATAATAGAGACAGAAATAATAATATACAAATTATATGTAAAATACAAGTAGAAAGATATCACAGCATGGTTAATGTAGTTACCAAGGGTGATCAAATACCTCTGGTAGGAGACATAGAGACATGACGGCTTTTGCCCCTGAAGCCATACATACATGTTGTTAACGATATGCTGGACTTTTCAGTGAAAAGGTTTTTGACCTGAGCTTGTTATAGTGGCTCTAAATTAAAATATTTTATGTGTGAAAACTTATGTAATTTGAGGATTTGTCACATTCAAATGCTGAGGGGACTAAGCAGAAGTTTGTTTGGCGGTGATGCCAGAAAATCAAGACAAATAAAACTCTTGTGAATCACAAATTTGATGAACCAACAGCAGAAGCCTTTGCATGATTATGATGTAAATGTATGTAAATTGTATACTAGGGATGGGCGGATCAATTCTGCAGGATTGATACTTTGATACTCACAAGCTTCTCATTTGGTATCGATTCCTGTAAATCAATACCAAAGGTCACATGACTGTGAAGACCTACTGAATGTGACATGAAAACTGAGTGTGGAGCAGTGCGCAGTTGCACATGTCTGCATCAAGGTTGTGAGAGAATCTCAGAATGGAAATTCAGCGCTTGTAGCATATTTGTGATTGTAATGAATTTGTAATATTGTTTGTACGTGTGTGTGTGTGTGTGTGTGTGTGTGTGTGTGTGTGTGTGTGTGTGTGTTACCTCTCAGATCCTTCCTGAGTCGAGTCAGATCTTTCTGAAAGTCTTCAAACTTCATCTGTGAAGCCTGGAAGAGGTCATGAGGCTCAGGGAGCGGATACACACACGTCTCTCTACCAGCATCCTGGTGATGGACACACAAACACACACACACACACACACACACACATTATGACAAACAATGAGACATTTAATCTGTTTCTGTTTTAATAACCCCCACCTACATTATTTTTAATTCGATGGCTGCCAATATGATAAACATGAACTTAAAAGCGGTGATGCAATCCCAGGGGATGCATCACCGCAACAACTCTGAATATGATGTATAATAATATAATAAGTAAAAAGCTTACCTCATCGAAGTGTCTGAGGTAGTATGCAACGATGTAAGACAGAAGACTTTTCATGTTGTCCTGCATGTGGAGAAAGGAAATACAGTGATGACAGTGATTATCATTTAGGCAGAACAAAGTCTTTAAACGTGATTTTGTCGCACATGAGCAAAACCAGGCACAGCACAGCTACATGCAATGTAAACATGTCACCTCCTCTTTAATACTGTGTTTGAATGATAATCTTAGTCTGTTTGAAATAAAAAACCTACTCAAAAGCATATACAAATCTAAAGAAAGTCAGCTGTACATGGAACATGGGATTAAAAATACACCCTTATGATTACACTACTCTTACTATACAGTGTATTACTGAATAGTTACTGGACTGCTGCAGTGCAGAGATAGCCAGGAAGCATGAGGAGCGGTATTAAGTGGACTAAATAAAAAATATTGTGACATGTGTTACATTATTATTAGGGTTGCAAATGGGTGGAAATGGGTTCCTGTAAATTCCAGAAACTTTCTGTAAAGTTTCCATGGGCAGTTAAGCTGGGGAATTTAGTATTCCAGATCGGAAACTCCATGGGAGTTATGGACATTTATGTAATTAATGGGAATTAACTGGAAATTGGGGATAAACAAACTGTATCATATCCAAACATAAATATAAACATTTAGTTTTGTCATAAGCAGACATCCATGTAAAATAATACAAAAAAACCCAACAAAAACAAACAAAACAAAACAAAAAAAACATGAAATTTCAACACGCTTATTTGTAAGTAGAACTTTATTATTTTAGTGAACAATATTATGTAGTCCACAAGCTCAAATGTGTGTCTTCAATAGTCTCTGTGTGCTCTGGGCTCTAAAGTGTGGTCCAGGTAAAGCAGTGTGCGATGGGCATGTGATTGAGGAATAGCAGATATTCAAGTGTACTTGCATGAAATCTGGTTGTTTTAGTCAAGATTATGCTAAAATATATTTTCCACAAGTATATTTAAGTTCCCTGTTAAGGGCCAACCTTCAATTTTGTAAATTCCCAGTTTATTCTCGTTAGTTCCCATAGATTCCTGTTAATTCCCATGGAAAGTTTCCAACTTGGAAAATTCCCAGAATTTTACAACCCTAATTATTATACAATATTGCCTCAAGACTCTGAGAGCAGAACGTTTGCCCCTGTGAGACATTATACAATCCAAAAGAAAAGAGTAATCTCAGATTAGTTCAAAACTCTGCATATGAATGGTGTCGATAAACACTCAAACTAGATAAATGTTACATAGATAAAAACTCTATATTATCATGCTAACATGTTGCATAAATATAGCCAGACACTAAAAATAATGTCCGGGATATAAGAGTGTATATTCTGAGATTACTCACACTGCTCTTGACATCTTTGAGTTTGGGCAGGATGTCGAGGGTGAAGCCATCAGCTTGGCCTCTGGTTCGATTACCACCATTCATGAAGTTACCAAAGGCCAGAACCAGACCTAGAATCCGCTTCACTGTCTCACAGTCCTTCAACACCTGCAGAGGAGATAAAGGTGTGTGAATCAGAGACACCCTGAGTGTGAAGAAAAAACACAATGGAAGAATGTCAAAATGAAAATAAAACCTTTACTCTTTACCTTTAATCTTACACATTTAAGAGATTCTTTGGGGGCAGTTCAAGTGATTTTGGAAACTCTCTAGCAACTATTGTTCATCTTAACATGAGATAAAAAGTTTAATGTTTCAAATTCAGCAAATTCAGAGTCAAGTATCAGTGTCACTGCTCACAGATCAGCTCAGTGCTGATACTCATATTTGATTCTTCTGCTGTGTCTGCGAAAGCTGCTGATGGAATACTTCAGAGCTGGAGTCAAGATGTGGTTAGCCTAGCTTAGCATAAAGCCTGGACGCAGAGGAAAACTGGTAGCCTCGCTCTATCCAAATACACCCAAAAGTCTCTGATTCATTTGTTGTATTGTCAAATCTGTGCACAAGCAGACATTTCTTGTCAGCTGTGATCTAAAACATCATTATTAATAGTTAGTCATATTTATATTAGAATTATAGTTGTAGTTCTCATTGTTATTGCTCCTGTACATCGGTGTCCTTCTCTGTCTGTAAACTCAGCTAGTCATGGTAGATGTCCGTCCACTATGTGCCGGGTTCTGCTCAAGGTTTCTGCCTCTTAAAGGAGGTTTTTCTTTCTCTTTCTTAACAAGCATCAAGATGATTATAATTCCAACAGCCTCGGTCCTCTGCCTGCACAATGTGCACTGTGTTCTTTTTTTGTGTTGCTCTGATTGGAAAGTTTGACTCACCTTGCACAACCTCTGCAGCGTGTCCAGTTTTCTCATTATGGACGACATGCACTCAGAGAAGCTGGACTGGAAGAGGATGCAGAAAACTCTGCCAGAGAAGTTTGGGATCAGGGACAGCTGGTAGAGAAATCTGCAACACAAGAGGAAACACCAGCTGCTTTGGATCCAACTCATGTCTCCTGCCATGTCTCTGCTCACTCTCTCATTCTCTCCTGTGTTTTTACAGCCTTTACACAATAACACACAGCATTCTGCATCACGTCCGCTCATTAGTGTTCAAGATACAGCGACAGCGACTCACTGTTCAGGTTTATCCAGAGGTTTGGCATTATCCTTGTCTTTTGAGGATTTGATGTGCTTTTCAATCTTGTCCAGCTCGTCCTGTTGAGCCCTCTGAAAGAGAGACACAATAGAATTAAGTATACACCAAGAGTATTCAAACTCTGACACGTGGCCTCCCTTAGACAAAGTTATTCATGATGAAGAACTACAACTGCTGACTGTGTAAACTCAGGGAGACAAACTCAAACAAAAAAATCAGGATCACAGACTTCCTGTCTAACAGGAAGCAGCACATGAAGCTGGGGAAACATGTCTCTGATTCCCAGACCACTGTCTGATCTCTGATGGGAATGAGTCTGCCTGCAGATGGAAGGTTGACCATCTGGTGACCTGGTGCAGCCAGAACAACTTGGAGACAGTGGAGATGGTTGTGGATTTTAGAAGGAACTCAGCCTCCCCTGCCCCCATCCATGACTCCCCAATGGTTGCTGTGGAGTCTTTCCGCTTCCTGGGAACCATCATCTCCCAGGACCTCAAGTGGGAGCTGAACATCAGCTCCCTCGTCAAGAAAGCACAGCAGAGGATGTACTTCCTGTGGCCACGATGGTGCACTTCTACCCCACCCTCTAACCACGGTCACAAACTCTTTGAGAAACAAAGGACTCAAATTCCCAGACTTTCTTTACAACAAAGCACAGATGTGACGTCTTGTGTTGACTTAAATTGAAAGTTATCAATGTTGACATTACAGGTGTGTCGTATGTTACCCAGCACGCACACACACACACACTGACTGACTAAACTAAGAAATAAATAAGTTTTTATGAAGTTATGTGTTTTGTTTGTTCACATTTACTTATGTAACACAACCTCAGTTCATTGTCATGTCTTCATTATTAGGGAAAAGTGATATGACCTATGACTTGACTTGAGACTGGATTACCAGCAGAGCAAAAACAGGCATTGGAGCACTCTGGTTTTAAAGGTTGCAGACCTCTGATGGATTCTTCGTATTATAGTCAGAAAATAAAGTGACTGTGGAGAGTGTTGCTCACATTTTCATACAGGGCCTGCAGGGTCTCCAGGTCAACTACTGTGTTGTCCAAGTTCAGGATGGCTTAAAGACAGAGAGGGAGAGGACATAGGTCACAACTGTGAACATGTTCTCCTTTAATCATATGAACTATTAAACACAGAGACAAACAGACAAACAGAAAACACTCTCAGGATGAAGCTTTTATTGACTTTTATTTGCAAAGGTTTTTGTCATGACTATATGAATATTCATCCACTAATCACTCATTTATATTCATATATTCATGGTTTGTAAATGTGGTGTACTAAAGCTCACAAACCGATGGACTCACCATGCTGGATATCTTTCATGTCAAGATGCAGGGAGGACATGAGTATTCCCACTGCCTGAGAACGCTTGTTGTTCAGGAGCTTCATGACCTGAAAGACACACAGATATGAGGTTACATTCAGAAGCTCAGATGCAGCAGCTGCTTTATGCTGCATTTTCACTGATATGGTGAAAATATATTATAAAGATGAAGCTGTAACTGTAAAAATGGCTGTCAAACTAATCAAAGTTGTGATCTGGCAGTAAAGGATAAATAATATATATAAGCTAAGATACTGCCACATTGTTAAAGTGTAGGATGGACAAATACATCCTTTGTGTATCATGATTATCTACAGTAATATTCAATAGCTGTTCATTTTAAATGTAGAATTATAGAGCTTACAGATGAAAATACTGCATAGTGATGTCATACATGATTATGGACAAAATTATACCGTAGCCTATGTATGATATGGATTTTATATGTGATGGAAGTAGGATCAGAGATCATTATTTAAACTCAGTTATCAAAACTTAGAATTGAGTGATTAGGATGATGACAGACCTGTTTGGCCTTGGACTTGGTGATGGTGTCAGAGAGCGGCTGCTTCTTCTCCTTCACAGCTGTTTTGGAGAACAACTCTACAAACTCCTCAAAGTCCACGTCAGGCTCCTCAATTTTCTCCCACACCAACGAAGAAGAAACCTCCCTGAGAGACACACAAGAGCGCAGATGGTAGGTTTTCAGCAGTAAACTTTGATAATGCCCCCCGGTCTTACTGGCCTCTGAATTTTGTGACAATTTTGCATAGATTCATATGAAGTGTGAATGTGATTAGTTCAATAATTTGCAGGAAATCTGATCACAGACTGTAGCAAAGTCTTCAGCCTTCTGTTATGAGAAAACACACTCTGAAAAATCTCTTTTGCTCTGTCTTTTAAACAATGTACACGGTTTGGATGTTTTCCTCCCTCAGATAACACGTGGTTCACATCATGGCCCAACATGTTCTAGATCATTTCTGTGAATTCTTGAAGATACTGAAGTTACTTCATCTTATTGTTGGACAGTTTAAATTCAGTGAAGGATGCAGACTCATTTTAAAAAGCCTACTGCTGAAAATATTGAATATGTTAATGTCAGATTGGGGGTGAGTTCATGTGCAGGTAAGAGGCTCTGAAATGGGAGATATCAAAGTTAAATGTGACTCACTTTGACCAAAACCAACAATGAATGAATGAATGAAGTCTCATATATCTTATTCATCTGAACTATTAAAAACACATCAGTGAGCCACACTTTGTAACTTGTTACTTCATCACCATGAACACACACACTATAGTTTACTTTGACTCACTCACACATACACCATCCTGGTGCCAAATACTCACTAGAGCAACAAATGGGATAGATCCACTACTGAAAATAGTCCCTAACAAATACACGATTTCCTCCTGTTTGCTAAAAACTACAGTAGCCAACTGTTTGGAAATAACTGAGCCTCATTAAAAATGAAACTATATATTTGTGAGGTGAAGATTTATATCAGACAAAAACATTGTCTCTGGGTCTGCACAGGAGACTTGTTGATAAGAAAAACATGGAAAAGTGCCAGGCATCATCTGTGTCTGCATCTGCAGCATCATCTTTACACCATCTTTACTTTTTGGAGTGCAGCTGGATCCTGGTCCAGTAGAGGGGCTTCATCGGTCTGGGAGGCTCCACAACAGCCTTCCTGGGTGGTTTCTCCTGGGTCAGACCCAAAGCATACAGCCCCAATGGTAGAGGAGGAGGCAAGGAGCCCAGAGCCCCTGGAAGAGCTGGAGGAACACAGATGGCTCCTGGTGGAGGAGGGGGAGGAGGAGGTCCACAGCCTGGAGGTGGTGGTGGAGGAGGTGGGCCTCTTATTCCTGGTAATGGAGGAGGAGGTGGAGCAATGCCGCCAGGGAGAGGAGGAGGGGGAGGAGGAGGTGGGGGTGGAGCAAAACCACCGGGAAGTGGAGGAGGAGGTGGAGGTGGAGGTGGAGCAAGGCCACCAGGAAGTGGAGGTGGAGGTGGAGGTGGCGGTGGAGCAAGGCCACAAGGAAGCGGAGGAGGAGGAGGTGGGGGTGGAGGAACTGCTGAACCAGGAGGTAATGGTGGTGGAGGTGGAGGAGCTGGCATTGAGCCTCCCGGTAATGGTGGAGGAGGAGGTGGTGGAGGAGGAGGTGCCACAGTCTGTCCTGGTAAAGGATGAACAGATACTGCTCTTCCTGGAAGGGGAGGTGGAGGAGGAGGTGGAGGAGGCTGCTGCTGACATGAACAATGGAAGCCATCCTGCCTGGGTGGAGGCTGCAGGAAGCCGTTCGCTCCACCCGGCTCACTACAAGGCACTTTGAACTTAAAGCTGTCATCCATGGGTGAAGTCTGCACAGACTTGGCCTCCAGGCAGCCCAGAGCGGCGGCTGCTTCAGTCTGCAGGTGGGCATCACACACGACCCTCAGCAGGCTCTCGTCTCCACCACACTCCCTGTCTGTGGTGGAGGTGGTGGGTTTCATACTGTCTCTGTCCAGCAGAGGGGGCTGCCGCTCCAGCTCAGCAATCTTAGTCCTGAGGTCTTCTATGGTTTGTTCCAGCTGTTGGATGACGTTAACGTGTTTTTCCTTCAGTTTTGTTGAAGGAAGGACACATTCCTCCTGTAGATCAGACAGAAATCATGACGTGAGCATGAGGTCAGATCACAGACATAAACAATGACCCCATGGGACCAAACACAACCTACAACTAGAGTAGGTTTGTGAGTGCTGGGGTAGTAGAATAAAATGTCATGAAAATAAATTAAACATTCGTAAAGAAATAATTATTCCATGTAAATAAATCATGTGTAAATAAAATCATGATTTTATAAAAATAAAGTCATTATATATATATATATATATATATATATATATATATATATATATATATATATATATATATATATACACAAAAAGTACACTACTGTTAAATGTTTTGGCATTGCTTGTGTGTCCATACATGTTATATACACTGACTGGCCACTTCTACAATCCAATTCAATACAACAACTCTGCCATATTTCAAAATGTACCAAACTTTCAGTTTTTGTTGACACTGTCATTGAGGTATTCATTTAACTATCATCTTTACTAAACTGGACTCCATTATATTGAGAGGTGTTTCTAATATTTTGGTCAACATGAGAGTGCCATAATATTAGAGATTGTGGAGTAGTAGTGAATAACTGTACTACTATCTACCAAGCTATGTGATGTTGGATGTGGTCAGAAAAGACATTAACATGTTTACAGCCTGGTACAAAAAACTGTTTTAGTCTCTATAGGTAATTTCCCCGTTCATGACAACTGTACTGAGGGTGAATTTCTATAGAAGCCACCTGTTCAAATGATATTAAGGCTTAAAGTTATGCAGAATTAACAGCATGGCTGATATGATTGACATGTGGGTGCCATTACAGCAGCGTATTTGTGCAACCAGGCTTCATTCAGCCTGCCTGAGCTCACATTAGCCGTGATTAGCCGTGAAGTAGCAGAGGCAGGACTGTTAAGATGGTGACAACCAGAGCCACCACACTGAGGGTCACAACAGCTCGCCAGAAACCTGTGGGTGACGCCATGGAGACTAATACCCGGTTTTACAAAGTCTATGGAAAAGACCTATCTTTCATCCTACAGAGTTTTTTCCTGTAGGATCATGTTTTCATGTTTTTCCCTAAAATGGAGTTTTCACTTTCTCTTTAAATAAAACGATTCAAATTCAGTTTCTCAGAGAGAGGACAGGCCAGACTTTGGTCATTGGCTCTCATGTATTCTTGGAAAAAGTATGGCTCAAGCCACTTCTAACTGACCCTTGCATTCCACACTGCAGTGTGTCCAAGGATGTACAAACTTTTGCACAACACTGAATGAGAATGAACTTGGGATGTGCTCTGTATAGTACAGACATTTTGCTAAGAATAATTTCAGTCTCAGGCTTGAAGTAGAGAAAATTAAAGTGACTGACCTCTTGGTTCTCCTTCTGTTGTTGCTTCAAACCCAAGATGGCTGCATGGTGTTCTGAACAACAAACAGACATCAGCAGGTCAGCACAACACAGTACAACAGACACACTTTGCATGAAGCTTTTAAGTCTCCTGGAGATAACTGTGAACATATGAAATTATGAAGTTACACAGGTTGATCAAACTTACAGTACATACAGGATACACCACAGTTAGGTCTGACGTTACATTGTGATTGACTGGTGGGTATCTCCCAGTGATATAGCCAACAGCCAGAAGGACACTGAGCAGCATCATCATCACTTTTTTAATCCAATCTTGTATGTTTGAATCTGCTTGAGCCAGTTAGCTGTACATGGTCTTTCATGACTTAATATCAGGTTGAACAGCAGTGTTTCGCTTTGTCTTTGTTACACCTATAGCCACACTAATCAGTGATGTCACAGGGTCCTGGAGTCCATCTGTGCATCACTGCAACAGGGTGAGAAGTTAAACCACCGGAGGGCAGCAAAAACAAGTTTTTCCAAGGGATGTTAAGTTACTCTTTAAAACCATGTTACTCCTTTGTTTATGTTTTTCCAGACCTAACATCTTGACTAGATTTATGTTTATTGCGATGCAGATAACATTTTAAATACCTGTACTGAAATCATATTTGGCTTGAAATATGATATGAAATATGAATCATTTTGTTCCAATGTAGAAGTATTAAAACCAGTGTATATTCATACTTTACTGTGCTTTCAACAAATAACCATGTAGTGATCATCTGGAATACTAATCTCCTGCAATATGTTCTATTTATTGATAAATGAAACAGGACAGAGAGCAGGATTCTAATGGCAACATATATAAAACATCATTATACTGCACTTGCAGATGTCACATGCTCTACTGAAAGAGAGAGTGGCTGAGCAGTCACAAAAAACAAGAGCAGAAACTATTTTGTTATTTTGTGGTTTTAAACATGCAGTATGAGTTATTTCACTGAGGGAGGCTCTTTCATTTTTGTTGTGGTATAGTGACAGTTATAAACTTTAGATGAACCAAATCAAAAATATGATGAAAACATACAACTCAAGCAAAACACAAGCACATGAGTGATGTTTTGCATATTCAGCACTCCAAACCTGCTGAACAACTCACGTTCTGTCCCATTCAAGTTTTATTGAATATTTGAAACCCTGAAATTGTTGTCACTGTTGTGTCCTTACTTAATGTTGAAAACACAGCAGAATAATGTATGTGCAGCAAATTGTACACCACAGAATGTGTAGCTGGATCTTTTTGTTTAGTTGACTAATTAAAATGTAAAAGAGCTCCATATGATCCTGGAGAAGGCTGTGTGGGCATCTTTACAACCAAAAGCCACTGAAACAGTTCAGGTCATCTGCAATTGTGCTAAGACAGTGACAGTTCAAGTTACAGGCCAAAGTGGAAACTGATATTATACTTTGTGACCAGGTCTGCATTTTTATACATCACCAGCTGGGACACTCCACCCACCATGGAGTGACAGGTTTATTTAAACTTCTGACATTATTAGACAGGCAGACAAATCTTCGCCTGGGGCCTAACAACAATGTCAGTCTGCTAACGTTGCAAATTGTCTCTTTGGGTCAACACAGAAATACAACCCACAATATACAGAAAATATCACTCACCTTGATTGTCCTCTAAAAATGCGAAAGCATGAAGATGGAGGAACCCCATTCAGATGAAGAGAGGGAAAAAAAAAAGAAATAAACACAAAGGTCAGAGTGAAAACACAACATGACAACACATGTTGTAAATCCCAGAAACAGACAGAGTAAGAGGCAAAACCTACCACAGAATCTTATCTGTGTTATTAACTGAATACATTTATGTGGTGGAGAATGTTTTGGACCGTACGTGCTATTATAGTTTTGAGTTTGAAAAAGACATTTATTATAGGAAACACTTGTATAATTTATGACTTATTCAAGTATTTCCAGATGTGCATTCAAGGCACAAGTACCCAGGATATGTCCACATTGAAAACTTCTGAACAACGCTGCATGGTTAAAAACAAACAATTGTTTTTATGGTAAAAATCTGTTGTGTGTAACGTGTCCGTGTAGCAGCTGTGGTTGCCAGAATTTTACCGTAATAAACACGGTATAACTTTTTCTATTGTGATGTTACTTGGATGTTAGTTGTACAGTTGTTTTCTTCCATATTCTACTGTATAAATAATTTTTTCTATCAGTAGAAATGCTGTTTTTCCATATAACTAAAAATGAAAATACCGTATTAATGCTGTAAAAAAGTTTGTGTTTTCTGTACAATTAATAGCCTCAAATATAAAATACTACTTTATTCTCTATAAATATCCTTAAAATGCCGTATAAAATAAAGGTTTTGCCATGAAACACGACTGTTTTTAATTTTACGGCATTTTACTGTCATGGTTTGGCGATTTTTCACCGTAAAATCTATACCATTTTTTACAGTGTGAATGAAAGACTGTTGTAAAGATTGTCTACCTCCTGTTAATAGAATAGTTCAGAACTTTGGGATATGGATCAGCTGTTGTTCATCAAGAAACAGTGACAGTACTTAACTTCCCATAAAACCACAAAACATTTGTGCACTTCTTTAAACAAATGAGATACAACAGGATGATTGGTGAAGTTAAAGGGTGGTGAACTGAACTGACTCAAAAATAAAGGACAACTCAGGTGCCTACAAGGACACTAGTTATTTTGCAACAGTGAGGACATGTCTACATGAATAGTGGACACAAGACAAAATTAGTCAAAAAATTGTATCAATGAAATCATTCTGAAGAACATTGATCTTTCATCAAGTCAAAAATCTGCCAATTATTTTTGACAACAAATACGAATAAGAGACCTGCTGTATTATCAGCCATGTCAACCATGTTCTTACCTGCCTCTGTGGATTTGAGTCCAGTCCTACTGTCTGCACCTGGCCTGGCTGGAGGCCAGGGGCCCTTCAGCTGCCCTGGAAGTTTCCCCTCAAGAGGATCCAGGGCTTGAGTTGGCTGATTGACTGCTGCCCATGTATACAGCTGGTCATGCTGGAGAAACAAAACTTCACTCATTCCATGACACCATGACAGCAAAACAATGGATTAGGGCCAGAGATGGTACTAATATACATTATATTGATGTTTCAGAATTGATCAATGTGCATGGTAAAAAAGTCTTACAGCTATGGAAACCAAATCTGGACATTGAGTTTCAGTATACTGACAAATGCAAGTGAGATTTTAAAATGTATAATAAATATCTCAGCACATCACATCCCACATCACTTTACAGTTAATTGGACTTAGTTGCTCTTGGACCACCATGCTTCTTCCAAATGCATATATTTGTTTGTGGTCTTGCAAGCCCACAACCACCACTGACCAAGACAAAGATCGAAGTTGATTGATGCCCCTGCGGGGTGTCAGCTCTGCCACAACACATTTGCAGTTGACAATACAAACAAAAGGGTGGACGAAGTTCACAACAAACTAAAAGATGATTTGCAAATTTACATTAAGACTGTATTATATGAAAAGGCTACTTCACAAATCAAATTATTAAGATTATTAACATGTAATTAAAATGCAATGTTTAAAATAGCAATACAAGTTTTCACACAAATCCCCTGTCATCAACAACAAACATAACCTAACCTAAAAATACAAAGTTGGGGGAAATTAGAGTTGGACTACATACATCAAACTTGGATGGTGCTGTGGAGGTGATGTGGCCAGTGCTGCCTCCCAGCTGTTCTCTGAAGCAGTCGGTGAAAGGCAGCAGGAGACCCATGGCCAAGATCCTGGAGCAGAGCCTCTCAGCCTCTTCTGGCTCCTCCTGCTGCTGCTGCTGCAAAAACAGCTTCTCCAGGAGAGTTCGACCTGGACAGAAAGTGATGAAAACAAGGCTTATGAGACTTATGTGAGAACTTATAGAACAAGTACTTAAGTAAAATTGACTATATGATAAAGCAATTTGCTTTATCAAATTTGCTTTTTGATGTACTGTGGTTACCACTGCTCTTGGAACACTCCGTACAGATACAGAGCAGAGATGTTTGACAGCTGCCAAACAGTATACAGATGGAATGAAAACCAGTATGCTGAAATGATGATGGAGATATTGTGGCACATGTACTGTTTAAGGGTTAGTTCTGTTTATTGCACACACCACATTGGTATGCATATATTGTCCAAAATGACTTTTTGACACACCAACAATTGAAGCTAAAATCTGGAAATAATCAGTAATCAGTAAGAGGTGTGCAAAGAGGAGGTTTGCTGGTCTGACTGTGCCATGGAAAGGTGTAACCTTTACACGAGGATAAAACACAATCTACACACAAGAAAGGCACTGAAACTGCACATGTTACTACATGTAACCACACTGCTGAATCTACACTAGCTAAACAAAGCTTCCTGACACTGAAACCTGAAACCTGTCTATATAGACCACAATGACTCACTCAAGAGTGTACACTATGGTCCAGGAACCTTTGGTAATGGTAATTTCACTTTGCACACAAGATGCTGATCTACATCTGCTTTACAGTGTTAGTTAGCTCTGTTCTGTGGTTTACCAGCATCTTGATTTCTAAAACACTGTACGAATGAGGCGTGACACGTTTTCTTGCCTTCTACCCGCCAGTGTTTTTCACACCCAAAAATTAAGCTTAAAAGTTAACAATGTCATTTTTAATAGTAATGATTGTGATGATGTGATGATTGTTTATTCTGTCAAGTGTGCACTGAGACTCCTCAGGTGATGTTGCACTTTGAGTAAATAGAAAACAAGCTGAAGATCCTGGTGGGGACACACGTTGTTTTCATTGTTAGCATAAAGCTGATTACTCTTGTCAACTTGCAGACTGACCGTGAATCAGATTTTTTTTTTGTTTTGATTTTCCATTTGTTTGTCCATGTGTGCATGTTTATGTCTGCACTCTCTTTGTACTTGTACTTTACACATGCTGTCATATTTTAAACAATGCTTTTGATTTTTGAACATGCAAAATTCATCAGTATGTTTCTGTAATGGTGGGCTACTATTGACAATCACATCAACTGAAATCAATGTAGCCTGTAGAGAGCAAGTGGCTCTGCATGGCTGAGCTGAGCTCAGCTGTGGCTCTAAACAGTCCACTCTAAAAGCCTTATTTTAGGAACAAGTATAATGATGTATATAATCCAAAATAAATATCACTAAATAATAAAGTAAGTCAATAAAGTAAATACCACCATCCAATGAAGGATTTCTTGAGGCTCTGATTATTTATTTTTACTGTCAAACAATTATGATCATCCAATCTGTTTCAGGTCTTTCAGCTTCATGACAGTCCAGAAGAATGTTTGGCTGCCTGTTGTAACGTAATAATGATGTAATAATTGATGACAAATCTATTCTGTCTACATAACTAAGTTCACTGAGCCAAGAACCCAGAAAATCACTCTTCACTGATTCACCAGTTGAACTGAGAAAATTTTGTGTCTGCAGAGATAGATATACCAGATATCAGATATATGTTCGAAAATCTATGTTCATTTATTTGATCTTGGATCCTTTCACCAAACCAGGAGGCACACTGTATGTCAGATATACAGTATGTGTATTCATATATGATAAATAAAGGATTCAGACTCATTTGGACTCAGCATTCAAACCAGAACACTGTTCTCGTGTGAAGAAAAATAGGACCAACAGATTTCCTACTCTGTGATATGAAAAAGATATTTCTTTGCTCATTCTGCACAGCAGTTTAGCAGGGGAATGAATAGAAAGATCATGGATCATGAAGGAGATGGACTGTTGGAGATGTGACAGCAGCTTCTGGATGAAAAGAAGGACATACAGAAGAAGAAGTCAGTTACTGAAGGACACAACTGAAAGTGGAGGATGGACGAAGACATCAGTTCTCTTCTGCTCTGGAGAAAAGATATGATGCTCCTAGTTTCCTGCAGAGGGTTGATTAAAGAGTGCAGAAGAGGACAAGAAAAAGAGAGATGAGTAGATCACCTCACTTCATCAGATTCTCTACACTCAGAAAGAGGAAATTGAGAGGACAAGAGCTTCTGTTGACAAATGGAAAGAGTGTGTTGAAGAGCAAAAAAGAGAGGGGGTGAGCATAATTCAGCCACTTTAAAGAGCTCCTCAATGAAAAGGACAAGCAGATCAGCATGGCCAGGCTCAGACTAATATTCACATGAACATGGACTTGAGAAAGCAGCTGAAAGAAACCAGAAAGAGAAAGGAAAGAGCTCTCAGAAAGAGTGATACAGTTCAGAAAGGAGCTGTTTAAACTGTGAGAGTTTAAATAGAGATGGAAGAGATGCTGCAAAGAGTCAAAGAGGAAATTGGAGATCCAACCACCTCAAAGAGGAAAACATCCAGCTTCAGGTAGGCTGCCTCACTTCATCTTTTGGATTCTAGCAACCTATTTCAGAAGACTTCAGACCTTTGGAAGTAAAATAAAAAACAGCTATCTTTCTCTTTTCAGGGCTTTTAAGGAGCTAACAAAAAAGAATCAGAATAACTTATAGAGTCTACAAACATAAACAAAGCATTCACTCCTAGAGACAGATATTTCCCACAGGAGTTGATGAATATCTCATACATAAGAGACTTAAAAGAGTCTCACCTTGTGTATAAGTTGGACTGAAAGTGAACAGTTGGCTCAAAAATAGATGAAGGAACCAGTGTGGCCCACAGCTTAGAGGGATTCGCAGTGAAGCGTGGGGCGAACTCTACAGACTAAACCTGGAGCTATTATGTAACTAATGTTTTGTTTTTAAGGCCTCTCTGAGACTTTTGCTACCATAGACGTAACGCTACCCACAAGCACAAACACATACATACCTCACCAATGTGTAACAGTGCAATAGCACATCACAGCACATCATGTACTTCATGGAACGGAGACATAATATTCAACATGCCATAAAACATACTGCTGTGAGAAGCAGAAACGATGGTTGTGCACTGTAACAGTCCAGCAGAGAGCAGGATATGTAAATGGACTGTACTTATATAGCGCCTTTCTAGTCTTCCGACCGCTCAAAGTGCTTTTACACTACATGTCTTATTCACCCATTCACACACATTCATACACTGATGGCATTAGCTGCCATGCAAGATGATGCTCAACTGCTCATCAGTTTGAGGAGCTAACCATTCATACACATTCACACACCGATGGTACAGGCTTCGGGAGCAATTTGGGGTTCAGTATCTCTAACTCCAAGGTCACGACATGCAGACTGCAGGAGCCGGGGATCGAACTGCCGATCTGATTGGTGGCTCTACCTCCGAGCCACAGCCGCCCACTGGGTTCTTGGCTCAGTGAGGAAAAAGCTTTCAGTTAAGGCACCCTTATATAACCATTCAATCATCACCTTCAGTCTGATGAAAACACTCTATACAAAGTGACAGAAAAACAAGAGATATCCTGCAGATAGAAACAAATGAAAGTGCAGGGGCAGTTAAAGTCTGTGTAAAGGCAATTCTGAGATTTCTTTCCAAACACATTAAATATGTTGGAAAATAGTTGCTGAAAACATGTGAAAAGACTTTGAACGATATATTACTGAAATGTGGAGTTAGAGGTTCAAACAGTTTTTCACCAGTTTTCAGTCCAGGATTTTTGTGGGCGGTCCTTAAAGGGTGGCTTGATGACACGCTGAGGTGATGACACGCTGAGGCCATCCTGATCATACCCCTGCACCCCTAGCAGACAGATAGAGATTAATTCATCTCACTCAGAGTGTTTCAAAGTTAGTAATGTCATTTTCTGAACTCATCTGACACGTTTCAGTCGCTTCAAAATGGCTGCTTGACTGCTCCCACGAGTGGGTGTGGCTTCAGCACATTCAGAGGACACACCCCCACAGTCCTGGAGCTGAGAATTAATTTTTTACCTGATTTTGACACCTAATTTCATAAACTTGATGATATTTTTAATCATTCAAATTTGGCTCGGTAGTTAATAACAAATTAATAAATTTCTTCTTTGGTCTGACAAACTCAGAACACACATTTCTACTTCCTTTACAGGGACTTCAATTGATAATTAGAATTCTTATAATTATTATAATATCTTAAGTATTGTTCTTGCAAATGCAACATTTTTTGACTCAAATGTGGCATAACCATGCTGTGATATACTACTGCCGCCCACCTTAAGAACAAATATTATTATATATAATAGTTACTGCGGGCGGCATGATGGTGCAGTGGTTAGCACTGTCATAGCAAGAAGGTTCCTGGTTCGAACCTTTCTGTGTGGAGTTTAAGGTCTCTCCGGTTCCTCCCACAGTCCAAAAACATGCACTTACAGGTCATTGTCAGCTGGGATAGGCTCCAGCCTCCCTGCGACCCTAGTGAGGATAAGCGGTTACAGATAATGGATGCATTTATATTAGTTACTGCTGTGACATATGTGCCGTATTTTAGGTTTCCACAGTCTTGTTTTGTTTTTGCGGCCTGGCTTCTTATATATAACAGTGATTTATTGCAATGAAGTATAACTAACAATGGACTTCAACAATGGTCTTTTTTTAGTCCACACATTCTTCTTCCTTGACAAAACGTGGTGCATAATACATTACCCATGATGCAACTCAAAAGTCGTCACTTTGTTTGAGATTTAGGTATGCTATGCTAGTCGTGGCTAATGTAGCCTCAAAGCCTCAAGCCACAAGCAGAGATGAGTAGCAGCCTGGTGACATCAGTTATCAGACTTGACACAACTCCTCTTGAGACATTACAGATTCTATACAACTTTTACAGAAGTACTCCCAAACACATGGAAACACAAAATCTGTGAAGTTTTCCAGAAATCATCTCACTTCTGAATAATGTGTCCTGTGACAACAGTATGATAGAGTGATAGTGCTATCTGATTACAGATCAACTGGAGTTTTAGAGTAACAGACCATTCAGTTCATGTGTTATCTGAATTCTCCTTCCCTGGTTATATACAGTAATCTGGTTTCTCATGTGTATATAAATATGTCCCCTCTTCTGACCCCAAAGGACAATCTGTTTCAACCTTGTAGCCCTGACAGAAAAGATCAGAATCACCTGAACTGAATGCTTCCATTCAGAAATACAAACGTGTAAGCTAACCAAGTCGTTGATTTCTGTAAATCCTGGTTCTTAATATGAGTGTACAAAAGACAAAGGATATTACTTAAGGAACTGCACATGAACAGACAAAGATCAATGAAAAAAGATTGAACTTGTCTCCAGCTAAAAATACCTTCATGCATTTATTGATGACAAACTGCTGAACACAAATGCTACAGTATGCCAAAGCTCAACAACATCTATTTTTAGAGAATTAACTAAATGCTTTTAATGTGGACAGAGTCACGCCTGCCATGTATCGATCTTTTATTGAGCTCATTTAACTGTTTTCACTGACCAAGCTTACTCTAAGCACAAGTTTTATCTACAGGAGATTATTCAACTGCTCCAAAACTATTGAGGTGGAATAGCTGAGCTTATACTTTGTATACATCCTGCCAGAGGCCACTGGTGCTGTCTTCTAGCTGCTCACCTCAAGATTCAGAATCAGGTCAGAGCCATTAATGCTCACTTGTTGTAATTTGAGACTGTTGAGACTGTTCTGTACCGACCTGTGAAGATGTCCTGAAAGCCACAGGTAGACATCTGTCCACAGGAGGATCTTCTGGTTCCACAGATGGGCTGGCTGCCTCCTCCTCTGTAGCCCATCAGATACTCTCCTGAACCTCCAGAGCCTCCTCCATCCTCCTCTCGGCTCCTCATCCTCCTCTCAAGCTCCTCCGTCCAGTCGGCCGATCGACTCAGAGGCCCAGCGAGGCTTCGGGAGCGCTGCCTACGGACTTGGTGACCCTCAGCCATCGTCCTGTCAGCATTCACATTTCTAGTTAGCTTCACTTTCAAAGTAGATCATACATACAAATACTAACATAGGTCATACTATATTTTTTAAGGATCAAACCAGTGTTTGTGCATTAACCACGTACTTTTAATGCAGACTATTTTTCAAAGGACACTGTGATGTTTCAAATGTGATGTTTTGTTTTCGTATCTTTCCGGCAGCCAATAGTTTGATTAATTTACACATGTATGAAAAGCAACTTTTAGGAAATATCATTGTTTTTATTGCTTATTAATGCAACTGAAAGGGGTTTGAAAAGTCTGCATTGCATTTTCATACAACGTGTGAAAAAGAACAACCTCAGACATCCTGCTCGCTGAATGCATATCACAGGGTATCACATGTTTTGTCCTTGGAAGTTTACTTTAATACTTTATAGAGATTTGTGAAAACAAATGGTGATCTGGATTTAAGCAGGAGAGTTGTAATCTAAAACATCACATGCTTTGGAGAAATGCCTGCATTAGATGAATGAACTATGATGACCTTTGCAGACAAAATATGTGACATCACTGGTTTCATTTCTCTGAGCTTGCCCCCTGTCTTTAAAACACCTTCCAAAAAGTTAAACAGTGAGTTTGTTTACATGCAATGTTTTGTTTTGTTACAGATGATATTAGAAAAAGCCCTGATCATCTGTTGCCAGAAAACCAGTGTAACACTGGCACTAAATCATATCTGAGCATTTGATCAGATTTGCCACGACCAATTGATGAGTGTGAAACACTGCTTCAGAATATTGACAATAAAGCATATCAGATTTCTCTGTTGCTTTATAATATACTTCTCAATGGTGAATGTTTTCTCACAGTACTGTATAATATACAGAGTAACTAACTTAAATAACATAGCTTTCCATGGATGATCAAAAACATATTTAAGACCCTTTGACAGGATTCTGATTTCCAGATGAGCCACACAGTGATTGAGCTTTCAAGTCACTAATGCTAATGTTATGTAGCTAACTAGCTACAGCTGATCTGTCAGTAGCAGTGAAACTGATGGACCAAAAATTATGACCTGCTTTTGTCCATTTGGATGGTAAACCTGGCAGTGCTATTTTTAACTGCATATGTCGAGTGTGAAATTGGAATGCACTGATTAGTGAATGATCAGTTACATTTTGGTTTTATTTTCATAGCTCTGGGCATTATTTCTGTCAGTAATAAACAGCATTATACTCACTCAACTGTAATTGCTGAGATCTGGGAACATGCAACTTTGCTACCAGATTATCTCAACCACTTTATTTGGAGGGAAAACCCCAAATTCACCTAAAATGTTGCTGACAATCCCTCATTATTATCATGTTAAATTGTGTGTACACAGTTTAACAATGAAGCTGGTGTGTGTGGAGTTTGACTAACCTGTGGGTTTGTTTACAACCTGTCTGATCATCACATGCCTCATGCTTCTTGCCCTTTCTGACTAGCAACACAACACATTCTCAGACCTCAACACTGTGAGCATTTAACAACAGAAATGATGCCCAAAATGACTTAAATTAAAGCCCAATTTTCTCTAAACTTGAATGATCCTTTAATGATCTAACATATGAACACTTTATCTGCAACCCTGATTTGCATCACCTAATGACAGTTTAAACCAGGAAGCACACCGTCATGTCAAATGTAAAACAAACATTCTAACATTATAATTAACATGTAACACCACAGATACCTGTGGAGATGATGGTGGGCTCTGCGTGGGGACAGGGGGCTGTGGGAGGGGGATAGGGCTGGGGACTGTCCTGGGGAGCTGAGCTGTCTGGTGGTGGTCTTGATGTAGGAGGGGAAGATGGGAGGGTAGGGTTTCACCATGGGACTGGAAGAGGTGGATGAGTGGTTGGACCTGAGGAGTCGTTTGGCCAGCGTGGGGCTCTCCTGGGGAGGCAGCGGGGTGAAGCACACGCTGCTCCTCCTGCACTGCTGATGGGAGGGGGAGGCACTGGTGCTGGCTGTAGCAGCAGACTGGTTAGATTCAGATCCAGCACTCAGGCAGTCCTCAAGGGAATCTGCGCTGGTACCCGAGCCCATCTGACCCTCACCTTCTTCAAACACGTTCCCTGAGCTCAGTCCTTCAGTGGGTTCGGGACTTTTGTTGTGGCTGTCTGTGGGCGCTGGACTCAGATCCACATCCACCTCGGGCTCCCTCTCATCCTCCTGCTGGGTTTCTACTCTTGCTTCCTCCTCCTCCCCTGGGGCTTCCCCATTACTGTCAAATGTGAGATCAGGGAAGCTGTTACCACCGGTTGTCATGGTGACTGGGCTGACTGCTGCCCCCCCAGCAGTAGCTATGGTGACGGTCGTATGAGGGGGCTGCTGCAGCCAAGCATGCTGGTCTTTTGTGCCTGTGGCAGCACAAAGAGGGGCTTCTCTCTCCCTCTGCCCCTTCCCATTTAGCTGCGGATGCTCCAGTTCCTCCTTCTCCTTCTCCTCCCTCCTCTCATGCACCTCTGTGTGGAAGGGGATGTGTAGTGTTGGTGGTGGGTCCATGTGTTTGACAGAGCCAGATAAAGGTCCCGTCTCTAGGAATGACAGGGCATCAGAGCCCAGTTCTAACTCTGGGGTCAGGTCAACTACCTCTGGAGGACTTAATTTAACTACCCCATTACTCTGCTTCCTCCTCCCCTCTCCTCCTGCCCAGCTCAAATCCTTTTCTCCCCCTTTCTGTGCTTCCACAATTGAGGTAACCCCCCCATGCTGCTGGTGCTGGAGCCTTATAGCAAGCTGGATGTCTGCTAGCAAATCCTCATGGTCAGCTGCTGAGTGGAAGCTGTAGATATCTGTGTCCGACCCCGAGCTCCCCCCTTTCTGCCCTCCATCCTCTGTGGGAGATGTTGCTGCTGTCGAGGCTTTTCGCTGCATCTCCTGCTTCTTCTCTCCTCCATTTCCTTCCTTCTTCCCTTGCTCCACTTTCTTTTTCTTTTCAGGTAAAGCAGCCTCTGTGTCCGACTGTCCGAGCTCATCTGCAGACATTTCAGGTGTTTTTGTGCTGTCCAGTTCGTCATGTTGAGATGCTAAAACGTCCTCCTTTGAGCCTGTTACTGACGAACATACGTCTCCTTTCCCTTTCAGGTTGCCCTTTCTCTTCCGGATGGAGAAAACAGAGGACTTGGACTCAGATTTGTTTTTCTTTTTTCCTGGTGCTGTGCCATGCATCCCCCCTCCTCCTCCTCCTCCTCCTCCACTGCTGCCTGCTCCTTTACCTCCATGCTTACCCAGTTTCTTTCCTCCCTTTTTTGCCGTGTCCCCTCCTCCCTCTCTCCATCCTTCATCCAGTGAAGGGTAGCTTCCATTACCCGATGCTGCTGCAGCTTTCTTTTGCTTAGCCTCTTGGTTGCCCATGTTGGAGAGCGTCTGATGGCTTCGTGCCTCTCCTCTCAGGTCATGTCTGGGAGAGCTCCTCCTGCCTGGGGGAGCTTTAAGATGCCTGCGCAAGGTAGAACCGTTTTCTGCCTAATCTGTGGATGCACGTCTGGTGGTGGAGGAGGAGGAGGAGCGGCTGTCGATGGTGTTTCTTTTTTTCAGCTCTGTTGTGTGATGATCTTCCTCGTTGTTTTCCGGTGACGAAAGCTGGCGTGGCAGTGATGTTGACGCTGATGCAAGAGAGGGATACAGCGCCTGTTTCCTCCTCCCCTTTTTCTTTCTGTCTTACCCTCCCCTCCTCCTCCTCCTCCTCTTCTCCATCTGCTGAAAGGAGTGACGCAGGCACTGCATTCTCAGTGGAGATCTGACAGGGAGGCAGACTGAGAGAGATGGAAAGCACTGGGATGGGGACACAGAGCCAAGGCTGCTGAAAAAAAAGACTCAAAAGACCTGAGAGGAATAAAGATGCTGGGACTGGCGGTGGGGATAGAAATGTAGACCATCCTGTACAGAGCTGCCTACATTACCCATACTGCTAAGTGTGGGCTTGGCTCTGATAAAGGGACCTCTTATGCAGCTTTCCGTCACTGCAGGATATTGGCTCTCGAAAGCCCAAAAGGTTCAATACACACAAATAATACTTTTTCTTCATACAGAACTATAGGTGAGCCATTTGTTTATTTACAAAATAGGTCCTTCAACAAGAGTTTTAGGTATTTAACGCTCAATGTTCACAGATTTTTCATTCTAATTTCTATTGAAAAACACTAGCCTATCTACTTTTAAGATAAATTTAAAAAAACAATCTCACCACAAGCTCCCCTCAGTAGCTGTTCTGGAGATTTCGATCAAATCACATGATCTTCATCAGCAGAGGGGGTTTGCCCAGTTGTCACGGAAATGTTGATGTTCAAGTTTCCTAATTTCTCTAGAGCACTTTATGGATTACTTATTCATGCCTGCTCGATTAACGTCCTGGTAAATCAGTTTAAACTAGTTTTCAGCTCAATTTGAAGTTAATGTTTTGTATGCCAAGGTTCCATCATTTATTATTTTCTAGTTGCTAGTTGCCTCCTGATGAAATAATAGCTGAGACATAAGGGAACAGAGGGGTGACAGTTGTTAATGTTCATACCCCATTCCCAGTTTTCATATGTTAGTGTTAAAGTGTAAAACACAAACACATGCTATCACAAATATAGAAACTCTTGACATCCAGAATCATTAATATTACTGTATAATACTCCAGATTTCATTTCATTGGCACTATATACAAATTTTGGTTCAAAAGTTGTGAGTAGTAAAAATCTGATTAGTGATCAGTTCCATGTAAACACAAGTTTTTACCAGAGTCCATGCAAACACATTGTAATGAATATGATAATAACTCAGTCAACTTAACAGAATTGAGGGTATGAATCCAATTTGCCTCTCCCTCTTCTGAAATATTACTTCTTTTAAGACCTTCTTTCAAAACCTCAGTAATGGACCAAGGAGTACTGTAGTCTAATAGAACAATAAAACAATTAAGTAATTTAAGCACTTAAGCACCACTTAAGTTGTGAGTACATTTAAATATTTGTGTGGAATGATCAAATCTGAATAATACTAAATGTAACCCAAAGATCAAAATTGCCCAATTGGCTGTAATTGATAATGGCAATACGGTAAACATCAGTGCTGGAAAAATCACAGTTCAACATGCTGCATATAGAGTATCAAGAAAGTATGAGGACAGACCAGAGAGCCTAGAATTTAAGAACCTAAACTGTGTAAAAGTGTCATTTTTCCATGTCATTTCATTGCTGGTAGATACTTAATTAGACAGATAGTATATCCTTACATTGACTCAACTTTGGTATTGCAAAATAGATGGAAATGTTTGAACATGATAAAACTGTATTTCTTGTGTTGTTCTTACTGCTCTTTGCCTCTGCACCTTAAAACTGTAATGAGGTGAAGTTTTTTTTTCTACTAATCAAGTTTTTGTGTTTTTGTATAGAAACAAGAAAAAATATAATTAATAATAATATTTTGAGTTATTGTTGTTGAATACAAACAAAAAGCTTCAATTCCCTCTGGAATCTTGATGGTGCACTATGGTATATATGACATGAAAGTCATGTACAGCAACAACTCGAACCATTAAATAAAATCAACTAACAATTCAGCAGCCACTTGGTGGCACTGTTTCACCATTATTACAACAACACGCTGATCCAGAGTTGCAATAGTGTAACACAACAGGCCAGAATGTTTGTTTCTTTACTTCATACTTTATACTTTCAGTAATCATGGATTTATATGTTCAGACACATACATTTCATTTTATTGCTCTTCAACTCATTATACATGTGAACATCAAAGAAAATATGCAGAGTGAGGTTGGACACATTCATTAAAGGTGCCCAAACTAAAGTCATGTCATTCACTGTTACTCACCAAAATGCATTGTGTGTATCCTTTAACCCGAACAAACATGTCCAGTGTGTTTTCCTCATAAAATATTTGCAAAGCAGATTTTTTAAGCATTTTCAACCTTTTGTTATTTACATCCATATTTACTAGCTGCCATTCTTCTTTGCTGTCATTGTTGGTGCATTGTGGCTTATCTTGGCACTGTACTGCCACCTATTGGTCAGTGGGGTAGCGTGACTCTATTAGCAGAATGGTGATTCTTGTGTGTCTCCTCGTGAATAACCTCCTTTATAGAAAAACAGCTTCATAGAGCTACTATTAGTCCATAGCGAACCTCTAACAGATAGGTAGATAACACATAACTGTATATTGTTCACTCTTTGTGTGTATATTATCTCACAACAGCATACAACTCTTAGAAATCACTGTCGGTGGGAAAACAGCAGAGGTGAATCAAAAAGATGGTGTGTTCTGTAGTGTTTGACGTTAGTGAGTGTGTACAAGAGTGCCTGGGGCTTAATCATCGGTGCAGGAAATCTCAACAGAGCAACAAAGCTGAAAGGGCTTTATTTTACTTGTGGTTTCTAGATTGCACAAGACTTTCTCTCTCTGATTTAAAACAGTGGATGG
Source organism: Miichthys miiuy (assembly GCA_036365135.1). Classification (NCBI taxonomy): domain Eukaryota; kingdom Metazoa; phylum Chordata; class Actinopteri; family Sciaenidae; genus Miichthys; species Miichthys miiuy. Next base: position 3,110,623 of record CM071623.1, on the reverse strand, counting down.
GTGCTTTAAAAAAAATGTTATTACAGGATACACATAGAGGGAGAGTACAGTTTGGATTTGGATAAGAAAAATGATTTATTTAGTCCAATCATTCACCCGGAACACAACTTTCCCAGAATAAATCTTGTTTATAACTGTTTTGTTAATGTTTAGTCATAGTCGATTCGAAGTTGACCATCATGATGTGCAATGGACAAAACCACGTCTCTTAGAAGACTACATAATAAATCCAACGGTGCTTTGAGTATGAAATACATTCACACAGGAAAATAACTAAATGTATTCATAAAAAGGCCATCATGCAGTCTTTATAAAAGCATTTCTGGATGTGCTGTTTATAGATAACACGAAACAGAATGAAAATGAACTCATAAACACACGTACACACACATCATTTTATGTAAAGTATGTTATTTTTTTGTGTTGTATTGAACAGGGTACTGCCAACTTAAGCTGTGCCTATGTAAGCCCCCTGCAGTGCAATATATTATAAATTGGGGTTAGATGACATGTCCAAATTTTCTCCCTTTCCACTGGCAACTTACGACCCTCATGACACTGTTAAATTATTTCCAATTCCATTACAATCCAATTCTACAGTATTTACACAGATGTACAGATATGATGAGAGACAGTTGTTTTTCAGTTGACAATACATCGCTGTAAGCAGCTTCATTCAGATACTATAAAACTGAATAATAATGACGATCACCTTATTCAACAGCAATCTACAATGTCCTCATTGATGGTTTACAACACTGAAGGTCACAACTAAGACTAAACTAACCTATGGTGGAGATATTCAATAATGATATTCAGAGTATTTTTATGTTATAGATGTTTATGTTGTATTGCTGGTTTATTCGGCAGACCTAGCTAAAACTAATGCAGAAAACTAATATTAATGCATTTATTTATATCAGTGATGATTATGTAAATATTAGAAACACCTCTCAAAAGAACACAAAACAATTCAGCCAAAGCACAATAAAGATTAATGGACAACAACAGTTTCAACAAATAAACTGTACCATCATAATTGATAATGATATTTGATGGCAAAGCAATATCTCAATGGAAGCTAAACTTGCTATCAAATCCTTAAAAACAAAATTGTGACTAATAGTTCAATAACCACAATGTCAGTACTGACTACTGGAAACTGTGTTTTTACGGGTTATTTATTTATTTGATTGTTTATTTATTAAATATGCAGAAATGTAAATACTCAAAAATATAATAAGGCACAATGAAACCTCCTGGTAACATCAGTACTAAAACCAAATCAAAGCTGGGTTGCTTTTATTTTGACAAACAGTCCCACAAAGCTATTCACTTCCTTAACTACACCAAATTATTGCATTATCCTATTATCAGGGCAGAAAAATATAAATATGTACCATCATGGATAAATCAAAATAGTTTATCGTCTGGCAGCGGGAATCTGTTTAGTAAGTTAGTTTTTAATCTGTCCATTTAATTTAGATAGTTGTTGTGCAGTGTACATTTTGGCCTGAGAGTAAAGTTAATGGACCCACCACTGTAATTTATCCTCTGGGGACCATGAATATCTTCAGCAAACATCAGAGAGATTAGTTCCTGAACTATGGTGTCATTGGTGGTCAGTATGAAAAACCGAGTTGAAGGAGTCCCCAAATTATTAGCAGTTGTGTTCTAGGCCCATGAATAGTAAATACATATATGGTCGGTAGGTGTCAAGATGTCAATGGAAAGACTACTCTTTAGCTCCTCTGCTAGCTTGGCAAAACTTCCTGTAAGTTATTACAGAATTAGTTTTGTCTATCAAATTCAGTTCAGGATCTTCTACTTAAATCTGAGATTTTTATACGGCATTCCACCTCTAAATATAGACCAGGAAATGTATGTTTATACACAGATCCATCCAGTAATTAGCCACTCTACATGGGGTCTTTTTTCCTGAAAGTCACAGCCTTCCCCTGATGAAAATGAGGTTTTTTCTTCCTATGACTCCACTGGCACATCAAAATATCCCTAAATGTTGTCCGGAAGGTCTTGTTACACAGGGCATAGCACATGGGATTGACGGTGCTGTTAACATAACACAACCAGTAGCCCAGTGCCCATAGAGTTTCTGGAATACAGACCTGACAAAAAGTGTTGACCAACACCATGATGTTGTACGGTAACCATGTCATAACAAAGGCAAACAGGATGGCGCTCAGTGTCCGTGCTGCTTTCTTCTCATTTGCCTTTTTTTCATTTGTGCGCTTGTTGATCTCTGTCTTGGCCTTAGACGCAAAGCGTTTCGCCATTGCTGCATCTTTCATGGTAAAGGCTGCAGGGGACTGGTTAGCAGGTGATGAGGTGACAGGGTTTGATTGTGACCCTTCTGAACTTCTGATAGATGATGATAGTTGTTCATCCCCGATTTTCTTTGTAGATTTCTTACCATCTAGATAGATAGATAGATAGATAGATAGATAGATAGATAGATAGATAGATAGATAGATAGATAGATAGATAGATAGATAGATTAGATTGATCATGCATACAAGGCAACTTGTTATATAATTTATACCCAACCTGTTGGAGGCTTTGGTGGAGTTGCATTGTCAGCTTCCTCCAATAACCCTGCCTGATTCCCAGGGGCACCAGCTTCATTGTTGTTAAAGCTGTCAGAGCTGCTCTCCTTTGCCTTGCCCAACGTAGTTGTTGTAGTGTTGATGGACCTCTTGGATGCATGATGACCTGGCAACAGTGTTGAAAATTGGAAGCAGAATGTGCCACACTTCTCTCTGCTTTGCTTTCCTCCTGGTATCCCAGCATTGTCTTTGTTTTTCTCTGAAGCTAGCTGATTTAATTCATAGCTGCTGCAACTTTGAGAGCTAATTTGGTGAAGTATGGCTGGTGAATCTCTTTGGTTGATAGTCACAGCTTCTTCACCAGCTCTTCCACTAGCACTCCCTTGATTGTGAGTCTGGCTGTTGTTATTGCCTGACCCAGATCCCTTGAGACCTTGTACATCTTTAGCACGCTTCTCTGTTTCCTGATAAATCTTCCAAAATAGTATTGCCATAATAGTTACTGGCAAGTAGAATGCGGCAATAGCAGTGCAGAATGTAATAATGGGCTCAGTCAGGAACTGGATGTAGCACTGATCAGAAGGGACTGTCCGCCTACCCTCAATGTACTGCCAGAACAAGATGGCTGGAGCCCAGAGAATGAAAGAGATGGACCAGGCTAATCCAATCATGGTCATGGCCCGTTTGGTTGTACGCTTGGCCCGGTAGGTCAAAGGTCTGGTCACAGAGAAATACCTGATAGGCACATAAAGAAAGAAGGCAACTGTATAAATTAGTAATTGTGCTGTGCATTGCTATCTACAATATTGCCTTTGTTATTAGTACTATGGACAGTTTATTTTTGTTAAAGATTTTACACAAGGGACTTTAGATGTGCCTGATTTCCCATGGCTCTCAACATGACACCATCATGTTACATGGAAATGTATGCTTTTTGTGATTTGCATACTTAACCCATTCAGAAGAAACACTTCCTACAAACTAATCATCTAGTACGCATCAGCATCTGCAGGTGTCCTATGTTATATAGAATCATGAGGGTAGAACCAACAGTATATGTAGGTGGTAAGTGGTTATCCAGAAAAATTATAATAAATCATGTTGTGTTACCTGTCAAAGCTGATGACAAGGAGGTTCATAACTGAGGCGTTACTGGCCACGTAGTCTATTGCAAGCCACAAGTCACAGACCACTGGCCCCAGAGCCCACTGGTTCATGATAAAGTAGGTGGTATACAGGTTCATTGACAGTGTGCCAATTATCAGGTCAGCAAATGCTAGGCTAAGCAGGTAGTAGTTATTCACTGTCTTCAGCGCCTTATTGATCTTGAATGACACCAACACAAGGATGTTTCCAACAACAGTGACAAGAGAGAGTGATCCAGTGAGGAAGACAATTATGATGACCTAAAAGCACAGAAAGAACCAAAGAAGGTGGTTAAGTGCATTTTAATGTGTAAGACACACTTACTGATTTTACTATAATGACTCAAAGTCTCAGAACTTAATCCTAGTTTACTGTTTATGTTCTGAAACTGAAGTGTAAACAGTGTTATTGTTTAAGAGACTGAGCTGTGCAAAAATATGGATGTCTGGGCGCTATGACATATCTTGTTTCTTGTGTTTTTCTTGAAACTGAAAATGCCATTGAGCAGTGAATGCCATTAAATTAGCAGATTGACGGGGTGTCGTTTAGTATGTACAAAGGCTCAGTCCTTGCCGCAGCGGCCCAGGCTCTTTTCCCGCATGTCATTCTCCATCTCTCTCTCCCCACATTTCCTGTCACTCTTCAAGCTGTCTCTATATCTAAAAATATCTTTAAAAAATAAATAAATTAGCAGATTGACATAACCATTCTCATAACCTAGACCGTATCAAACAGAAATGATATGGATTGCTGGATACCAGCAGAGTGGAAATATATGCTTTTTAGAATTTAGGTGAACTGACTTGTATCAATAAAGGAAAACTATTATGCATAAGAAAATAGGTAGCAGACCTCTAATATAAATAAGTAAATCCCTTTACGCTGACCAAGTCTCAAGTAGTTTGTATTTAAATTTTTAAAATTGAACCATTATCTGACACATATTTAAAAAATATTTGAGTCTGAATTTGGGCATATGGTATTACATGATTTAAACCAAGTCAGAGCACAGTGATTACTGCTAGAAATTTAAATGAAGATTGAATTAAATTATTTATCTGACTGCCTAAGTTACAAATTGAGTGCTGTAAAGGTTATTATAGGTGTCCCACAAGGGTCATCTTCTGTTCATCATTAAACAATAAAAAAAGTAAGTAATTTCTGCCACTCACACGAAATCTGACTTTTATACAGATAATACTCCTACTCCTACTTATCTCTTAAACTGGCCATTAAACATCTACAGTCAGGTTCCAATGATTTTCATATTTACTTTATTGAACAAAAGGTTTTTTAAATGAAGATGATTTGATGGTTGACTCAAATTTCAAGTCATTAATAATTTAGACAAGTCTCATAACTTTCCATCGAAAAAGTTTATCTTGGAATACGAACTATAAGCCACTGGTTCAAATGAGGCATAAATTCCCTGGAGCTTTGGAGCAGCCATGTGAAGAGCTTAGCTGAATGTTTCTCTGGCAGTTCAAATTCTTTGCTACTGAAGCCGTGGAATCTACACAGTGAGCACACAAAGCTACCCTGCTGGCTCTCAACCTGCAGTTTACATGTCTTACATCTGCATGTTTAAGTGGCAAAAACTATATTAGTAAGCCCTATGAGATATCGGTTACTAATATTTTATACATGTAAAGATGTGTCAGTTAACTAAAGTTGTTGATGACTTATTCAGTGCTACAGTGTCACCAAAGAACTAAAACTGTTGAAAGGTTAATTCGGGGTAAAATTATAGCTGATTGTTACCTGCCACATAGTATGTCCTCCTAATGGGTCAAAGTCATCTGCTGGCAGCATTAATGTCCTGTTAACTGGTGAATCAGTGAAGTTTTCTCCTTGCCTTGAATCATGATTGACATTAAACTGCATCCATCCCCCAACACTTTCAGATAACACTGGCTCCTGGTAAGAGCCACCTGAAGATTTGGAGAAAAAAACATTAAAAAAAGACACAAATCAATGCACCAAATCACAGATCAGGTCTCTTATGAACTTTGTAGAAAGCTGCATGAAATTTAATTACAGATTTGGTGAGTCTGCAGTTACTATCCATGAGAATCGCATGCAATTCCACATAATTCTCATCTCATCGACGTTTGTCTTAAATCAATTGAAATCATTTCAAAAGCTTTACTTGGTGTTAGTGTTTAATCTTTTACAAAGATGATTCAAAATATGCACAGAACTTCACAATGTGCTGACCACAGTGTGGCAGTCTCGGTATTGATGGTGGTATCAGGCAGATCTCTCATACCAGGAGAACTGTTGATCAGGAAGTGGACAAAATTAGAGCTGGACGTCTGGTTCATGATGACAAATGGACATCTGGAAGAAAAAAGGGTCACACAATCAAATATAATGAACTTGGTGTCATAGCTACACCAATGATACAGAACTCTAATCAGCTTTCTGTATTAGCTACAGTGTCCAGCAAAGAACACTTAAGACTCTCCTGTTTACAGCACTTGAACTGAGTTCGCAGGAGGAAAGAGAGCAGACCTCAGAGAAGCACAGTCTACTGGCCTGTTAAGTGTTTACTTCATATCGAGTATTTGTTTACTTAAAACCCACACACATAATGACCCCATCATTTAGTTTGTTCGATCTTAACCAATATTGCACAACCTGACAAAAGTTCTCAACAACGAATGTATCACATTTTTGCTACATTAGCTGATTGATTAGCATTCAGCTTTATGGCCATTAGACAACACAGGATTGCACATGTAGTTACAGAGCTACAGTTGGTGTTTGTGAGGAACACTTAGTATCTTCTTATGTGTATTTTTATGTTGTGTCACAAAGAGTTTACCAAGAATAACTGATTCTGTGCATTATTAGTCCAGACTATCACAGCACTTCATAGATCATAAACAGTGACAAACTGAAAGTTCATTTCAAATATTTTTTTTACTGGGGTATTATGGTTACTGTGTGGTCATGCAGTGGAACTGCAAAAAAGATTGTGGAGCAGGAAATTGTGAGGGAACTGTCACAATGGGGTAACACAAGGTCAAGCATGTTTTGAATTCACTGTAGGGACAGTATTAAATCTCAGATTGTTGTGGGGACACTGGCTTCTCTCCTTGAGATACGGAGCAGCTGTATGTTGCAGGCACTATTCTGACCACTATGATGATCATAATGGTGACCGAGGTCAGAGGATGTCACACTTCATAGACACAGTAATTAGGTACATGGAATTGTTGGATCTCTGTAAATAATATTATAAAGAGCACGGTCTAGACCTGCTCTGTATGGAAAGTGTCATGAGATAACTTCTGTTATGATTTAGTGCTATATAAATAAAATTGAACTGAATAACCTAGAAGTCTCTAGAGTCAGATAATAATGTATGGCCACTAAAGATCAACATAGTTCTTTGTTTGTAGATTAATTACCATTTATGGGCATAGAGTAGAGAGTTGTGTCACTGTCCTGAGGGCATATAGACGATCCAAAAAGGCAACTTCTACAGAATTGAGGCGGCATCATGTCACAATCAGCAGATGGATTTAAAAGCAGTTTAGCTTTGGCATTTATTCTAATATACCCTCTCTTTCACACAGTCTCATCTCATTTATTTTGGACCAGGCTGTGATGGAAAGCTTTCACATCAGATGTCTGTTTGAGGTCTTTACTGTTTTTAACCAAAGAGGTTACGTTTGAAGGCACTCTTTGAACTTTCTGCTTTGGACCTCGTAGATATGTGAAACAGAGTAGAACTTATGTTATTAGATGTTATTACATTTCCATGCAATTGTTTTTTGTTTTTTTTTACACATTTTAATGATCCTAGACATTATTAACATTTCATCATTACATCTAGAGCTTGAATTTTACTCTATCAGTTCCAACTTCAATCTTTATCTCGCTGTTATTTTTCATGTTCTCTCCTTTAATTTCTTGCAGTGTCACCATTTGTCACTGCTCACAGCATTATCAGCACTTGGTAGAGGGTCAGATGCTATCCACACTGGCTTGATGTCTTTATTTGTTGTGTATTTTGTTCAGTCATAAATGATAAAAGTCTCTCATTTGTGCAGTGCTTTTGCACATGAACAAATGCAGACTAGCTATTTACATACAAACAAGTGTAGTCACAGCACCTTAATGAGCTTAAAAGTATTTCCTACTTTTACATGAAGCACTGGAGCATCACTGTCTCTGACTCTGCTCTATGAATCAACACAGTGTAGTGTGTGCCTTAATGCTGCTAGACGAATTGGAAAACCATTCCAACAGAGTTCAATCCTCAGCTTCCATTGCATTGCTGATTCTGGCATAGATTAGCATAGCCTGTAAAGAATAGATGACATCACTAATACAGGCTGTACTAATTAAAGCCAGAACCATCATCTCCACAGAAAATGTCTTCAATTCTTACGTTTAGCTCTGATGCATGGTGTTAGAGAAGAGAAAGGTTTGAGACTTTACCTCACACTGTTCATTCCTTCACAATATAAAATGTACAATATATATATATATATATATATATATATATATATATATATATATATATATATATATATATATATATTTGGATACCTGTTCTGCCCATTCTGACTTTCGAAAAACAATTTCAATTTATGGTGCTGGTCAAAATCCAGTGTGCTCCTTCAGTGAAAACATGTCGTATACACTTATAAACTAAGTGGGAAACACAAAATGTGTACTAAAAAGACTATAACCATTTTATTTGTCTAATAAACTTATATCTGATCTTTTTTTGTTTTGTTTTTTTGTTTACATTACTAATACTTTACTGATTTATATGTGTGTATAGACAGACAGACAGACAGACAGACAGACAGACAGATAGATAGATAGATAGATAGATAGATAGATAGATAGATAGATAGATAGATAGATAGAATATACCAATGATGTTTTTTTGGTTTGTTTTTTGTCTTTTTTTGTTTTTCTATTTTTTATATAGTCTTTGTATAGATGCACAGGTTAACTTCTTAACACAGTTATATATTTATTTTCTATGCAAATTCCTCTGCACATTTTAAATCATCTATCTATCTATCTATCTATCTATCTATCTATCTATCTATCTATCTATCTATCTATCTATTTGAAAAAAGCTAAAGAACAGTTAAGGGGTTAGCCCCTGCAGCACTTTAGACACTATATTTAAAATTTCAAGATAAAGTAAAAAAGTGTGACTTTTTCTTATCAAAAGAACTTACCAGTACAGTCTGGTTCCCAGTATCCACTATGGTATCCTGCTCAAAAGCTCAGCTCTGTTCTTGCAGCATGCTTCTCTCTGTTGTGGCTCAGACTGCTAAGTTGCTGTGTGTCTAGAACCTCCAGCTCTGCCTTTGACAGCTGCTTTTACACTCTCTGCTTTGGAACCTCAGATCAGGTCTGTTACATGACAGAGGGAGGCCCTAAATGGTGTGACAAACCTAACTAGTCTGTGACAATGATGATAATTTGAATTTATTAAAAAACATACAGCTTTAAGTATAACATATGCAATATGTTTTAAAAATACAAAAAGTATTACCAGTGCTTCATTTTAATTACACATTTTTGATCACTTAAAGTTGTGCATTGCACCTATATTATTTTTAGAAAATGGCATGCGAAAAAGAAACATGAGGCTATGAATATGGATGGCATTTAATTCTACAGGTGCCTGGTCACTGAGGGCAGGTAACAGTCCTGCTTCTTGACAAAAGCAATGGCGTGACCTTTATAATAAGGTAAAATGATGAGGGGTTGACTGGCAATTGCTGATTACTCACCATTGTTAAAAAGTCTCCTCTGAGCCACGCTGCAAGTGGCCAAGATGGTTGCTTTTAAAAGACTTTGAAGTACGAGTGAGACATGAAGCCTTGTGGAAATGGTTGCAATTTTACCTTTACGGCTGCTTTTGTTTTGGAAAAAAACTCTGGTTGCGTGATCCAGAGCCTGGGTAGCTCAGACGGTAGAGCATCAGACTTTTAATCTGAGGGTCCAGGGTTCAAGTCCCTGTTCAGGCGCTAGGTGTAATCTTTGCCCGTCCCTGGGGCTACTTAAGCCAGAACCAAATTGCTGCTCATCAATAGTACAACCATGTATGTCTGCTGCACTTTGTACACTAGTCAGCTCCAGGTGAACTGGCAGTGAAACGGGCACGTTTCAAACTCTATACCAAGATTTTGTTCTTGCAAATGCAGGAAGACTTTTTAACGTGAGTAGTGTTAGTGTCGGGCTCCTAAATGGTGTGGTGAATGGTGAAAAGTGCCAATTTTGCCCTTGCGTAGGCGAAATAGCTCAGCTGGGAGAGCGTTAGACTGTAGACCGTTTCGGCAACAACCAACACTGTCTGCACTGTGGAGCCGCCACGCTTGTGTCAGGTACTGCAGCACAGTCATGTTGGGCTCACCGTAGTGCAACCTCTGAATGGCGGCAATGGCCAAATGAGGAAAAACTTGCATTGTGTGGGCCTCTTCGTCTTGTGCTACAGCAACTTTATACAGAAAGCGTGGCATTTTGGGAACCACAGTCTGATGGGGGTTGACTGGCAATTGCTGGTTACTCACCATTGTTAAAAAGTCTCCTCTGAGCCACACTGCAAGTGGCCAAGATGGTTGCTTTTAAAAGACTTTGAAGTACGAGTGAGACATGAAGCCTTGTGGAAATGGTTGCAATTTTACCTTTACGGCTGCTTTTGTTTTGGAAAAAAACTCTGGTTGCGTGATCCAGAGCCTGGATAGCTCAGACGGTAGAGCATCAGACATTTAATCTGAGGGTCCAGGGTTCAAGTCCCTGTTCAGGCACTAGGTGTAATCTTTGCCCGTCCCTGCGGCTACTTAAGCCCGAACCAAATTGCTGCTCATCAATAGTACAACCATGTATGTCTGCTGCACTTTGTACACTAGTCAGCTCCAGGTGAACTGCCAGTGAAACGGGCACTTTTCAAACTCTATACCAAGATTTTGTTCTTGCAAATGCAGGAAGACTTTTATAACGTGAGTAGTGTTAGTGTCGGGCTCCTAAATGGTGTGGTGAATGGTGAAAAGTGCCAATTTTGCCCTTGCGTAGGCCGAAATAGCTAACCTGGGAGAGCGTTAGACTGAAGATCTAAAGGTCCCTGGTTCGATCCGGGTTTCGCAACAACCAACACTGTCTGCACTGTGGAGCCGCCACGCTTGTGTCAGGTACTGCAGCACAGTCATGTTGGGCTCACCGTAGTGCAACCTCTGAATGGCGGCAATGGCCAAATGAGGAAAAACTTGCATTGTGTGGGCCTCTTCGTCTTGTGCTACAGCAACTTTATACAGAAAGCGTGGCATTTTGGGAACCACAGTCTGATGGGGTTGACTGGCAATTGCTGGTTACTCACCATTGTTAAAAAGTCTCCTCTGAGCCACACTGCAAGTGGCCAAGATGGTTGCTTTTAAAAGACTTTGAAGTACGAGTGAGACATGAAGCCTTGTGGAAATGGTTGCAATTTTACCTTTACGGCTGCTTTTGTTTTGGAAAAAAACTCTGGTTGCGTGATCCAGAGCCTGGATAGCTCAGACGGTAGAGCATCAGACTTTTAATCTGAGGGTCCAGGGTTCAAGTCCCTGTTCAGGCGCTAGGTGTAATCTTTGCCCGTCCCTGGGGCTACTTAAGCCAGAACCAAATTGCTGCTCATCAATAGTACAACCATGTATGTCTGCTGCACTTTGTACACTAGTCAGCTCCAGGTGAACTGCCAGTGAAACGGGCACTTTTCAAACTCTATACCAAGATTTTGTTCTTGCAAATGCAGGAAGACTTTTATAACGTGAGTAGTGTTAGTGTCGGGGCTCCTAAATGGTGTGGTGAATGGTGAAAAGTGCCAATTTTGCCCTTGCGTAGGCCGAAATAGCTAACCTGGGAGAGCGTTAGACTGAAGATCTAAAGGTCCCTGGTTCGATCCCGGTTTCGCAACAACCAACACTGTCTGCACTGTGGAGCCGCCACGCTTGTGTCAGGTACTGCAGCACAGTCATGTTGGGCTCACCGTAGTGCAACCTCTGAATGGCGGCAATGGCCAAATGAGGAAAAACTTGCATTGTGTGGGCCTCTTCGTCTTGTGCTCCAGCAACTTTATACAGAAAGCATGGCATTTTGGGAACCACAGTCTGATGGGGGTTGACTGGCAATTGCTGGTTACTCACCATTGTTAAAAAGTCTCCTCTGAGCCACACTGCAAGTGGCCAAGATGGTTGCTTTTAAAAGACTTTGAAGTACGAGTGAGACATGAAGCCTTGTGGAAATGGTTGCAATTTTACCTTTACGGCTGCTTTTGTTTTGGAAAAAAACTCTGGTTGCGTGATCCAGAGCCTGGATAGCTCAGACGGTAGAGCATCAGACTTTTAATCTGAGGGTCCAGGGTTCAAGTCCCTGTTCAGGCGCTAGGTGTAATCTTTGCCCGTCCCTGGGGCTACTTAAGCCTGGGGCTACTTAAGCCTGGGGCTACTTAAGCCAGAACCAAATTGCTGCTCATCAATAGTACAACCATGTATGTCTGCTGCACTTTGTACACTAGTCAGCTCCAGGTGAACTGGCAGTGAAACGGGCACTTTCAAACTCTATACCAAGATTTTGTTCTTGCAAATGCAGGGAAGACTTTTTTAACGTGAGTAGTGTTAGTGTCGGGGCTCCTAAATGGTGTGGTGAATGGTGAAAAGTGCCAATTTTGCCCTTGCGTAGGCCGAAATAGCTCAGCTGGGAGAGCGTTAGACTGTAGACCGTTCGGCAACAACCAACACTGTCTGCACTGTGGAGCCGCCACGCTTGTGTCAGGTACTGCAGCACAGTCATGTTGGGCTCACCGTAGTGCAACCTCTGAATGGCGGCAATGGCCAAATGAGGAAAAACTTGCATTGTGTGGGCCTCTTCGTCTTGTGCTACAGCAACTTTATACAGAAAGCGTGGCATTTTGGGAACCACAGTCTGATGGGGTTGACTGGCAATTGCTGGTTACTCACCATTGTTAAAAGTCTCCTCTGAGCCACACTGCAAGTGGCCAAGATGGTTGCTTTTAAAAGACTTTGAAGTACGAGTGAGACATGAAGCCTTGTGGAAATGGTTGCAATTTTACCTTTACGGCTGCTTTTGTTTTGGAAAAAAACTCTGGTTGCGTGATCCAGAGCCTGGATAGCTCAGACGGTAGAGCATCAGACTTTTAATCTGAGGGTCCAGGGTTCAAGTCCCTGTTCAGGCGCTAGGTGTAATCTTTGCCCGTCCCTGGGGCTACTTAAGCCTGGGGCTACGTAAGCCAGAACCAAATTGCTGCTCATCAATAGTACAACCATGTATGTCTGCTGCACTTTGTACACTAGTCAGCTCCAGGTGAACTGCCAGTGAAACGGGCACTTTTCAAACTTTATACCAAGATTTTGTTCTTGCAAATGCAGGGAAGACTTTTATAACGTGAGTAGTGTTAGTGTCGGGCTCCTAAATGGTGTGGTGAATGGTGAAAAGTGCCAATTTTGCCCTTGCGTAGGCCGAAATAGCTAACCTGGGAGAGCGTTAGACTGAAGATCTAAAGGTCCCTGGTTCGATCCCGGTTTCGCAACAACCAACACTGTCTGCACTGTGGAGCCGCCACGCTTGTGTCAGGTACTGCAGCACAGTCATGTTGGGCTCACCGTAGTGCAACCTCTGAATGGCGGCAATGGCCAAATGAGGAAAAACTTGCATTGTGTGGGCCTCTTCGTCTTGTGCTACAGCAACTTTATACAGAAAGCGTGGCATTTTGGGAACCACAGTCTGATGGGGTTGACTGGCAATTGCTGGTTACTCACCATTGTTAAAAAGTCTCCTCTGAGCCACACTGCAAGTGGCCAAGATGGTTGCTTTTAAAAGACTTTGAAGTACGAGTGAGACATGAAGCCTTGTGGAAATGGTTGCAATTTTACCTTTACGGCTGCTTTTGTTTTGGAAAAACTCTGGTTGCGTGATCCAGAGCCTGGATAGCTCAGACGGTAGAGCATCAGACTTTTAATCTGAGGGTCCAGGGTTCAAGTCCCTGTTCAGGCGCTAGGTGTAATCTTTGCCCGTCCCTGGGGCTACTTAATCCTGGGGCTACTTAAGCCAGAACCAAATTGCTGCTCATCAATAGTACAACCATGTATGTCTGCTGCACTTTGTACACTAGTCAGCTCCAGGTGAACTGGCAGTGAAACGGGCACTTTTCAAACTCTATACCAAGATTTTGTTCTTTCAAATGCAGGAAGACTTTTTAACGTGAGTAGTGTTAGTGTCGGGCTCCTAAATGGTGTGGTGAATGGTGAAAAGTGCCAATTTTGCCCTTCCGTAGGCCGAAATAGCTCAGCTGGGAGAGCGTTAGACTGAAGATCTAAAGGTCCCTGGTTCGATCCGGGTTTCGCAACAACCAACACTGTCTGCACTGTGGAGCCGCCACGCTTGTGTCAGGTACTGCAGCACAGTCTTGTTGGGCTCACCGTAGTGCAACCTCTGAATGGCGGCAATGGCCAAATGAGGAAAAACTTGCATTGTGTGGGCCTCTTCGTCTTGTGCTCCAGCAACTTTATACAGAAAGCGTGGCATTTTGGGAACCACAGTCTGATGGGGTTGACTGGCAATTGCTGGTTACTCACCATTGTTAAAAGTCTCCTCTGAGCCACACTGCAAGTGGCCAAGATGGTTGCTTTTAAAAGACTTTGAAGTACGAGTGAGACATGAAGCCTTGTGGAAATGGTTGCAATTTTACCTTTACGGCTGCTTTTAAAAGACTTTGAAGTACGAGTGAGACATGAAGCATTGTGGAAATGGTTGCAATTTTACCTTCGGCTGCTTTTGTTTTGGAAAAAACTCTGGTTGCGTGATCCAGAGCCTGGATAGCTCAGACGGTAGAGCATCAGACTTTTAATCTGAGGGTCCAGGGTTCAAGTCCCTGTTCAGGCGCTAGGTGTAATCTTTGCCCGTCCCTGGGGCTACTTAAGCCTGGGGCTACTTAAGCCTGGGGCTACTTAAGCCAGAACCAAATTGCTGCTCATCAATAGTACAACCATGTATGTCTGCTGCACTTTGTACACTAGTCAGCTCCAGGTGAACTGGCAGTGAAACGGGCACGTTTCAAACTCTATACCAAGATTTTGTTCTTGCAAATGCAGGAAGACTTTTTAACGTGAGTAGTGTTAGTGTCGGGCTCCTAAATGGTGTGGTGAATGGTGAAAAGTGCCAATTTTGCCCTTGCGTAGGCCGAAATAGCTCAGCTGGGAGAGCGTTAGACTGTAGACCGTTCGGCAACAACCAACACTGTCTGCACTGTGGAGCCGCCACGCTTGTGTCAGGTACTGCAGCACAGTCATGTTGGGCTCACCGTAGTGCAACCTCTGAATGGCGGCAATGGCCAAATGAGGAAAAACTTGCATTGTGTGGGCCTCTTCGTCTTGTGCTACAGCAACTTTATACAGAAAGCGTGGCATTTTGGGAACCACAGTCTGATGGGGTTGACTGGCAATTGCTGGTTACTCACCATTGTTAAAAAGTCTCCTCTGAGCCACACTGCAAGTGGCCAAGATGGTTGCTTTTAAAAGACTTTGAAGTACGAGTGAGACATGAAGCCTTGTGGAAATGGTTGCAATTTTACCTTTACGGCTGCTTTTGTTTTGGAAAAAAACTCTGGTTGCGTGATCCAGAGCCTGGATAGCTCAGACGGTAGAGCATCAGACTTTTAATCTGAGGGTCCAGGGTTCAAGTCCCTGTTCAGGCGCTAGGTGTAATCTTTGCCCGTCCCTGGGGCTACTTAAGCCAGAACCAAATTGCTGCTCATCAATAGTACAACCATGTATGTCTGCTGCACTTTGTACACTAGTCAGCTCCAGGTGAACTGGCAGTGAAACGGGCACTTTTCAAACTCTATACCAAGATTTTGTTCTTGCAAATGCAGGGAAGACTTTTTTAACGTGAGTAGTGTTAGTGTCGGGGCTCCTAAATGGTGTGGTGAATGGTGAAAAGTGCCAATTTTGCCCTTGCGTAGGCCGAAATAGCTAAGCTGGGAGAGCGTTAGACTGAAGATCTAAAGGTCCCTGGTTCGATCCGGGTTTCGCAACAACCAACACTGTCTGCACTGTGGAGCCGCCACGCTTGTGTCAGGTACTGCAGCACAGTCATGTTGGGCTCACCGTAGTGCAACCTCTGAATGGCGGCAATGGCCAAATGAGGAAAAACTTGCATTGTGTGGGCCTCTTCGTCTTGTGCTACAGCAACTTTATACAGAAAGCGTGGCATTTTGGGAACCACAGTCTGATGGGGGTTGACTGGCAATTGCTGGTTACTCACCATTGTTAAAAAGTCTCCTCTGAGCCACACTGCAAGTGGCCAAGATGGTTGCTTTTAAAAGACTTTGAAGTACGAGTGAGACATGAAGCCTTGTGGAAATGGTTGCAATTTTACCTTTACGGCTGCTTTTGTTTTGGAAAAAAACTCTGGTTGCGTGATCCAGAGCCTGGATAGCTCAGACGGTAGAGCATCAGACTTTTAATCTGAGGGTCCAGGGTTCAAGTCCCTGTTCAGGCGCTAGGTGTAATCTTTGCCCGTCCCTGGGGCTACTTAAGCCTGGGGCTACTTAAGCCAGAACCAAATTGCTGCTCATCAATAGTACAACCATGTATGTCTGCTGCACTTTGTACACTAGTCAGCTCCAGGTGAACTGGCAGTGAAAAGGGCACTTTTCAAACTTTATACCAAGATTTTGTTCTTGCAAATGCAGGGAAGACTTTTTTAACGTGAGTAGTGTTAGTGTCGGGGCTCCTAAATGGTGTGGTGAATGGTGAAAAGTGCCAATTTTGCCCTTGCGTGAGCCGAAATAGCTCAGCTGGGAGAGCGTTAGACTGAAGATCTAAAGGTCCCTGGTTCGATCCCGGTTTCGCAACAACCAACACTGTCTGCACTGTGGAGCCGCCACGCTTGTGTCAGGTACTGCAGCACAGTCATGTTGGGCTCACCGTAGTGCAACCTCTGAATGGCGGCAATGGCCAAATGAGGAAAAACTTGCATTGTGTGGGCCTCTTCGTCTTGTGCTACAGCAACTTTATACAGAAAGCGTGGCATTTTGGGAACCACAGTCTGATGGGGTTGACTGGCAATTGCTGGTTACTCACCATTGTTAAAAAGTCTCCTCTGAGCCACACTGCAAGTGGCCAAGATGGTTGCTTTTAAAAGACTTTGAAGTACGAGTGAGACATGAAGCCTTGTGGAAATGGTTGCAATTTTACCTTTACGGCTGCTTTTGTTTTGGAAAAAAACTCTGGTTGCGTGATCCAGAGCCTGGATAGCTCAGACGGTAGAGCATCAGACTTTTAATCTGAGGGTCCAGGGTTCAAGTCCCTGTTCAGGCGCTAGGTGTAATCTTTGCCCGTCCCTGGGGCTACTTAAGCCTGGGGCTACGTAAGCCAGAACCAAATTGCTGCTCATCAATAGTACAACCATGTATGTCTGCTGCACTTTGTACACTAGTCAGCTCCAGGTGAACTGGCAGTGAAAAGGGCACTTTTCAAACTCTATACCAAGATTTTGTTCTTGCAAATGCAGGAAGACTTTTTAACGTGAGTAGTGTTAGTGTCGGGCTCCTAAATGGTGTGGTGAATGGTGAAAAGTGCCAATTTTGCCCTTGCGTAGGCTGAAATAGCTCAGCTGGGAGAGCGTTAGACTGAAGATCTAAAGGTCCCTGGTTCGATCCCGGTTTCGCAACAACCAACACTGTCTGCACTGTGGAGCCGCCACGCTTGTGTCAGGTACTGCAGCACAGTCATGTTGGGCTCACCGTAGTGCAACCTCTGAATGGCGGCAATGGCCAAATGAGGAAAAACTTGCATTGTGTGGGCCTCTTCGCTTTGTTCTACAGCAACTTTATACAGAAAGCGTGGCATTTTGGGAACCACAGTCTGATGGGGGTTGACTGGCAATTGCTGGTTACTCACCATTGTTAAAAAGTCTCCTCTGAGCCACACTGCAAGAGGCCAAGATGGTTGCTTTAAAAGACTTGAAGTACGAATGAGACATGAAGCCTTGTGGAAATGGTTGCAATTTTACCTTTACGGCTGCTTTTGTTTTGGAAAAAAACTCTGGTTGCGTGATCCAGAGCCTGGATAGCTCAGACGGTAGAGCATCAGACTTTTAATCTGAGGGTCCAGGGTTCAAGTCCCTGTTCAGGCGCTAGGTGTAATCTTTGCCCGTCCCTGGGGCTACGTAAGCCAGAACCAAATTGCTGCTCATCAATAGTACAACCATGTATGTCTGCTGCACTTTGTACACTAGTCAGCTCCAGGTGAACTGGCAGTGAAAAGGGCACTTTTCAAACTTTATACCAAGATTTTGTTCTTGCAAATGCAGGGAAGACTTTTTTAACGTGAGTAGTGTTAGTGTCGGGGCTCCTAAATGGTGTGGTGAATGGTGAAAAGTGCCAATTTTGCCCTTGCGTAGGCTGAAATAGCTCAGCTGGGAGAGCGTTAGACTGAAGATCTAAAGGTCCCTGGTTCGATCCCGGTTTCGCAACAACCAACACTGTCTGCACTGTGGAGCCGCCACGCTTGTGTCAGGTACTGCAGCACAGTCATGTTGGGCTCACCGTAGTGCAACCTCTGAATGGCGGCAATGGCCAAATGAGGAAAAACTTGCATTGTGTGGGCCTCTTCGTTTTGTTCTACAGCAACTTTATACAGAAAGCGTGGCATTTTGGGAACCACAGTCTGATGGGGTTGACTGGCAATTGCTGGTTACTCACCATTGTTAAAAGTCTCCTCTGAGCCACACTGCAAGTGGCCAAGATGGTTGCTTTTAAAAGACTTTGAAGTACGAGTGAGACATGAAGCCTTGTGGAAATGGTTGCAATTTTACCTTTACGGCTGCTTTTGTTTTGGAAAAAAACTCTGGTTGCGTGATCCAGAGCCTGGATAGCTCAGACGGTAGAGCATCAGACTTTTAATCTGAGGGTCCAGGGTTCAAGTCCCTGTTCAGGCGCTAGGTGTAATCTTTGCCCGTCCCTGGGGCTACTTAAGCCTGGGGCTACGTAAGCCAGAACCAAATTGCTGCTCATCAATAGTACAACCATGTATGTCTGCTGCACTTTGTACACTAGTCAGCTCCAGGTGAACTGGCAGTGAAAAGGGCACTTTTCAAACTTTATACCAAGATTTTGTTCTTGCAAATGCAGGGAAGACTTTTATAACGTGAGTAGTGTTAGTGTCGGGGCTCCTAAATGGTGTGGTGAATGGTGAAAAGTGCCAATTTTGCCCTTGCGTAGGCCGAAATAGCTCAGCTGGGAGAGCGTTAGACTGAAGATCTAAAGGTCCCTGGTTCGATCCCGGGTTTCGGCAACAACCAACACTGTCTGCACTGTGGAGCCGCCACGCTTGTGTCAGGTACTGCAGCACAGTCATGTTGGGCTCACCGTAGTGCAACCTCTGAATGGCGGCAATGGCCAAATGAGGAAAAACTTGCATTGTGTGGGCCTCTTCGTCTTGTTCTACAGCAACTTTATACAGAAAGCGTGGCATTTGGGAACCACAGTCTGATGGGGTTGACTGGCAATTGCTGGTTACTCACCATTGTTAAAAGTCTCTCTGAGCCACACTGCAAGTGGCCAAGATGGTTGCTTTTAAAAGACTTTGAAGTACGAGTGAGACATGAAGCCTTGTGGAAATGGTTGCAATTTTACCTTTACGGCTGCTTTTGTTTTGGAAAAACTCTGGTTGCGTGATCCAGAGCCTGGATAGCTCAGACGGTAGAGCATCAGACTTTTAATCTGAGGGTCCAGGGTTCAAGTCCCTGTTCAGGCGCTAGGTGTAATCTTTGCCCGTCCCTGGGGCTACTTAAGCCTGGGGCTACGTAAGCCAGAACCAAATTGCTGCTCATCAATAGTACAACCATGTATGTCTGCTGCACTTTGTACACTAGTCAGCTCCAGGTGAACTGGCAGTGAAACGGGCACTTTTCAAACTCTATACCAAGATTTTGTTCTTGCAAATGCAGGAAGACTTTTTAACGTGAGTAGTGTTAGTGTCGGGCTCCTAAATGGTGTGGTGAATGGTGAAAAGTGCCAATTTTGCCCTTGCGTAGGCCGAAATAGCTCAGCTGGGAGAGCGTTAGACTGAAGATCTAAAGGTCCCTGGTTCGATCCCGGTTTCGCAACAACCAACACTGTCTGCACTGTGGAGCCGCCACGCTTGTGTCAGGTACTGCAGCACAGTCATGTTGGGCTCACCGTAGTGCAACCTCTGAATGGCGGCAATGGCCAAATGAGGAAAAACTTGCATTGTGTGGGCCTCTTCGTCTTGTGCTACAGCAACTTTATACAGAAAGCGTGGCATTTTGGGAACCACAGTCTGATGGGGTTGACTGGCAATTGCTGGTTACTCACCATTGTTAAAAAGTCTCCTCTGAGCCACACTGCAAGTGGCCAAGATGGTTGCTTTTAAAAGACTTTGAAGTACGAGTGAGACATGAAGCCTTGTGGAAATGGTTGCAATTTTACCTTTACGGCTGCTTTTGTTTTGGAAAAAAACTCTGGTTGCGTGATCCAGAGCCTGGATAGCTCAGACGGTAGAGCATCAGACTTTTAATCTGAGGGTCCAGGGTTCAAGTCCCTGTTCAGGCGCTAGGTGTAATCTTTGCCCGTCCCTGGGGCTACGTAAGCCAGAACCAAATTGCTGCTCATCAATAGTACAACCATGTATGTCTGCTGCACTTTGTACACTAGTCAGCTCCAGGTGAACTGGCAGTGAAAAGGCACTTTTCAAACTTTATACCAAGATTTTGTTCTTGCAAATGCAGGGAAGACTTTTTAACGTGAGTAGTGTTAGTGTCGGGCTCCTAATTACCTTTACGGCTGCTTTTGTTTTGGAAAAACTCTGGTTGCGTGATCCAGAGCCTGGATAGCTCAGACGGTAGAGCATCAGACTTTTAATCTGAGGGTCCAGGGTTCAAGTCCCTGTTCAGGCGCTAGGTGTAATCTTTGCCCGTCCCTGGGGCTACGAAAGCCAGAACCAAATTGCTGCTCATCAATAGTACAACCATGTATGTCTGCTGCACTTTGTACACTAGTCAGCTCCAGGTGAACTGCCAGTGAAACGGGCACTTTTCAAACTTTATACCAAGATTTTGTTCTTGCAAATGCAGGGAAGACTTTTATAACGTGAGTAGTGTTAGTGTCGGGGCTCCTAAATGGTGTGGTGAATGGTGAAAAGTGCCAATTTTGCCCTTGCGTAGGCCAAATAGCTCAGCTGGGAGAGCGTTAGACTGAAGATCTAAAGGTCCCTGGTTCGATCCCGGGTTTCGGCA
Source organism: Miichthys miiuy (assembly GCA_036365135.1). Lineage (NCBI taxonomy): Eukaryota > Metazoa > Chordata > Actinopteri > Sciaenidae > Miichthys > Miichthys miiuy. Next base: position 3,089,618 of record CM071623.1, on the reverse strand, counting down.
ACAACCAACACTGTCTGCACTGTGGAGCCGCCACGCTTGTGTCAGGTACTGCAGCACAGTCATGTTGGGCTCACCGTAGTGCAACCTCTGAATGGCGGCAATGGCCAAATGAGGAAAAACTTGCATTGTGTGGGCCTTTTCGTCTTGTGCTACAGCAACTTTATACAGAAAGCGTGGCATTTTGGGAACCACAGTCTGATGGGGGTTGACTGGCAATTGCTGGTTACTCACCATTGTTAAAAAGTCTCTCTGAGCCACACTGCAAGTGGCCAAGATGGTTGCTTTTAAAAGACTTTGAAGTACGAGTGAGACATGAAGCCTTGTGGAAATGGTTGCAATTTTACCTTTACGGCTGCTTTTGTTTTGGAAAAAAACTCTGGTTGCGTGATCCAGAGCCTGGATAGCTCAGACGGTAGAGCATCAGACTTTTAATCTGAGGGTCCAGGGTTCAAGTCCCTGTTCAGGCGCTAGGTGTAATCTTTGCCCGTCCCTGGGGCTACGTAGCCAGAACCAAATTGCTGCTCATCAATAGTACAACCATGTATGTCTGCTGCACTTTGTACACTAGTCAGCTCCAGGTGAACTGGCAGTGAAAAGGGCACTTTTCAAACTTTATACCAAGATTTTGTTCTTGCAAATGCAGGGAAGACTTTTTTAACGTGAGTAGTGTTAGTGTCGGGCTCCTAATTACCTTTACGGCTGCTTTTGTTTTGGAAAAAACTCTGGTTGCGTGATCCAGAGCCTGGGTAGCTCAGACGGTAGAGCATCAGACTTTTAATCTGAGGGTCCAGGGTTCAAGTCCCTGTTCAGGCGCTAGGTGTAATCTTTGCCCGTCCCTGGGGCTACGTAAGCCAGAACCAAATTGCTGCTCATCAATAGTACAACCATGTATGTCTGCTGCACTTTGTACACTAGTCAGCTCCAGGTGAACTGGCAGTGAACGGGCACTTTTCAAACTCTATACCAAGATTTTGTTCTTGCAAATGCAGGGAAGACTTTTTTAACGTGAGTAGTGTTAGTGTCGGGGCTCCTAAATGGTGTGGTGAATGGTGAAAAGTGCCAATTTTGCCCTTGAGGCCGAAATAGCTCAGCTGGGAGATTAGACTGAAGCTCTCAAGGTCCCTGGTTCGATCCGGGTTTCGGCAACAACCAACACTGTCTGCACTGTGTAGCCGCCACGCTGTGTCAGGTACTGCAGCACAGTCATGTTGGGCTCACCGTAGTGCAACCTCTGAATGGCGGCAATGGCCAAATGAGGAAAAACTTGCATTGTGTGGGCCTCTTCGTCTTGTGCTACAGCAACTTTATACAGAAAGCGTGGCATTTTGGGAACCACAGTCTGATGGGGTTGACTGGCAATTGCTGGTTACTCACCATTGTTAAAAAGTTCTCTGAGCCACACTGCAAGTGGCCAAGATGGTTGCTTTTAAAAGACATGAAGTACAGTGAGGGCTACTTAAGCCAGAACCAAATTGCTGCTCATCAATAGTGTTTCATCAATAGTGAAAAAACTCAATCCCTTTGCAACAACCAACACTGTCTGCACTGTGTAGCCGCCACGCTTGTGTCAGGTACTGCAGCACAGTCATGTTGGGCTCACCGTAGTGCAACCTCTGAATGGCGGCAATGGCCAAATGAGGAAAAACTTGCATTGTGTGGGCCTCTTCGTCTTGTGCTACAGCAACTTTATACAGAAAGCGTGGCATTTTGGGAACCACAGTCTGATGGGGGTTGACTGGCAATTGCTGGTTACTCACCATTGTTAAAAAGTCTCCTCTGAGCCACACTGCAAGTGGCCAAGATGGTTGCTTTTAAAAGACTTTGAAGTACGAGTGAGACATGAAGCCTTGTGGAAATGGTTGCAATTTTACCTTTACGGCTGCTTTTGTTTTGGAAAAAAACTCTGGTTGCGTGATCCAGAGCCTGGATAGCTCAGACGGTAGAGCATCAGACTTTTAATCTGAGGGTCCAGGGTTCAAGTCCCTGTTCAGGCGCTAGGTGTAATCTTTGCCCGTCCCTGGGGCTACGTAAGCCAGAACCAAATTGCTGCTCATCAATAGTACAACCATGTATGTCTGCTGCACTTTGTACACTAGTCAGCTCCAGGTGAACTGGCAGTGAAACGGGCACTTTTCAAACTCTATACCAAGATTTTGTTCTTGCAAATGCAGGAAGACTTTTTAACGTGAGTAGTGTTAGTGTCGGGCTCCTAAATGGTGTGGTGAATGGTGAAAAGTGCCAATTTTGCCCTTGCGTAGGCCGAAATAGCTCAGCTGGGAGAGCGTTAGACTGAAGATCTAAAGGTCCCTGGTTCGATCCCGGTTTCGCAACAACCAACACTGTCTGCACTGTGTAGCCGCCACGCTTGTGTCAGGTACTGCAGCACAGTCATGTTGGGCTCACCGTAGTGCAACCTCTGAATGGCGGCAATGGCCAAATGAGGAAAAACTTGCATTGTGTGGGCCTCTTCGTCTTGTGCTACAGCAACTTTATACAGAAAGCGTGGCATTTTGGGAACCACAGTCTGATGGGGTTGACTGGCAATTGCTGGTTACTCACCATTGTTAAAAGTCTCCTCTGAGCCACACTGCAAGTGGCCAAGATGGTTGCTTTTAAAAGACTTTGAAGTACGAGTGAGACATGAAGCCTTGTGGAAATGGTTGCAATTTTACCTTTACGGCTGCTTTTGTTTTGGAAAAACTCTGGTTGCGTGATCCAGAGCCTGGATAGCTCAGACGGTAGAGCATCAGACTTTTAATCTGAGGGTCCAGGGTTCAAGTCCCTGTTCAGGCGCTAGGTGTAATCTTTGCCCGTCCCTGGGGCTACGTAAGCCAGAACCAAATTGCTGCTCATCAATAGTACAACCATGTATGTCTGCTGCACTTTGTACACTACTCAGCTCCAGGTGAACTGGCAGTGAAAAGGGCACTTTTCAAACTTTATACCAAGATTTTGTTCTTGCAAATGCAGGAAGACTTTTTAACGTGAGTAGTGTTAGTGTCGGGCTCCTAATTACCTTTACGGCTGCTTTTGTTTTGGAAAAAAACTCTGGTTGCGTGATCCAGAGCCTGGGTAGCTCAGACGGTAGAGCATCAGACTTTTAATCTGAGGGTCCAGGGTTCAAGTCCCTGTTCAGGCGCTAGGTGTAATCTTTGCCCGTCCTGGGGCTACTTAAGCCTGGGGCTACGTAAGCCAGAACCAAATTGCTGCTCATCAATAGTACAACCATGTATGTCTGCTGCACTTTGTACACTAGTCAGCTCCAGGTGAACTGGCAGTGAAACGGGCACTTTTCAAACTCTATACCAAGATTTTGTTCTTGCAAATGCAGGAAGACTTTTAACGTGAGTAGTGTTAGTGTCGGGCTCCTAAATGGTGTGGTGAATGGTGAAAAGTGCCAATTTTGCCCTTGCGTGAGGCCGAAATAGCTCAGCTGGGAGGCGTTAGACTGAAGATCTCAAGGTCCCTGGTTCGATCCGGGTTTCGCAACAACCAACACTGTCTGCACTGTGTAGCCGCCACGCTTGTGTCAGGTACTGCAGCACAGTCATGTTGGGCTCACCGTGTGCAACCTCTGAATGGCGGCAATGGCCAAATGAGGAAAAACTTGCATTGTGTGGGCCTCTTCGTCTTGTGCTACAGCAACTTTATACAGAAAGCGTGGCATTTTGGGAACCACAGTCTGATGGGGGTTGACTGGCAATTGCTGGTTACTCACCATTGTTAAAAAGTCTCCTCTGAGCCACACTGCAAGTGGCCAAGATGGTTGCTTTTAAAAGACTTTGAAGTACGAGTGAGACATGAAGCCTTGTGGAAATGGTTGCAATTTTACCTTTACGGCTGCTTTTGTTTTGGAAAAACTCTGGTTGCGTGATCCAGAGCCTGGATAGCTCAGGCGGTAGAGCATCAGACTTTTAATCTGAGGGTCCAGGGTTCAAGTCCCTGTTCAGGCGCTAGGTGTAATCTTTGCCCGTCCCTGGGGCTACGTAAGCCAGAACCAAATTGCTGCTCATCAATAGTACAACCATGTATGTCTGCTGCACTTTGTACACTAGTCAGCTCCAGGTGAACTGGCAGTGAAAAGGGCACTTTTCAAACTTTATACCAAGATTTTGTTCTTGCAAATGCAGGAAGACTTTTTAACGTGAGTAGTGTTAGTGTCGGGGCTCCTAAATGGTGTGGTGAATGGTGAAAAGTGCCAATTTTGCCCTTGCGTAGGCCGAAATAGCTCAGCTGGGAGAGCGTTAGACTGAAGATCTAAAGGTCCCTGGTTCGATCCGGGTTTCGCAACAACCAACACTGTCTGCACTGTGGAGCCGCCACGCTTGTGTCAGGTACTGCAGCACAGTCATGTTGGGCTCACCGTAGTGCAACCTCTGAATGGCGGCAATGGCCAAATGAGGAAAAACTTGCATTGTGTGGGCCTCTTCGTCTTGTGCTACAGCAACTTTATACAGAAAGCGTGGCATTTTGGGAACCACAGTCTGATGGGGGTTGACTGGCAATTGCTGGTTACTCACCATTGTTAAAAGTCTCCTCTGAGCCACACTGCAAGTGGCCAAGATGGTTGCTTTTAAAAGACTTTGAAGTACGAGTGAGACATGAAGCCTTGTGGAAATGGTTGCAATTTTACCTTCGGCTGCTTTTGTTTTGGAAAAAACTCTGGTTGCGTGATCCAGAGCCTGGATAGCTCAGACGGTAGAGCATCAGACTTTTAATCTGAGGGTCCAGGGTTCAAGTCCCTGTTCAGGCGCTAGGTGTAATCTTTGCCCGTCCCTGGGGCTACGTAAGCCAGAACCAAATTGCTGCTCATCAATAGTACAACCATGTATGTCTGCTGCACTTTGTACACTAGTCAGCTCCAGGTGAACTGGCACTGAAAAGGGCACTTTTCAAACTTTATACCAAGATTTTGTTCTTGCAAATGCAGGAAGACTTTTTAACGTGAGTAGTGTTAGTGTCGGGGCTCCTAATTACCTTTACGGCTGCTTTTGTTTTGGAAAAAACTCTGGTTGCGTGATCCAGAGCCTGGGTAGCTCAGGCGGTAGAGCATCAGACTTTTAATCTGAGGGTCCAGGGTTCAAGTCCCTGTTCAGGCGCTAGGTGTAATCTTTGCCCGTCCCTGGGGCTACTTAAGCCTGGGGCTACGTAAGCCAGAACCAAATTGCTGCTCATCAATAGTACAACCATGTATGTCTGCTGCACTTTGTACACTAGTCAGCTCCAGGTGAACTGGCAGTGAAACGGGCACTTTTCAAACTCTATACCAAGATTTTGTTCTTGCAAATGCAGGAAGACTTTTTAACGTGAGTAGTGTTAGTGTCGGGCTCCTAAATGGTGTGGTGAATGGTGAAAAGTGCCAATTTTGCCCTTGCGTAGGCCGAAATAGCTCAGCTGGGAGAGCGTTAGACTGAAGATCTCAAGGTCCCTGGTTCGATCCCGGTTTCGCAACAACCAACACTGTCTGCACTGTGTAGCCGCCACGCTTGTGTCAGGTACTGCAGCACAGTCATGTTGGGCTCACCGTAGTGCAACCTCTGAATGGCGGCAATGGCCAAATGAGGAAAAACTTGCATTGTGTGGGCCTCTTCGTCTTGTGCTACAGCAACTTTATACAGAAAGCGTGGCATTTTGGGAACCACAGTCTGATGGGGTTGACTGGCAATTGCTGGTTACTCACCATTGTTAAAAAGTCTCCTCTGAGCCACACTGCAAGTGGCCAAGATGGTTGCTTTTAAAAGACTTTGAAGTCGAGTGAGACATGAAGCCTTGTGGAAATGGTTGCAATTTTACCTTTACGGCTGCTTTTGTTTTGGAAAAAAACTCTGGTTGCGTGATCCAGAGCCTGGATAGCTCAGACGGTAGAGCATCAGACTTTTAATCTGAGGGTCCAGGGTTCAAGTCCCTGTTCAGGCGCTAGGTGTAATCTTTGCCCGTCCCTGGGGCTGAAGCCAGAACCAAATTGCTGCTCATCAATAGTACAACCATGTATGTCTGCTGCACTTTGTACACTAGTCAGCTCCAGGTGAACTGGCAGTGAAAAGGGCACTTTTCAAACTTTATACCAAGATTTTGTTCTTGCAAATGCAGGAAGACTTTTTAACGTGAGTAGTGTTAGTGTCGGGCTCCTAAATGGTGTGGTGAATGGTGAAAAGTGCCAATTTTGCCCTTGCGTAGGCGAAATAGCTCAGCTGGGAGAGCGTTAGACTGAAGATCTAAAGGTCCCTGTTTCGATCCCGGTTTCGCAACAACCAACACTGTCTGCACTGTGGAGCCGCCACGCTTGTGTCAGGTACTGCAGCACAGTCATGTTGGGCTCACCGTAGTGCAACCTCTGAATGGCGGCAATGGCCAAATGAGGAAAAACTTGCATTGTGTGGGCCTCTTCGTCTTGTGCTACAGCAACTTTATACAGAAAGCGTGGCATTTTGGGAACCACAGTCTGATGGGGTTGACTGGCAATTGCTGGTTACTCACCATTGTTAAAAAGTCTCCTCTGAGCCACACTGCAAGAGGCCAAGATGGTTGCTTTTAAAAGACATGAAGTACAGTGAGGGCTACTTAAGCCAGAACCAAATTGCTGCTCATCAATAGTACAGCCATGTATGTCTGCTGCACTTTGTACACTAGTCAGCTCCAGGTGAACTGGCAGTGAACGGGCACTTTTCAAACTCTATACCAAGATTTTGTTCTTGCAAATGCAGGGAAGACTTTTTAACGTGAGTAGTGTTAGTGTCGGGCTCCTAAATGGTGTGGTGAATGGTGAAAGTGCCAATTTTGCCCTTGCGGGCCGAAATAGCTCAGCTGGGAGAGCGTTAGACTGAAGATCTCAAGGTCCCTGGTTCGATCCGTGTTTCGCAACCAACACTGTCTGCACTGTGTAGCCGCCACGCTTGTGTCAGGTACTGCAGCACAGTCATGTTGGGCTCACCGTAGTGCAACCTCTGAAGGCGGCAATGGCCAAATGAGGAAAAACTTGCATTGTGTGGGCCTCTTCGTCTTGTGCTACAGCAACTTTATACAGAAAGCGTGGCATTTTGGGAACCACAGTCTGATGGGGTTGACTGGCAATTGCTGGTTACTCACCATTGTTAAAAAGTCTCCTCTGAGCCACACTGCAAGTGGCCAAGATGGTTGCTTTTAAAAGACATGAAGTACGCAGTGAGGGCTACTTAAGCCAGAACCAAATTGCTGCTCATCAATAGTGTTTCATCAATAGTGAAAAAACTCAATCCCTGTTTCGCAACAACCAACACTGTCTGCACTGTGTAGCCGCCACGCTTGTGTCAGGTACTGCAGCACAGTCATGTTGGGCTCACCGTAGTGCAACCTCTGAATGGCGGCAATGGCCAAATGAGGAAAAACTTGCATTGTGTGGGCCTCTTCGTCTTGTGCTACAGCAACTTTATACAGAAAGCGTGGCATTTTGGGAACCACAGTCTGATGGGGTTGACTGGCAATTGCTGGTTACTCACCATTGTTAAAAAGTCTCCTCTGAGCCACACTGCAAGTGGCCAAGATGGTTGCTTTTAAAAGACTTTGAAGTACGAGTGAGACATGAAGCCTTGTGGAAATGGTTGCAATTTTACCTTTACGGCTGCTTTTGTTTTGGAAAAACTCTGGTTGCGTGATCCAGAGCCTGGATAGCTCAGACGGTAGAGCATCAGACTTTTAATCTGAGGGTCCAGGGTTCAAGTCCCTGTTCAGGCGCTAGGTGTAATCTTTGCCCGTCCCTGGGGCTACGTAAGCCAGAACCAAATTGCTGCTCATCAATAGTACAACCATGTATGTCTGCTGCACTTTGTACACTAGTCAGCTCCAGGTGAACTGGCAGTGAAACGGGCACTTTTCAAACTCTATACCAAGATTTTGTTCTTGCAAATGCAGGAAGACTTTTATAACGTGAGTAGTGTTAGTGTCGGGCTCCTAAATGGTGTGGTGAATGGTGAAAAGTGCCAATTTTGCCCTTGCGTAGGCGAAATAGCTCAGCTGGGAGAGCGTTAGACTGAAGATCTAAAGGTCCCTGGTTCGATCCGGGTTTCGCAACAACCAACACTGTCTGCACTGTGGAGCCGCCACGCTTGTGTCAGGTACTGCAGCACAGTCATGTTGGGCTCACCGTAGTGCAACCTCTGAATGGCGGCAATGGCCAAATGAGGAAAAACTTGCATTGTGTGGGCCTTTTCGTCTTGTGCTACAGCAACTTTATACAGAAAGCGTGGCATTTTGGGAACCACAGTCTGATGGGGGTTGACTGGCAATTGCTGGTTACTCACCATTGTTAAAAGTCTCCTCTGAGCCACACTGCAAGTGGCCAAGATGGTTGCTTTTAAAAGACTTTGAAGTACGAGTGAGACATGAAGCCTTGTGGAAATGGTTGCAATTTTACCTTTACGGCTGCTTTTGTTTTGGAAAAAAACTCTGGTTGCGTGATCCAGAGCCTGGGTAGCTCAGGCGGTAGAGCATCAGACTTTTAATCTGAGGGTCCAGGGTTCAAGTCCCTGTTCAGGCGCTAGGTGTAATCTTTGCCCGTCCCTGGGGCTACTTAAGCCTGGGAACCAAATTGCTGCTCATCAATAGTACAACCATGTATGTCTGCTGCACTTTGTACACTAGTCAGCTCCAGGTGAACTGGCAGTGAAACGGCCACTTTTCAAACTCTATACCAAGATTTTGTTCTTGCAAATGCAGGAAGACTTTTTAACGTGAGTAGTGTTAGTGTCGGGCTCCTAAATGGTGTGGTGAATGGTGAAAAGTGCCAATTTTGCCCTTGCGTAGGCGAAATAGCTCAGCTGGGAGAGCGTTAGACTGAAGATCTCAAGGTCCCTGGTTCGATCCGTGTTTCGCAACAACCAACACTGTCTGCACTGTGTAGCCGCCACGCTTGTGTCAGGTACTGCAGCACAGTCATGTTGGGCTCACCGTAGTGCAACCTCTGAATGGCGGCAATGGCCAAATGAGGAAAAACTTGCATTGTGTGGGCCTCTTCGTCTTGTTCTACAGCAACTTTATACAGAAAGCGTGGCATTTTGGGAACCACAGTCTGATGGGGTTGACTGGCAATTGCTGGTTACTCACCATTGTTAAAAAGTCTCCTCTGAGCCACACTGCAAGAGGCCAAGATGGTTGCTTTTAAAAGACATGAAGTACGAGTGAGACATGAAGCCTTGTGGAAATGGTTGCAATTTTACCTTTACGGCTGCTTTTGTTTTGGAAAAAAACTCTGGTTGCGTGATCCAGAGCCTGGATAGCTCAGACGGTAGAGCATCAGACTTTTAATCTGAGGGTCCAGGGTTCAAGTCCCTGTTCAGGCGCTAGGTGTAATCTTTGCCCGTCCCTGGGGCTACTTAAGCCTGGGGCTACTTAAGCCAGAACCAAATTGCTGCTCATCAATAGTACAACCATGTATGTCTGCTGCACTTTGTACACTAGTCAGCTCCAGGTGAACTGGCAGTGAAACGGGCACTTTTCAAACTCTATACCAAGATTTTGTTCTTGCAAATGCAGGGAAGACTTTTTTAACGTGAGTAGTGTTAGTGTCGGGGCTCCTAAATGGTGTGGTGAATGGTGAAAAGTGCCAATTTTGCCCTTGCGTAGGCCGAAATAGCTCAGCTGGGAGAGCGTTAGACTGAAGATCTAAAGGTCCCTGGTTCGATCCCGGGTTTCGGCAACAACCAACACTGTCTGCACTGTGGAGCCGCCACGCTTGTGTCAGGTACTGCAGCACAGTCATGTTGGGCTCACCGTAGTGCAACCTCTGAATGGCGGCAATGGCCAAATGAGGAAAAACTTGCATTGTGTGGGCCTCTTCGTCTTGTGCTACAGCAACTTTATACAGAAAGCGTGGCATTTTGGGAACCACAGTCTGATGGGGTTGACTGGCAATTGCTGGTTACTCACCATTGTTAAAAGTCTCCTCTGAGCCACACTGCAAGTTGCCAAGATGGTTGCTTTTAAAAGACTTTGAAGTCTGAGTGAGACATGAAGCCTTGTGGAAATGGTTGCAATTTTACCTTTACGGCTGCTTTTGTTTTGGAAAAAACTGTGGTTGCGTGATCCAGAGCCTGGATAGCTCAGGCGGTAGAGCATCAGACTTTTAATCTGAGGGTCCAGGGTTCAAGTCCCTGTTCAGGCGCTAGGTGTAATCTTTGCCCGTCCCTGGGTACGTAAGCCAGAACCAAATTGCTGCTCATCAATAGTACAATCATGTATGTCTGCTGCACTTTGTACACTAGTCAGCTCCAGGTGAACTGGCAGTGAAAGGGCACTTTTCAAACTTTATACCAAGATTTTGTTCTTGCAAATGCAGGAAGACTTTTTAACGTGAGTAGTGTTAGTGTCGGGCTCCTAAATGGTGTGGTGAATGGTGAAAAGTGCCAATTTTGCCCTTGCGTAGGCGAAATAGCTCAGCTGGGAGAGCGTTAGACTGAAGATCTAAAGGTCCCTGGTTCGATCCGGGTTTCGCAACAACCAACACTGTCTGCACTGTGGAGCCGCCACGCTTGTGTCAGGTACTGCAGCACAGTCATGTTGGGCTCACCGTAGTGCAACCTCTGAATGGCGGCAATGGCCAAATGAGGAAAAACTTGCATTGTGTGGGCCTCTTCGTCTTGTGCTACAGCAACTTTATACAGAAAGCGTGGCATTTTGGGAACCACAGTCTGATGGGGTTGACTGGCAATTGCTGGTTACTCACCATTGTTAAAAGTCTCCTCTGAGCCACACTGCAAGTGGCCAAGATGGTTGCTTTTAAAAGACTTTGAAGTACGAGTGAGACATAAAGCCTTGTGGAAATGGTTGCAATTTTACCTTTACGGCTGCTTTTGTTTTGGAAAAACTCTGGTTGCGTGATCCAGAGCCTGGATAGCTCAGGCGGTAGAGCATCAGACTTTTAATCTGAGGGTCCAGGGTTCAAGTCCCTGTTCAGGCGCTAGGTGTAATCTTTGCCCGTCCTGGGGCTACTTAAGCCTGGGGCTACGTGCCAGAACCAAATTGCTGCTCATCAATAGTACAACCATGTATGTCTGCTGCACTTTGTACACTAGTCAGCTCCAGGTGAACTGGCAGTGAAAAGGGCACTTTTCAAACTTTATACCAAGATTTTGTTCTTGCAAATGCAGGGAAGACTTTTTTAACGTGAGTAGTGTTAGTGTCGGGGCTCCTAAATGGTGTGGTGAATGGTGAAAAGTGCCAATTTTGCCCTTGCGTAGGCCGAAATAGCTCAGCTGGGAGAGCGTTAGACTGAAGATCTAAAGGTCCCTGGTTCGATCCGGGTTTCGCAACAACCAACACTGTCTGCACTGTGGAGCCGCCACGCTTGTGTCAGGTACTGCAGCACAGTCATGTTGGGCTCACCGTAGTGCAACCTCTGAATGGCGGCAATGGCCAAATGAGGAAAAACTTGCATTGTGTGGGCCTCTTCGTCTTGTGCTCCAGCAACTTTATACAGAAAGCGTGGCATTTTGGGAACCACAGTCTGATGGGGGTTGACTGGCAATTGCTGGTTACTCACCATTGTTAAAAAGTCTCCTCTGAGCCACACTGCAAGAGGCCAAGATGGTTGCTTTTAAAAGACTTTGAAGTACGAGTGAGACATGAAGCCTTGTGGAAATGGTTGCAATTTTACCTTTACGGCTGCTTTTGTTTTGGAAAAAAACTCTGGTTGCGTGATCCAGAGCCTGGATAGCTCAGACGGTAGAGCATCAGACTTTTAATCTGAGGGTCCAGGGTTCAAGTCCCTGTTCAGGCGCTAGGTGTAATCTTTGCCCGTCCCTGGGGCTACTTAAGCCTGGGGCTACTTAAGCCAGAACCAAATTGCTGCTCATCAATAGTACAACCATGTATGTCTGCTGCACTTTGTACACTAGTCAGCTCCAGGTGAACTGGCAGTGAAAAGGGCACTTTTCAAACTTTATACCAAGATTTTGTTCTTGCAAATGCAGGGAAGACTTTTTTAACGTGAGTAGTGTTAGTGTCGGGCTCCTAAATGGTGTGGTGAATGGTGAAAAGTGCCAATTTTGCCCTTGCGTAGGCCGAAATAGCTCAGCTGGGAGAGCGTTAGACTGAAGATCTAAAGGTCCCTGGTTCGATCCCGGTTTCGCAACAACCAACACTGTCTGCACTGTGGAGCCGCCACGCTTGTGTCAGGTACTGCAGCACAGTCATGTTGGGCTCACCGTAGTGCAACCTCTGAATGGCGGCAATGGCCAAATGAGGAAAAACTTGCATTGTGTGGGCCTTTTCGTCTTGTTCTACAGCAACTTTATACAGAAAGCGTGGCATTTTGGGAACCACAGTCTGATGGGGTTGACTGGCAATTGCTGGTTACTCACCATTGTTAAAAAGTCTCCTCTGAGCCACACTGCAAGTGGCCAAGATGGTTGCTTTTAAAAGACTTTGAAGTACGAGTGAGACATGAAGCCTTGTGGAAATGGTTGCAATTTTACCTTACGGCTGCTTTTGTTTTGGAAAAAACTCTGGTTGCGTGATCCAGAGCCTGGGTAGCTCAGGCGGTAGAGCATCAGACTTTTAATCTGAGGGTCCAGGGTTCAAGTCCCTGTTCAGGCGCTAGGTGTAATCTTTGCCCGTCCCTGGGGCTACTTAAGCCTGGGGCTACGTAAGCCAGAACCAAATTGCTGCTCATCAATAGTACAACCATGTATGTCTGCTGCACTTTGTACACTAGTCAGCTCCAGGTGAACTGGCAGTGAAACGGGCACTTTTCAAACTCTATACCAAGATTTTGTTCTTGCAAATGCAGGGAAGACTTTTTTAACGTGAGTAGTGTTAGTGTCGGGGCTCCTAAATGGTGTGGTGAATGGTGAAAAGTGCCAATTTTGCCCTTGCGTAGGCCGAAATAGCTCAGCTGGGAGAGCGTTAGACTGAAGATCTAAAGGTCCCTGGTTCGATCCGGGTTCGGCAACAACCAACACTGTCTGCACTGTGGAGCCGCCACGCTTGTGTCAGGTACTGCAGCACAGTCATGTTGGGCTCACCGTAGTGCAACCTCTGAATGGCGGCAATGGCCAAATGAGGAAAAACTTGCATTGTGTGGGCCTTTTCGTCTTGTGCTACAGCAACTTTATACAGAAAGCGTGGCATTTTGGGAACCACAGTCTGATGGGGTTGACTGGCAATTGCTGGTTACTCACCATTGTTAAAAGTCTCCTCTGAGCCACACTGCAAGTGGCCAAGATGGTTGCTTTAAAAGACTTTGAAGTACTGAGTGAGACATGAAGCCTTGTGGAAATGGTTGCAATTTTACCTTTACGGCTGCTTTTGTTTTGGAAAAAACTCTGGTTGCGTGATCCAGAGCCTGGGTAGCTCAGGCGGTAGAGCATCAGACTTTTAATCTGAGGGTCCAGGGTTCAAGTCCCTGTTCAGGCGCTAGGTGTAATCTTTGCCCGTCCCTGGGGCTACTTAAGCCTGGGGCTACGTAAGCCAGAACCAAATTGCTGCTCATCAATAGTACAACCATGTATGTCTGCTGCACTTTGTACACTAGTCAGCTCCAGGTGAACTGGCAGTGAAACGGGCACTTTTCAAACTCTATACCAAGATTTTGTTCTTGCAAATGCAGGAAGACTTTTTAACGTGAGTAGTGTTAGTGTCGGGCTCCTAAATGGTGTGGTGAATGGTGAAAAGTGCCAATTTTGCCCTTGCGTAGGCGAAATAGCTCAGCTGGGAGAGCGTTAGACTGAAGATCTAAAGGTCCCTGGTTCGATCCGGGTTTCGGCAACAACCAACACTGTCTGCACTGTGGAGCCGCCACGCTTGTGTCAGGTACTGCAGCACAGTCATGTTGGGCTCACCGTAGTGCAACCTCTGAATGGCGGCAATGGCCAAATGAGGAAAAACTTGCATTGTGTGGGCCTCTTCGTCTTGTTCTACAGCAACTTTATACAGAAAGCGTGGCATTTTGGGAACCACAGTCTGATGGGGTTGACTGGCAATTGCTGGTTACTCACCATTGTTAAAAAGTCTCCTCTGAGCCACACTGCAAGAGGCCAAGATGGTTGCTTTTAAAAGACTTTGAAGTACGAGTGAGACATGAAGCCTTGTGGAAATGGTTGCAATTTTACCTTTACGGCTGCTTTTGTTTTGGAAAAAAACTCTGGTTGCGTGATCCAGAGCCTGGATAGCTCAGGCGGTAGAGCATCAGACTTTTAATCTGAGGGTCCAGGGTTCAAGTCCCTGTTCAGGCGCTAGGTGTAATCTTTGCCCGTCCCTGGGGCTACTTAAGCCTGGGGCTACTTAAGCCAGAACCAAATTGCTGCTCATCAATAGTACAACCATGTATGTCTGCTGCACTTTGTACACTAGTCAGCTCCAGGTGAACTGGCAGTGAAAAGGGCACTTTTCAAACTTTATACCAAGATTTTGTTCTTGCAAATGCAGGAAGACTTTTTAACGTGAGTAGTGTTAGTGTCGGGCTCCTAAATGGTGTGGTGAATGGTGAAAAGTGCCAATTTTGCCCTTGCGTAGGCGAAATAGCTCAGCTGGGAGAGCGTTAGACTGAAGATCTAAAGGTCCCTGGTTCGATCCCGGTTTCGCAACAACCAACACTGTCTGCACTGTGGAGCCGCCACGCTTGTGTCAGGTACTGCAGCACAGTCATGTTGGGCTCACCGTAGTGCAACCTCTGAATGGCGGCAATGGCCAAATGAGGAAAAACTTGCATTGTGTGGGCCTCTTCGTCTTGTGCTCCAGCAACTTTATACAGAAAGCGTGGCATTTTGGGAACCACAGTCTGATGGGGGTTGACTGGCAATTGCTGGTTACTCACCATTGTTAAAAGTCTCCTCTGAGCCACACTGCAAGAGGCCAAGATGGTTGCTTTTAAAGACTTTGAAGTCGAGTGAGACATGAAGCCTTGTGGAAATGGTTGCAATTTTACCTTTACGGCTGCTTTTGTTTTGGAAAAAACTCTGGTTGCGTGATCCAGAGCCTGGATAGCTCAGGCGGTAGAGCATCAGACTTTTAATCTGAGGGTCCAGGGTTCAAGTCCCTGTTCAGGCGCTAGGTGTAATCTTTGCCCGTCCCTGGGGCTACTTAAGCCTGGGGCTACTTAAGCCAGAACCAAATTGCTGCTCATCAATAGTACAACCATGTATGTCTGCTGCACTTTGTACACTAGTCAGCTCCAGGTGAACTGGCAGTGAAAAGGGCACTTTTCAAACTTTATACCAAGATTTTGTTCTTGCAAATGCAGGAAGACTTTTTAACGTGAGTAGTGTTAGTGTCGGGCTCCTAAATGGTGTGGTGAATGGTGAAAAGTGCCAATTTTGCCCTTGCGTAGGCCGAAATAGCTCAGCTGGGAGAGCGTTAGACTGAAGATCTAAAGGTCCCTGGTTCGATCCGGGTTTCGCAACAACCAACACTGTCTGCACTGTGGAGCCGCCACGCTTGTGTCACCGTAGTGCAACCTCTGAATGGCGGCAATGGCCAAATGAGGAAAAACTTGCATTGTGTGGGCCTCTTCGTCTTGTTCTACAGCAACTTTATACAGAAAGCGTGGCATTTTGGGAACCACAGTCTGATGGGGGTTGACTGGCAATTGCTGGTTACTCACCATTGTTAAAAAGTCTCCTCTGAGCCACACTGCAAGAGGCCAAGATGGTTGCTTTTAAAAGACATGAAGTACGAGTGAGACATGAAGCCTTGTGGAAATGGTTGCAATTTTACCTTTACGGCTGCTTTTGTTTTGGAAAAAAACTCTGGTTGCGTGATCCAGAGCCTGGATAGCTCAGACGGTAGAGCATCAGACTTTTAATCTGAGGGTCCAGGGTTCAAGTCCCTGTTCAGGCGCTAGGTGTAATCTTTGCCCGTCCCTGGGGCTACTCAAGCCTGGGGCTACATAAGCCAGAACCAAATTGCTGCTCATCAATAGTACAACCATGTATGTCTGCTGCACTTTGTACACTAGTCAGCTCCAGGTGAACTGGCAGTGAAAGGGCACTTTTCAAACTTTATACCAAGATTTTGTTCTTGCAAATGCAGGAAGACTTTTTAACGTGAGTAGTGTTAGTGTCGGGCTCCTAAATGGTGTGGTGAATGGTGAAAAGTGCCAATTTTGCCCTTGCGTAGGCGAAATAGCTCAGCTGGGAGAGCGTTAGACTGAAGATCTAAAGGTCCCTGGTTCGATCCGGGTTTCGCAACAACCAACACTGTCTGCACTGTGGAGCCGCCACGCTTGTGTCAGGTACTGCAGCACAGTCATGTTGGGCTCACCGTAGTGCAACCTCTGAATGGCGGCAATGGCCAAATGAGGAAAAACTTGCATTGTGTGGGCCTTTCGTCTTGTTCTACAGCAACTTTATACAGAAAGCGTGGCATTTTGGGAACCACAGTCTGATGGGGGTTGACTGGCAATTGCTGGTTACTCACCATTGTTAAAAAGTCTCCTCTGAGCCACACTGCAAGTGGCCAAGATGGTTGCTTTTAAAAGACTTTGAAGTACGAGTGAGACATGAAGCCTTGTGGAAATGGTTGCAATTTTACCTTACGGCTGCTTTTGTTTTGGAAAAAACTCTGGTTGCGTGATCCAGAGCCTGGGTAGCTCAGGCGGTAGAGCATCAGACTTTTAATCTGAGGGTCCAGGGTTCAAGTCCCTGTTCAGGCGCTAGGTGTAATCTTTGCCCGTCCCTGGGGCTACTTAAGCCTGGGGCTACGTAAGCCAGAACCAAATTGCTGCTCATCAATAGTACAACCATGTATGTCTGCTGCACTTTGTACACTAGTCAGCTCCAGGTGAACTGGCAGTGAAACGGGCACTTTTCAAACTCTATACCAAGATTTTGTTCTTGCAAATGCAGGAAGACTTTTTAACGTGAGTAGTGTTAGTGTCGGGGCTCCTAAATGGTGTGGTGAATGGTGAAAAGTGCCAATTTTGCCCTTGCGTAGGCGAAATAGCTCAGCTGGGAGAGCGTTAGACTGAAGATCTAAAGGTCCCTGGTTCGATCCGGGTTTCGGCAACAACCAACACTGTCTGCACTGTGGAGCCGCCACGCTTGTGTCAGGTACTGCAGCACAGTCATGTTGGGCTCACCGTAGTGCAACCTCTGAATGGCGGCAATGGCCAAATGAGGAAAAACTTGCATTGTGTGGGCCTTTTCGTCTTGTTCTACAGCAACTTTATACAGAAAGCGTGGCATTTTGGGAACCACAGTCTGATGGGGTTGACTGGCAATTGCTGGTTACTCACCATTGTTAAAAAGTCTCCTCTGAGCCACACTGCAAGTGGCCAAGATGGTTGCTTTTAAAAGACTTTGAAATCTGAGTGAGACATGAAGCCTTGTGGAAATGGTTGCAATTTTACCTTTACGGCTGCTTTTGTTTTGGAAAAAACTCTGGTTGCGTGATCCAGAGCCTGGGTAGCTCAGGCGGTAGAGCATCAGACTTTTAATCTGAGGGTCCAGGGTTCAAGTCCCTGTTCAGGCGCTAGGTGTAATCTTTGCCCGTCCTGGGGCTACTTAAGCCTGGGGCTACGTAAGCCAGAACCAAATTGCTGCTCATCAATAGTACAACCATGTATGTCTGCTGCACTTTGTACACTAGTCAGCTCCAGGTGAACTGGCAGTGAAACGGGCACTTTTCAAACTCTATACCAAGATTTTGTTCTTGCAAATGCAGGAAGACTTTTTAACGTGAGTAGTGTTAGTGTCGGGCTCCTAAATGGTGTGGTGAATGGTGAAAAGTGCCAATTTTGCCCTTGCGTAGGCCGAAATAGCTCAGCTGGGAGAGCGTTAGACTGAAGATCTAAAGGTCCCTGGTTCGATCCGGGTTTCGCAACAACCAACACTGTCTGCACTGTGGAGCCGCCACGCTTGTGTCAGGTACTGCAGCACAGTCATGTTGGGCTCACCGTAGTGCAACCTCTGAATGGCGGCAATGGCCAAATGAGGAAAAACTTGCATTGTGTGGGCCTCTTCGTCTTGTTCTACAGCAACTTTATACAGAAAGCGTGGCATTTTGGGAACCACAGTCTGATGGGGTTGACTGGCAATTGCTGGTTACTCACCATTGTTAAAAAGTCTCTCTGAGCCACACTGCAAGAGGCCAAGATGGTTGCTTTTAAAAGACTTTGAAGTACGAGTGAGACATGAAGCCTTGTGGAAATGGTTGCAATTTTACCTTTACGGCTGCTTTTGTTTTGGAAAAAAACTCTGGTTGCGTGATCCAGAGCCTGGATAGCTCAGGCGGTAGAGCATCAGACTTTTAATCTGAGGGTCCAGGGTTCAAGTCCCTGTTCAGGCGCTAGGTGTAATCTTTGCCCGTCCCTGGGGCTACTTAAGCCTGGGGCTACTTAAGCCAGAACCAAATTGCTGCTCATCAATAGTACAACCATGTATGTCTGCTGCACTTTGTACACTAGTCAGCTCCAGGTGAACTGGCAGTGAAACGGGCACTTTTCAAACTCTATACCAAGATTTTGTTCTTGCAAATGCAGGAAGACTTTTTAACGTGAGTAGTGTTAGTGTCGGGCTCCTAAATGGTGTGGTGAATGGTGAAAAGTGCCAATTTTGCCCTTGCGTAGGCGAAATAGCTCAGCTGGGAGGCGTTAGACTGAAGATCTAAAGGTCCCTGGTTCGATCCCGGTTTCGGCAACAACCAACACTGTCTGCACTGTGGAGCCGCCACGCTTGTGTCAGGTACTGCAGCACAGTCATGTTGGGCTCACCGTAGTGCAACCTCTGAATGGCGGCAATGGCCAAATGAGGAAAAACTTGCATTGTGTGGGCCTCTTCGTCTTGTTCTACAGCAACTTTATACAGAAAGCGTGGCATTTTGGGAACCACAGTCTGATGGGGGTTGACTGGCAATTGCTGGTTACTCACCATTGTTAAAAAGTCTCCTCTGAGCCACACTGCAAGAGGCCAAGATGGTTGCTTTTAAAAGACTTTGAAGTCGAGTGAGACATGAAGCCTTGTGGAAATGGTTGCAATTTTACCTTTACGGCTGCTTTTGTTTTGGAAAAAAACTCTGGTTGCGTGATCCAGAGCCTGGGTAGCTCAGACGGTAGAGCATCAGACTTTTAATCTGAGGGTCCAGGGTTCAAGTCCCTGTTCAGGCGCTAGGTGTAATCTTTGCCCGTCCCTGGGGCTACTTAAGCCTGGGGCTACTTAAGCCAGAACCAAATTGCTGCTCATCAATAGTACAACCATGTATGTCTGCTGCACTTTGTACACTAGTCAGCTCCAGGTGAACTGGCAGTGAAACGGGCACTTTTCAAACTCTATACCAAGATTTTGTTCTTGCAAATGCAGGGAAGACTTTTTTAACGTGAGTAGTGTTAGTGTCGGGGCTCCTAAATGGTGTGGTGAATGGTGAAAAGTGCCAATTTTGCCCTTGCGTAGGCCGAAATAGCTCAGCTGGGAGAGCGTTAGACTGAAGATCTAAAGGTCCCTGGTTCGATCCGGGTTTCGCAACAACCAACACTGTCTGCACTGTGGAGCCGCCACGCTTGTGTCAGGTACTGCAGCACAGTCATGTTGGGCTCACCGTAGTGCAACCTCTGAATGGCGGCAATGGCCAAATGAGGAAAAACTTGCATTGTGTGGGCCTTTTCGTCTTGTGCTACAGCAACTTTATACAGAAAGCGTGGCATTTTGGGAACCACAGTCTGATGGGGTTGACTGGCAATTGCTGGTTACTCACCATTGTTAAAAAGTCTCCTCTGAGCCACACTGCAAGTGGCCAAGATGGTTGCTTTTAAAAGACTTTGAAGTACGAGTGAGACATGAAGCCTTGTGGAAATGGTTGCAATTTTACCTTTACGGCTGCTTTTGTTTTGGAAAAAACTCTGGTTGCGTGATCCAGAGCCTGGATAGCTCAGGCGGTAGAGCATCAGACTTTTAATCTGAGGGTCCAGGGTTCAAGTCCTGTTCAGGCGCTAGGTGTAATCTTTGCCCGTCCTGGGGCCACTTAAGCCAGAACCAAATTGCTGCTCATCAATAGTACAACCATGTATGTCTGCTGCACTTTGTACACTAGTCAGCTCCAGGTGAACTGGCAGTGAAACGGGCACTTTTCAAACTCTATACCAAGATTTTGTTCTTGCAAATGCAGGAAGACTTTTTAACGTGAGTAGTGTTAGTGTCGGGGCTCCTAAATGGTGTGGTGAATGGTGAAAAGTGCCAATTTTGCCCTTGCGTAGGCGAAATAGCTCAGCTGGGAGAGCGTTAGACTGAAGATCTAAAGGTCCCTGGTTCGATCCCGGGTTTCGGCAACAACCAACACTGTCTGCACTGTGGAGCCGCCACACTTGTGTCAGGTACTGCAGCACAGTCATGTTGGGCTCACCGTAGTGCAACCTCTGAATGGCGGCAATGGCCAAATGAGGAAAAACTTGCATTGTGTGGGCCTCTTCGTCTTGTGCTACAGCAACTTTATACAGAAAGCGTGGCATTTTGGGAACCACAGTCTGATGGGGGTTGACTGGCAATTGCTGGTTACTCACCATTGTTAAAAAGTCTCCTCTGAGCCACACTGCAAGTGGCCAAGATGGTTGCTTTTAAAAGACTTTGAAGTCGAGTGAGACATGAAGCCTTGTGGAAATGGTTGCAATTTTACCTTTACGGCTGCTTTTGTTTTGGAAAAAACTCTGGTTGCGTGATCCAGAGCCTGGATAGCTCAGGCGGTAGAGCATCAGACTTTTAATCTGAGGGTCCAGGGTTCAAGTCCCTGTTCAGGCGCTAGGTGTAATCTTTGCCCGTCCCTGGGGCCACTTAAGCCAGAACCAAATTGCTGCTCATCAATAGTACAACCATGTATGTCTGCTGCACTTTGTACACTAGTCAGCTCCAGGTGAACTGGCAGTGAAAGGGCACTTTTCAAACTCTATACCAAGATTTTGTTCTTGCAAATGCAGGAAGACTTTTTAACGTGAGTAGTGTTAGTGTCGGGCTCCTAAATGGTGTGGTGAATGGTGAAAAGTGCCAATTTTGCCCTGCGTAGGCCGAAATAGCTCAGCTGGGAGAGCGTTAGACTGAAGATCTAAAGGTTCCTGGTTCGATCCGGGTTTCGGCAACAACCAACACTGTCTGCACTGTGGAGCCGCCACGCTTGTGTCAGGTACTGCAGCACAGTCATGTTGGGCTCACCGTAGTGCAACCTCTGAATGGCGGCAATGGCCAAATGAGGAAAAACTTGCATTGTGTGGGCCTCTTCGTCTTGTGCTACAGCAACTTTATACAGAAAGCGTGGCATTTTGGGAACCACAGTCTGATGGGGTTGACTGGCAATTGCTGGTTACTCACCATTGTTAAAAAGTCTCCTCTGAGCCACACTGCAAGTGGCCAAGATGGTTGCTTTTAAAAGACTTTGAAGTACTGAGTGAGACATGAAGCCTTGTGGAAATGGTTGCAATTTTACCTTTACGGCTGCTTTTGTTTTGGAAAAACTCTGGTTGCGTGATCCAGAGCCTGGATAGCTCAGGCGGTAGAGCATCAGACTTTTAATCTGAGGGTCCAGGGTTCAAGTCCCTGTTCAGGCGCTAGGTGTAATCTTTGCCCGTCCCTGGGGCTACTTAAGCCTGGGGCTACGTAAGCCAGAACCAAATTGCTGCTCATCAATAGTACAACCATGTATGTCTGCTGCACTTTGTACACTAGTCAGCTCCAGGTGAACTGGCAGTGAAACGGGCACTTTTCAAACTCTATACCAAGATTTTGTTCTTGCAAATGCAGGAAGACTTTTTAACGTGAGTAGTGTTAGTGTCGGGCTCCTAAATGGTGTGGTGAATGGTGAAAAGTGCCAATTTTGCCCTTGCGTAGGCCGAAATAGCTCAGCTGGGAGAGCGTTAGACTGAAGATCTCAAGGTCCCTGGTTCGATCCGTGTTTCGCAACAACCAACACTGTCTGCACTGTGTAGCCGCCACGCTTGTGTCAGGTACTGCAGCACAGTCATGTTGGGCTCACCGTAGTGCAACCTCTGAATGGCGGCAATGGCCAAATGAGGAAAAACTTGCATTGTGTGGGCCTCTTCGTCTTGTTCTACAGCAACTTTATACAGAAAGCGTGGCATTTTGGGAACCACAGTCTGATGGGGTTGACTGGCAATTGCTGGTTACTCACCATTGTTAAAAAGTCTCTCTGAGTCACACTGCAAGAGGCCAAGATGGTTGCTTTTAAAAGACTTTGAAGTACGAGTGAGACATGAAGCCTTGTGGAAATGGTTGCAATTTTACCTTTACGGCTGCTTTTGTTTTGGAAAAAATTCTGGTTGCGTGATCCAGAGCCTGGATAGCTCAGGCGGTAGAGCATCAGACTTTTAATCTGAGGGTCCAGGGTTCAAGTCCCTGTTCAGGCGCTAGGTGTAATCTTTGCCCGTCCCTGGGGCTACTTAAGCCAGAACCAAATTGCTGCTCATCAATAGTACAACCATGTATGTCTGCTGCACTTTGTACACTAGTCAGCTCCAGGTGAACTGGCAGTGAAACGGGCACTTTTCAAACTCTATACCAAGATTTTGTTCTTGCAAATGCAGGAAGACTTTTTAACGTGAGTAGTGTTAGTGTCGGGGCTCCTAAATGGTGTGGTGAATGGTGAAAAGTGCCAATTTTGCCCTTGCGTAGGCCGAAATAGCTCAGCTGGGAGAGCGTTAGACTGAAGATCTAAAGGTCCCTGGTTCGATCCCGGGTTTCGGCAACAACCAACACTGTCTGCACTGTGGAGCCGCCACGCTTGTGTCAGGTACTGCAGCACAGTCATGTTGGGCTCACCGTAGTGCAACCTCTGAATGGCGGCAATGGCCAAATGAGGAAAAACTTGCATTGTGTGGGCCTTTTCGTCTTGTGCTACAGCAACTTTATACAGAAAGCGTGGCATTTTGGGAACCACAGTCTGATGGGGGTTGACTGGCAATTGCTGGTTACTCACCATTGTTAAAAGTCTCCTCTGAGCCACACTGCAAGTGGCCAAGATGGTTGCTTTTAAAAGACTTTGAAGTACGAGTGAGACATGAAGCCTTGTGGAAATGGTTGCAATTTTACCTTTACGGCTGCTTTTGTTTTGGAAAAAACTCTGGTTGCGTGATCCAGAGCCTGGATAGCTCAGGCGGTAGAGCATCAGACTTTTAATCTGAGGGTCCAGGGTTCAAGTCCCTGTTCAGGCGCTAGGTGTAATCTTTGCCCGTCCTGGGGCTACTTAAGCCTGGGGCTACTTAAGCCAGAACCAAATTGCTGCTCATCAATAGTACAACCATGTATGTCTGCTGCACTTTGTACACTAGTCAGCTCAAGGTGAACTGGCAGTGAAACGGGCACTTTTCAAACTCTATACCAAGATTTTGTTCTTGCAAATGCAGGGAAGACTTTTTTAACGTGAGTAGTGTTAGTGTCGGGGCTCCTAAATGGTGTGGTGAATGGTGAAAAGTGCCAATTTTGCCCTTGCGTAGGCCGAAATAGCTCAGCTGGGAGAGCGTTAGACTGAAGATCTAAAGGTCCCTGGTTCGATCCCGGGTTTCGGCAACAACCAACACTGTCTGCACTGTGGAGCCGCCACGCTTGTGTCAGGTACTGCAGCACAGTCATGTTGGGCTCACCGTAGTGCAACCTCTGAATGGCGGCAATGGCCAAATGAGGAAAAACTTGCATTGTGTGGGCCTCTTCGTCTTGTTCTACAGCAACTTTATACAGAAAGCGTGGCATTTTGGGAACCACAGTCTGATGGGGTTGACTGGCAATTGCTGGTTACTCACCATTGTTAAAAGTCTCCTCTGAGCCACACTGCAAGAGGCCAAGATGGTTGCTTTTAAAAGACTTTGAAGTACGAGTGAGACATGAAGCCTTGTGGAAATGGTTGCAATTTTACCTTTACGGCTGCTTTTGTTTTGGAAAAAACTGTGGTAGCGTGATCCAGAGCCTGGATAGCTCAGGCGGTAGAGCATCAGACTTTTAATCTGAGGGTCCAGGGTTCAAGTCCCTGTTCAGGCGCTAGGTGTAATCTTTGCCCGTCCCTGGGGCTACTTAAGCCAGAACCAAATTGCTGCTCATCAATAGTACAACCATGTATGTCTGCTGCACTTTGTACACTAGTCAGCTCCAGGTGAACTGGCAGTGAAACGGGCACTTTTCAAACTCTATACCAAGATTTTGTTCTTGCAAATGCAGGGAAGACTTTTTTAACGTGAGTAGTGTTAGTGTCGGGGCTCCTAAATGGTGTGGTGAATGGTGAAAAGTGCCAATTTTGCCCTTGCGTAGGCCGAAATAGCTCAGCTGGGAGAGCGTTAGACTGAAGATCTAAAGGTCCCTGGTTCGATCCCGGGTTTCGGCAACAACCAACACTGTCTGCACTGTGGAGCCGCCACGCTTGTGTCAGGTACTGCAGCACAGTCATGTTGGGCTCACCGTAGTGCAACCTCTGAATGGCGGCAATGGCCAAATGAGGAAAAACTTGCATTGTGTGGGCCTTTTCGTCTTGTGCTACAGCAACTTTATACAGAAAGCGTGGCATTTTGGGAACCACAGTCTGATGGGGGTTGACTGGCAATTGCTGGTTACTCACCATTGTTAAAAAGTCTCCTCTGAGCCACACTGCAAGTGGCCAAGATGGTTGCTTTTAAAAGACTTTGAAGTACGAGTGAGACATGAAGCCTTGTGGAAATGGTTGCAATTTTACCTTACGGCTGCTTTTGTTTTGGAAAAAACTCTGGTTGCGTGATCCAGAGCCTGGATAGCTCAGGCGGTAGAGCATCAGACTTTTAATCTGAGGGTCCAGGGTTCAAGTCCCTGTTCAGGCGCTAGGTGTAATCTTTGCCCGTCCTGGGGCTACTTAAGCCTGGGGCTACTTAAGCCAGAACCAAATTGCTGCTCATCAATAGTACAACCATGTATGTCTGCTGCACTTTGTACACTAGTCAGCTCAAGGTGAACTGGCAGTGAAACGGGCACTTTTCAAACTCTATACCAAGATTTTGTTCTTGCAAATGCAGGAAGACTTTTTAACGTGAGTAGTGTTAGTGTCGGGCTCCTAAATGGTGTGGTGAATGGTGAAAAGTGCCAATTTTGCCCTTGCGTAGGCCGAAATAGCTCAGCTGGGAGAGCGTTAGACTGAAGATCTAAAGGTCCCTGGTTCGATCCGGGTTTCGCAACAACCAACACTGTCTGCACTGTGGAGCCGCCACGCTTGTGTCAGGTACTGCAGCACAGTCATGTTGGGCTCACCGTAGTGCAACCTCTGAATGGCGGCAATGGCCAAATGAGGAAAAACTTGCATTGTGTGGGCCTCTTCGTCTTGTTCTACAGCAACTTTATACAGAAAGCGTGGCATTTTGGGAACCACAGTCTGATGGGGTTGACTGGCAATTGCTGGTTACTCACCATTGTTAAAAAGTCTCCTCTGAGCCACACTGCAAGAGGCCAAGATGGTTGCTTTTAAAAGACTTTGAAGTACGAGTGAGACATGAAGCCTTGTGGAAATGGTTGCAATTTTACCTTTACGGCTGCTTTTGTTTTGGAAAAAACTGTGGTTGCGTGATCCAGAGCCTGGGTAGCTCAGGCGGTAGAGCATCAGACTTTTAATCTGAGGGTCCAGGGTTCAAGTCCCTGTTCAGGCGCTAGGTGTAATCTTTGCCCGTCCCTGGGGCTACTTAAGCCAGAACCAAATTGCTGCTCATCAATAGTACAACCATGTATGTCTGCTGCACTTTGTACACTAGTCAGCTCCAGGTGAACTGGCAGTGAAACGGGCACTTTTCAAACTCTATACCAAGATTTTGTTCTTGCAAATGCAGGAAGACTTTTTAACGTGAGTAGTGTTAGTGTCGGGGCTCCTAAATGGTGTGGTGAATGGTGAAAAGTGCCAATTTTGCCCTTGCGTAGGCCGAAATAGCTCAGCTGGGAGAGCGTTAGACTGAAGATCTAAAGGTCCCTGGTTCGATCCGGGTTTCGCAACAACCAACACTGTCTGCACTGTGGAGCCGCCACGCTTGTGTCAGGTACTGCAGCACAGTCATGTTGGGCTCACCGTAGTGCAACCTCTGAATGGCGGCAATGGCCAAATGAGGAAAAACTTGCATTGTGTGGGCCTTTTCGTCTTGTGCTACAGCAACTTTATACAGAAAGCGTGGCATTTTGGGAACCACAGTCTGATGGGGTTGACTGGCAATTGCTGGTTACTCACCATTGTTAAAAAGTCTCCTCTGAGCCACACTGCAAGTGGCCAAGATGGTTGCTTTTAAAAGACTTTGAAGTACGAGTGAGACATGAAGCCTTGTGGAAATGGTTGCAATTTTACCTTTACGGCTGCTTTTGTTTTGGAAAAAACTCTGGTTGCGTGATCCAGAGCCTGGATAGCTCAGGCGGTAGAGCATCAGACTTTTAATCTGAGGGTCCAGGGTTCAAGTCCCTGTTCAGGCGCTAGGTGTAATCTTTGCCCGTCCTGGGGCTACTTAAGCCTGGGGCTACTTAAGCCAGAACCAAATTGCTGCTCATCAATAGTACAACCATGTATGTCTGCTGCACTTTGTACACTAGTCAGCTCAAGGTGAACTGGCAGTGAAACGGGCACTTTTCAAACTCTATACCAAGATTTTGTTCTTGCAAATGCAGGAAGACTTTTTAACGTGAGTAGTGTTAGTGTCGGGCTCCTAAATGGTGTGGTGAATGGTGAAAAGTGCCAATTTTGCCCTTGCGTAGGCGAAATAGCTCAGCTGGGAGAGCGTTAGACTGAAGATCTAAAGGTCCCTGGTTCGATCCGGGTTTCGCAACAACCAACACTGTCTGCACTGTGGAGCCGCCACGCTTGTGTCAGGTACTGCAGCACAGTCATGTTGGGCTCACCGTAGTGCAACCTCTGAATGGCGGCAATGGCCAAATGAGGAAAAACTTGCATTGTGTGGGCCTCTTCGTCTTGTTCTACAGCAACTTTATACAGAAAGCGTGGCATTTTGGGAACCACAGTCTGATGGGGTTGACTGGCAATTGCTGGTTACTCACCATTGTTAAAAAGTCTCCTCTGAGCCACACTGCAAGAGGCCAAGATGGTTGCTTTTAAAAGACTTTGAAGTACGAGTGAGACATGAAGCCTTGTGGAAATGGTTGCAATTTTACCTTTACGGCTGCTTTTGTTTTGGAAAAAAACTGTGGTTGCGTGATCCAGAGCCTGGGTAGCTCAGACGGTAGAGCATCAGACTTTTAATCTGAGGGTCCAGGGTTCAAGTCCCTGTTCAGGCGCTAGGTGTAATCTTTGCCCGTCCCTGGGGCTACTTAAGCCAGAACCAAATTGCTGCTCATCAATAGTACAACCATGTATGTCTGCTGCACTTTGTACACTAGTCAGCTCCAGGTGAACTGGCAGTGAAAGGGCACTTTTCAAACTCTATACCAAGATTTTGTTCTTGCAAATGCAGGGAAGACTTTTTTAACGTGAGTAGTGTTAGTGTCGGGGCTCCTAAATGGTGTGGTGAATGGTGAAAAGTGCCAATTTTGCCCTTGCGTAGGCCGAAATAGCTCAGCTGGGAGAGCGTTAGACTGAAGATCTAAAGGTCCCTGGTTCGATCCGGGTTTCGCAACAACCAACACTGTCTGCACTGTGGAGCCGCCACGCTTGTGTCAGGTACTGCAGCACAGTCATGTTGGGCTCACCGTAGTGCAACCTCTGAATGGCGGCAATGGCCAAATGAGGAAAAACTTGCATTGTGTGGGCCTTTTCGTCTTGTGCTACAGCAACTTTATACAGAAAGCGTGGCATTTTGGGAACCACAGTCTGATGGGGGTTGACTGGCAATTGCTGGTTACTCACCATTGTTAAAAGTCTCCTCTGAGCCACACTGCAAGTGGCCAAGATGGTTGCTTTTAAAGACTTTGAAGTACGAGTGAGACATGAAGCCTTGTGGAAATGGTTGCAATTTTACCTTACGGCTGCTTTTGTTTTGGAAAAAAACTCTGGTTGCGTGATCCAGAGCCTGGATAGCTCAGACGGTAGAGCATCAGACTTTTAATCTGAGGGTCCAGGGTTCAAGTCCCTGTTCAGGCGCTAGGTGTAATCTTTGCCCGTCCCTGGGGCTACTTAAGCCTGGGGCTACTTAAGCCAGAACCAAATTGCTGCTCATCAATAGTACAACCATGTATGTCTGCTGCACTTTGTACACTAGTCAGCTCAAGGTGAACTGGCAGTGAAACGGGCACTTTTCAAACTCTATACCAAGATTTTGTTCTTGCAAATGCAGGAAGACTTTTTAACGTGAGTAGTGTTAGTGTCGGGCTCCTAAATGGTGTGGTGAATGGTGAAAAGTGCCAATTTTGCCCTTGCGTAGGCCGAAATAGCTCAGCTGGGAGAGCGTTAGACTGAAGATCTAAAGGTCCCTGGTTCGATCCCGGTTTCGCAACAACCAACACTGTCTGCACTGTGGAGCCGCCACGCTTGTGTCAGGTACTGCAGCACAGTCATGTTGGGCTCACCGTAGTGCAACCTCTGAATGGCGGCAATGGCCAAATGAGGAAAAACTTGCATTGTGTGGGCCTCTTCGTCTTGTTCTACAGCAACTTTATACAGAAAGCGTGGCATTTTGGGAACCACAGTCTGATGGGGTTGACTGGCAATTGCTGGTTACTCACCATTGTTAAAAAGTCTCCTCTGAGCCACACTGCAAGAGGCCAAGATGGTTGCTTTTAAAAGACTTTGAAGTACGAGTGAGACATGAAGCCTTGTGGAAATGGTTGCAATTTTACCTCTACGGCTGCTTTTGTTTTGGAAAAAAACTCTGGTTGCGTGATCCAGAGCCTGGGTAGCTCAGACGGTAGAGCATCAGACTTTTAATCTGAGGGTCCAGGGTTCAAGTCCCTGTTCAGGCGCAAGGTGCAATCTTTGTCCGTCCCTGGGGCTACTTAAGCCAGAACCAAATTGCTGCTCCTTAAGAGGAAGAAACATTTTTTGTCTTAAGTTCACCATTGAACATATACTTATATTTAAAACTATTTTTCATTAACATTTAACCACAGTAGCCAAAGAAATCCATTCATCCATGCAGCTAACTGAACCTTGAATGTTATTACTAATAAACAGAATTGCTCGATTGCGTACCTTAATTGCTCAAATAGGTTAAAAGAAAACAGGAAATAGCTAAACTGCAGTGTTCGTACTGCATATACCTTTTTCTCATTTTTATTGTAGTGAGTTTCTATCCCCCTTGAAACAATGTTAAAAAATAATGAGCCTTAAACAATAGCTCTGTAATAAGTCATAGCTTCTTAAGGCTTTATTTGTTGAGACGTTGTCAGAGATGAGTAGCTTAAACTTGTATCTGTATGTGTCCATAACCTGTATGTTCAATATGAAAAGCGACCACAACAAGAATATTCTCCTCTTCTCAAGTTAATAAATAAAAAGTTTTATTTTCAAAATCATGCAAATCCATTCATTACTCATAGACTCAGTCCTTCTTTACACATTTATCTCTCAGAAGTAGCAATAGCCTACTCAAAAATTCTATATGATGCACTACTGTGTGGCAAACTAAACATGCCCCTCTGTGGTAAATATGGAAAATATTTATTTATTTTTGCAAGAGCAAAAAACCACATAGTAATGGCATTATTCAGTCTGATGTAGTATTGCACTAAAAAACAAAACAAAACAGAAAAGCCCTGGAAAAATAGGCATGACATCAGTATGGTACAATGACTGCGCTGCAACATACACAATACCCACACTGGTTGTTTACAACTGTAACATCCACTGTGTTCTCGTATGTGTACAGTCAGTGGTTGATGTAAACTTCTCATGCATCCTCACTCAACATTAAAGGTGCAATCGGTAAAGATGGCTCTTTAGCAGGCTCTAGTGGCAGCATGAACAAAACTGCAACAATAGCAAAAGCATCTTTTTCCCAGCCCCCTACCCCACGCATCATTTAGAGCAAATTCTAAAATGGAATTGAATTAATACTTTGGAGGTCACGTACAAACAGATTTAGGTGAGATAACTAAACATATTAACTTAAATTAACTTTCAATTTGTAACTTTCCTTGTGATCACATTTTACAATGTTTTTCATAATGGGAGAACTACTCTCATTAGCAAATGTGTAGCATTAGTATTAATGAGTTTAATGAATAAATACACCAAATATTTAACCTTGAAATTAAAAAAAAAAAAAAAGTATATCCCAGCAGTTCTATTTTTTTCTTCAAAGACTTGGTCAGTCAAGACAAAGGAGGCAAAACTGGATCTACCTACAGAGTTAAATAAAACTCAATATTAATGAGCTGAGTTTTAAAATGTCTTTCAATTATTTCATAATTTTGTTGTTATATGTTTTGTCTGTATTTATTCATATGAATATGTATTTTATAATGTCTTATTTACTTAGCTTAACTCACCTCTCACATGCTTCACTAATGGTCACTTTAGAGAAACCAAATCAAGTGCAGTGTATGCTCTGAGTCTGGGAAAGTGTTACATTGTCAGAATAGTTACAAAATATGAACACCTCTACCTGTTACCTCCACCTGCTAGCTGAAACACAAGAGTGACTCGCAATGTTTATATATATATATGTTTATATATATATATATATATATATATATATATATATATATATATATATATATATATATATATATATATATATATATATATATTGCACCTTTAAGATTAAGTGGTTAAATTAATTTAACAGAACAACCTCAGTTTTATTTCCTTAGCATTATTAAAGTAAATGAAATAAATAAATATATAGATAATAAATGAATAGATAATTATATTTTAATCTGAGACAAAGTTAAGCAAGCTTTTATTTGTTTTGCCTTTGTTTGCAATTTACAATGGTCAGTCACCTCCCGTATACTCCCTGAAGGGCTATTGCTTGAGCTTAAAACCAATTGATACTTAAACAAACCTTTGACTCATAGTATATTAAAACAGAGATGGTTAAATGAGAGAAAAGCAGAGCCATTTTCTTTTTTTCAAGGGGATGCAGTTGTGGCAAATGACTTGAAGAGTTACAATGAAGCCCACATCACTTAAATACAATATTACAGAAATCTTAATTCATCTTAAATAATCCTATTAAACAATTATGGGTGACATAGATTTAGTGTTTTTTGTTATACTTGTTCATTAAACCTGCATAATAAACATGCAATGGACTTTTTTTTCTGAGTAGAGTATTTTCTGAGAATGTCTATACAAAAAGAGTAACTCTATTTGCTGTATTGCATAAGATCATCACAAAAAGAAAAAACTAAACAAAACAAAACAAAAAATAAAACAAAAGAAAAAAGGCCTCGGATTAACAATCATTATTTAAAAACGTTTCCAGGATGTTTGTTGAACATTTGCCAGCTCTGAGCATTCATTCAATCAACGAACACTTCCTATCGCTGAGGAATGAATCAGTGAAAAATAGAAAATAAGCAATACTGGACTAATAATTATGCCTTAAATAGACTATTTTGTTTCTGATATTTTCATTCATTTGTCCCGTTTCTGTGCGTTCTGACCCAAATCCTACAAGGTCCAAAGTCTGTGAGTCATGAAATGTGTTCTGTGGAAGATTTGACCTTTACTCTGCAGTCACTTTTTTGCTCTGCAGTGAGGGGTGTAACAGTTAAAATCCAACATAGAAAAAAATGTCAAAACACATTGACATGGATGATGGACATCTCGATATTGCACAAGACAGAAAGTATACAGTATGTGTGTCTGCAGCAGCTTGTATACTGAAAAGCTAAGCTAACAAGATGAATCCATATTTAAAGTTTGTGGTATGGCAGCATCATAAATGATAATTAGTGTTAAATGTCATGATAACATATTCCACTCTTAGAACAGCCACCACACACAAAGCTTGTTCTGCAGTAGACTAAACAAGTATTACAGCAAAAGTTTGTTTAAACTGAGGGGTGTTTTCAATATTTTTGTCAATCCATTTTTGTCAGTATGGGCAGACAAAGCTGTTAAAGAACACAACTCAACAGCACCACAGACTAGATCCTCCAAAATGATTATACAGTTGAATCACTGCCTCTCTAAAAGAGTTTGACCAAACATTGATAATTAGAACCTTCATGAATGGAGAATTTCTTACAGGACTGTTGTATTAGACTGCATTGTCTAATGCGTTTTACCCAGGTGGACCTACCAAAGGAAAACAAAACAAAATAAAGTACAAATGATATGTGTATGTAGAGCCGCCCCAAAGAACTGAACTCTTTTGTTAAACAGAGAAAGCCTCTGCACTTGGTGAGTGGCACAATACTTCACTCAGTATGAGGAGAGTAGAAGTTCCAATCTTATTACAGCACTAGTGACACACTCAATGACCCATTGAATCTCAGTGTAGATGTCATCTGACAGCACTGTATAATCAAGCAGAATTGATGAAATCGTATTGAACTGTAGATTTTTTTATAATTGTAACACCCCTATTTACACTGCATAAAGCTATAAAGCAAGCTCCGTCCTTCTTTCATCTTTCTCTATTTCTACCCCGTCACCCAGCTCAGATGTGATCCTCTGTCTTTACATTGTATTGATGTGAAGCTCTCTGACTTTCCTCTCTCCTCCTTCTCCTCCTCCAGCTTGCATAGCTCACCCCTGGCTTAGTAAGGCACTGTATCCTCCTGTCTCCCTGTCCCTCTACTTTCATCCACACATTGATCATGTATCTTCAGCCTGCCCTTGCTGTGCATTCCCACTGCAGGAAACATGACTGATGAGTTGCTCCAGTCTGCCGCCGATTATTTATCTTAGCCAACAAGCGCGCACTAACTTTGTTTGCAGGTATAAAGTTTGAAGCAGATAAATCACTTTTTGTTTTGCTGCTTTGGTATTGGTTTTCATAAAACTACATAATTTAATTAAAAATGCACCGAGCAAGCCATAATTAAGCAGCATTAATTGAAAAAAGCAAGTCTAAAGCCCCACTCATGACACCAAGACGCTGTGATGTTTCTTTCTCGATTTAGCTTAGAGCCTTGGCTGGCAGTGGGGCTATAAATGTAATGTTTGTGGTCAGGTCATGTGGTCAGTAAAGCTCACAGGGTATGAATGTGCTCAGTAAATTTCATGGCAATCTGGTCAGTAGTTGTCCACATGTATCAATCTGGACCAGTGTGTTGGACAGACAGACAGATGTCTCTATCCTAAGGCCATGCTGCTACTGGGGCAAAATAAATAAATAAAAAAGAAAAATCAGAGTTACCAAAGATGCCAATAATGGATTCAACCATTTAGCAAGCATGGTTTGGGGACATTTATTATTCCTGTTATCTTAAAAAACAAAACAAACTAACAAAAAAAGATTCAGATAACTTGCAAGCTGATGGAGGATCATGACTTGTTGAAGTCCAAACTTTGGCCGAGTTTCCGGGACACTCCAGCTCCACTGGAACAAAATGGACTGTTGATCATGTTGCTAGCAATGTGAACACTTAGTTAAGGAGCCCTTCACACACAGTGTTGGCATGTACAGGGTGTGGACACAATAATAACATCTGTAAACTATTCTTTAATTGAATCCAGTACAACGGCTCTATTTGCGAAAATTAAGATGTTCAGTTTTGAATGATGGTGTCACAGAAGTGTTGATTCAACTCTGTGGTAGAGACTCTGTGTGTCGAGACTGTCGTTTGGTGGTGTTGAATTATATTATTACGTTGAGGCACCTAATATCTTCCCACTTGACATGCACCACTCAGTAAAAAGCTTTAGAAAGTTACCATAGAGTTGAATCAAATCATCACCTCTTTGACAGTCTTAACAAAAGCTGAACATGTAAGCTTCTCAAAGGTCAGATTTATTGCAGAGCTGTTGTGTTGGATTACAGCAGGGTTATAGGTGTTTCTTTTGTGTGTCCACCCCCTATACCTACATGCAACGTGCATTGTACACATGAAAAGTCGTAAACATCATCATACTTATGTCTGCTCTTTATGAATCGATCATTGTCCTGAAAGTCTTTCAGGAGGAATTCTCTCTTTATATTCTTTCCACTGTCCTCCTCTGTCCATCTTTGGGTCCTTCCTTTTTCCCTTGCTCCATTATTCCTTTGTATTTTTTGCTTGAAACTGTGAATGTAGAATAAGATGAAGCAAAGAAGTCATCATCTGAGCCAAAAACCTTGACGTGCCATCAGTCACATATTTTACAGCATATAATCTGATATATTCTATGTACAAGTCTTAGAAGCATTCCAAACAAAGTGTGCTGGAAGTTAGGGCAGAGCTGGAGAGTTGACTGTCTGGATGAGGAAGAGCTGGGAGGAAGGCTTAGTTTGGAGCCTGTAGAGGAGATGTAGTTCCTCCTGGAGTGGGGAGTGGGGTCGAGTGTAGAACCTGTGGTTTGGTAGAACCAGCACTCTTTGGAGAGCAGTCAGAAAGGTTTGAGGGATAGGCAGAGGGAAGATGGCTGTAGAGGGCCTTGAACAGGTTACAGTATGAAAGGGAGTCTGTTGCTCCGAAAGAGATCAGTTGAGCTGATCCTCGTACTGTTTCCGGAAACAGTCGCCAGCAGGGAAAAACTCCCAGCAACGCTCCTGGTACATCTTCCATACGTAAGACTCCTTTAAGACAAACAGATGGGAGGTTTGAAGGACTTCCATTCCATATGACACATTTAGACTCTATATGGGGTAGGTTAGTTACAGCAGTTTAAGCTTCAAACGCCGAGCCACTAAAGGCCTCGGTATGGTTCAAACAAACTATATTGTATGACCCCGTACCTGTTACGAATGGCAGGGTGAAAAGTCTTTCATCATACAGAGGGGCTGGGATTCTCCTCAGAGACACTCAATTATAAACATGAGAAGTGATGAAGTAGTTGTGAGTTATGAAATAAGGGGCATTTCGTTTAAACCATAGTGAGGCTTTAACAATTAAAGTAGCCATCAGCATCAGAAACACTGGACGACAGTTTGAAGCTGAGCTGTACAAACCGCATGACAGTATCACAGTAATTTAAAGGTATTTACTTTATTTACAACGGGAAATGAGCTGGTTTACCTGGCCTGTGTGCTCTGTTTCATCTTTGTTTATGAGATACATCACAAAGAATCTGAAAGACACACATACACAGTTATTAGACACAACAGTGCCAAAAGTTAAACAAAAATTTAACTTCCAACACAGAGCTCAAAGGTCTTTTATCATTAATATTACACAAACATATACATCTGTGGT
Source organism: Miichthys miiuy (assembly GCA_036365135.1). Classification (NCBI taxonomy): domain Eukaryota; kingdom Metazoa; phylum Chordata; class Actinopteri; family Sciaenidae; genus Miichthys; species Miichthys miiuy. Next base: position 3,054,498 of record CM071623.1, on the reverse strand, counting down.
GTATTATCACCATGAAACTGATGCTAATATCAAATTTAATACTAATCCTAAACTAGTCCGAGTCATATTTCTTATATTAGGATGATTGTTGGACAAATTTACTTGAGAGGTCTTCCTAACTGACTGACAAATATCAGCTGGACCTGTTCTGAGATACAGTCTCGATTTCCTCCATTCTAGTGGCTCTGTCTCAAAGAAAGGTTTAAGACATCTTCAAAATCATATGGATACGGATGAGAAAAGCCACCATTTCCACCATCTTGTTGGATATCACCTGCAGTAACAAAGTGTTCTGATATAAAGCAAAGTAAACAGCAGCATACAAAAAAATTTGCCACGTTGTGTTTGTGGGAGGCAGGTCCTCATTATAAAACACTGGTTGGCACCATACTAGATGTTCAAGTACACACATTCAAACACACACAGTCCAGATGTACTCACAGGTAGTTGGCTAAGTTGTGCTCCTGTAGCGTGTGTGTTTCAAAGCCATGTGGCACTGTGTCAAAGTAGTCGTTGCCTATTCCACAGATAAAACACTTGGTCTGGAAGAAAAACATGCAAATGTTAAGTGACTGTCACCATTCACATGCAAGTCTTTACTTGTGATCTCTATCTGGATACAAAAGTATGAACATGTAAATGTCCACGAGGAACACGACAGGTAATTTGAAGATTTGGGGATACTACTGGATGCAAAATCTAGTAGTGATTATTTCCATATTGCATAGTACTGCATTGTTTTAAGGTGTGTGTGTGTGTCTGTCTTTTCACCTCCATGTCTTCTTTCACTTGTTCCTGCTGGTCTCTCAACTCTCCAAAAGCATCGATGATCAACCCTAGAATATTCACACCATAGATGATGATGAGGTTACAGCCTGACCCACAATCTTTTGGTGAACAAGTCATCATGGTTTGAGGTTTCCAAACTGAAAACCACAAGTCTTTTGTGTCTTGCAGTGGACTTATAACAGTGCTGTGTCTATGTGAGTCTGTTTTGCTTGTAAGGATGCCTTACATTGTGGTATCTCTCTATGCAGACGACCTGCTACTAAATGCTGCGAACCCAGCAGCTGCTATTCCCACAATAGTTTTCAATTTTAGATGAATTTAGCACTTGTTTTACCTTACAAGCTGAATCCTCAGTTTTCCCATTCCCATTACTCCCAATATTAACCATTTCACAGCTCCTTTCCACTTCTAATCAGGTTAAAATAATGCTGCAAAAATAATAAAATAATAAAATACATTTTACTTAAATTTATTTATTTATGTCAATCTATCCCACTACCAAAGTGTTTTTAGTAAAAATAAGCATGTTTGTGGGAGGGAGCCTTGCCCTGTCATATTTCATGTACTATTACTGGGCAGCTAATATCCAAAGGTTATTATTTTGGTGATGAAGCTGACACCTTCTGGTGTTCAATACCAGCCAAGGCACTGTAACATATCTCCCTGCTCTACAGTGCTCCTCATACCCAATTTCTCTATTCCCGTACACAAATTTAGCTGTGTTGCCTCCCCAAGTAATCTGGCATAATTTTCGGTGTCACCTCAAATTCAATTCTGGTTTAATATTAGGTCCCATCACTAATAATTAATCACCTCATCCACCCTTGTGCTTTGGACTCCTTTCCTTGTAAATAAGAAAGGGAATTACCTGCTTTTGATGCTTTTAAGGCCCTTTATTATGACAATATATTCCAGCTTTGTATCCCTGATGAGCAAAAATGATGTGTCACACTCTTATTTTCACTTTCTTCTTTTTCTTAACCATCAACTCTGTTGCTTTTGGAGCAACTATTCAAATTCAGTCCCAGTCAGAAAGCATTCATTCTTCTCTATCGTAAAATATATATAAATAATAAATATATAAAAATATTAAAGTGTCTTTTATGTCTTTTAGCTTCCAATATCAAAGCTCAGTTCAGCAGCTGACTCAAGTCTCAGATGTGAGACCTTTCTGATGTAAGAATATTTGTTCTTCAATACCAATGATCATGACCCCTTAGGGCATGCCTCAAAATATGGATCTGACCCAGGTTATGATGTAGGCAGTTCAAAACTAGTTTTAGTCTACAGACTCCTTTCACAATTATAGAAAAGCAGCATAACAACATAAGTGAATCATCTCTGTGACTCCCCTCCCCTCTTTTACTGTCAGAGATACTGTGTGTGTGTGTGTTTGTGTTGGTGTGTGTCTCTGTGCCTTGGATCTCTCACCCTGGATGATAGCCAAGAGGATTACAATGACAAAGAAGAAGAAGGTGATGTCAAAGATGATGCGATAGATCTCATACTCGTCACCTGCAGGGTCCTCAATCTGGTCACCAATGCCTCCACCTGCTCTCACACCTACATACATATGGAACATGTAGCACTGGGAGATGGGGCGAGAGACACACAGGAAGAGGTTGAGACAGAGAGAGAGAGAGAGAGAGAGAGAGAGAGAGAGAGAGAGAGAGAGAGAGAGAGAGATGATTTTGCAACTTACATATACACATTTATATAAAAATCATTTTTTCAGCAGCTTGTGAGGAGTCGTAGTGTATGTCCCAGTACGCATCAACATTATAATTTAAAGTGCTGAGCATTTGCACAATAGTATGTCCATTGATCAACAGAGTACAAACCCCCCAAATCTTTAAAATAAAATTAAAAATAAATACAATGAGTCAGTATAAGTGACAAAAGACTTCAAAAGTTAAACACACATACTGTGTTTATCAAGGGAACAGGATGCAGAGAACTGAGCAAGAAGAGAGCGGGAAGAAAATGTTTTCCAAGTGGAGAGAGAAAGATGAAGAGAGGAACATGTGAACAGAAAAGGAGAGATCAGTTCAGATCCTCTCATCCTTCTGTCAGTGTTATTGTAAAGGATTTATTCACAGAGTGGACAGAGCTAAAATCTTCCCAGGGCAGTGACCCTTCATCAGTCTATCCCTCCATCACACTAAGCCCGTCACCTTCCTGTAGACCAGGCAGAGCTGCCACCCGGGCCCTTAATAGGAAACAGAAGACCTCTATGGAATGTTATGGGTGGCTGACCACAGGGGGATTAAAGTGTGTGTCCTAAAATTTCCGGGTGGCAGAAAGCCCCCTCCAACTCAACCCAAGAAAACACACACCATAGAGCCCTTATATAGTATTTCTTTCAGATGGCTTGGCAGCAGGGAATGGCCTCACCAAAGCTATAATTCATTCTGTCTACTTGTCTGAGTATTACATGTTTGACTTTTATGACACACAGCTATGCTTTCTACCTAATTATACATGTTAAGCTAACCTGCATTACAATCTTTGTGTAACTGTAAAGGGTTGCAAACATGTTTGAAAAGGATAATCTACCCACTGTCACTGTACCAATGAGCCTGTATCATGAGGAGAGATTAGTGGGTTAACAGCTGCTATCTTTGGGCTAAGCTCTAGTATCGATATATAGATACCGATAATATAAATATATAAATATATAGATATATAGATATATAGATACCGATAATATAAATATATAGATATATAGATACCGATAATATAAATACCCATAAAACAAATGAAATATAACAATGTCATCATTATGCTCTATTAACCATAGAATAGGAGATTATCATAAGGAGATCATAACCATCATAAGGAGATTTACATCATTTTCCTTAAAAACAAAACAAGCTAGGCCTGTGTCTTGAGATGCAGTCCAAGCACTGTAAAGTCACTTTAGACCACCACGATGCCACCAATTCACACCAGAATCAAAAGAGGAGAGGTAGACAAAAGAAACTTTCAGACAGACAAAAGAAGCATCTCAAAATTCTCAGTCTTAAGGACCGAAGAAAGACCTCACGAGAACTGTGTGACGAGATCAACGGCACAATGACTAACGGTGCAACAGTGTTTTCAAGAACTGTGTGTCAGAAACTGGGTGAAGAAGGACTTCTTGGCAGAATAGCAGCAAAGAAAGCATTACTGAAAGAGAAACATAGAGTGAAACACCTGAAAATCTGCAAAAGAACAAGAAATGGACAAAGGAAGATTGGCATAAGTAAGTGTTGTTTGAAGATTGAAGTGAAAAGTGTATGTTGGACAGAGGGAGGGGGAGAGATAAAAAGTGTCTCTTGTCAACAGTTAAACACAGAGGGGGTGGTAATTATGGTGTGGGGCCATTTCAGCCTCAGGAACAATATTATATATTTTCAGTTCTGCCAGGTGTAGATGAAAGGATGAAAACTGTCAGACCCTGACCCATGACTCTCTGTCCATAAATGGTGCTGTTTCCTCTTTATTGACAGGCTCCACAGGATACTACTTCCACTGAAACAGTTTTCACAGACACTATCAGCCAGAATAGCAGTGAGCCACTGCCCAGAGAAAAGAGAAAGAATAGCAGCTAAGAGGCAGAATGTCAATCCATGGACTATATGCTTTTTTTAAATCATGCTGCGTACAGGTGTTAAAACACAGAACATTTTTCACTGCAGACATTTTGGCTTGACTTATGAAACCAAACCAGGTCCAAATGATGTTTGACTGCCTCTTTGTAATGCAACAGAGCTGAACTTATTCTAACAATGATTTGACATTTTTTACTTTCAGAATCAGTCCTTGACATCAGTAATTGATTTTCTGATTGTTTTAAATTGAATTTTCTTTGTTACTGGTCCTGTGTGATATCATGGCCCACAGTCACATATGTATACGTTTGAATGGTTTACTGAAGCACTGTTGTTTTCTTCATACCGCACATTGCATGTCGGCTATTTCAGAGGCCTGTCAAGCAAGCAACAGAATCCTTTGAACCTCAGTCAAACAAAAGCTCTGAATTCAAAATGAAAAAACAAACAAAAAAAGATTTCTGAAAAAAATAACTTTCTATTTTGTAATCAAAATTCCTAAAGAGGATACTGTGTTTGACTGTTGCTGCTGCCATGACAGAGATATATTTGAAAATAATCAAGGGAGACATATGATTTCCGGTGGGTTCCGCTTTTGGCGATTGCTGCTGTAGACTCTTTGTCAAAATGTACTCTCACGCAGCTCACTGTGCCCTCCTCCACCTGTAAGTGGATTACAAAGTTTCTGACTGACACTGCTCTTCTCCTTTACACTCTGCCATCATTCAGTCTGTTCTCTGCTATTATTATATATATATATATATATATATATATATATATATATATATATATATATATATATATATATATATATATATATATATATATATATATACATATACATATATATATACATACATATATATATTTTATACAGATGTTTTGTTTTTTTAATTGCTTTTTTTTAATCATGCTGCTTACAGATGTTAAAACACAGAACATGTTTCTTTTTTTATTGTTGGTTTTGTCTTTAGTGCATCAACACTTGTGGGAGAACCGTGCACCGGAGGAAACCCACTGAATGAACTTTGTGTTGATCTTCAGGTTTATGTAGGTGACATAAATTTGATGTTTTTAGTTTAGTATATGTGACTACACCTGTGGGAGAAACCCACTACATCTTTTTATGTCAACCTACATCACCCAGAAATTGATGGCCGCTTTTCCAGAATGATGGTGTTGTCTCTGGATGATTCTTCAGGTTGGATGGTGCAGGGCTGATAGTTGCCTGCTGCTTCATTGGCTCATACTCTTTTTCTTTCTCCTCACATCTGCATCTTTTCGGGAGCCCCATAGTCTTCTTTCTCAGCCTCGAGCTCGCTGGAAAGCTTGAGGTTAACTGAGATTTGTTCCTTGAGCTGGGCTTTAAGCTCCTCCAGCTCTCTCTCAAAAGTCCTCTCCCTTTTGAAGGCATTTTGTTGAATGTTATTGACCTCCTCTGCCATCTTCTGACGAAGGGCGTCCTGCTCAGCCCTCAGTGTGTTTATCACACGCCAGCCCTCTGAGACCGTGTCTGCATGAGCCTCGGTTTCTCTGTCAAGCTCGCGCTGAAGGGTCTCAGCCTGCTGTCTGACAGTGACGACATCAGTGTCGTACAACTGTCTGATCTGGCAGTGTGAAACACGGATGGTGTCCAGTTCATATTGGAGAAACTTGATCTTCTCTGTGTCGCACTCAGCAGAGAACTTCTGCTGGTTCAGTGTGTGTGCCGCCTTGCAGTTTGTCGTGGTCAGTTTGCAGGGCCTTCTCCTGCTGGATCTCGTTGTTGAGGTTCAGCTGAAGGTAGTAGGCCTGCTGTCTGACATTGTTGATACATGTGATAAAACTGAAAAGCCACTTGAATGGTTCCGTCAGTGAACATTTAAGTCAAACCAGGTTCAGAAAAGTTTTTTTACAGTATTTTTTAACCAAAATAAACAAAATAAATTATATGCAGAGCTCTCTCAACAATGCAGATGACCAAAAGATACAAATATATTTGAACAACAATGCAGATTTGAGCTTCAGATTATTTCCTGTAGAGTCTCAGATCCCAATTTAGGTTTTGGTTCACATCACAGTGCTTCATCCCCAACAATACTGGATGCACTAGTGCCACCTGTACATTCATATAACATAAGTGTTGCCCAGGTCCAGACATCTGATTGCTATTTGCACACTTCATCCATCCACCAAAAGTTAACTGTGTTTGCCATTCTAGTAAAACAAAATATGTCTGACTACACTGTAGAACCTAAAAGCAATACACTCATACTAGTCAAACTTACTGTCAACATGTCGTCACATTTCATGTCTGGAAGTTCTCCATCTTCACCCTTGTTGTAGAACTTCCTGAAGAAGTTGAAGGCCACTACTGTGTAGAGGTACACCACCACTGCTAACAGGCCAACGGTTAACACCAACTGGAAGACAGGAGGAAAGACGAGGTTGAACAATAGAGTCTGGATACAGTGAAAACATCCACAGTTTGACTATAGCTATAAAACTAGTGGACAGTAACAGTCAGAATGTTTGTATACTTTAGAAATAAGGCAGATGTATAAAAACTGTTCTGTCAATCAGGACACTTGGAATTTTACATACACTAGTTGTAGGTAGGTGTTTGAGTTCAGGTGCTAAAATATGTGTGCAGTTATATTTATACTGACTAGACTGTAGCTGTAGTTGTTTACCTGTTTGCCATTGTGTGTGACTGAGGACAAAATGGTACGCAGTGTCTTGAAGCCCATGGCAATGTCGAGCAGATGGGCGGCAAAAAAGAAGTTGTTATAGTGACCCAGGATGGACATGGTCATATACCAGGCCAGATACAGGAAGGACTGCAGAGAGAGAAGGAGAGGTTAGTCAAGGTAGCGATGTAGTAGTGTTTTATATATACTGCGTATGGAGGTCATTGTTTATCTGTTTACTCTATTTATTTCAGTTTTATTTTTTACAGCACCAAATAATAACAGCAGTTATCGTTCCATACAGATGTACATGTAGTAACGCTCAGTTTGTGGCTACATTTATATGGCTTTTCAACATTGCTGCAGGTTGGTCTATCAGCTCATTAAACTGAAAATGATCTCAGAATTCAACATTAGCTGGACCAAAACGACGATACAAGATTTCATTTCATATTTATTTACCCAGTTACCTTATTTTGACATTTTTTTCCATAATATACTGCTGCACTTTGTTCTGGGATGTATTATTGCACTCGCCAATAGGTGGCAGTGTAGGCTGTCTGTGACACCAAGTAGCAAGCCCTAGAATAACAGTTTTATGATTGTTGGGTCCTCTTGCTCAGCATGTGTGTGTGTCAGGTGCTGAAGCACTGATAGCTTGCCTATAAAGTTGGTGGATGAAGCAATAAATTGAACGTTTCTACACCAACTGATGTCGTCGCCGTGTGATCGGTTTTGATTATTGTTTTATATATTTTTTAATATATTTCCTAAAAATAAGAATTTCCAGGATGTCCTTTGTGCAAGTGCTGTCCATGCATAGATAATAAATACATAATTTTCAAAAAAATTTCAGATTTGCTAAAAACCACACCAGCCACAACCATATTCAGTAGTCAGTGTAATGTATGGTGAAGAATATTGTGTAATGTACAGATATTGCAGTTAATTTGAATAAGAAATAAGAAAAGGATGATAAATTAGGTCACAGTGTCATATATATCACCAACAGATGTAAATGATAATTTGTATTATTGCAGGAAAACCACAGGAAACCACAGCCCACATACATCAGTAGTAATAACTTTATTTTGATAAGTGAATAACTTAATTTGCATGAATGAAAACCTCTGAATTACCGTGATCATCATGATAATATTTTAATTTGTAGATTTAAAAACAGTGTTTCAACATGATGGAGCTGGACGTGGTTGGTGAAGGATTTTGTACTTCTTCATACTTACATTGTCTGTGAACACAACCCCAGCTTCCAGATCTGGTACTTGACATCAATGGAGTTCAGCCTGATAACAGATGGAAAAAAGGATTAACAGAGGATGATCATGTGTCAGAGTTAAGCCTCTGAAGCAGCAAGGTGAATAAAAGTCCTGCAAGTAAAACCTGATATCATCTATCTCCATATCCATGGCAAAAATGTACAGATCAGCCTCTTGGGTATTATTCACAAGAATCAAAGAAAAAATTGAATATCTGTTATCAGATTAGAGCTGGTCTTCTGCCTATTCATACTGTAACAAATGCTACTGCTTTGTGTAAAACGTGCGCACCTTGCTCAGTAAATCCATTGTACAAGTTGTACATTTGAATACTCTGTGAGAGAGAATACTCACACGGCAGCCAGTGAGCCGTCTCTCCTCGGCTTTCTCTTTTTGTGAGCGTCACTGAAGTCCAGAGCAGCCTTGTCCATTCCCAGCAGCTCACTGATCCGGTCGTGGCCATAGAACTCTCCATATTTATCCATCACCTGAGGAAGAGCGGAACATTCCAGTGGAACAGTGTCTCTTAACAGATTGTCAAAAATTGCAGTTTTTAACATTGCATGCTCCTTTCCATCAGGGACACACTTTGACACAGGGAGCTGCCCAGTACAACCACTGTCCTCAACGTACAGCTGCCAGTACATTCACAGTCACATTAAACATGGCATCACCTATAGCAACGGGTCAACCCTCCTCTTCTCTTAGCTTAGGAGTCCTCTTTGGTTTTTAATAAAGTTATAATAGGTCTTAAAGGAAATTCTTAGTTAGGAACCTTTAATGCCAATAAGGAGGACTCGTAGTGGTAAAGCGAGATCAACGAAAACAGTGACACATACCTTCCTCTTTACAAACTTATCCCAGTAGTTGTTGGGGAAAGATCTGAAAATCAGAGAAAAAATGGCTCACAGGTCAGATCATCTATAAAGCTGTATTATTTTTAAAAACAAAATTGTATAACTGCAACAAGAAATAAGCTAAAATAGCTTTTTTGTAATCTTTTAGGGCTCTTAGGATTGTAAACCACATAAACGGACAGTTTGTTCACTGGAATGCACAAATACAGAATGTCTTCTCAAACTACATCTTATGTCCTTACTTTGGTTCTACAGTTATTTCCATTATCCATCATTGGTACTTGTCTTATTAGTGGACGTTGTAGCATACTGTATATAACACAAACTACAGTCTCATAAACAGCATACACATACACATGCACTCTTGCACACACAGGGTCTACTCACTGTGTGTTGATCACCAGTCTGTCCCACTGTCCTTTGATGTCATCCTCTGATGGCTGCTCTGTAATGTAAAGACCATCAAATTCCAGCTTCCTGGCCACCTCCTTCTCACGCTTAAAGATCACCAGTGGCACCTACATCACACACAGACACACACACACACACACACACACACACATAAATATCCTTGGACGTGAAATATTCAAAAGATCTCAGAAAACTGGTAAATTGATGGAGTGCAAGAACAAATGATGTTTTGCTGTTTGACCGCTACAGATTTCTAAAAATGGATACAGATTACAACATTTTATTATTTTAGCTACATATCAATAAGTATCCCACCTTGAGGCAGTAGTATCCGATGATGCAGAAGAAAGAGATGACAGTGTGCAGGACGGCCAGGATCCGTAACATGGGCTCCATGTATCCGCTGCTCTCCTCCAGGACAAAACGGACTGTGACAGGTTTCAGGGGCTCCCCAGCCTCATCCATCACCTCCTCCTTTGCCTCCATCGCTTCTCCTGCTAGTGGATCCCACTGAACGCTGCTGTCTGGTTGGCTGCTGGTGTAAACCACTTCCCTTTCCTCAACCACAGATGAGGATGTAGATACCTGGTAGGGACAATATATTAGTCCTTTAAATGCAAAAATAAAGCTAAGAGTGTAAAAGTAAAACAAGACAAGAAGCATGTTGTCACCCAGATGATGTAGTTGATTACAAAACCCCTGGCATTCCCCAGGAGTCTCAGCCACCACTTTGGGGAAAAACCCTGCACTAGTCAACACTAACATGCCTTGTGTTTCACTACCTTATAGAATAGGAGGATGAAGTTGATTGCAAAGGCAACAAACAGTGCCAGCATCCTCATGTTGTAGAAGTTCCTGGCAAAGTAGTTCTACAGAGAAGAAAAGAGAACAAAGAAAAAGGAGAAGATATCAATGTTGGATGTTACAGGCAGAGCAGTTGATGGTGGACCAAGAAAGCTCTTAAATAAAATCAACAACTCATTGCTGTACAAATGGACAGAAACGTCCTGTGTACCAGTAGTTTTCTTTGGTAGGCTATGATCTTCTTCAAGAAGGCAGACTCTTGTAGATCAGGTTCATCAGACTTTGAGGTGTGATGTCTTCTCACTTTCGGCTTCATCTTCTCGTTCTTCTGTTGTTTCTCTTGTTTCTCCACATGTGCACTGAAATCACAACACACAGCTAACAGTAAAATACTGCTTCACTGTGACTTTACTCATTACAAACACTGTGATGTTATATCACCAAGCAGATAATCAAGGGTATGCTGTGAAAGCATTTATAGTATATGGATTTACACACCGAGTTATGCCTTTTAAAATGGTCTACAAACCAAAGAAAAATTGTGTGTACATTTTTCTTCAAAATACATGCATAGAAAATAAGGTGAACTGATGCAAACGCTGGTCTTAGTTGATTTAGTTTTAAATATTCAGCATGTATAAATGTCATTTTGTTTGTGGCTACCTACTGAATGTATGTGCTTACTAACACTTCCTAGCTTTTTTCTGATGAGGCCAGAGTATGCAACTTCTGCCAACTGAAATAAGTTGAGTTGTGCTTTGACGTCTCAGTCTGTTTTTCTCTGGACTGGACTAAACTCAGCTTATACAACAAAAAAGTGTACATACTCTGATGGTTTCTCAGGTTCACATTCTGTCTCTGCTGTTGCTTCCTTCTCGTCTGAGGCAGAGCTCTTCGACTGAAACAGAAAACACTGTTAGACAAACAAACCGATCTGTGGGTGATCATGAGTGATTTCCTCAATCAACTTTTTGTGATTGATCTTACATGAGCACAGTTTTCTGACAAAGTTACAATGGTTTTGATTTGATATGTATTGGTCCGTATTTCTTTTATTTCTTTGATCTTTTTACTGGTTTGAAACATGGTTGGACTTTGACGTTTGGGAAATGACTGATCCTTGATTTGACAATTATTTAAACATTATCTTATTAACCATTATCAAACAATCACATTAATTCACCTGAGTTCTCCGTCTGAGCTCAGGTGGGGATGCTGTGGGTGGGGTTTGGGCAGTTGGTGAAGGTACTGGGGAGTTGAGCAGTTCAGTCAGGCTGGCGTTGGGGTTATGCGGGGTGATCTTGTACTGCCCCCCCTCTCTTCTCAGGTCTAGTCCAAAAATATCTGACAGCAGCTCGGTCTCACTGGTGTTGACTGCCAGGTCAGCCAGGTCCTCCTTCGGGGAGCTGCGATCCGAGGGTCTCTTCTCTCTGTCCTCCCTTCACCCCTCACCTCATCCTGGGTGGGATCAGGCATGTTGGCCAGCAGCTCTGACACCTGAGGATGGAGACAGTTTATGTATTTAGGAACAACTCTGACGGTTTGCTTTAATGACCTGTGGATACTCTATTCTTTTATTATGTATATTAACCTTTATGGTCTTGGCCCCCTCTACCAGATTTCCTCCCATGAAGGTGTTATAGAAGATTCTGCAAAATCCTCGTGCCACACTGAATGCAATGTGGAGGAGGCCCAGCGACACAGACCAGTAGAAGGACACCAGTGTGGTCACCATGTCCTTCACTGTCATGTTCTTGATTTTCTTCATCTGCTTCTTCAAACTCTTCATGGACAGCACCTGGAATGACAGAAAGGCTGTTCAGTGTTCACTGGCCCAACATTTACACCCCAGTCAATCATGTCATGTTCCATAAATCACCTACACCTCAATCTTTGGAAACATGTTGCAAATGTGTATATTGTTTTATTTATTTTTATTTACTATTATTTTTTATTATTTATAAAAGCACATTGAGCCTACGTACAGACCACAAGGGAAAAAGTCCATGAATGTAATTTCTAGAAAGTGTTAAAGCTAGTTGGCAGGTCATTACTAAGGGTTGGATTTCTTGCTAAAGTAGTAAACTGGGTTCCATTACATATAGAAGTCTAATCCTTTGACTGGTTGTTTTCCAGGTCTTAGTCAGACCCCATGCATCTCCATGTTTCATGATGTAATTGTTTTAAAATCACAATATTACATGAGATGGTGTACTATACCATCATTATTGGCACAACAGTGATAAGCGTCACTGAAGTACCAATAATAAGGTGAAGTACCTCAGTCTGTAGGGATTTGGCTTAGGAACCTGAGGGTGGCCGGTTCAAGCATGGAAAAGTATGGAAGGTGGACTGGTAGCTGGGAGGTACCAGTTCACGTCCTGGGCACTGCCGAGGTGTCCTTGAGCAAGGTACTGAACCCCTAATGTAAGCCCTGTGTGTGAGTTCAGGTAAAGTGCATGTAAAAACTTAAACCGATCTTATCTAATAATAAAGTCACAAATCAAACAAATCACAAATCTTGGACTACTGCAGTAACATTTTCTAAAAAAAATAGCACCAAGTTTTGGAATATGTGCTTGCTTTTTAAGAATGAGGTGAGAAGATGGATATCAGTTTAATACAGGATGTTGCTAGCTTGATGTAAAAGTGGTGTACAAGTTTTTTGATTAGCAGATGTGTTTGGTGTTGTGTGTGCTCTCACCTTTATGAGCAGCATGACGTTGTATCGCAGAGCTAAAAGTGCCATGCGGACAGTGGTAACAGAGAAGAAGCCCATCTCAGGGTTCTCCTCGTCTGGCTTCTCCCGCTCACTCTCCTCTTTGACTGCCGATCGCTCACCAGCATCAGACATCTGAGCCGCCAGCTGCATTTCAAAGATGGTGTCTTCGCAGAAATTCACAAACAGCTCCATCTTCTCCTTCTCCTCCTTCATTCACCACATCAAAGATGAACTGACGCTTGGATTCTTTGACCTGGGCAAAAGATAGAAAGTGAAAAGAAGGAGCTGGGAGGACATGTGATATGTTAATTGATTAATTACTGTACCATCTTTACCTGAGGTTTCTCCCACTGTGTTCGACTGGACTCGCTGATCTCAAAGTAGACCCTCTCGATGCGCTTGGCGCTGCCCATGATCTCGATCCGGCCCAGGTAGGGTTGGAAGTAGTTGAGGACGCTTTCTGCCAGCTCCAAAAGGTTTGCAGTCGCGTGTCATGTGGCATGTGCTCCGACAGGTTGGTCAGCAAAACCGCCACATTGAAGCCAATGTCCTTTTGAAACAGGTCAGTTTAAAATGATTTTTTTTCTTTTGAAGAAAATAGTTTTTAGGACATTCTCCACTATATACCACTCAACCTTCCTCTCAAATACATAATGTAGAGGTATGAAATTAAACTTTAGTATGTTGTCTGTTTTCCAAAACTAATTTAATTGAGCTTAGAAATTAATTAAGATGGTTCCTTTTTATCCAAACGTATTCTAATTCAAGCATGTAGAGTCTCCCAAAACCAATTTCTTTATCCTGTCCAATAAATGGAAAAGCAGAAGAAAAAATATAATCTAATTAAGAAGAGAGCTCTCTACTCTACGGAACCCCAAACATGATATACAAAAATTATCTAAAAATAGATTTTAATAATAGATGAATCATTCTGCAGGGTTTAAATTTGGATAATTTAAGGTCTTTTTTTAGACCTTCTGTAAACATTAAAGCATTTACCTTGGCTGGCTCATGAAAGCGCTCCACAAATTCCTCATAGTCCAGGAGTTCATTCTCATCAGTCTCGGCACAGGAGAGCAGGAACTCTGTCTCAGACTGGGTGTAGTGTTTGTGGCTCTCCATGGCTTTATGGAAGTCTCTCTTGGAAATGACACCTGCGACCCCATTCATAAGTTTATAAATCATCAGCAGCTTTGTCCTCACATGTTATTCTTTTACATTCAAATGATTCTGATGTTTCTCCAATGACAAGCATGATGAGAGAAAATGTTTTAGAGCCTTGCCTTTTCCGTCTGGGTCATACTCCTTGAAGGTGTCTGAGGAGGTCAGGTCTTTCAGTTTGAGGAACATGTCAAAGAACTTGAGGATCATCTCCACGTTGTTGGAGGACTCCACCAACATGTCCACCATCTGCTTTCCAATGGTCCCATTCACCACATTACCTGTCAAACAACACATTTACAGGAAAAAAGGAAAAGCCTTTGTCAAATGATTTGTAATGCTTGACCTTATTCTCAAACAAGACACATAATCTCAGCTATACATCCATGTACTGATACCACTACCAGCGAGTTACTTTGAGCAACTCACTCAAAGTGCTTGTCAAACATTTATAGAATCACACTTAGCAAACACTGCTAACCTTTAAGACTGATCTAACAAATGCCAATGCGTGCAAATTGTTGTGGAGAAATTGCTGAAATCAAAGGTCAATGGTGAGGTCAGGAGGGAAGAAAGTGTTCAGGAGCCTCTGATGTCTTATGCTGTAATATTTATTGACGCTTGATCAAGGAGAATTAGAGACACTTTTAAAGTACATCAGAAGTGCCTGAGTCGGTCTCACATTCTGCAGAACTCATGCTGGTAGATAGACTTTAAACCCCAAGATAACATCATAAATACTATACGCCCAGAATTAGTTGTTTTACTCATGGAGGTGTTATTGTCAGCATATTCTAGTCTGGAGACACAGATGTCTGTTTACACAGATTGGACCGTCAACGGTAAGCTATCTATTATGTCCAGGTCTAGAAAGGCAGCAATAGGTCTCCTCGACCCTGGCCACCACAGTGTTGAGATAGACTGGCACCTACTGTTCTCAATCAAAGCCAAACAATTAATACTGCCGAGGACCTCAAGGCCCACATGTGACCACGTGTAACTTAAGGATAGAAAATTCCATAACACAAATAACTTGGTGACAACCTTTTGACCTAGTGTTTCTGTCATTCTATCAGCTCTTTCAGTAAACTGCACCTGATTTCATACTTCATAGAAGTGTACTGATAAAAGCAAACCTACCCTCCAGCATAGACAGCAGCATGACCACCATATCTTTCTGCAGATCCATCAGTTCCTTCAGTAACTCAATCTGACTTGAGTCCTGAGGTGAACAGAGAAAGACAAACATGTTTCATTTTCAAGATGGGGTTTCTTCACAGGTGGTTGGTCTCACCAATTGAGGTGGTAAGGATGTGTGTTTGCTGCCTCTCATTAGAAGTATTTCAGCCATAACTGATGTTTTAAAAAAAGTAAGACACCTTTTGCCAACATTAGATTCACAGTGGACATGTATACAGGGAATATATGGAGAAAGAGTGGGGATGACATGCAAAAAAATAATAGATGAACACAAACTAGGTACTTTGAAATGACATTATCTCAGACCTCTAGCCCAAATGCCCCACACAACGACATTAACTCACCTGAGACAATTTCATCTGCATGTGAGCGAAGACATGTAGAAATCCAACCACAGCGTCCCACAGTCGACTATGGGCCAAGCTCTGCTGGTTGCCAGTACACGGACCCTACAACATCAACAGTAACAATCATAATCACATCACAGCCAACAATGACCTCTACTCACCAGATTTCCTACATTGAAATACGTTGACACAGTAAGAGCCTACAGATTCCGCTGAGTATCAATGTTAAGTTGCTTTTCAAGCTATTCTTATTCTTATTGCTAAGCGCCTTCAATTTTCACTTTCAGCACTTTTTTTATAGTGTGAACTACAGGTGTTAGGTCAACCTAACGGCAGTCTTCTCATACCTGAATGTACTCTGTGAGTGTATTGAAAACCTGCTTGGCCACATTTATTGCCTTGGAAAAATTCCTCTGGCCCTGCTCATCAATAACGTCTTTTCCAGAATAATACCAGTAGAAATCACTGATAGACTCCTGGAGGAGAGTGAAGAAGGAGGGAGGACAGGGGCACAGAAGGGGGTCAGATAAGGAGAAGAACATAAGACAACAATGAGACAGATTAACTTTGAGTAAATGAATTGAAGAAACAGTGTTAACAATTTTGGGTAACACTTTATAATGAGTACACACTATTAAGCATTAGTTAAGCATGTATATATACTGAATTCATCATTTATAAAGCATATGTACTCATTAGTATGTCGTTTATAAACAGTTACAAATGTTTTACTCATCACTGATAAGCACAGTAGTTATGGATTAGTAAATACTTTATTCATCATTTATAAAGCATGTTTCTGACGTAAATACTCATTAGTATATGGTTTAGGACTTTGCAGTTAATTCAGAATGCTGCTGCACGTGTTCTGACAAGATCAGAGATCACATCTCTCCCATTTTGGCTTCCTTGCATTGGCTACCTGTTAAATCTAGAATAGAATTTAAAATTCTTCTCCTTACTTACAAAGCTCTTCATGGTCAGGCGCCATCATATCTAAGAGAGCTCATAGTACCTTACTACCCCTCTAGAACACTGCGCTCTCAGGATGCTGGGTTCCTTGTGGTTCCTATAGTTTCCAAAAGTAGATTGGGAGCCAGAGCTTTCAGCTATCAGGCTCCTCTTCTGTGGAACAAACTACCATTCTGGGTTCGGGAGGCAGACACGGTCAACACTTTTAAGAGTAGACTTAAGACTTTCCTTTTGATAAAGCTTATAGTTAGAGCTGGCTCAGGTCATCCTTTAGTTATGCTGCCATAGGACTAGACTGCCGGGGACTCTCTCTCTCTCTCTCTCTCTCTCTCATGTCTCATTAATGCATGTTACTAACTAAACTTCTTCCTGGAGTTTCTGTGCTCTCTCGTCCAGCAGGTTCTCATGGATCGTGGCTGCTGCTGTGGTCCTGCATGACGTCCACTACATATATTATTACTGTCATTATTGTTAGCATATCTCCATTACAGTTTATAGTTAGTTTATGATTTGCTGCTGCTGTGCATCTGTGTCTCTCTATCTCTATCACAGGTTCCACTGCTACTGTAATCATTTTATCATTCATTGTAATTCATTGTCATTTTATCATTCATTGTAATTGTACAATATGTTTGTGTTGATTTGTTCTGTACACGTGACATCTATTGCACGTCTGTCCGTCCTGGGAGAGGGATCCCTCCTCTGTGGCTCTTCCTGAGGTTTCTTCCACCTTTTTTCCCTGTTAAAAGGGTTTTTTGTGGGCAAGTAAACAAAGCTGAATAAAAGCGATACAATCTTTAAAAACAATGTGTGAAATACGCAGCTGTTCTATTTTTGATGGACGCCGCAAGCAGCCCGTGTCAATTTATTAACACAGAGAACCTCGAGTGGGCGGAAGCCAGACACAGAAAAAGAATCTGGTGGATTTTCAAAATAAAATACCCTGTGCAAACTGCTGGTAAAAACAGACAAAAGAGAAACTAATTAACTACGTAGCATATTTACACATGTAGAAGCATATTTACACATGCAGAAGCATATAAACCAAGAAAATGACCAAATATGAGCAAGTAAACAAAGTCTGGCGGGCTAAACGCTCCGCCTCTGAAACGTTTTTGTTTAGCTTTGTTTACCCTTGTTCGTCTTTTTACATCAACAGAACAGTTATACTTTACAATATGTTGGGAAGTTGCAATAAATATCAATGCAATATGTTCTATATCCCTTTGTGTTGTGTCTCTCCTTGATCTGTTAAGATAACTTAAACTTTTGAGTCTTGAGGCATTGCCAGCCTTTAAATCTCATTTGTAAATGCTTTATAAGGCATAGATAGTGCCCACTTTAGATGAGCTCACACAAAATACTTAATTAACGAGTAGTAAGTGCTTTGGAACTGCCTGAATTCATGAATTCCTGAATAAGGCTGGTGAAATGGCATCATACCTGTAAAAACTGAATAACAAAAAAACAGATTTTTAAAGAGAAAATAAGAATTTCTTTTAAAACAAGATTTTAACTAGTAAAGGATATAAAGGATAAAAGTGTTTTGTTGTGCAGAAGTGAACAAAAGGAGCTTACCTGTACTCTGAGGAGGTAGTCAACAGTAGAGATAATGATGTTGACGGTTGTGTTGTTTCCTGTTTGCGTCCTCAAGTAGTTCTGGAAGTCTGAAAAAGCATATAGCAATTTCGCACTTGTAAAATTTCCTATGTCTTATCTTAGTGCATATAAAGGCTAAGGATATTATCCATTTAATTAATGGGTTAATGGTAAGTAATGAGTTAATTAAAGCAACATTATGCAACTTTAAAATGACACCTTCATCATTTAATTCCATCATCTTTGGGTTGGAAAAAGTATGTAACGCTTTAAGGCACTAAGTCACACACCACTAAATATTTGACTGATTTTGGTGAAACTGGTAGCACAGGAGGTTTGGACTGACTGGGAAAAGAAGTTTTTAGGTCGGGACGGGATCCTGAGGGAGAATGTCATGCCAGAACTGGAGCTGGGCATGTGGGCAATGTTACCAGGCTCAGCTACTTCTATGGACATAGCTAGCGACATATGCGAAGAGACCAAGTAGGGCGATGACGGACGAACTTAAGAATAGTGTACTTGTACATGTACTGACTTTTTGCCATCTGTGAGAGCTTCATGAAATAAAAGACAGAAAGACACAGAGCTGGGTGTCTTGCTGTTGGACTAGTAAGTAGTATACACAAATACAAGTGATAAATAAAAATATAATATATCACAAACAATTACAATATAAGTGAATTGCACAGAATCTGAAACTGGGGCACTAAATTAAAAAAAAATTGCAAAACTGCAATCACACACTTTTTATGAGGAAAATCGCCGTAGGAGGCTTGAGTTGGTCACCAGTAGAATGTTCTCACATTCTCCTCAGACAAGCAAAATTAAAGCACAAAAATGTGGTGCAAACCCATGATAAATATTGACAAACACTGCCTGACTCATTAACACCTTAACTCAGCAGGTCATTAATATTTTACCCAAATTTTACATCCTCAGTCATATTCCTAGATCAAATACTAAAGAACCTGCACACACACCTGAGTTGTGTCCTTCACAGAGCAGCTGCAGGAAGCGGAAAAGGTCACAGGTGAACTCATCATCCTGCATGACCTTCTCACCTGGCCGGAGAGAAGAAACACACACGCGCACATACATGCATACACACACACACATTTACACAGACACACACACACACACACACACACACATGCAGACAACCATATGCACAAGCACATACAGAGGTATGCACAAACGTACACACAAGAACACGGGCATGTGCAAACATACACATGAATGCACACACACATTCATATATACAGACACACATACACATAAAGAAAGTCAGAGAACAGAGGAGACAAAAGCAGACAACATATAGGAAAGGGAAAGACAGACAAGAAGATGGAGAGTGAAGAAGTATTAAAAAGAGATGGTGCTAATGTGAAGAAATCCCCAGTGTTTTCTTTCAGTCAGTGAAAGGTGTATGGTCATAATACACCATTCTTACCTAACGCAAACGCACAAACACACACACTCTTTTGGATGAGCAGTGGGCAGCCACAGCACTTTGTGGTGGACTGAAGTGGGTTGGTTTTTAAACTGCAGCATTTTACAGTCAGGACTGGGTTTAGACTCTTTTCATGGTTTCTCAAAGCTGTTTTGCTTACAATTTGCTAGCTCCATTGTAGATTCTGCACAGATTCAAAGTACAGTAAGGATGTTGAGGATAGCTGTGCTGACTGTGCTAAAATGCTGCTTTGAACCATGGAATGCAAAAGGAAAGGAGGGTCAGAGAAAGGAAGATGAGACACTACACAATAACTTGTACAATAACATCAACAGAAACATTAACAGAATACATCCATACAATATGACAACGAACTGAACTGGGCTGAGGGAGGAAAATCTGTCGGTCTGAAACAAGACTGAAAGTGCAGTTTTCTTTTTTTATTATTTATTTACTATTTTTTTTTATTTAGTGGCAATGCAACATTTTCTTATTTATAAATCAGTCCCACCAGGATGTCAGATGTTTAGGTTTACCTATGGTCCAAGATGATGATGCTGGTGTTCACTTGTGTAATGCAAAACAAGGATCTGACACTTTATAGTAAAGGTTCAAATTAATCAATACATAATAACTGCTAGAAAGGTGAATTAGAAATAATTCATGCATTTATAGTGTTCGCAAGGTGTTGCAGTGGTTAGTACTGCTGCCTCAAGGCACATACATCCTGGTTTCAGTCCAGAACCTGTCCAGAGTGTACCTTGTTTCTCACCTAATGAGTGCTGGGATGGGCTCCAGCCCACCCACTATGGCCCTGATAACAATAAGTGGGCAGAGATAATGGATACATGGTTCACAGTGCATCCATCCTTTTCATTTTCCAACACCTATATCTGCCACATCCTCCAGCTCTTACAGTGGGATTCAGACAAAACATGACATACAATCCCTCCTGTGTGTTTTGACTCTTTCAGGGTCTCCTCCCAATTGGATATTTATGGAATATCTCAAAATGAAAACAAGGGGGTTTAAGGGGCATCCTAATTAAAGGGCCAAACCATTTTGTTTGCTTGTATCCATGATCTCATTCTTGCTGTTATTACCCATAGCTTATTTTAATTGGTGAGGTATACAATGTAGATTAACTGGTAAATTGAGATTGTGTACAAAACCCACATTACTGTACCAATCCACCTGTCATTCTTCCACTACATCTTACCCTAACTCAAAAGCTGGAAATTATTACCACGTAGGGCTGCACTCCTGGAAAACAATCATAATCATGATTATTTTGGCTCTCTCTCTGCCATCTTGGCTTGAGCTGAATTAAACCACAGCCTGGCTGACAGTGACTATGGGCTTTTAGGAAGCAGTCAAAGCAACATTCAAGAGGTGTATCAACCATAAAAGCCAACTAGTGTTCAAAGCCATCTGCATCTTAAGGCAGATTTCATGCATCCCTGGTGCCTCAGTTACTTCATCAAGTTTCTAACTCTGTTTCCTGTTTCTAAGTCTGAATTGTTTGGATTCAGGATTTTCTGAAAATGCTCCTTCCACTGCTAAACAGTATCTCTGTCAATGTCAGCGTTTCATCTGCCCGACTAAAAACAGTCTGGTCTAGTCTCCCTGAGTTGTTTACTCCTACACCCAAGTTTTTGTGTCTGCAAGCACAGAAGCTGCAGTCCTTCTGGCCCCAGAATACCTGTCTTCAGACTGTTGGATAATGCAGGTTTTATTGTTTGTTAATGTGAGTAGTTGCTGAGTATTCCTGTAATTATCAGTTCATTTTTTTAATATTTTTTTGTAAATGGAGTATTGGGTAATTTGCAAGAATTCATTAAGAGTTGACCAAAAAAATTGCAAGGGTGGAACCAAATGGCTAGTCCAGATAACTATAAAAATGTGAGGATTGGTTAAATTTGTGTTAATTTGTGTGATGGCAGGATTCCTGAATGGACTGATATATGGAACGGGTAAATCTTAAGATGTACTCTCTTTAACAACCCCTTCATTTGTTCTACAGTTATTGATGCTATGGCAATAAAACTCACTATATAATGTTTTTGTAGATATGATAATTTGTATAACAGCATATATGATATGATCTGAATAGGATAATAAGTAAACTAGAACTGCATTTCTTCCAAAGACAATTTATTAGTTTCAAAAAGTAAATATAGATTTTATATATTGGGATTATGTGAAGGCACTTTCAGGCTTATTCCCAACACAGTAATAAACCAGATGAGGGGAATAAATTTTTCACAGTTGAAAAAAAATGATGAGCATATTAATGTTTTATTCTTAATCAGTCTCTGTCTATAGATTAGGATTATTTAAAAAATGACATGTGTACAGTAAATGCACATTAAATCTCCTCTAGTCCAAAAAAGTCAAAAAGGTTGTAACACTATACTTAGTATAATGCATGACTACAACTACAACCAAATCATGAATTTAAAATACAATACTGGGGTTTAAAAAAAAGTCAAAACATAAAATCATAAAAAAATTAAATAAAGTTTTTTCACATGAGCAAAAACAGTCATGAAGGACAAGTACACTGAGTACAAAACACAGCTCAGCCAGTAAAGAGAGAGAGGAAGGAAGGAAGGAAGGAAGGAAGGAAGGAAGGAGGGAAGGAAGGAACTACAGGAAGGAAGGAAGGAAGGACGGAAGGAAGGAAGGAAGGAAGGAAGGAAGGAAGGAAGGAAGGAAGGAAGGAAGGAAGGAAGGAAGGAAGGAAGGAAGGAAGGAGAAAAGGAAGGAGAAAAGGAGAAAAGGATCAGAGTCCACCCCCCTCCACTCACAGAGCAGCATGGCCAAAAACAGCCACTGTAAGGTCCAAAGAGGAGGTATAGACTGAACAGAATGGATGAGAAGGTGACAGATGAGAAATAAGCAAGGCTGCAACTACTGACTACTTCTAGTTTTGTTTTGGTTTTTGCAAATGAATCTATGCATTAAACACTTAAAAATCATTCATCTAAAATAATTAGAAAAATGTCACTTTCTACTTACACTGAATGTCCTGCTATTTTTATTTTTACTGTTACAGTTTACAGTTCAACAGCACCATAAACTCTCAACTGGACTGCTGTTAGACTGCTCTAGTTTTAGCCAGGTGTATCTAACAAACTGGCACCAAGTGACAAATTGACAAGATTGTATTCACGCTTGTATAACTTGTCCATAGAAATAATGTACACTGCTGTCCATAAGGTTGGAATCATTTTGTTTTCAGACACATTCCTCTTTTTACTCTTATTTACACACATCAGGTTAATTGTGGTTAAATGTTCACTGTAATATGTTTGGAAGTTTTGAGAAGATTCACGTTATCTATCAAGAATAAATCACATTGTCACTATCATTTCAAGAGAAGAGGTAAAAATATTTTATTCCAACTGTATGGGCAACAGTGTACACGAAACTAGCTGGGAGAGGTCATACATATTTAAAAATGTTAAAGCTGTATCAACATTTTTTAAACGACTTTGGGGCAAGGAACAAGCTGTAAACTTCACATTGGTACAACAAGGTATCACATCATAAACTTGCTGCTGACTTGATGCTAAACATGTTAGCAAACACCTGCCAATTCCGGATTCCAGCAGAAACAAAGTAACGTAAGGATACATGTAGAGTTGTTTTTCACCAGAATATCTGTCTCTTTAGCTGCTAAATGTACCACTATGTTCACCATCTAGTCTTTAACTATATAGAGCGCTGAGACTGAACCAAAACAGTAAAGTTGTGGGGCGTAAAACCAAAATGATGAGCTGAAAGATGCTAGAATGCTTGTAGATCAGAGAGGAACTGCAGAGTTGGTGATAATTCTTTGTGGATTCGTTACTTTGAGTGATCTCTTTCACTTTACTCATTCATTTGTTGTGTTTAATGGAAGCTTAATCTACCTTCCTTCTTTGTTGTTTGGTGTTTTTGTATTCATTGCAGCCATAAGAGAGTGAGTCAGAAAAAGACAGAGATAGTGGCTGAGAACACAGAGGGGATTGTACACTTCACGACAGATAACAACCAGCACAAGAACCATCTCCATTACTGAGACAAAACAACCAGCTGACTTTAAGTTGACTACATGACCGAGAGGGTGGGGTGGAGGATGAAGGTAGGGGAAGGTAAATTATCATATTAGTAATATTTAGAATGTGCCAGATACTGTACAAATCCTGAGAGGGAGGCAGATATGGGTTCTGTTTTAGATGGCAGGTTGTGACACTACAGCTACACTTCTACTACTTCTGCCTGGACATGTCTGGAGTTTTAAATCTTAAAATCTATATATGGTATGAATATGGTTTGTCATAATATCATCATTAGTTTGTTTAGTGTGGAAGAGAATGAAATGACACATTTTACGTCAAAATTCAGAAGTAAACTAAGACTTTAAACAGTATATAAAGACCAACTACAAAAGCAACCAGAGAGCGAGTTATAATTGGAAAAAAAAAAGATTAGAATGGTGAGGGTAAGGCAGAAAAGTAGCTACAAGCACAGAGCAGGTAAGGACGAGGTTTGAAGGTCTACACTCAGGACCTGGACAGAACTGACACAACAACTAACCATCCGGAGTGAAAAGAGAGGGAGAGACCAACCAACACACAAGAAAATGGCAGGAGGCATAATTACCACGCTCATGAGTGATGACTGAGGAAGGGAAGAAAGTGCAGTAAACCAAAATGAGAAAAAGGAAAACAGGGGGAAGAAAGAAAGAGAGAAAGAAAGTAAGAAACAAAGAAAGAAACAAAGAAAAAGATTACATATAGGGAAAAGATCTTTAAAAATTTCCGAATTTAGTTGTTTGGTCAACATGGAAAATAAAGTGTCGACAGAAAACCTGCACAGCTCAGTAAAACTCAATAAGACCTGGTGCTTTTTGCTTTTAAACTGTGGACGTTCATCCACAGTGAACCTGTTTTGTTAAAAGGGTCCAAAAAAGCTGGTTAGAGTGACTTTTTATTCACCTGACAATAATGAGAAAAGTGTGAGCATAAACATTATCAGCTGTGGTTTAGTGATTTTATGTTATAATAGGTGCAGTAATGATTAATACAAAGTCAGTTTTAGTAATTACTGGTTTGGGAAGGCTGTTTTCTTCATTCTGCACATAAAAGGATGTAACATGATAATTATGTATGCACCAATTATTGCCTCTTATTACACAGTAGTTAGTTATTAGTTGCGAGCTATTACTGTATTTTAAAATCTGTACTATATAATAGTAAAACAAAGTCAAATGTGCCACACTGTAATAAGCTGTCTACATGAAAGTAAATTATTTGAATTGTGAAAAGTATCTCTGTGCAATCGAAAGAGTGATTGAGAACAATTGTAACAAATGTGTACACACAAAATGTAACAGGCAAATCATAAGCACATACACTTGTACACCAGGAAATCATACCTGGTAATGCATGTTAAAACAGGAAGAACTGCATTACCACTTCAACAAAAGGCTCAACCAAAAGTGATGACAGGATAAATGGATAAAGCTAAAGATAAAGGATGATGGTTTGACGAGGATAAAAACAATCTTCATGTTTCAAAAGTCACGAACAAGATGCAACACCACATAGTTATGTTTCTTTTGCTAATTACTTCAATGATCTCGATCTACAGTGTTCGAAGTGCTGGAGACCACTCCAGGACATGACATATAAATGCCTCCAATCTTTTCATGGGAAACTGAGATTTTAAATTGGAGGAAGAAAATGTTTTTACTTCAGCTACCTTAGAATCTACCCTTCAGCGTTCCACTATGAAACAAATGATTTCACCAAGCAGCCCTATGTATTTTTATAGGTAGGTTGATTATAGTGACATTATGAATTTTACCTGAACCTGGTGAAGAAAAGGATTTTAATAACAACATACTCCAGAAAGAGAAAGATTCATTGAACTTCTCTTTCTATTGCTATGACCATTGAACAATAGAAATCAATGAGGTGTAAACATAGTGAAGCTTACCTGATCCCTCCTCTGTTACCATTCCCAGCCCTTCTGCCTTGTTCTGCCTCTCAAATGCATTTAGATCCAGAACACTGAAACAAAGACAAATGGATCATGAACCGTGAAAAGTGAACATTTTCTGCCCTCTTTACTGACCTTTCTCCACCCCTGTAATCAAACTCTTAAGGTAGTGCTTTAAGTAAGAGAACCCCACCCACCTTAGTTAGATGTAGATTTAGACTATTCAGCACGGTGCTGGTGTATGTACAGAAGTAAAAACCAATGATTACACTGAGCTGATGAATGAAAGTGATGAATCCAAAGATAAGGTTGAGAGGCCTCCTTGAAGGAATGCTCATTTTCATTTTTTGAAGTCTCCTGCTCCCTCTTGGCTTCCTCACAGTGTGAAAACCTCAGATCTAAATTAGTTTGAGTGGGTGTCTTCAGCTTCTCGAGACTAAACCAGAAGCAGGCTCTACTCTGTATCATTGAAGCAGGAATATAATATAATAAGAAAAATCCATAAAGAAATTCAAAGAATATCGCTCTGTCCTTACTCCCTTGTCCCTAACCAGATGCTACAACTTTAACAATTTATGCTCTTTATTCAACTCTTTTAACTAAATATACTTAATTTGAGTCCACACACAGTCACGCGCCTTTAACCAACCCAGCAGCAGTGTGAATACATTGTAAGTACATTTGTTTTCAGCCCTATAGCAGCAACAGTTTGGAGAGTTACCTGCATGACTGCATCAGACCAGCCAGACTCTGAAAAAAGCCCACATCCTTCTTGTCTTTCAGATAGTCCAACATTTTCTGTCAAACAGACCACAAAGGAAGGAGACATGAAAGAGCACCTCTCTGACGGCGTCTCGACAAACACAATGTTCACAACTCACAGGTTTGCATTTTCCTGTTCCGGTGAACAGCTCTGCTCTAATATAAATCTTCATGAAGATCATAATGTTCATTTTTGAAATATGTAAATTAAATTGTATGTTTATTATTGGGGTCTTAATGAACTGATCTCTGCCACTGTCAACAAACCTTATGCAGACAATACTTTAGGCATCATAAAAGTACAAAAAACACTATGGCAGGGCAGTTGTATAGGATTGTATTTGATTTTACAGGTGTAAAATGTAAAGTGACCACTGGGTGTATAATCTTTCGAATACAATGTAAACAGAAATAAAAGTGAGTAACAGTAATAAAACTGAGCATGTACATGACAGAAACAGAAGTGACTGAAGTCTGAAATACCTGCTGTACAGTAGAGTTTCCTCCATTGAGAATAGCTATGCCCAACTTCAGAGTGGAGGCCACCATGGGACCCATCTCACCTGGTGAGCAGAAACTGGACATTACTCTTTGATCTACCACAGTGCAAGGCCATCCAGCAAAGATTAAATGCTTTCATGCAGAGAACACTAGTTATACAGTAGGTATTGTACAGTAGTTATGTAGTAATTATTGTATAGTAGTTATATAGTAGGTAATGTACAGTAGTTATGTAGTAGTTATTGTATAGTAGTTATATAGTAGGTATTGTACAGTATTTATATAGTAGTTATTGTACAGTAGTTATGTAGTAGTTATTGTACAGTAGTTATATAGTAGTTATTGTACAGTAGTTATGTAGTAGTTATTGTACAGTAGTTATTGTACAGTAGTTATATAGTAGTTATTGTATAGTAGTTATGTAGTAGTTATTGTACAGTAGTTATGTAGTAGATATTGTACAGTAGTTATGTAGTAGTTATTGTATAGTAGTTATATAGTAGGTATTGTACAGTAGTTATGTAGTAGTTATTGTATAGTAGTTATGTAGTAGGCATTGTACAGTAGTTATGTAGTAGTTATTGTACAGTAGTTATTGTACAGTAGTTATGTAGTAGTTATTGTACAGTAGTTATATAGTAGTTATTGTATAGTAGTTATATAGTAGGTATTGCACAGTAGTTATGTAGTAGTTATTGTATAGTAGTTATATAGTAGGTATTGTACAGTAGTTATGTAGTAGTTATTGTATAGTAGTTATGTAGTAGGTATTGTACAGTAGTTATGTAGTAGTTATTGTACAGTAGTTATATAGTAGTTATTGTATAGTAGTTATATAGTAGGTATTGCACAGTAGTTATGTAGTAGTTATTGTACAGTAGTTATGTACTAGTTATATAGTAGGTATTGTACAGTAGTTATGTAGTAGTTATTGTACAGTAGTTATGTAGTAGTTATTGTACAGTAGTTATGTAGTAGTTATTGTATAGTAGTTATATAGTAGGTAATGTACAGTAGTTATGTAGTAGTTATTGTATAGTAGTTATATAGTAGGTATTGTACAGTATTTATATAGTAGTTATTCTACAGTAGTTATGTAGTAGTTATTGTACAGTAGTTATATAGTAGTTATTGTACAGTAGTTATTGGACAGTAGTTATGTAGTAGTTATTGTACACTAGTTATGTAGTAGTGTTATAGGAGGTAGGAGGCTGGGCCTTCAGTAAATCAATCTACCTTTACTAGCACTGATGGTTTGAAGCACCATCTCAGCAGCTCCACGGTCATGCAGTCGAGCTTGCTGATACAACAGCTTCTGCTTCTCCATCTCCTTCTCCTATTTATGTGAAACAGGACACATGACTGGCAGGCAGCAGCATACCAGATTATATCCCAGAACATCATGTGGACTGACAGACAGAGAGACTGACTGACCACCTACTTCAAAACTCTTCACTTCCTCTCCATCCTCATCTTCTTCATCATGGCAACTCTGAGGAAGTGAAAAGAGATGTGAGAAAGATTATAATCAGGACAGAAGAAGGATAATATGTTGCAAAAAGAGTTAGTTAATATCATTGTTATCACTAACATCGTCCCGTAAGCCAGTTAATTCACTCCTAAGTAAAGAAAATGTTTCTAGTACTGGTCTTCAGTAGCAGGTACCTTAGCCATGATGTCAGCATAGGCCATGTAGAGATTATCCTCATCCAGTTTACTGCAACAGGAAATAAAACAAGGAGAGGGCGAAACAAGATGATATAATTAATGTGTTAAAAGTAAAACAGAACGTGAATCAGACATTTGTGTTTGTTATCTAAATCAATGGGAGGAAGGTTACACCAGATCTGTGTGGAGCCATCACTGATGGATTATAGAGCCATGAGGAAACAGCTAATCCGTCATGTGACTTCAATGTTCACAACATCACAATTTATTCAGAAAAAGTGCTACCATCCTCCATTATAGAGCTAACCCTTTTAGATTTTTTTTTAAAACACACAAAGAGAGCATAAAAACATTTTTGTGATTTTTTTTTCAAATTGTGCTGTTTTGTCCAGCTGTGGACAGAACCAGCCCAGTGTGAAACGGCAAACAGTGGAAATAAACAAGTGACTGCTGAATGCAGTTGAACAAGTCACAAAGATCCAGATACTTTTCTGAAGTTCTTGTAGAGATTAAACAGCAGTAAAAACTTGAGTGAAGTTTGACTGGTGGCTTTTTTTTAAAACAATATTAACTCTAACTTATGCTGGAGTAGAAAATGCCTCACATTTGGTAGAACCTTGTATCTTACATATATCTATGAGAACCCACCACTTCTCTGTGAGGGCTGTTCTGCTGAACAGCTGAATGAGCTGGTGCAGTGGATCAATGTGTTTCAACGCCTCCTCTTCCTCGGATGGCTCCTGTTCTCCTGGTTTCTGAAACAAACACACATCCACAATCAAAGGAGACTCAATGATTAAAAAAAAAAAAACAATATCCTGAAGCTTATACTCAAAAGAAGAAGACATTTTGCCAGGAAATAATAATTGAAATTCACTTACAGCAAGGTCTTCTATTAGTTTATCTTCAAAGTAGTGTTCCTCTGCCTCAATCCAGGACTTCTCATAGCCCTGCAGAAACAAGTTGACGGCCCGGTGCCTAGTTTTGGGGAGAGACATTAGGAATAAAGACTTAGTATTTTTACAAGTCTTATGAAAATCTGTACAGCATACACACATGTGCTCACTCTGGATATCCTATATGTGTGCTTACCTGGGCAAGTTATAAAGCGGTGCCATCCTGAAGCAAGCGACAACTGCTCTCTTCCTCTGTTTGGACAGCAGTTTGTGCCACACAGCCTTCTTACTGCGCTGAGGATGTTCAACCTAAACACACAATATGAAGACTTTCAGAGGATATGGCTCGCTGTCTAGAGGTCACATTGCCCAAAAGGTGTTTTTCAAAAGAACAGACATGCTTATTTTTGAGGCAACTTCAAAAATGGACAATCACACAAGCTGTTCTAAGAAGAGAGTATTTCTCCAAAGCTGCACTTTGGAGAGGAGAACAAATACACAGATCATCAACCCAGATATGACAGATCAGAACTGCAGGTATTATACAGATAGAGTTCCTATTTCTTGTACTCAGTTATTGAAATGCAATGCTGCAAATATATTCTGCCCTGTGTCATCTTTTGTTATTCTAACACACACACACACACACACACATACACACCTGATCTAGGTGGAAGAGGACATGAGCGATGTCCAGGACTCTCTCCACAGTCTTCTCTGGGTCAGAGGTGTCCTCATAGTGGTTTGGGAGGTCTCTGTACAGAGCCATCTGCCAGCGGATAGCTGGGTCCTCCAGCTGGACAAGACACACATAAACAGTCACAAACACACAGAGGATATGCATTCAAATACAGTATGTGTTGGAGCTGTGCACCTGTACTTTAAATACATGTGTACATGGATGTGTTTGACAGTCTCTATAGTGTAAATATAAAGCACGATTTCACCAGTTTAAACTTTTATTCTGTTAATTACAGGGTGTACAGGCAAGTGTTCTTACCTTTCCCTGTAAATGGAGATTATTCCTGATGATCTCTCGAACTTCATCCTCTGTATCTTTCTGTTGAGTGTGTAAATGCATGGTTCATTGTGAGACAAACCATTAAATGACAGATCTTGAATGACACATAGAACAACTGTAATGTGATCATAAGCTAAAAATAAATAGAAAAAAGTCACCAAGTATTATATATTACACTTTAAGATATTGTACAGTAGTTATTTATAGTAGTTATATAGTAGTTATTGTACAGTAGTTATATAGTAGTTATTGTACAGTAGTTATGTAGTAGTTATTGTACACTAGTTATATAGTAGTTATTGTACAGTAGTTATTGTACAGTAGTTATGTAGTAGTTATTGTACAGTAGTTATGTAGTAGTTATTGTACACTAGTTATGTAGTAGTTATTGTACAGTAGTTATTGTACAGTAGTTATATAGTAGTTATTGTACAGTAGTTATATAGTAGTTATTGTACAGTAGTTATGTAGTAGTTATTGTACAGTAGTTATTGTACAGTAGTTATATAGTATTTATTGTACAGTAGTTATGTAGTAGTTATTGTACACTAGTTATATAGTAGTTATTGTACAGTAGTTATGTAGTAGTTATTGTACAGTAGTTATTGTACAGTAGTTATATAGTATTTATTGTACAGTAGTTATGTAGTAGTTATTGTACACTAGTTATTGTACAGTAGTTATATAGTAGTTATTGTACAGTAGTTATATAGTAGTTATTGTACAGTAGTTATATAGTAGTCACTGTACAGTAGTTATGTAGTAGTTATTGTACAGTAGTTATGTAGTACAGTAGTTATATAGTAGTTATTGTACAGTAGTTATATAGTTGCTATTGTACAGTAGTTATGTATAGTAGTTATTGTACAGTAGTTATGTAGTAGTCATTGTACAGTAGTTATTGTACAGTAGTTATATAGTTATTGTACAGTAGTTATGTAGTAGTTATTGTACAGTAGTTATGTAGTAGTTGTTATGTAGTACAGTAGTTATGTAGTACAGTAGTTATGTAGTAGTTATTGTACAGTAGTTATATAGTAGTTATTGTACACTAGTTATGTAGTAGTTATTGTACACTAGTTATGTAGTAGTTATTGTACAGTAGTCATTGTACAGTAGTTATGTAGTAGTTATTGTACAGTAGTTATGTAGTAGTTATTGTACAGTAGTTATATAGTAGTTATTGTACAGTAGTTATGTAGTTGTTATTGTACACTAGTTATGTAGTAGTCATTGTACAGTAGTCATTGTACAGTAGTTATATAGTAGTTATTGTACAGTAGTTATATAGTAGTTATTGTACAGTAGTTATATAGTAGTTATTGTACAGTAGTTATTGTACAGTAGTCATTGTACAGTAGTTATTGTACACAGTAGTTATATAGTAGTTATTGTACAGTAGTTATGTAGTAGTTATTGTACAGTAGTTATTGTACAGTAGTTATATAGTTGCTATTGTACAGTAGTTATATAGTAGCTATTGTACAGTAGTTATGTAGTAGTTATTGTACAGTAGTTATTGTACAGTAGTTATTGTACAGTAGTTATATAGTTGTTATTGTACAGTAGTTATATAGTAGTTATTGTACAGTAGTTATATAGTAGTTATTGTACACTAGTTATGTAGTAGTTATTGTACACTAGTTATGTAGTAGTTATTGTACAGTAGTCATTGTACAGTAGTTATGTAGTAGTTATTGTACAGTAGTTATGTAGTAGTTATTGTACAGTAGTCATTGTACAGTAGTTATTGTACACTAGTTATATAGTAGTTATTGTACACTAGTTATATAGTAGTTATTGTACAGTAGTTATTGTACAGTAGTTATGTAGTAGTTATTGTACACTAGTTATATAGTAGTTATTGTACAGTAGTTATGTAGTAGTTATTGTACACTATTTATGTAGTAGTTATTGTACAGTAGTCATTGTACAGTAGTTATATAGTTGTTATTGTACAGTAGTTATATAGTAGTTATTGTACAGTAGTTATGTAGTAGTTATTGTACACTAGTTATATAGTAGTTATTGTACAGTAGTTATTGTACAGTAGTTATGTAGTTGTTATTGTACACTAGTTATGTAGTAGTTATTGTACAGTAGTTATATAGTTGTTATTGTGCAGTAGTTATGTAGTAGTTATTGTACAGTAGTTATGTAGTAGTTATTGTACAGTAGTTATGCAGTAGTTATTGTACAGTAGTTATATAGTTGTTATTGTACAGTAGTTATATAGTTGTTATTGTGCAGTAGTTATGTAGTAGTTATTGTACAGTAGTTATTGCACAGTAGTTATATAGCTAAAAATAAATGCAGTAACCTACAATTAGAAAAAAGTCACCAAGTATTATATATTACACTTTAAAATAATATGTTCATGAGAATTTTTGGACATGACCTAGCCTCTTGATAGCACAATAGCAGCATAAAATGGTGAGAGCAATTTTCATAATCCACTACACAAGTGTTTTTCCTACCTGGTTAAAGCGGTTCTTTGCCAGTGCGATGAGCTCTTGTTCTCCTGGGGCACAAATGTTGAGTCCAACAGGCAGCAGACGCTTCAGGGTAGCAACGATAAGACTCGTCTGCATCGTGTATCTATCCCCCTTTCTTTTCATCTTCTTCCTCTCCTGGTCTGAAACTATTCCCTGAGGTAAAGTTAAACATCAGAAGACATGTACAGAAGGACCATTTAAGTGTAATGTTGTGTTCTTTCTTTTGCAAATGTGGATTCCCTTTACATCCTGCTATCCATATGTCCATACCTTTGACATCTTACACTTAGTGTCTGTGATGAGGAAGGACATATTGTTGATTTCATTCTGCACCACAAAGTTCTGCTCTTCTCTCTTGAAGTTCTGCAGATGACAACATGACACCAATCATCACTCATTCTGTCTGACGTGAGCTGTATCATTTCAGAAAACAAGATTCATTTCATGTGTCTGGGTGGGCTTCAGTTCTGCTCAGCAGCTACTGGATAAGAGTTATCCTTATTCTCTCACCTCAGAAAATCCTCTACAGGTAAATTATTCTATCACCCTGATCCCGACCTGGCCAGATACAGATTTCCAAATCTTGTGTCTCCACCTCCAGAATGAAACATGGCGGCTTACCTCACGAAAGGGCACGACTTTCACGTCAAAAGTGTAACACGTGAGACCATATGAACGCCAACCAACATATCATGCAAGCCAACTTCTTGAATTGTCACCTAACTAAAACCAGGCCGTAGCGATCTCTAATTGAGCCGCGGCCGTTGTAGAAAATCCCCACCTCCTTCCACCTCACCTCAATGGAGGGCGGAGCCCTCGAGTCTATTTAGGCAGCCAAGCTCACCTGTGTGAGCTCTTTTCCTTGACTGAGAACAAAGGAGCTGGCTGGCCTCATCCTCATCTTTCCTTATCCTCAATGATTGAGCTGCGTATTTGATGTGAGTTATCCCTTTTTGTTCCACACACTCATAGTAGTAGTCAGAAGTTAAATCAATAATATAAATGCTAATTTCTCCCTTTTCTTAAGATTGAGCTGTATTTGTTAAGACTAAGTATTTTTGTTCAATTGTTAATTGACCCTTAAGTTCGAGTTGTGTGGATTAATATGTTGCCCTTCTTTTATTTCCTCCTCTCCATCAGAAAAGAACCAGCTAACAATAAATGAGAATGAATCAGATCCTCTGTGTTTGTGCATTGTTCTGATCAACAATCCATTGCGTTGCTTCACCAATAAACAAGAACCAGTCTATTCTCCACACCAAGGCAATATTTTACAGCCGTGCTAACGGTAGCTAACTCGGCTCCATTGACTTGTGTGTTAAGCAGCTAGCGGGCTAGCGAGGTAGCTGGCTTTGTTGATGAATTTTGCGATCTATGGTTTAACTTAAAAGAGAACTAATCGGACGTACATCATACCTTAACTTTTTAAACTAACACCAAACTGTTCAGAGTTTATTAGCATTACGTCATAGGCTCCATGTGTACAGACCAGACTGCTGCAGTACTTTGGAAACGTAACGTTACACGGCGAGTATTAACTATACGATTCATTCAGAAGTGTCAGAATGCTACAGTAATGCTGGTGATGATGTCATGCTTTTGTGTGTATATAAACAAAGATATACTCATACACCTTCTCTGTCTTCTACTTCAGAGTCCACTCAGCCATGGACCAACAACAGATGCATTCAAGGTTTTCAAGTTATTGGATTTTGAATAAAGTGCTTGAAACTGCTTGAAATTGCATTACTTTCATGGTATATAGCTTGGTCAGTGACACAATTAGAAACATTTTTCCATCCTAATTTGTCTCCCTTATATAGAAGGCTCTCACTAAACAGAATTATGGTCATTTATAGCAAAATAGCATCTGATTTGATGAAGTAAAATAATCAGTTTGTACACAAACACTTACTGAAATACATTGCTGCATGTTTTAAAATCACATTCAAGCTATTTCCAAACATTTTAAAAGCATTTTTAAGCTTCTGACTGAAGTCGAATTTGTCCTCCCACCTCTGAAGTGGGATCCAAATGATCCTGAATTTTGGTATCAAGTTGATCCAGATATCTGCCTTAACTTTTGAAATACCCAAATCCAGCCTTTTATCTGAATTCAAGGGAGGATTGGATTACCAGAGCAGAATCCTGATCAGGATTGAAATACTGGACCCTGAGGATGAAACCTTCTGATCTGGTGATGTCCTGACTCATTCTCTTTAGCGCCACCAGCAGGTTGACAAATCTGAAATCTAGTACAGTTCAGTACTGTTCTCTTCATGGTGAATTGAATGAACTTCAGTGATCTTTTTCATCTAGCGCCACATTATGTGAAAAAAGTTTATGACCAAATATCTGCAAAACTAATGTGTTTAGTGGTAATTAGCAAATGTTAGCATGCTAACATTCTAAGCAAACATGGTAAACATACCTGCTAAACATAAGCATAATAAACATTGTCAAAGCTGCTTAGCATGCTGTAGACTGAGTATTGTTAAAATGAATATGTTGGATTTAATTGTTCAAACTGAGGTCATGTTTATGGGCTCAGGGACTACGGTAAATGTGATCTGCACGTCCATGTTTGCCCAGTGGGTCCCTGTAGCTGCAGGACTGGTGATTCTCAGTGGGATGAGCAGCACAGCCAGTCCTTTGCAGGGAGTCATTTGATTCACTAATAATTTAAAATAGCAATAAGTGGACACAAACCATAAGATCTTGTCTAGTGCTCACTGTTCTATCTCTCACTGTTAGATTTTAAATCAGCACCATGTTATTGTGCCTCTCTGATTCATCCTCAGTGATTCTCTTACATGAGACTTGGCCCAGAAGATGAAAACCTCAGCCACCATACGGAACAGCTCCTCAGCCTCTGGGTTGGACTCTTTCAGCCATCTGGCCCTGTCAGTATATGAAGGCAGTTTAGTGACAGCGGCACTGCTGCCAATAAAGGCAGAGAAGAAGAAAACTACAAGCTACAAAACATGTAGACAAAACAGGATTTTAAATACTTCAAATTGCCTTGTTTTATTGTATATCAACAATAAAACAAGCTGTGTGTGTATACACAAATGTCTTATGAGTACATAGAACTGAGGGATGTGATGTATTTTGCTGAATAACACTGACTGAAAGCAGGGCTCCTTAAAGCATTATAATGTACTCTATGTTGTAGACACTGACTATTGATAATCATTCATCTTAGTGTTAGCAATACAAAACATCTGCAGGACAAGTGTGTATATACACACTGTATACATACTGTATATGATATTGTGCAATCAGAGAACTGTACCTGTTGTAGTCAACAAATCGTATGAGGAGAGGGTAGAAGGCATACAGGTCTCTGACCAGTATGGTGAACTGGTCCATGATGAGAAGCTCCGTCTCTGACATCTCACCCCTCCCCTCCGCCTTGCTGTGTTCCTCATCCATCAGCACAACTGCTGCTTTCTACAGGACACAGTAATAAATTGCTGCTTCTTAATTTTTTTAATATATTCTGATTGTAGCATTTGTGTTATAATCATACTTTTAATGCCTTTGGACTGTTAAGGGACATTATAATCTATTATGAGAGCTTCTGAAAGCATCAGTTCTCTCAGGAGATGAAGCCAGATTGGATAGATCTCTGGAAAACTGGCACAAGAAGCAGCAATTAGATTTTGGTAGAATAAACTCTGTCACAGTAGATGGGAGTTGAACCAGTTATCATGGTATGTTGGGAGACAAAACACAATCATTTAAAACTAAAATGTGTTTTGAAGTTGTTGTGAAGTCCACAGTCTGTCCAGATCACTGAGGCTCCTAGGCAGACGACAGTGCATGTGTGAGGAATGCATGAACACTCCAGTCCAAGAAGCCTCACAGTGACTGACATTAACACTCATTTTCACCTGAAGTTGTGTATATATGACTGAAATATTTAAATATTAAGAACTCTTCAAAACTGCATTAGACTTACAAACATACGATCAAATCATTTACTTCATTGCTCGCACACCTTCGATAGCTTATGGTCATATTACATGTATATTCTATTGTCATGAACTACATTACAGTCTATAATACACAATAAAATGACCTGACTCACTTTTTTGAGTTTCTCCATCAGAGGCAGGAAATGGGTCTTGAGCAGCTGGGCTTTGGCCTTACTGATGATTGGCTGAGAGAAGACTATGAAGAAATGAGATTCAGTGATTAAGCATAGAATACATCTTTATTTAGCTTCAGTGTTTGGTTTGTGTTTGTTGCCTTAAGTTGGATGCAGTGACAGTATGTTTGACTGACAGACAAAGATGCAGAAAACAATACTGAGCCCTCCATTAATCATCATTTTGTCATGTTTACCGGCGAGTCTTTTCATCCAGGCCCCTTCATCTATTCCCAGGTTGTTGTAGATGATCTTGAGAATGTTTCCCAGCAGAGTGTTCATGTGTTCAGAGGTCACAGATGTGCAGCAGCTGTCAGCTTTGTCTGGGTTGCTCTCTGGTCCGTGTTCCCACCAGTGAGACATGTAGCTGCACAACATCGGCAAAACCACCTGCAGTAAAAGGAAAAATACATTCAGCGCAAATGATCATGAGATTACACACTTCCCCATCCTGATATGATGTTTTTTAAAGCTTGTCTCTGGCAGTTTGGGAATGAACCAACCCAGATAAAACATTTTTTTCCAATCAGTGATGTCTATGGCATAATGTCACTGCATAAGACTAGATGTATTGCATGTATTGTAAAACTTAATAGTCTAATACAGTAGTTTTAACTACTTAAAAGTTGTATTACTCTCCAAAGGGAAATTCATCTTCTGCATTTAACCAGGCTAACTCTTTAGTAGCAGTGGGCAGCCAGCAGTGCAGCGCTGGGGGATTATCTCCCAGTTCAGCTTTGGTTAAAGGACAATAGAAAGAAGAAACTAGAGTAGTATGGTTGATATGCATAATTAATATAGTTAGTTATGTATCCCACCTCCATGACATGGGGCATCTGGTTGTATCTCATGCCTGACTCTGCCAATTCCATGATCTCCTCCAAAGACTTCTCTAAGTTTGGGATGAGAGGGCAGACCTCCCCAACCTGCACTGGAAGACCTAGAGCTGAGAAGTGAAGAGAGATGCACTTAAAGACCAAGATAAATTCAGACATGAGTCACAGATCTGTGACATTAATACAGCTACAGATACAAACAGAATCAAACAATATTTATACTTATATAAGTAGAACCCAATGAAATATATCATTAACTTAAGATAGCTGTGCTAATGATCTGTTTGATGCTGACTAACATGAAGAGTCCAAGACAAATGAATATTTAAATACCTAAAAGATTAAAAACTCAAACCTGTTTACTGCTTTATGCTTCTTTTAACCTGAGTTGTTCGAGCCACTTTTTCTGAGATCCAAGCACAATAATTTGGGTCTTTCTGGCATTCAGAACACCTTTCTTGCTACACACCCAATTTGGATTCATTTGGAAGGCCTCCTCTATTTGTGCAGCTGAATCTTCAGCTTTATAAACAATAGTGTCATCAACAAATACTGTAGAGTTGCCTATAGGGTGAACATAATTCTTAGACAGATAGGTGTAATTCTGCCCCCTCATGTATGTGAAATGCAAATACACAGCAGCAGCTAAACATTGAAGAGAAAACCTCATTGAGCAGTACCCGCTCTGTCTTTAGATCCTTTGCTGTTGTAGATGGAGAAGCTGTTGAACTTGTTGATGTGACGCTCCAGGAAAGCAACAGGGAAGGCTGCTGAGAAGGCAGCTAAACACTTTCCTAATGCTGGACGCTGTCTGGAGAGGAGAGAGAGAAAAAACAGCATATCATTATTTTCATCATCAATCATCATTTCATTTTTCTTAAATAACTTGATTAATCAATGTCCAAATCTTTGGGAAATTGGTTAGATAATAACACATTTTGAAATTTTAGATTGATGTCCGGTCTAGTCTTGAAGATAATTATTCAAATAAATTGCTGTTAATTTACATACTGTACTTCATTTTATCTTTTTGTTTACTGGTTCAGATTCAGGGTTTTAAAACGGTGTAGAGAACACATGCTGATATGCTGACTCCTGTGAAACGTTAACCAGCACAAGGATCATTGACAAGGAGGAACGTGTACATTTGGCTGATTTTCCACCATAAAGGAGGAAGACAATTTGTGTCCAGCGTGAAATTCAGCAGAACTGAAAACAAAACAGACTCCAGGTCCAACAGATTTAGTGCAGGAGGTGGCAGGAAGCTCTGTTGTTGGAATTCTTAAAGCTCTGCAATATGTGTTTTTTTTACTCATTAAAAGTGAATTGGCAGTGTTACACACACAGTATACTGTCACAGCTGGAGCTTGGGGTGCATGTGTAATACTGAATAACATCTTACACACAGTTAAATACAGAGCTTCTTGGACAAACAAGTACAGCAGAGCGTTCATGGGATTCTTAAGCCAGTCTATTTACTTTAAGATGCATCGATCAGCATGTTGGCACAACAAGAAAAACATGTATTATGAACATACACTGTAAAAAAGAAACTGTTGTTTTTACGGTAAAAAACTGGCAGCTGTGGTTGCCAGAATTTTACCGTAATAAATACAGTATAACTGTTTTGAAAATTACAGGATATTAGTACTTGTGCTAGTGCTTTATTCCACATCTTAAAGGTCTGTAGATTTTACGGTGAGAAACTGTCCAACCATGACAGTAAAAGACCGTACCATGTGCCATTAAAATATCACAGTGTTTTACTGTACAAGTAACAGTCTCTAATATAAAATACTGTGTTATTCTGTATGCATTCTCTCAAAAGATGTATAAATAAAAGGTTTTGAAATACGACTACTTCACTTACTACATACTTCATGGCATATTTTACGGTGTTTAACTGTCATCGTGTGGCAGTTTTTCACCTCTGTCACCTTTACACCGTGTGCCATAATAGTGGGCTGTCAACCTAAGACGCGGTTTTGTTGTGTCCTCTGAATATTATGTGGATTTAGTGGCCATACAGTACCATATCAATATGAGTTGCATTTCATATTCTCTAGAAATTGCTCTGCACATATGTAAACGTGATTCTATAACAGGTTTCCTGTGACTTAAAGACCTTCATCACGTCAGGTATACTCTACCTCTCTACATAGATGCTTTTGTTGGTTCCCAGAAGGTAGAGACTGTTGAGGATTCTGTAGCAGGAAACCTGGACATCATCCACTGCAAGAAAAATAACTAATAATTTTGCAGTTTACATTTTAACAAAAGGGGTAAATCTGACATTATCCTTCAAGAAAAAAACATTTCACAATATTTTACAACATCAGCACTCACATATGAGGTCTTCTCCAAACATGTTCTGTCCGATGTGTTCAAACAGGGAGGAGAGGACGGGCAGCAGGGCGAACGTTGTGTAGTTGATGATCTGAGTGACGCCCCGTGGCTGCTCTCTGCTGTGGGTGAACTGACCCAGCTTCAGGTTCTCCTGCGTCTTCTCCAGATCTTCTGCTGCACTGTCGAAGTACGACCGCAGAGCTGCCTTCACTGACTCCAGACCAGTCTTCATCACTGTCCTGATATATGGGAGAGTTAGGTTTTACATTATTAGTTTTACAAGGGCCACTGGTGGTTCTGTTAGTGACTTTTAGAAAGAGCAATACGAGTTTTGTTTCAGCTTTTGTGTGTTGCTTAACCTTTTACAGCAGAAAGTATGGCTGCTGAACTGTGCAATTTGTGTATCACTGCTGTAAGCAGGAAGTGCACACTTCCACTCACAAACTGATGAAGGATGAACTATGTATTAAACCAAACAGAGTTATGGCCAGAAAATATTGCAATGCGGTTACAGTGCCGTGTTATCAGATTTTTTACGGTTGAGTTCTTCTGCATGTGAGTTTAACAGATTGGGTTTCAGTTGCATAATGCAACTATGACACAGTCTTTGTAAGACTGTTCCCAGCTAGACCTTTGGGAGGCCACAAGATCCAGGAAGGAAAACACAATTGGTGTTGAAGAAAAGAAGGATAGACAAAACAACAATGTCTTCCCTCTGTTGTATCGGAAAAACTCAGGAGGATCTTTAACAGGCATAGAATCCCAGTGTTCTTCAAACCCACTACGACAGAAACTGGTACACCAAAGACTGTAAGTCTCACACCCAGAAAAGCAATCTGACCTATACAGTACATCGGTGAAACCAGCCACTCAGCAAATGCACGGCTCACCACAGGAGGGCTAACTCATCAGGACAAGACTGCAGTTTTCTTACAATTTAAAGACAAGGGACACTCTTTTACTGACAATGATGTTAGCATTTTCAACAGGGAAGACGTGTTCTGAAAGAGGAGGACACCACTTATCTGCCACCTACAATGCTGTCCTTACAGGTCAAGACAACAACAGCAATGACCATCATCCACCCTGGAGCTCAGGGGACCTGAGCGTCTGGTGTTCACACTAGACCTCAGGTGACTTTACAACTCAACAACAATAAGCAGTAATGAACCAAGTGAACTATGGCCGGGTCTACGATCCTGCCTAGGCTAAATATTCAGATCTCCCCACCAGGGAGTCAGAACTGAAGAAGCCTCTTGGATGTGAGGTGACATAGACAACCAAGTCCAGTTGGCCCATATGACAAAGAACCATCACAGACATCTTAACATAAACCTTAACACTAACTCCAGTGAAATACAGTACCTAAATGTAAGATATTGTCATCACTCAGATGAATACATAAATACATGAGTGAAACTTTTTTTCAGCAGTAAAAAAAAAAATTTATATTTTAATCAATGCAGATGTCAACATCAGGCATGTAAAGGCTTGCACTTTGTGCATGTTAACTACCACCCAGCTGTCTTTGTCTTGTCAACAGTTTCAGCCGCATTCATCAGGCATCTGTGTCTGGCTGAAGAGATAGTGAATAATTACAGTACAGATATCTATCAGCTGCATAACAGCTTGTGCTTTAAGAGCCTTAACTGTGACTCCAGCAACTTTCTAGAAGGTTTTAAAATTATGGGATAGTAGAGGTATGGAGGAATGAATGGGTTGGAAACACAAAAAATGTAGCTCATTGTAAAGTAAAGAACTAAAGGGCAACACATCATCATCCAAATATACAAACATGCACAAACACACACTCTACTTAATCTTAATTCATCTCCTGCACTGCATATTTATACAATGTTGGCTATTGACCAAGCTACTTCCTAGCTTGTGATTGTTGACATGCCCACTGCAAGAAGTGATTTGTTCATTTCCAGTGTGTCGTTTCCCTAAGAGTCATCCTTCAACACCAGCCTGACATAAATATGTCACCGTTTATGTCTGTTCTTACCTGGCATCCAGGCTTTGGCCCAGTATCTGCAGACAGTTCACTATAGATGTGGCATTGTTACCTGGAAAGTAGACAGAATTATGTAAAAAAAAAAAAAACTGACTGAAGAGGTCAAACACTACAGCATCATAAAACATCAAAACCACAGCCTTCAAATCAACAGCAGCCGTCTGCCTGAGAAAAACAAATCTGAAGAATCAGTCAGTCATGTACAGTATGTGCTGCAGTAAATAACAAAGCAGAGCATCATATTCAAAGAAAAAAGATGTTCCTTTAAAAATAAAACCTACAAAACTCTTATGGTATGAATTATTATTTTCAAAACTGTCAAAAATACTAGAGCGAAACAATCCTGACAGCCTGAAAAGTACCAAGAACAAACAACAAGAACAAATCATTTATTTGCCTGAATGTGTCTGTCTGCTTCCAGCTGCATCAGGTTTGAGTCTGCAGAGGTGGAACATCTTTTTACTTTGAGGAGAATGACATGGTGGAATGCTCTCTGCGTTCCAATGTGACACAATGAGTTGCAATACACACCACACAACACACACAGCAGCTGAGCAGAGGATGAGATGACAATATCTATCATGCATGGATGCATGCATACACACACACACACACACACACCCTTGCACACATTATTTGAGGATACATTATTTGACACATGGTTGTGTATCAGCGATAACAGATGCACACCTCTACAGGATAACTTATTCTTTAAGGTATTCTTTAACTGCCAGTAAATGTGGGACTGTCTTTTAGTGGCTGGTGAGAGCTTGGTGAAATAAAAGGCTGAAAGACAGACGCCGAGCTGGGCTGACTGCTGTTGGACTAGTAAGTAGGTGGCTGCTATGTCTTGTGTTGTTGACCTTGCTTAATGCTTGTCTGACAGTTTTGAGTTTGTTTTGTGTTTCCTGTTTTATTTTTTAGTTCCCCCCTGTCTGTTGTCCTTCATTTCTACATCCTGCCTTGTTTTCCCGCCTGTTTTAGATTATGCACCTGTCCCTGATTAGTTTCACCTGGTGTCCTGCCTGGTTATTTAGTTCCCATGTTTACATTTCTTTGTCTGTCTATTATGTATCTGAATTTGTCTGAAGCTTCCCTGTGTTTCTGCCTCTGTTTCCAGTTTGGTTCTTGGTTCTGGATTTTGGTTGTTGAGTTTTTTTCTTTGTTCTTGTCTGGATCTTCAGCCGCCTTTTGGTTAGTTTATTAGTGTTCCTTTGTGTTCAATCCCTGTCATGAGTATTAAAGATACTTTTCACATACATACTTCTCTGTGTTTGCATTTGGGTCCACTCATGAACCTCCCCTCCATGACAGTTTGGCTCTTAGCAAAGTTGATTCAGTAGTTTTTGATCATAAGTCATGTAATGATAAGAAATATGTGTACGGCTGTCCATATTTACCACAGTGATATTACACTCCGAATGCTGTGATTTCAGATCCTAACTTTAGATCCTAAGTACACTAGTTTAAAATCGGTTTTATATACCTCTCTACGGAAACTTGTTTGACAATAATTTTAAGCAATATCAAAGCAATTCAAATATGAGGAAATTATGAAAGGATGATATGATATTTCGTGAATTTAGAAGTACCACAATGCACCCATAAAAGAATGACTGGTCTACAATGGTTTATGACATTTTAAGCAGTGTAAAGATTAAAGAGCTATATAAATGCAGACATTTATGCTAGCAAACATTTGATGATTTCCACGATGTTCACCAGCTTGTTCCAAACTTTGTCTACTGTTGGGTGTTTGGTGAGCACAGAGTGCTGATGAGACGAGCAGTGAGACTGAACCAAAACAGTCAAGTTGAGGGCTGTAAAACCAAAACAATGAGCTGAAATAATTATGATTAAGCTGTGCAGATCTGAGAGGAACTGCAGAGTTGGTGATGATATTCTGTGGGTTCATCACTAGCATGAATGATCATCATAGTGTATGATTAGTTCTCATTAGTTTCCCTCAAGGACCATCAAGATTATCATGTCTAATTACTGTGTGCCAACATCTTCATTTTTCCACCAGTATCAGGATCAGGTAGATGTAA
Source organism: Miichthys miiuy (assembly GCA_036365135.1). NCBI lineage: Eukaryota > Metazoa > Chordata > Actinopteri > Sciaenidae > Miichthys > Miichthys miiuy. Next base: position 3,009,910 of record CM071623.1, on the reverse strand, counting down.
TGTTTTATTTGTTTTCTCATCTGTGGTACTGGCTGTACTAGTATGAAAACATTCATTCTGCACTCACAGAACAACAGCAGAGAAGGAGCAGAGGTGGAAGCATGAGGCATGAACGTCCTTACCAAATAAGGATATCCTATGTCTGACAAGAACTCCCAGTTTGCAGAAAAGACTGAAAAGATTGGATGAACAGAGAGGAAGAGGAGGTGGAGAGGGAAGCAGAGAAGAGAGATAAAAGAAGGGTTTGAGATCCAGACAAAGACAAAGAGAGCAGGAGAGATATAAAGGCACACAGCCTGAGGTCAAGAGACTCAGTGACTGTCATACACATGTTTTCAAATAGAAACAGCAGCTGCAACATACAGTAAAACTATTATTCAACATTTAAACAACATAGGAGCTTATGCTGTATGCTGCAGCACCGGCATTGTCTGTCACGCTCACCTGGTCACCATCTCCTTCTCCTTGTTGGAGGCGTGGCCCCCACTGCTGATTGGATGGATGGCTGTAGACAGGAAGTACAGCCTGTGGTTTTTAAAGTACTGATCCACCAATGGTAAGACGACCTAAGGGTTAAATGATATGGATACATGATGTAATACCGTGCACAGAAGTTGTTTCATTTCACCACAGGTGAGTCAAATAAAAATATGAACCTATATGATGCGCATACAATAAAACAGGCTTTAATTTGTTCAGGAAAATGATCAGAAAGACTTTGCTCACACTGTCTAAGATAAAGGTGGCTCACAGTCTTTAACTAATAATCAATATCCATTTCACACAACCATTTGGAAGGATCTGACTGTGTTCCAACAACTGGAATTATAAATTCATATAAATCGCATCAAAGACAGGTTTCAGCTATGTTGTGTAGGGAACACCTGCAATACTTTATGGCTTATCCTGCATTCACAGTGAGGACCGAATGCTGTCTTATTATGTATTCATGAGTTCATGAGGAGCATTTAGAGTTAATGTCAGTTTTAGTGATCCCTGTGAGATGATTTGGAATGATGCTGCAGACAGGCTTGATGATTACAGCTGGATAATTTCATTTTGTGTTATTATATTCAAACACGAAATAATAAACATTCTAAGGTCAAAGTAAACAAACAAAAATATCCAAATGAATCAAACGAAATGAGTTCTGACCTTTCCGAAGAACTTAATCTGCTGCTCATGTGGAATCTTCTCTCCCTTCGGTCTTGCTCCCACATCTAAACAACAGGCAGAACACAGTCAGATGAAGAGGTCTGCGTAGATTTACACAGTGACATTCATCTGACATCTGCACATTGCCTCAGGTGGCTGAGCTAGGAGCAAGAGTTTTATTTCATTCCCTAAAATGTGTATGCAGTTCAGTTGTTGGTGCAAACGATGGTGGTTTAATCTGCACATAGAGAAGTAAACTCCAAATATAAAATGACCATCCTATGGTCATTTTCACACTGGACTAGTACCTCAGTACACCATGTGATTTAGGAATCTATTGTCTGTGGGTTTAAGGCAGATTCACATGAGCACACACTCAAACATCCTCCCCTCTTCTTTAACCCGTCAGGGTCTTGCACAAAATCCCAGCACCGTATTTTAAAAGGATGCTTCTTGCTTCAGTCCTGTAAAGTGCAAACTTGGTGTGTATTATAGTCATCCACTCTGAACTTCATTGATATGTTGGTAATACAGCACCTTCCTCTCTGCACCAGCCTTATCAATGTACAGTTCAGTAACATACAGTACATGGCATGCACAATGTGTTTTATTCATTTCAAAGCTGTCACTTGTTGATGATTCACAGAGCAACATCTCACCAAACTCCATCATGTGTTGGTGTGCCTGGTCTACGTAAGTGATGAGCTGCTGGAGGAAGGTGTAGGCAAATCGTTTTTCTATAGCTGGAGTGTCCAGCTCCTGCGACTTCACACCTCTGGAAACAACATACACACTCTTAAAAGAATGATCGCACATCTGAGGAAATAAACTGATATTTTTACAATACAATATAATATACAATACAGCAACACTCCGATTCACAAGAGAGGAGAAATATCAATGTGTCTGTGTCTCCACAGTTAGGTTTAGGATGGGTCTTGTTTATTTAACATGTTTAGATACTTGGAACTATTTCTTGGCCAACAACAGCAAATTGTATTGTGTGCACACAAAAAAGTCCTAGTTACTGGCTGTCATGAGAGGTATGTTTAGAGTTCAGCTAGCTCAGTAGTTTCCCCTCTTATACTCTCCGTGGCATGTTAAGTTTTGTATTGCAAAAAGAAATTGTTCCGAAAGACTCGGGGTCAGACATGTTAGTATTTGCTCAAATGTCAGACTGTTCCTTTAGGCTTGTGAAAACAAATCCAGTAGAGATACATCATAGATGATACTCATCAGAAAAATATCACAGCTCGCATCAAACTAGGTGATTAAAATCTTCTTTACAGCACCTTCAATCTGTGTATAAAGCTTCTATTTCCTACCTGGACACAGTGTAACCATTAATCTGGAGGAACTTGAGGATGTCTTGTGCTTTTTCTCTGTCTTTAGATTTCTCTTTGGCAGTCAGCGTATCATAGGGAACCAGCAGAGGATGGTTTCCTCCTCCTTGGAGACAAACAGCAGCACAGCATGATGAAGATGACACAGTGAGGTTTGTTTGAGCATGGCCAGTAAAGGTAACGGAAAGGAAACACTTTTAGCCAAACACGTCTGTAGCCTTGCCATCGGCTCAAAGAAAATGAGTGTTCTTTGCTTGTCTTAAAGGTTTAATTAATTAATTAGAGTGTTCATCATGGTAGAAAAACAAAATACAAAAATGGAATAGTAAAGTTGTAAAATTGAAACCATTATGTCCACAGCTTATGCTGAAACTCTGATGCATTTGTTCACAAAAAATATGGCAAGAACACAAACGGGAAAAAAGTTCAGGAAACATTGTGTGTGGCTGTGTTGTCGTACCTTTGGCTTCCAGCTCCATTTTCTTTTTCCTGGCCCAGATATTATGATAATTCTCTGCCAGCAGCTCTGCCATGGACTGGAGAAACACAGTGTTAAAATATGTAACATGCTGTTACACTGCACAACATCTTCCAGGTTTTATATGTGATAAATATTCTACTTTACTGCATGTTAAAGCTTTTCATTTGTTTCATATATAATTTGTTTTATCCTTTTTGTGTATACAGTGTATACACTTACCTGCATGTCTCTTGACAGTGTAACATTGCTCATATCAATGGGTCTGGGGCTGAAAGCTGGAGCTCCTTCGAAAGACAGCTTTGGAACACAGCATATATATTTGTCATTTTCTATATGAATATCCTCTAAAACAAAATGGAAATTTCATTTGTATGTGCATGTGTGTGTGTGTGTGTTTGTCTGTACCTGGCTGGCCTGTGATATCCTCCTGGACTTGTTGTGGAGGCTGGCAGGGTCGCCTTCTCTGATCCTGTCGATGCTCCAGCCCCAAGACAGCATGGTCTTCAGAGACTCTCTGACTGGCCAGCAATATGCTTCCTTATCCTGCAAGATTACGACCAAACTTTAGACAAAAACTGACAGAGTCAGTTAAAAAAACACATTGCAAACCTCAAACAAGAATGCACACTGTAATCTGTAAAAAAGACAGAAAATGAAACATACTCAAAGAAAAACTGCTACTAGAGATCAAAAGCTCCACTTCATGCCAGGCTAGTGATATATGATACACCAGATTCAGGAGATTCCCATAGAACTGGTAACTCAGCTGAATGCACGCTCAAGTTGCACACAAATTCAAACTTGACTCAGACAGCTGCATGCAGATTACCTTCTCAGAGAGGCCTTTGTATGGTTTCAATACATTGTGGCTCTTGGAGATTTCACACATCTGCTCCCCAAATGACCAGCCATTGGAAAACTGTAAGACATACACAAGAGACATTTTAAAATACATATAACATATAACCACTGAGACGTCATTAAAACAAACGGAACTCGCCTCCTTACCTTTTCTATGCACCACTTCTCATGGTTGTGCTCTGCATATCTGGTTATGAAATAGTCCAGTTTCTCTGGGACAGTCACACTGATTAAGATAGGAAAGACAAAAAACACATTCACCTGCTCAGTCACCTGGTGTCAACTGATCTGAACTGTAATCAAAGACAAACCAATTCTGAATATAATTCTAAACCAAAACTTCAACAGGTAACCATGATAAAACCTTGAGAAAATACTGTCTTAAATATGTTGTATACTTTGCAGTGTCTGCGGGCTGTGGAGTGAAGTTTCCCTCTGAGTCCATAGATGACTGTTTCTCCATCATGGCCATGTAGTTGGACTCCATGTAGTCTGGAGGAAGAGCTCCAGCCACAGCGCTGAGACACGGTAACGCCAGCTTAAACAGCTCCTGGTCATACCGCTGCATCATAAAAACACATACACAGCCGCTGCTTCATACATCATTACACAGCACTGTTACGCAGGAGGTAGAGTGGTTCATCCACTAATCTGTGGCTTGATCCCAGGCTCCTCCAGTCTGCATGTCCTTGCCCAAGTGTCCTTGGGCAAGATACTGAACCCCAAATTGCTCGCAAAGGCTGTGCCATCGGTGTATGAATGTGTATGAATGGGTGAATGAGATATGTAGTGTAAAAGCGCTTCGAGTGGTCCGAAGACTAGAAAGGAGAAATATAAGTGCAGTCCATTTATCATTTACAGTAGGCAGCAAGCAAACAAAGCACTGATGCAAAAGGTGAAAGGTCAAAGAGTTGCAATGGGTTGCATTATGGGAAATGTAGGATTTGTGTTTTTTTGCAGCTTGACCTTGACTGGGGTGTAAAAGTCATGATATCTCAGCCTCTTTTGTCTTCTTTTTTCTTTAATAAATCTAATGAGTCTCTCAACTTTATGCAAGTGTAACAAAAAAGTCTAAACATCTCTTACACATTCAGTTATTTTATTTTCCACCATTTTATATTTAAAAAAGACATAAACTAAAGCTCACCTTGCGTGACAGAGCATCAAATATTCCCCAGAACAGTTTCCTGGACAGATGAAGCTCTTCATCTGATGCGACTCCAAAGTTGCCCCAGCCTCCAGCCAGACAGTAATACTTCCAACAACGTTCATAGTGATTGGTCAACAGCTGGGGAAAGTCAAAAGGACATTCATCAACCATCTGCTGGCTTTAAAAAACATTTTCGTTACAAAAAAAACTGGTACTTGTCCATGATTTTTAGTAAATCTGAAATCAGAGATGCTGTACTGCACAATGTGGTTGTTGGCAGCTGGATTAACATGAATATATTCTGATTATGTTCAGTCAAATAAACTTCTCCCATTGATATTACTACAACACATCATCATAATTTCATGGGCTGGAAAATCTTTCCTGAGCTGTGAATGTTGTCTGAGCTGAGTAATATGGCATTAAAAATGTGTTAGATGGAAGCATAAAATGTATATTCCATTAGTGCTCAAGCATATAGTAGATTCATTTGAAAAGCACTTTTAAATTCTCACCTTCAGAGGCATCTTGGTGTGTTCATTAAGCAGAGGAACGTCAAACACCAGCCTCCTCAGCAGATGCTGCATCATGGAAGGCCTCAGTTTACTGTACAGGATGAAGATAAATTTATTTCCACCATCACACAGATGCAGTATAAAAAAAAATCATCAGACCAAATACCAAATGTCAGAACAAACCACAAAGAAAGAATCGGTTTTAACTCCAGTCTTACCCACAAACAGCCAGCAGACACTCCTCAATGGCGTCCCTCTGGGCCTTGGTGAGGCAGCAGCCTTTGGATAGGCGATACACCGTGTGCAGCAAGGAGTCGATCAGTGAGGCGAACGGCTCCGTCCCAGCGAACAGTGGAGCACATTTAGTCAGGAGAGGCAACACAGCTGTACACAGATACCTGTTGAGGGCCAGTGCCATGTCTGTGGCACTGAGAGCAACCTGATGCAAATACAGTGAAAAAAAGAGTGTGTGAACTTGTGAACTTTGGTCTGGGAAAAATGTGCACTGTGTGACTTTTGAAAGCAACTGGAGGCAGATGTGCATAATGAGACTGAACCAAAACAAGTTGTAGGCTGTAAAATGAATGTCAAATAAAGCTCATCACTCTTTTCACCTAAAATTGTTAACATAAATTATTTTGTACAGCTTTAAGAACACATACACACACACTTACAGTGTCTAGAGAGGCAGCAGCTCTCAGGTCTGGTAAGAAGCCGACCTCCAGCAGGTGTAACAGGAAATTTTGGTCTTCTATACCATAGACTCGATCCAGAAACAAGACCATGGCTGCTTTATGGTCCGGACAGAAACCAGCTGACATGTCAGGCTCCACTACCAACCCATCTATGCACACACACACACACACACAAAACACACGAGAGAAGATTCAAGTCGAGATTTCACCATCAAGTCAAGTCTCTGCTTATTTTGTGTGTGTGTTTTTGATCCCATACTGGACCTGTTTCAAATCAGGATTCCTGTTTCATGTGTGTCAGGCGGGGTGTGTGCTGGAGGGGCTGCTTACCTTTAGCCAGGTTGGGCATGGAGAATGCAATGCTGATGACTCCCACCAGGTCTTCAATGGGAATCAGAGACCTCAGAATGGCTCTGATACGGATCGCTTCACCTTTACCAGCATGGATCAACTGATATGAAATGGGTTAGGTTAGTCTGAGTATCTTGTGTTTGTGTGTGTCTGTATGTGTGTCTGTATGTGTGTTTGTGTTGCATGTTGTTGTGTGTTGTCACTCACATGCATCTCTGGAGCACAGCGGCCTAGTAGGTCAATGAGAGCAGCATAGAAGGTCATTATGGCATTTCCCATGTGGATGGTATCATCTTCCTCCTCCTCCATCATGTCACTGCTACACAAACATACACACAGATGTGGGTCGTGTGGATCTTTACGATCACTGATCTGATCTTTTGAACTGTAAATGAGCTCTTCATGATGTCACGTAGAGTAAATATAGATAAAGATAAATAAGAAGACAGTGGAATTGTAAACACAGCCGTTTTTTTATCTGATACTCTCACAGTGAATTAAGGAGACGTGACCGTGTCTTACAGTGTCTTGCTGCTCTCAGATGTAGGAGAGGGACCATCTCTGGAGAGATCCTGAGAGATCTTAATGGCTTCCTCCATCGCTGCCAACAACCCATCTCCTCCTTCACCCCGAAGGGCGGGGCCAAAACATTCTGGTCTGCGAATCAGAAGCCTCACCACGACGTTGGCATTCTCCTCCACACTTTCACCTGACCACAGAACAGCACAAGTGTTCATATTTCAGACATGTTACATTCCATTGTTGGTTGAAAATAACATATTTGACCAGTAAATTTTCACCGTTGCAGAAGACAGCGAAGCGCAGGAAGTCGAGGTAGCGTTCACCCTCCACGGGGTTCCAGCCGATGTCGGGGTACCCTTTACGCACCAGCATCACACAACTCTGCAGCCCACAGCCGGCCAGGTACTGCACCACCTGCAGGAGTAGACGAAGACACAGGGAAAATTAGTTTTAAATCGAATGTGAATGTCTCCATCATTTCATCAAAAAATATTCCTTGTGATACCTTTATCTGTGAACCAACTTTATTAAAAATTAAACATTTAAAAAAACCTCCCTCAATAGTATGTTTACATATTCATGGCTGATGAAATTGGAACAGACCAAAAATCTTTCCAACTTGTAATATTAAGAACCTTATCACTGGGCTAGTAAAATGGGTTAGATTAATAACAGAAGCAAGGTATTTGGATTCTGGTTACCATTACTCACTGAAAGACATATCACATGACATCAGGAGCAATTCTTTTGATAAGCTGATCTTCAGGAATGAATCAATGACAATTCTGATGATAAACGAATAAACAAAGAAAAAGCTTGCTTTCCTAGACTACCTGACAATACACCCATTGAATCTCTGCTCTCCTCAGCTAAAGCAGCAATATCCTTGTATGTGGTCCTTTATTTAGTTTGCAGGACAATAAAACAGCGATTATTTGTCAAACTGAAAATTAATAAACAATTAATTGTAATTCAAACTAAAAGCTAAATATTATTTCGATAAACTTTATAATGTTAATCTCACAGGATAATTTTCTAAACTGAAGAAAGGCAGCTGATATTTTAGTGTCACAAATAAATATTTATACTGTAGATTTATAATGAAGATTATTTATTGCTGAATAGCGCATCAATAAAACTATTTCATTTTTATTGATCTTTTAAGTAAACACTATATTGGATATGTCTGTCTTCTAATAAATAGTCCAGGACTGTTGACAGTTGACTTATTAGACAGAGTTAGTCAGAGTTAGTGAGGTGAGGACTGATGATGAATCCTCTTCACCCTTCAGTCCTCTGAAATGCATGTTTTTACGCTGCTTTCTGAATTCCTGATATATTTTGACATAGCAAATCTATGTTGTCAACCTCACCTTCTCCAGGTCTGGCTCTCTTAAAGCCAGGGCCAGTTCATTATTATCCATGACTGATGCTGCAGCCACATCCAGAGGAGTAGAGCCTCGCATAGAAGGAGATGCTGAGGGGAGGAGGGATATAATTAATAAAGATACAATAAGAGGATGGGAGAGTATATTGTCAATAAAACAACAGAGGTGTATCTGTCCCTTGGAAACAAAGCAAACAGCCAGTGTCATCTGTGAGCAATAAGTGATGAAGCTGAAGAAACAAATCAAGTTTCACAAAGTAATCAGAAAACAGCACACGTGAGCATTGAAACAATAACGATAGGAAGGAGTTTTACTTTCTAACACACAGTGAGTACATGAGACACCTACAGTAAGAAACATCAACTTAACAACTCAAGGAGGCAGTAGAGTACACACACACACACACACACACACACACACACACTCACACTCACCGAGGCCAACACTGCTGTTCTCCAGCAGGTAGCTGAGATGGTCAAACATGGCTTTCTGGTTCTGACGGCTGATTCGACAGAAGTAGCAGAGAAATCGACAACAGTTGGCCACCATTTTAGGAAAGGTGATTTCCTACAAAAACACAGACATCAAGAACAGTTTGGTTACACAGAAATCATGCACCAGTTGTCTTCTCATTATAAATTCTATATTATCTGCAAAGTTTTATTGTCTTTATTTATTGAAATTATTTTGTGCTCTTCATGACAGCCAGTTTAGAGAACATGTGACACCCATTCATACACAGTTATATCTGTATCCAGACAACACCAATACTGCAGATAAGCCACATCTGCACAAAATGTAACAGAGCCACATGTCTGCGATTGAAGCCGTTCCTGGTTTCTGTTGACACTCAGATCCAGCAGCACTTAATCCTATTCCCTGGCTCTACAGTTTATCCATACTTCATACCTTGGAGTCTCCTCCACTGAGCACGTTGACCATGACCTCCATGACGGTCTCGTGCATCCCTAGAGCTCTCATCAGGTTGGGATGCTGGTAGAACACCTTGTTGTTCATGATATCACTTCAGAGGAAGAAGGACAAGTTTTCATCAGTCATCATCAGAATACCGTTTTGCTTCACTGGTTCTAGTATATAGGGAATATTTATTAATATATTTCTGAACATATTGCAATTATTTGTTAGGTAATCACTTTCAGATGGGTCAGTGCAGAAAACGAGAAATTCACTGTCAACAAGACAGAGGAAAGAGCACCAAAGAAATGAGACTGAGCGTTGAGCCGCCTGACAGATGAGTGTTCTCACCCCAGCCCTCTGATCATCAGTTTCTCCTCCTCTCTTCCCATACGCACACTCAGCAGAGATCTGATCTGTCCCAGAGCTGCCAGCAGGTTGATGGTGTCCTCGATCGATACAGAGTTTATGGTGTAGGTCTTAGGAAGAGCCCGCACCTGGACAGAGAGAGACAGATTCATATCTTTGAAAACTTATTGCTAAGGTCCATTTCCTTTACTGTCACAGACTTTATATTGCTGCGAAGCTGATAACAGACTCAGTCATTATTCGTTAAGAGAGAGAATGTAACAGAGAGAATTTATAGCAAAGAAAGAGAACTCAGTTAGTGTAACGTGTCATTGTTGAGGATATATCTTTAATAATTTACTCGTATCTGTCCGATAGAGCAGTGGCTTTTTCCTTTCCTTCCTAATATATTTTGTGTATGACTGTCACCTTCTTTTATTAAGTAAAGGAAAGAGAGGAGGAAGTGAGACTTTGCATGACATAAATTTAACAAATGTTACACTGTGGAGTAAACTGTATAACATTTTCAGAGCAAACTTGTTCCAGATATTCTGAAGATTATGTACAATTGCAAGTTTTGAATTAAATGACTTAGCATGAGACAGTGTATAAGTCACAGGAGAAGTATTACAAGTAGTAGTACAAGTTGTAATTTTGTGGTATGCTGTATGTATGGTATGATATGTGCTACGGTGTCTTAACACTGTGGCCACCAAAGCAACCCACATCTGTCATTCTCTAATGTCTCACACACACACACACACACACACACTGTCCTCCAATGCCATCATACTGGCGGTGCAGCAGGACAAACATGGCTCTGACCAGTTCTGGATCCTCAATTACTGACTCCTGAGCCCAACGGACCATTGTATCTGAAATCAACTGCTGTAACGTACCTACAGAGAGACAGAGACAGAGAGAGTCAGTTGATAGCTAGGTATGTAGGTGGGTAGTTACGGTTAGTCGGTAGATTGGTCAGTTGGTAGGTAGGGTTTGGGTTAGGGTCTGTCTGTCAGTCATTCATTCAGTGAGGACTTACTGGGTTTCCTGTCTTTTTTCTCCTTTGGCAGGTTGGCCATCTTCTTCTTCAGGTAAGCAACTTTCTCCACCAATGACATGAGGCGACCTCGGATGGTGAAGTCACTGTCACCGTCAAGCCCCCTCTCCTCATCCAATTCTATACCTGACAGCATAGAGAGGTCAATGTACGGCGCATGCTACAGGCTGGATATTGTAGTTCATTTGGACCTTTGCTTGGCTGTGTAGGTGAGAAGATGATTGATACTTTACCACAGTGTCTCATCAGGTCCTCATGGAAGTCAAGCAGCTGTTCTCGGATGTAATCAGGACAGGGACACTCCTGCTTCTCATCCTTAAAGTTCAGCAGCATGTTGATCTGTAGAAACACACATGACTGTGATACAAGTCCTCTTCATTACATACTTCTGCAGCAACCAATGGGATTCTCCAACATACGTTTGGTCATGATCCCACCACTGTTTTGGAAAGATGCTATTTGACTTGAGGTCTAGAGTGCAGGTAGAGCCAAAGCAGCACAGAATTGATAAATGTGTCTGTGACTAAAGTTTCTTATTATCTACACATTCACATCTTTTGCTCTTCTTTTTTGCTTCCATTATATTTCACACTCTTCTGTTTTACCAATTTCTGTAGGGGCTAGACTTGGCCTAACGATCACTTAGCCTCTCTCTTGTTCAGTGGTGCTCCTACCTGTTCCTGTGGGGGAGATCTGAACTCTTTGGTCTTCTTGGCGGTGAGGGCTGCAGACATGTTGAGTGCCAGCATCACCTCATTGTAGCGGAACCGCTGGTTGTCTTGAAGACAGGCCACGAAGTCGTCAGAGAAGGCCACCACTGCCTCGATACGATGACGCACCTGACAGTCACAGAGGTACTGCAGCACGTGGCACATCTACACACACACATACAAAGAAAGACAAACACATAATGCAGAGGCTACAAAATATGATGATAAATAAGAATAAGAATAAGTTTGAAGGATAAACTACATCCAGATGTCCTCAAGCTTTGGTGTCACTGCTTAGGAAACATTAAATAAAATAAATGAATCTATAACTAAACAGGTGTTAATTGTGTTTGTGGCCAACAGTTGTTTTTTTTTGTTTTAAACGTATCACCTTTATTTTCTGACATGTTTAATTCAAGTGGTAGAGGAAAAGGACATTTGTGTGCAGTACTGAAGGAGTTTGATGTTAGAGTTGGATTTGATGTTAGAGCAGGGGGGGCACTGTATGGTACAATAGGCTATTTTCAGCCCATCATGCTCTATGGCATGTATAAAAATGCAGAGCAGGCCCAGTTCATTTTGATTTTGTATCGAGGTGGCAAGAGGAAAAGTCACCTGAGGACCTCTTCCTGAGGTGACTGCAGGAAATCAGCAGACTGTTAGCAAGAGCAGTCCAACAATCACATAGAGAGGATATGATAGTCAGGATAAAGAAACATCAGCACTGGTCTACAGAGATGTGGAAAGAAGATAAATCTTCCTCAACCACAAGTGGGCGAGTGTAAGTTTGGCATACACCAAGAGAACGCTACAGGCCTGAATGCTGGACACCTACAGTAAGGGGACCTGGTGGCTGCTGTGGTACATTTTGCTGGCATGGTTTGGATCCATTTGTCCCCTCAGAGGGAAGGGACACTGCAGATCAAAACAAAGTTGCTCTGAGTGATCACCTTTATCCTGTGATGAAACATTTCTATCCTGATAAGGCACAAGGGCTCACTGAATGCTATGATGAGCATGCAAAGGATGCCTCTCTCTCTGCTACATACAGTGGTGTGAAAAAGTGTTTGCCTGTTTGTCACACTTAAATGTTTCTTCTCATCAAACAAATTTAAATATTAGACAAAGATAACACAAGTAAACACAAAATGCAGTTTTGAAAAAAAATCCAAACCTACATGGCCCTGTGTGAAAAAGTGATTGCCCCCTAAATCTAATAACTGGTTGGGCCACCCTCAGCAACAACTGCAATCAAGCGTTTGCGATAACTGGCAATGAGTCTTTTACAGTGCTGTGGAAGAATTTTGGCCCACTCATCTTTGCAGAAATGCTGCAATTCAGCCACATTGGAGGATTTTCAGGCATGAACCGCCTTTTTAAGGTCATGCCACAGCATCTCAATCGGATTCAGGTCAGGACTTTGACTAGGCCACTCCAAAGTCTTCATTTTGTTTTTCTTGTGTGTGTGTTTTAGATCATTGTCCTGCTGCAAAACCCAAGTGCGCTTCAGCTTGAGGTCACGAACAGATGGCCAGACATTCTCCTTCAGGATTTTTTGGTAGACAGCAGAATTTATGGTTCCATTTACTACAGAAAGTCTTCCAGGTCCTGAAGCAGCAGAGCAGCCCCAGACCATCACACTACCACCACCATATTTTACTGTTGGTATGATGTTCCTTTTCTGAAATGCTGTGTTACTTTTACGCCAGATATAATGGGACATACACTTTCAACTTTTGTCTCGTCAGTCCACAATCTTAAGGATCATCAAGAAGTTTTTTTGACAAAAGTGAGACGAGCCTTTGTGTTGTTTTTGCTCAGCAGTGGGTTTCGTCTTGGAACTCTGCCATGCAGGCCATTTCTGCCCAGTCTCTTTCTTATGGAGTCATGATCACTGACCTTAACTGAGGCAAGTGAGACCTGCAGTTCTTTGGATGTTGTTGTGGTCTTTTGTGACCTCTTGGATGAGTCATCGCTGCGCTCTTGGGGTAATTTTGGTCGGCCGGCCACTCCCTGTGAAGGTTCACCACTGTTCCATGTTTTCGCCATTTGTGGATAATGGCTCTCACTGTGGTTCACTGGAATCCCAAAGCTTCAGAAAAGGCTTTATAACCCTTCCCAGACTGATAGATCTCAATTACTTTGTTTCTCATTTATTCCTGAATTTCTTTGGATCACAGCATGATACACAGGGCCATGTAAGTGTGGATTTTTTCCCCCCTTAATAATAAAAACTGCATTTTATGTTTACTTGTGTTATCTTTGTCTAAAATTTAAATTTGTTTGATGATCTGAAACATTTAAGTGTGACAAATATGCAAAAAAGTAAGAAATCAGGAAGAGGGCAAATACTTTTTCACACCACTGCATATAGTTCAGCCTCTAAAACACAAAGCTTGTTTTTTCATTCATGAGGTTGCAGAAATGTTTTGGTTCTGCACACACCTTTCCTTTGGTTTCTCACTGAGTTGAACTTGGTGAAGCTCTGCTGTGTTCTTATATAGTTTCTAGCTACGAGATTCCTCTGCTGTCTTTGGTCAGAGTGCTCATTGACGTTTGAGAGAAACCCAGAGTACAGTGATTATTAACTATTGACACACTGTCTGACATATTCAAACAAACAGAGAGTGTCACCTGGAGTTTTACAGGCTCTGGTAGCTTCATCTGTAATAGTCCTTCTTTGGGCATGTTCCTCCCTCCATCCTCTCCTCTGCCTTCAGTCTCCAACTCCTTCGTCACCTCCTGCTCCACGTGCGAGTCCTCCTGCCCTTCTCGTCTTTCAGAGAACACAGATGGTTCGATCAGCCTGAGGATGTTCTTCAGATCTCCATTTTGGAAAACTCCCATGATTAGCATGGTGTAGAAGAGTTTGATGAGAGGGACGAAGAGAAACTCAGTGCTGCCTCCGATTGGATCGCGTACATGCATGCTCCCCTCCCGCACTGCCTCTGTTAGCATCTCTATGGTCTTAATTTTCAGGACATCTAAGGGGAATTCAGGGCTGTACTGGAAACAGTCTCCTGATCCTGATCCGTTGTTGCCATTATTACGATACAATGGTCCACTCCCACAGACAAAACTTGGGGATGAGAAGTGCATTCTGGGTCTCAGAGAGGTGCTTAGGCCAATGCCTGGCAGACCATGTTTCTTCTTCTCGTCTGGAAACAGGGTGATGCTCTTGGTTTCGTCTGTCATGGGAACAATGTACTCATTGTTCATCATGAGGCGGGCCGTGGCGTAACTGCTCAGGTGGATGTCGATGAGGAGGTCATAGTAACCCGCACGAAGCAGACCTGTGGGTGAGACACGCACAGAAAGATACAAACATTCAACTAAAGCATGTGTTACATAGTCACTGGTTGTCACATTGTGGTACTCAAACTCCTGACTGACTGATTCCTAAAATATTTTTTAGATGAAATGAATTAAATAACACATTATACATTATATACTATTATATAGGATATATGAAATTATATTTGGGGCGGCTGAGTGGGTTGTCCACTAATCAGATGACCATTGGTTTGATTCCCAACTTCCAGTCTGCATGTCGCATCTCAGTATTATCTAGCCTCTACTTATGTCTCAGAAACAGGAGCTCTATTAATATGCATTCATTTATTATTTTCATACAATGTATATGTTACCTGGCATGTACTTATTCTCTATCGCCTGCAGGAGCTGTGACTCGTCTACGTGGGAGCAGAGGGCATGTGCCACCCGGTTATTTCCCAGAGCACAGATTGCTGAGTACAGTCTGAGGGTATGGTAGTGAAACTTTAATAAGTCCCTCTGCTCTGACAGCTCCAGGATATCCACCGACCTAGACAACACACAGAGAGATACTGCATGAGAAATCAGCAGCAGGAGGATGAAAAGGTGTATGTGAGTGTGTGTGTGTGTAGGGGTTATTCCACCTGTTCTCCTCAGGTATGTGCAGAGACATGAACTGCAGAGGTTTGTTGCACTGGACCAGCCAGCCGTGTCTGTCATTCACTCTGGATGCTGACACCTGAAAAACAAAAAACAAAGATGAATTTAAGACAGAAGCTGGCCCAGTTGTTCTACCAATAAACCCGGTCTACATTTCTCTGCTGTCAAAACAATACAACAACAACAACCTACTATAAATAGGTTGGAGCTGTTACCTTGAGGAAGTGGTTGGGAACACGACTCCATAATACAGGAGTGAGAAACTGGACGTGCAGGCGAGGAGGACACTGAGGAACTGGGTTCTTCTTCTCACTCTTAAACAGACCAGCTGACAGAGGCATCACATTCTGGAAACAAAGATGTCGACAATGATTACAACATCACATACGACGGAGCTGGACAGAGCAAAAAAGGATATTGTGGACAAACTTATCCTGCAGGTTTTGTTGGTTTCACATTAGTGTCCATTCCACCGGTATGTATAAGACGTAACAACGTGACATGACAGACTGGAGGAAGTGTTTGATAAATTCACTGTTTGAGTTTTAGTTTTTATATATATATTTGTTTTATTATATTTTGTTATGTTACTGTAGACAGAACAAAGACATTTCTTTGCAGCTCTCATTTTCTTTGTTAATTCTGTTGATTACAAGCTCCCTCTTCTGGGACAGAGTGTCATTAAATTGTAACAGGAGGATTTAAAAATGTCTTGATGAACAAATAACCTACTTCACGTGTGTATCTGTTTCTCTATGAAACATTAAAATCTCTCCAACTGTGAATTGCATGGTACTGTACTTATGTAGTTTTTCTGAAGAAAATATACAAGAGACAGATATCTTGTCAAAATTCTGTTAATTTCCTGTAAAAAAAAAAAAAAAAGCCATTACAAGGCAATGGGCGAAAACAGAACCTCCTAACATGGAACAATGGACAGAGATAGTGGAGGAAATCTATATAATGGAAAAAATAACACATCGTCTGCGATTGCAAGAAGCACAACATGAAGAAAAATGGCTGAAACGGATGACATACAAGACCCAAAACAGAAAACAGTGACTAAGAATATGATATAGACTGAATCAACAGACAAAACTGAGAGAATTGATGGATTCTTAAAAACTCAACTTCCAAACGGCTGTAATTGAAATCTGCATGGAAAAATAATTCTGTACTGACATTTGGAACAACAATAAAAACGAATAAAAAAAGTTAAAAAGCCTTCTACACAGCTAGAGAGATTTTTCTTTAAAATCTCTCCAGCTGTGTAGAAGGCTTTTATTATGAAGTAGCAGCAGAGCAGAGCTACTCATCTCTCAGGTTAGAAACAACCTCCCAAACCTGGTGAAATCTCAGTACCATAGTTATTTTATTTTGATGATATCCTTCTCACCTTAATACGCCCTAGTTCAAACTGGAAGACATTGGGGCTCGTGGCCTTTGCAAAGACTGCTGGGAACAGCTTAGTGCTGGGCTCCACCTGTGGAGAGGATAGAGTATAGTTAGCTAGTTGCCTATGTCCAACCGAAATCACAATTTATCATTCAGTTTTTAAATGTTTGTTACTTTTATTGTTAGTATTCTTTTTGTTATTGATGCTCCTTTAGGCTCTGTGTGGGCAGATCAGTGTATATCAGCAGTACCTGGTAGTATGTGCTGAGTTCTTTGCCGTTGGCTGTGAAGGTTAGCAGTCCATTTGTTGTGTCGACCAGACAGCCAATCTCTAAGCCGTTATTGTTCCTCCCCTGACCAGGACTGCTGCTCTCTCCAGCCCACACCATGTAACAGTTACTACGCTTTATACTGGAAAACACACACACAGACACACACACACACACAGCATGGAACTGAATGAATCATATGATGTAGTCTTAAACTGGAATAATCCCTGAATCCCTCAACATAAAATGAATTTACTCTCAGATACAGGTTGTTCTGCAGCTTGACTTACCTCTCATGAACTTTGCCCTTCTCGTCTCCCAGGGTGACGGTGACAGTCCGGACGTTGTGCAGCTCGAAGCTCGGATCGTACTGATGAAAGTCAGAGGTTACCCAGCCCACCCAAACACTGCTGGGCTCTTGACCAGGGAAGATCCGCACTGAGTAATAGTGCTGCACAGAAAGAGTTACAATCAAGTCAAGTGTAGTTGTATCGGCCTTGATCGCAGTTACTTTCCCAAAGGACTTTACCACACTGATATTATGAAACAACAAATCAACACTTCTATCAGGTGCAGAGGATAAATATGACCTGAGACCTGAATAAATGGAACCATTTTGTGCATCTCATGAGGTGTCATCAGTAACACGTATCATGTAGTACATGTAGTGACATGTATACTGCATGTTAGTGTTAGTATGTGTATTGTCTTACAGTAGAGGCTTGCATGAGGAATTCATATTCGTCTCTGTCATCAGCCATCACCTCCTCTGACAGACGAGCAGACGATGGACAACTGTTGTCTGGCTTGTTTCTCTTCAACATGAACCTGGCAGATCAGATGTTTGGTTTAGGCTCATAAAGTTTAAAAAATGTGTGTTCAAACACAGCAACAGATGGCTAAAAAGTGCAGAGTATAGATTTTTTTAAATTGCTGAATCTTCACTGATGATATGACAAGATGCAGAGTTTACCGTTGCTTGAGCTTGGACGGCTTCTCCTGGTTATAATCTTTGTGGTTGTTGAATTCGTCTCTCTCGGGTCCATTGGGACCATTGTGACCATGAGAAGTCTTCATCAGAACCTCAAAGTCTGACACGGTTTCAAAGTCTTCCAGTTCCTGCGAAACCAGGACAGTGACAGTGAACACACCACACATATTCTCAATCATTTACACAATGCTACTGTTTACGGCTGCAAATACATGTGAGCAGTAAATAGTCATGCAAATCATGGAAAACAGCTGTAAGACATGCACAGAAATGTACACTTAAGGGGTTCAACAAAAATATCAAAAGAAAGGTTGCAACTGTCAACAGTCATTTAATCTGTAATTCCTAAACCATCTAACTAAAGTGTCCAAATACATATGAAGCTAACTGCATGCATGTTTAGTACATGTCTGTGGTGCTGTTACCCTCTTTGGTGAGAAGAGGCCCTCATTAGGTGGAGACCTGGAGAAGGATTCGAGCACTCTATGGGCATGCTCAGTCTGTAGAAGGTAATGTCAGTGTAACTGTTCTGTGAGCCAAACGACCTCTGGGTGACCCTAAGGCATGGACACGACTCCACTGTCCCATCTATCCTCGTCACCTGAAAATCAAAAACCATGAAGATAAAAGACATAAGACTTAAAAGCCAAGTTTCAATGCTACTCCCAAAAAAAAACTACACTGCTTGCTTCACTATCACCTGGTGTAGTGCAGGTAACTCCCCTCACCTCTATGTGTTGGTGGTTGGTGGGGACAGGTACAAACTGAGGCAGCCTCTTGCTGAGCCACATGGTGACGTCCCGGTTCATGTTGACAGCGAACGGTTCGTAGCCTTCCTGCAGGCCACAGATGGTGAAGTACTTCAGAGTGCTGACGTCTTTACCAAAGTTCATCCTCCCCACCTGACATACACCCAGACTGCACACCGGAATAAAACCTGGACATGGACAGAAGAAAAGCTTTCAAACTTTTTGTGCATTGTTACCTGTACTCAACATTTAATGGACCATTTGTGCTACTAAATATTCACCTGGTCAATGAAATTGTTCTGAAGCACTTGATTAAAAATTCCATGTTATATAACCGACTGCATGAAGGGCCAATGTCCTTTCATCTTTGAAATGTTCATGATGAATCCGCCCACATCAAAGGATCAGACTGACAGAGGCGAGACTACCAGAAACTAAGCTTCAACATTACTGATAACAAGCAAACCTTCTTGTTCTATAATTGGCATAAGTCTTGTTTCAAAGGATTCAAACTGCTCTTCAGTATGATGGAGAACCTTTGAATGGATTACTTTGTATCCTTGTTGCTAATCAAGGCTACAGATAAGTCTAATGAAGGTTACAAATGTGTGTGTGTGTGTAGGTGTGTGTTGTTACTAACAGAGCACTGACCTCCACCAACTTCAAAGTCCTTGAAGGCCAGCTCAGATCCAGAGTCATCCAGCAGCACTTCTCCATTAAGTGTGAACATCATGGTGTGTTCGTTCAGATCCACCATGCAGCCAACCACATCGCCCGTTTGCCAAGCACGGCCAAAGTGCTCATTACCCTGATTCCAGCGCTGGACCTGGAAAAAAAAATCTGATTTGTGACTTATATAGACAATATAAATTGTTCCACTGCAGTGCCAAGAGGGTGAACAAATTAGATTTGTATAGCAAAGAAAAATCCATCCACCTTGAAGCCGTCAAATACAAAGGCCTGGTCATCAGATCCCAGCTCCTGGTCAGGGAGGCATCCTGGCCTGGCCCAGCCCACCCTCATCTCTCCTGCTGTTAATACCTGGAGGAGAAGCAGGAATAGGTTCATATCCAGATCACAAACAGCTGATAGATTTCAGAGCAATACTGTCATATCTCATATCATCGTCTCTTCTTACCTCCAGCTCAAAGTACCACTTCCCTGCATTAACACAGTAGGTTTTCTCTGCTCTGAAAATGCGGAACCTCTCAGCGGACATGTTGCTGAGGTCAGATTGAGCTGCTGGATGAGGAAAGAAAGCAATCATCTTTATTTTTTAGTAACTTTTTTATCTACTATATACTATAAAAAGGGTGGGTAATGTACCATGGTCTTGATCAGGAGCTTCCAGGTTGTATCCATATCCCAGCAGAGTCCTGACTGCCTCTCTCAGACTGTCTTTGTTGGACTTCTTGGTTCTCTCGTCTAGCAGAACGTAAGGGACCAGACGAGGGTTTCTACGATTCTTCACATCCTGAGAGGAGACAGAGGACAGAAGAATCAAAAGTAGACAACATAAAGAAATACAGTGCTGTGCAGGAACACTATCCCTAAAAGCTCCAGTGCAGCGGCAAACAAACTTTAAGACATTTCTTTGTGTGTGGCGATAACCATTGTCTCTAGGCAGCAATCTCGGTAAACTGACGAAAGTGTTCCATCTCCCGTGTTATCCATGAGTCCCATGAGCCCTGACAAATGGTGATATCGGCTCTACGAGTGTATATTGCTCATGTTTCTGGCTTGAATATGCAGCTGCCGGTGTCATCCTATATTCAAAGGCATTACGTTTGTCTTTCTTCTGTTGCTCCTGGTCTTTGTCCTCTTTGTCTGAAGTTAGAGCTCCTCAGTTTGACTGTTCAGCCTCCACACTGGGATGGCATGAATATGATTGGCCCAATACAGCAGCTAGTCTCTAAGTGGTTTTTCAGTGCCCTCTGTGAATTCCCATCAGAGATGGGCACACAAGCTGCCAGCTTTTATTAGACTCACTTGGATGACTAATATGATTGATTGTGACAGCCACACCACAGGCAGACACCACATCGTGTTAGTAGTCTGTCTTTCTTTTTTAGCCCCGCAAACATAAGTAAAGACGTGACACAAGCTTTCATCCAGCACACACTTTTTTACTCTTTGTATGTTGACAGTGTGTTTGATCATGTTGGGTGCATTCTGTCATAACCTCAGTTACATTTCCTTTAATCAGTTGATGTTCTCTTTCATGGATGCTGGGTGAGATGTGTAACATGAAATCAAAGTAATCATGTACTACAAGAACCTAAAAATTGTACTTAGTCTTGGGTAAATATACTTAGTTACTTCCCACCATTAAAGTTGTTAGACTTTAGACTTTACTGACTAATAACAGACACGACAACAACTCACACACAGAGGACAGCTACAGACTGAAGGGCAATGCAAAACAGACCACAGATGTCACCCTGTTGTGTACACTTCACTACATCTGTGGAGCAGACCAGTCGGCCAATCACACTGTCAACTGTCAAAACTGCCCTTCAACAATTGACAGTCAGAGATCTACTGTAGAAAACACAAAGTCACACTCTGTCTCGTTATAAACACATACACTGTAAAAAAAAAGATCTGATCAATTAGTCATAATAAGTTCTTTCTATGATTTACTCCCCTTAACATAATAAGTTATTAATTTTCAAATAAACTTTATGAGTTATCAGTATTAAAACTCAGGTTTTCAAGTCAATGTAAATTTTAATGTGTCAACTTAACTTAACACAGTGAGTTACGATATGTTCTCGACTGTTCTCTCTCAGGCAAATGATTTTCTTTAACATAGTTTTTGAATGTTAAACACACTTACAAACAAACTATATTTTGTTTAACATGCTATTTAATATTTCTGTCTCAGTCGTCTGCCAAAAGAGTACTCAAAGGAGATGAAGGCTATAAGTATTCAAATAAATATTTTTTGAAGAGATGAGTTTTAAGTTTAAGCGTGATCTTTAAGGAAACTAGTGAAGTTTCTTTGATAAGAGAACATACATTTTCTTGATACGTTTTACACATATAATGTAATAAAGTTAGTTGTTTTAACTCAGAGCATCAAATTTAAATAATAAATTATCATTAATTAAACAACTTGTCTGATTTTGCTTTATGAGTTGAAACAAAACTTGTCTTGAAGTTGAGTTCACTCATGTTTTTAAGGCAGCAATTCAACTTAAGTTTTTAAGTTAAACCACCCTGATAATTTTTACAGTGTACACACTCACAGCGTCCAGTATCTAACAACCTGCGTCATAGTCTCCTACCTGTTGGATGCCATAGGTCCAGCCCTGGCGGATGCGGTCTCTTGCCCAGACGTTGTGTGCATTCTCAGCCAGTTTGTCCACCATGGCTTCCTGGGTGGAGGTCAGTTTGATGTGACTCAGGTCCAGAGGAGCAGGTTTATAACCACTGGACAACTCATAGCTGCACAGATATGAGAGTTAGATCACTGAATCATTAACTAGTCAGCTGCTCAACAACATTCACACACTGATGTTAAGAGCCTCTCTTCCCCGTCCCCATCATTGTGTCATCTTCCTGTATCCCCACCTGGCTGACTTGTGGCGTTAAGTATTGTTTGTTATACCGATGGTTGAGGTGACTTACGTTGGTGACAGTTTCATGCCCTTCACTTTCTCTACAGCATGTTCATCTGCTAGGCCAACATGGCAACCCAAGGCCAGGAGAGTTCTGTAACAAACACATACACACACACACACACACACACACACACACATGGTATTGACCCAAACATCAACCATACGCCTACAAACTACACAGAAACTTACTTAGTTCGTCAACTGTTTAGTCCACAGAAAGAAACATAATCAATGTCAAGTATGAACACATCACGTGTCATCACTTCAACGTGTGACAGATAAATATTTGATCTAAACGTCATGTCTCATGTTGCTCACTGCACTAATTAAAACTAATACATTACTTGAGAGTCTCTAGAGACATCTGTAAGTTGTAGCTTCGCTCCTGTTCAGGAAGCTTGCAGAACTCCACCAGACAGGGGTGTTGCCGCTTGTTATCATCTCGCACCTGAAACAAACACAGACGCATAAAAAAGCAAAAGTTAGGACAGCAAGGGAGTCTTTGTTGATCTCAGGACACAGAGAACCCGGGGACACCTGGAGGCTGGTGGGCATAGAACTAGAGTTACATAATTACAGGCTTCACTTCTGACAGTTTGGGAGTAACAGGTACCAGTCCCGACTCCTGACTGGGCAACAAGTAAGGAGCCTCCTGTGCCTATAGCAGTGCCAGAGTCAAAAGACTGAGTCTGACTGCGCTCATACAGCAGCAGCACTAAGGACGAATGAGCCAGCGAGGTGGGTCAGGTCGGAGCTCTGCCAAACTGAGCCACTGTGTCAACTCCAAAAGGTGATATCATCACCTTGTGATGAGGGTGGGTGTGGGGGGTAAAGTTTCTGTTGTTATAGACTGCTGTAATTCCAGATGTGCAAAGCACCATTAAAGATGTGTAGGTTCTGTAAGTACCATGCTGCTCTGCTCTGTCTGACTTCATCCATCCATCCATCCATCCATCCATCCATCCATCCATCCATCCATCCATCCATCCATCCATCACTGTAACCTCATCAGGGTCACGGTGGGGCTGGAGCCTATCCCAGCCGTGTCTGAGTTGTTAAATTGATGGATTTTTGTCATTCAGACATGAAACCAACATGTTAGATTGCCTTAAGGTTTATGTAAAGACTAGCATGTCTGAAAGGGGCTCATAATCTGTTTGTCTGATACTCACTGCACCATAGGTCCAGCCCAGTTCTATCTTGTTCATCACCCACAGTTCATGGATGTTTTCTGCTAGCTTCTCCCTGATCCTCTCCAAGTGAGGTGGCAGCACAATCTACATACACATACACAAAAAGAAAGACAAAACAATTGATTATCACTGTTCTGTTGCTTCAGTCACGCTCTGACATCTTGGAATGAAATAAAACATTAATGAGGAAAAGTCGCATTAACACAGATGTTTGAAATAAAATTGAATAATATTTCATACTGTAGTAATGAGAGAATTAAAAGTGCATTAGTTCATTTCACAGTTTATTCCTAATGTCTTATTTATTTAGTATTGACCATTCCTCTAAGCTGATGGTGCTTTGTACCTGGCTGGTGTCTACAGGTGTGGGGGTGAATGCTGCCTGGCTCAAGGTGACGGTAGGTCCCAGCAGGTCTCTGGCTGCAGTCTGGTCCTGACTGGGCTCCAGCTTCAGTTTCTCCCTGGGCAACACCGCTTCATAGCAAGGAGCGTAACCCGGAGGAGGGAGGAACTTAAACTCCCCATGACGACCCCCGAGGAGGAAACGCACCCTGCAGCGTGACAGACGACGGATGATTATGGTTTGTTATGGTTACAAAATATGGATTTCTTCACTTTTCTGAAAGTGAAAGAAAACTGTCTGTACAACCACCAAACCCAGCAGGTTAGTCAACATTAGACATGTTTTATCAGCATGGCTGCTATAGCAGTAAAGTATATTTTAATATCCACACTTGCATTAATGCAATAAATGCATTTTCTTTTGATGTCCTATTTCTTTTACTCATGATAATTCTTCATTTAATTCCACTGTATTATTATAGCATTTTTATTCCTGCAGTCTTTAACTTACTTTTAAGCAGTGTTCAATGATTTAAATATACACTCATCTAATTGCGCGACACTGAACTAATCCATTTACATACTTGTGGCTGATTTTTACTACACAGTGTAACTTGCACTCTAAAAATCTGAGAAAAATAAAGTTTAGTCAGACAAAATATGCTCAGGTTTCCTCAGACATGACGGGTACAGACAGTTTTCATGTTGTGTGAACTGTTTTCAGTGAAGCACTGACTTGACTCCAGCAGAGAAACTGGCCACGGGGAAGAAGAGCCCATCAGAGTTGAAGTTTTCAAACATGCCCTGAACCGGCTGGCCGTTGATCCTGAAGGAGATACTGGGCGCACTGAGGTCCAGACAGCAGCTCACCACGTCCTCTGCTCGCAGAAGATGCTGGTTGGGTGAGTTAACAGTCCGTGCGATGCAGCCTGCACAGTGAGGACAGAGTTTGAGTTTCAGTCTGCGACATGTGAACGTCTGAATTGAATCAGTTTGTCAGTGACATCAACGCACGTGCAGTGAACAATTTTCTCTCTTGATACACACACACAAACACACCTCACCTGACCAGAGGTGGAGTCCATCAAAGCCGTAGGAGTAGAGGTCATCACCCACCCCGTTGCCTCCCCCCCCCCGCTGGGATAGGGTGCGTAGCCGCTGGTGTTGGCCCAGCCCACCCTGAGGTGAGTGGCCTCTGCTGTGACGAAAGGCTGAGCCTGATCCACGATCAGCTCGTAGTACCATTTCCTGTACTGAGCTGAGCCGTCACTGACTCCCAGGAAGATGTTTGGACGCATGCTGTTGGAAGGAAGAAGAATGTCATGATCCATCTGAAAACAACCTTTAAGTGGGTTAGGAAGACAACTTCTGTGTTATTCGATGCTGTAAACACCACATATTACATTAAATTTGTGTGTGTGTGTGTGTGTGTGTGTGTGTGTGTGTGTGTGTGTGTGTGTGTGTGTGTGTGTGTTTGTGTGTATACCTGCTTACGTGGTTGATCAGGCGGGTCTGCAGTAACAGATCTCTTCCTGGCAGCAGGTTGTCACAGATCAGGTGCTGGTTTGAGCGCACTGCCACGCCGTGACACACACACAGCGAACACAACACATCAAGAACCTGCACAGTACACACACATGCCAGGAAACATGACAGTGTTGTAAGTACATCATTGTTAGAGCACAAACACACACAGACTGAGCTGCAGGATTCCTGACAGATTGATTTGATTGGACAAAATACAGCTCGGTGTCAACAGAGGTTTTCTCTGCTGTGAGAACTCTTTGTTGGCTCACTTGCCCAGTAAAACACAGACAAGTTGGCAAATGTGCCTAAATCTTTAAATCACTGCTTCTGCCAACAGATTCATGGAGACTTTTCATAGCACATGAAGTGTCTGCACATAGATGCATAGTTACATACTAACATAATACCTAATATGGTTTACATTGAGATACTTATCTGTGTAGCTAGCTGTTAATTTGTTCCATCTGGGTTTTGAAGTTATTTGGATAGGAGTACCGGCGCTGCTGTCAGGTGTGTTACAGTAATATATGTATTACAGTTTATGTTAAAAGAGTCATGTGGGATGAGGTGTCTCGGGTTCCATGTGATTTCCTTTGATGTGGTTAAAGGAGAGATCAGGTCAAAGGTTAAGGGCCATCTGTTGGGGCATCCTGGGAGAGGAGCCTCTCTTTTTCTCTGTTCCTCTCTTACACAAGAGTTACTATTACACAAGAGTTACTATTGTACTACTATTGTTGACTTTGACTGCATGTCTTGAGAGCATAATCTTCACAGTATATAAGGGCTTGTCCCGCATGGTTCGAGAGAGTCTCATTATTCGGCCGGAGGCTCTCCAAGTGTTTTACTTGATACGATACTGAACTTATTGTAATAAATTTGTTATACAACTAAGACAGTGTCGGCGGAGTTTCTCTTCAAACATCTTCAACTGCATCGCCACTGAATATACGACACACACATGAATAAACATGGCTTATTTGCACAGAACTTACATGTGTAATATATAAAGATACACTGTATATCTATAAGAGTACCTTGTGGTTGCGTCCATGCTTGTCCAACAAAGATATAATGGATTTGATGTGTCCCTCTTTGATTATGTTCAGAGCCTCAGGACTCTCCACCAGCACACAGTGAAGCACCTCTAGTATACCTGGAAACACAAATATGGATAGTGAGAATGACTACATATGTGCAATGAGCATTTAAAACCCGGGGACCATATTTACATATCATCATCCTACACTGAAAGTAGTTCCTCAGAGATGTAAGACCTGCTTCTAATCAGTTGTGCAACTCATTGTGTTGACATTTTGGAGAAGTTCAATGGACTTTTAAAAGCTGGCATTTAAAGGTGAATGAGTAGATAAGTATCCAATCAGCCTAGCAACAAATCAAAACATCCAACACCTGAGATGAAGGTTAACTGTGACTCAGGAAAAATCCAGTTTGTGTAGCTGATGGAATATCTACTTGGAACTTGGAATATCTAATATATCTAGAATAATCACCAAGTGCAATATAGATACATATATATTATAACAACAAATTTTGTTAAAAAATAAATTACAGCATCAACATGCAGGTGGTGTTGGGTGCCAGATACAGCTTTCTGTGACACAGCTTAGAAAGCATCAGTCATGGACCTAAGGAGACAGGCACTTCTCTGTCGCAGCCCCCTCCATCTGGAACTCTTTCCCCAACAGCTCAGACATTCCTCACTCCTGTCTTTCAAACACTTCCCATTTAAATGAAAAAAAAAAGCTGTTTTGCTTCTCCTGTTGTTGTAAGTAGTTGTTACATTGTAGTTATATTGATATTGTTTTTGCTATTTCTGTAAATGTCCATATAAAGTGCCATTGAGTACCTTTCATAGCACTATTATTATAGCATAATATACAGAAAGTATATAAGACTTTCATGATGATCCAGTGGTGATTGGTTGAATATTGTGACATGGAGGGCAAGCCGACCTACCAGACGAGGCCTCCAGTCTCTCCAGTCTGCTAATCAGCCAGTCCAACGAACCAGAAAACTGAGCACAGTTCTTCCTGTTTCCTCTGATCAGTGCAGCTGGGAGGAGGTCAGGACAGGAGAGGAGAGAGGAGAGGAGAGGAGAGGAGAGGAGAGAGAGGAGAGGAGAGGAGAGGAGAGGAGAGGAGAGGAGAGGAGAGGAGAGGAGAGGAGAGGAGAGGAGAGATATAAGAATGATATAAGAAGTACTGCTGTGTTGAACTTTTTTTAAGCTAATAGTAACTCACTTTTCATCTTTGAATAATGTGAACATCAATTTCATGCTAAAATGTATCATATCATATCATTTATATATATGCACGTGTGTGTACCCAGTAGCTGGTAGAGGGAGTTGAGAATGGAGCTCCAGGCCTCCCCTGCCTCCCTTCCTACTGCCTCAGCAAAGTGAGCTGCACTGCTGTAGACGTGAAGACGATCAATACACTCCAATACCAGGCTGATCATCCCCTGCAGACACACATGGTGTTGGTTTTACTGGTGTACATATCTGCTTTCAGATCATTTTAATCAGATGAAGTGGAGAAGAGGCAGACAACAGTTAACACTGTGGAGGCTCAGCTGCAGATACAGAACATTCAGACTGCAGTCACAAACCTCAGAGATGGGCTGAATTCCAAGCTGACACATTTGCAGTATTGTGTACTTTATCAAGGCCACGTGTACTGTGGGACAAAAGCTTCAGCCGGGCCAGATGTCTTCAGGTCCTCCTATATTCTGCTTAATTCTCAATAAAAAACTCCAATCGAGTACAATGCAATATAAATTTACTGCAGTTCAAATAAGAGTGGCCTGTGGAGCAACTGAGCTATCACTGCACCTCTGATCTCACCCCTGACTTCATACACCATTATTTCTCCTTGCAGGTAGTTTTGGATGTTCTCCAGCCACTCCTCTATACTTAATGCTGTCAACCTGACCTTCTTCTACTTAGTCGTCTGCTACTTCTTATATACAATGGTGTCTGCATTCCTTAGCTTTGCATGCTTCAATAAGCAGAGCACACTCTCAGTTCCCTGACAACACTGACTCTGACTGTGCTGCCACCCATGAAATGTATGTATGCGGAGTATGTTTCAATGATTGTCCTTCATGTTTATGTAAACTGTAAAGAGGTGTCAGTGTTTCCTTTACAGACATGATTCTCAGACTGGGGTCCACGGGCCATAGGCTGGGGGTACGCAAAAAGAATTGGTGATAAATTAATAAAGTTATGGCATATCATTTGAAAAGTGCATAACTATTAATAGGAACCACTACATTATGACACTCACTTACATTAGGTTTAGGACATTAAAAACTCCTGAAATGATTGTGACACACTACATGAATCTGTCACTTTTCTCGAGACCGGAGGACACACTTGCAGCTCCTGCAGCTGATCTAATTAGCACAAGTAACTGTGAACAGAGATTCCACAGGGAACAGACTATGTCTATGAGGGAGAATGTACACAGAATAAATGCATCCAAGAGTTAAATCTGATGGTACAACTGTGATGACACAATGAGAGAGCTGGACTACAAAATTAAACTAATTAATTTAATTAAACTAACTCAGACAAAAGTAAATAATAATAAGTAACAAGATTCACACATAAACACACACACACACACACTCTACCTCTTCCTGAAAGAGGTTCTGTCGGTTCTTCAGCGCTCTCAGTCGATTCTGCTTGTCTTCATGTTCCAGGTGATCTCCAGGTGGTTGGAAGTAGCCAATCAAATCCTGCAGACTCAGACTGACTGAATCTATTGGTAGATCTAGAACGGAGCTCTTCCCCTTTTTCCTGAGTGTGTCCAGACCCCTGCACAGTACAGAGCAGAGGGCATCAATCATTGCCTTATAACGTGAAGTTCTCTTCTGGTTGATTTATATGTTAAAGCTTTGTTGGTCAGTTTCCATGTTAGCTGTCTGAATAACACAGAATTTGATTCCCGCAGTGAGTTTTAGTTCAGAGTTATGATGCTTTCAGGCTGCTGGCTCTCGCTCACTGTGTTTAGGCTGAGCTTCTTGGTTCTGACAAGCTTGTCAGTTTGAGAGGATTGTTTATGTGCACCTCCCTGCTGCTCTCCACTGGTTTGATGTATGGGTGTGATGATTCCCAGTCCAAACTAATGTGCTGGGCTTAATGTTGAACATAGAGCTACGTCAATTCAAAGGACTTGTACATAGGTCAAAAGATGGGATTGAACTTTAAAATTACAGAGGTTAAAAAAATAAGTTATCTCGTGACACTTTCTGTACAGAGAAGGTCTACACTGTACTCTGTAATATTAATTACAGAGACCCATATGTAACCCATATGTCATATGTAACAACTTCAGTGGGATCTGTGATGTCTTAGAAGTTGTAAGTCCATGACTGGGCACATTGACAAACAGTATTGTGAGTACTGAGATGTCAGTCAGATTCTCAGTGTTAAGAGCACACGTCTAGTTTGATGATAGCGCAGCTCTTTGGGAGTTTACAGAACGTCTGCTTATTAACGATTCATTAGGCATAAAGCACGCTGCTTCTCAAAGCTGAGAATTTACATATTCTGCCTTCATCATGGCGCTATAAGCTCATCTATTTGTGTTACAGATGACTGGCTCAGCTACATTTATTGCCCGGCTTGCAACTGCATCTTGCTTGTTCCTATCTCTTTGCTGCACACTCTGAGAGCAGCTGCTGCGATGTCAAACAGGAATACAGCTGCTTGTTGCTTTACAGAAATCTGTAGAGTTCTTCTCTTGTACTCTGCAGTCTGCATGTTCACTGAAGGAGACATTTCTCTCCTCAAATTAAAAGCATATTAAGCAGAATGCAGCATGTTGCTGTCTCACATACACTGTGTACATTATTGTAAGTGCAGGACATTTCCTTTTAATTAAGTTACCATCACTGTCTTGCCACCCAGAGCAGCCAGCATTTCCCCTGAGCTTCAGTTTCCTAGCATGCAAGGGAAATTGCAAAAAGCTAGTTTCATCACGTTGGCGGGTACAGTCACATTATGTCGGACTGAGAGAGTGACTTTTCTAGCATGCAAAGGAAATTGCAGCAGGTTTGTTATATAATTTCTGGACACACAGGATAGTGGTTTAGTGGCCCAGCTGTTCTTCCTGCTGATTTAAACAATCAACAATCATCTTGTTCCCATTACATTTCTCACAGCTGTTGCATGATGCTTTTGCCACAAGTGCATCATTATTTGCTGCAATAAATCCCTCTTAATCACAAATCACTAACTTACAATACATTTCTGTGTGTGTGTGTGTGTGTGTGTGTGTGTGTGTGTGTGTGTGTGTGTGTGTGTGTGTGTGCAACCACCTGATGAACAGGTTGAACAGAAAGACGGTACTGCGGATGACTCTAGCAGTGCGACTCTCTTCATGTTGTGAGCGAGACAGCGTCAGCCCGTCATCCATGTGACCCTCGTGGTGCATGATGGCCTGAAATAAGAAGCAAGCTTTTAATATGATTGACCTCACTGAGCAACAACCTTAATAACACATTGAATGGAGTCCAATTACAGCAGTTTCCAAAGAACCCGAGCTGTCTTAGGTCTGAGGCTAATCTCGATAAACACATATATGTATAGGAATGCAGAATCTGTAGGCAAGGGACAAGCTTTTATATTGGACTGCAGAGGAAGTCATGACCTGGATATTGGTTTTCTAGATATGCTAAAAACATTGATGGTTGCAACCAGAGGCTAAATTATGGTCCAAATTTGCCAATGGGTTCTGAGATTGGTGTGAGGCAATGATGAGAGAGTATCCCTGCGTCAGTTTCTCAAAATATTAAGTCTGTTTTTTTGATCTAACTTTTTTTATGATAAGATTGGCATTATTTTTGCATTAGCAGAAAAAATGTAATCATTATACTTATTACTTAATGTCAGGAACACCCGTCCCATCCACCTCCTGCAAAACTTGCTGTAACTTGCAGACTGTGTAAAATCTACAGTCATGCTGTATTTCACCATGGGCACGAATAAAAAGTGACAAAAAGACAAATGATGGTGTCATTTATTTACCATATTCTATAATAAGTTGTATTTAAAAAACACTCAATGCTTTTTTGTGACTTGTTGCAAGCATGAATGTAAGCACCTAAAGTTTACTTTAATGTTACACAAGGGTCAAGTTCAGTTTAATGCAGTGAGGTACCTTTCTCTGTACTCCACCCATGCGAGCACACTTTGCATCAACAGTCTGGTAGGTGAGCCACAGGCAGGTGTCAACATGTTGGACGTAACACACAGAATCTCCATACTTGATGTCAGGAACACCCATCCCATCCACCTCCTTCTTCACACCGGGGTCCAACTTTTCCTAAAAGAGAGAGGAAGAACCAAACTGAATATGATGATCAAATCTGATGAAATGTTACATGACACAGCGCTGATTGTGCCAAACTCATCTTGACGAGTTTCACATGTTACACTGACTTATTGCTGATATCCCTAATGATCTGCATTCATTCATTCACAACACTGGTCAATACAAGTCAGACTATAGAACAACAGACAATAGAACCTGTCGTGACCATGTGTGTGTCCATATTTGGATAGTAGCACAGTTAGTGTGTGTTACCTTGAGTTTGACAGCACCATATTTCTGAGCATACACACACACACAGTTTTTGTATACATAAACAGAACATTTATCGCAAATGTTGATGATTGATAAACCGTTTGAATCACAATTCAAGCAAAACTGACACGAAAATCACAAATACCATCTGAGGCCATGCTCAGGCTGCCTGTTGAAATGTTGATCCCTGATGAGCCACAGTGCAGCCTCAGTCACATATCTTGGGGCTTAGGACTCCTGCTTGTTCCAACCACCCACCTTATTACTAAGACTGACTGGAACTTTGCTGTCTGTGTCCCTCAGCCTGATCATATCAGACGAGCCAAACCTATAGCATCCTTTAAATCACCTTGAAAAAACAAGGAGCTCTTTATGTTTTGGCCTACTTTTTTGTTCTTTATTGGTAATGTTCTGATGCTGTGTCATTATTTTAGTGCATAGGTTAGGGCAGCATTTTGTAACTTTAAATAAAGTTACTATTGAGCATCAGCTGAACATCAGTGATCAATCTAGGTAGAGCAAACAAGCAGAAAATGAGCAGTCATAAATACATTATGGACAGTTTCCATTCAGTGTGGGTACAGGAAGCACCATTATTAATACTGTAATGTTGTACAACCTTTTATGCAAAATGACCTAGTTATGTGTTGTACGAGGATAATCCATTCGGACATGTAAGCCTGTCAAAACATATTGGATAACACACAGATTTTCCTTCGTGTTGTAATACATCACACCCTTCACAGACAGTGTTGTGGATGTTGCTGACTCCGTACCTTGGAAGACCTGAAGCAGAAGGCTGTGGACTTGACATCGGCTTTCTCTTTGTCCATTAACAGCAGAGATTTGTCCTCTATCAGGCTGAGATACTTCCCTGTGGTCACATGTCTCAGTCTGAATGGCTGACCCCAACGGATATGACTCCCGCTCCACCTACAACCACACGGTCACACACATCAATCCTAAATACACACATACGCAGGCCTGAATTCACCTCCTGCAGAGATATTTTTATATAAATCACGGATCGAATGACTATGTGTAATTAATAAAAAAAAATGTTGCTCATAGTGCTCATGTGTGTGTGCATGTGTGTGTGGGTTTTTAAGCTACATCCTGTATGTATAAAAAGCAGCATCCCTCACAATCTTCTCATAAATGGTTAAAATATGGCAATCATTCGGCCAACTTGAATAACCAGGGAGCTGCTGTCTGGTTACCAACCTGGAAACCGTGTCTAAAACTTACTGTCAGGGCCTGATACTGCTGTTACTTAGCAACTATTGAAGCCATTTAAAGTGAGAAAGAGTAAGAGTTGACGCACACACTGTGAGTAAAAAGTTGTAATATTTTTAACATGTACTCTAGCACTCTGCTGCCCACAGTGCCACCAATCCAAGCTAGACTCTTTATTCTGTGAGGAATCCCCAGCTGAGGCTGCAGACAGCCTGACAGAAGATAAAACAAGTGACAGCAGAGGTGACGTGTATTCATCTGTACAAAGAGCACTCATCTGTTTGAGGCTATGATATGTGTGCGGTGGTCTTTATTTTGTGCATGTGTGTGTGTATGTTGTACTCACACAACCCGCAGTGTCTCCAGCCTCCACAGGGACCTGGCATGACTGGACACTGCTCCCCCCTCATAGTGCACCGTCCTGGGGGTAAAAATGATTCTTCATTCATAATGTTCTAGAAATCACTTCTTCCACAGCAGCTCCAGCTGCCTTTGACATGCATGTACGTAGATACAGTACTCCACTACCTGGATGACTCAGTGACAAATCTCAGCAGACAGTGAGGAGGAGAACACACTCATTCTCATTGGCATTGTTTAACAACATGGCTGTCCCCTTTGGGAACATCTTAAGACTATAATTATTAATAGGCGTCCCTGTCTCAGTCACAGCAGAGAGCTCAGTCTGTAATGGGAGTTGCTAGTTTCCCTTCCTGCAGGCCATGGTAATTTCCTTACAAAAGAAGCTGAATGCTGTATGTCTAATGGTTTAAACTGCAGTGTGAAGAAGAGTCAAGTCTGAAGTCAAAAAAACACACAGAAGGAAAAACCTTTTTCACACATCAATGTGACACTGTGTCAGAACTGTAGAAGAAGAAAAAATGATTCAATGAAGCTGAAATATTTTGTATGTTTGTTAAAGATAATATCTTCATGTCTCACAGACGACACAGAAAACACTGTCGCATCCTGTAATTAAGCTGCTGTGAAAGCCACTGACAAATGAGGCCGGTTTCATACAGACACAGTACATTAGACACAAGTCTTCTTTTTGCGTTTAGTCTCGTTGAATGGAGCATGCTCATGCTGCGTCCATGCTCAGATATATCTGACCTGAGGTCAGTACAGAAGCGCCGGAAAACCCAAACAAACACAGACGCCTCAATGTAATATGTATCCAAATGTAATGGATACTGTCCATAAATCAGTCCAGTTGTACTTATCAGTGCATATTACCTCCTCTGCTCGTCTCCATGCTCCCCAGATGGAACAGTTAGACACTCGTCCATGTGACCGTGAAGGAGGCGCAGGACGTCCCCTCCTATCAGGAAACCTGCAGACGAGGGAGCAGAAGGAGAGAAAAAGCAAAAAGGGTCAAAAATAAATGAAAGGGAGGTGAAGCAGACATGGGGGAGGACAGTGCAGCGGAGGGGTGAGAAAGACAGACAGAACAGAAGGCGACATCAGTCACATTCGCATAAAAGCACCAGAATTAGCACACCTGTTAACCTACATGTTGCTAATATTAAAACTCTGAGTACTCTGATGAGCCTGACGTGATGCCAGGGCAGCGATCGATTATGGTATTAAACATGACATGCGTTAGCACTCACTCACATACATAAAAGACCAGTAGAGCTGACTGCCCAAATTCTGTCACTCAGCAAGAATTTTGGGAATTGTAGTCCTTGACAGACTCTTGAATTCTTCTGTTGTCTTCCAAATATCATTACATTTGTAAACATGCTGCATCCAATGTCTGAGAAATTTGAAATTCAAATTTCAAAGTACAAACAACGTACAAAAGCACAACAGAGGAAACAACCAAGGGAGATAAAAAAAGACAGAATGATGGAGAGAAGAAATCAGAGAGTGAAACATAGACAGGTGACAGGTGTACCTTGTGCTACTTCACTGCCAGAACAGATGGGAGCCACACTCCACAGTGTCTGCTGGAAGGCTGCATCTACATGGAGACTGCCATTACCGTAGGACAGATGCTGCAGGAAGAGAGACATACGTGCCAAATTTTAAAAGAAAAAAGAAAAACAGCAGAACAGACGAACACTAAATATGAGTCATGTATTTAGTGTTCGTCTTTTTTTAATTTTATATTCTGGCCACCAGAGACAGCACAGCGATTCTGACGCATCAGACCTTGCAATAGGTCAGTCAGTACGTGTTGAGCAGGCTGCACGGTTTCTGAAGCTGGTTTTGCATTCTGCACAGTGAATGATCAAAATAGACAGTCAGGAAAAAGAAACCGAAGAACAGAGAGAGAGCCAAAAAGAGAAGAGGGGCTCCTGAAGGAGCAGCTAAATGCTGTAAACTCACATATTTATCTGAGATTATGCAAAGCAGGCAAACGTACAGATATGCAGCTAAACTACCCGAGGTGTTTCCAGGTACTAATAACTTTTACAAGCTGGGCTGCAGATTATGAAATAAAGCCTCCACTTCAAGATTCAAGTTATGAGGCTGTTAAAAATGGCTAATTTTATGAGGACGTCTTGAAGGTTGCTTCAGTACCATCATCATCAGGAGAACTGTGCCCATATTGAGGTTTGTACTGTCTGTACCCCAAACGACAGATTATTAGACAGATTGGAATGATGCCTGTTATTGAGAACTCCTGTCAGCCGTCATCATATGTCTGCTGAGTATTCCAGATGTTTGTTCTAAATGTCTGAATAAGAAAAGTACCCAATCTCACAAGGACCCAAAACTTCTTAAAGGATGTTATAAAATGTCGGACACTGAGACTAAACCTCTGGACTTCTGGTCCAGGAGGACAGCTACTGCACTATGTTGGAAACCAAACATGTAGAAATGTCTGAGAACCAAACATGAATATGATCAAAGAAGGAAATGTAGGCTTTACCTGAAAGGAAATTGTAAGTAGTGTAGGAAAATATGACATTTTATTTGTACTTGTGTATGTGTGTAAAGAAAGAAAGAAGAATCTTTGAGCCCCCTCTCCTCACACATATTCCCACACACAGCTGCTACTGACCAGATATCTTTCAGAGGAGACGCTGACCAGGATGAGATCATCTCCCACTCTAACCTTCTCTCCCTCGGAACGCTGCTTTGATGCTGGATGGATGGTCCACCAGCACGCCTCACACACACACACACACACAAACACAGAAACTAAGAATTCACATAAAAACACAAACAATATCTCAGAAAATAAAGCAGAAGTGAGTGCATGACTCACAGACTCACATAGCAACATAAAGTCCTGTAATACTACCTAGTGTTCTGTATCACCTCAGCCTGCGTACCACTTTGCTAGCCTAGATTTGTCTTGCAGCTGTTCTGCTTGTACTGTAATTTGCATCATCTTTACAGAAGCAGGTCAAGAACAAGAACAGGGCAGACAGTGTTCTTTGCTGCGGCTTATTGTCCTGACTTTGTTCTGGAGTGAAAACCACTGTGGAGAATCTGCAGGTCAGGAGTCAGATTCTATCTGTTCAACGCAGACAGAAACAATCTGACGGCTGGCCGTCATAACACTAACAGCAGTCCAGAGTTTCATTACAGAGATGGAATGAACACACGGGGAATTGTGTGGCTAATATTATGTTCTGAACCCAACATCACTGACTTGTAATCAGCTGAATGGTGTCTCTCCTAACCCTTCACCTGCAAGTACTACGTAACAGTTGAAGTCACACACCACCAACTATTTGGCTGAGTTTGGGGAAACTGGGTCATATTTTATGGAGAAAATGTTTTCTGGCTTTCTGCCTCAACTCTCTGTGATTTACAGAGTTTCCTGATGCAGACTGTAGCTGCTGTTAGCTAATGTTAGCTAATGTTATCTCAGTTTGTTAGCTGGGCCACTCTGACTCAGAGCACCGGGCGCAGTGTTAGTGTTTGTACAGAAGTGTTTGAAGAAATGGCTTTACAGGCCCCGGGCTGCATAGGATTGCTAATGGGGAGTGGAGCCGGTGTCTTACCAGAACCAGAGCTAGGCAAGCTGGCAACAAAGCCAAGCTCAGTAGCTTTTATAGATATAACTAATGGGGAAGAGAACAAAGAGGATGACGGAGGAGCTACAGTAGGAAGAGAAAAGGAGAGAGTGAACTGGAACTGACTTTTAGTGGTTGGTGAGAGCTTGGTGAAACAAAAGGCTGAAAGACAGACGCCGAGCTGGGCTGACTGCTGTTGGACTAGTCAGTAATATTAGCTGCTGCTGTGTCTGCTGTTGGTGACCTTGTTGATGTTTGGCTGTTAGCAAAGTTGTCGACTCGCTAGTTTTTGATCAGAAGTAATGTAATCAGAACAAATACTCGAGTACAGCTGAACATATTTACCACAGTGGTGTTATACTCTGAAAGTGGGGGCAACAAAGCAGCAGTTACATTCATTTGTCATGTTTGTGTCTGCCTGATGAAGTCAAATATTTCCTCTCCTTTTACCTCACATCTGCTTTCAACCAACTCCTGAGAAAAATATCTGGCTCTTTAGCTGCTAAACGCTCCACCATGTTCACCAGCCGGTCTCTAACTGTGTCTGTCTGCTGTTTGCTGCTTTGCTGCTTTGCAGGTAGTGCACAGTGGGTTTATCAGAGCTTTTTCACTGGAAACAGCTGCCTGCTGCTGCTGGAAACAAGGTTGATGAGAGCAGAGAGACTGAACCAACAACAACAACTCCAGTGAGGGTTTGGACTAAAAACTACATAAAATAATGCTTTAAAGTAAAAAAAACTTTAAAATAATGCTAGAAAAAAGTTTGGTAGCTCTGAAGTTTGTGATGTTATTTATATATAACATGATATCAAAATGTGTTCTACCTGTGGTGTCTTCCTGCAGTCCAACATCAAAAGCCAGCTTGTCTGTGGATGAGCGGGAGGTGGACAGACAGCACAGGTACTAAACAGAGAAACAATTCATTTCATCAATGTTCTGATCAATTAGATCATCTTTGTGTGTGTGTGTGTGTGTGTGTGTGTGTGTGTGCGTGTGTGTGTGTGTATATGTGTATGTGTGACGGGGGATTACATGTTCTCCTCCTGTCTGCAGTCCCCTGTAATAATTACAACTTATAACAGTATCTCTGTTAAGTAGCTGCACAGAATGAGCAGTGTTTCATGTAACAGTTTCATAGATGTAGTGTGCAGTTTGATTTGAGTGAGACGATGTGACGATGGAACCAAAACAAAAGGTGTTAAACCTTGTGCCAAGATGGCAACCCCAGACACTGAAGGAAAAAGAAGTCATTAGCCATCAGAGGAGCACGCTCAGCAACTGGGCAGTTTTAATTCCAAAATAATTCTAAATTAGGATTTAATCATTATCATTAATTATCAAAATAATTACAAAATTACTACTGCCAATATACACTGCTGTCCATAAAGTTTGAATAATTTTGTTTTCAGACACGTTCCTCTTTTTATTCCTATTTATACACATCAGGTTAATGGTGGTTAAATCTTTGTTTGAAAGAGCATGATCAATAAAGTTTTGATATATCAAGAATAAATCACATTGTTACAATCATTTCATGAGAAGAGGTAGAAAATATTCTATTCCAAACTTTATGGGCAACAGTGTATATTATATATTTTTGTATAGTGGACTGCATGTATTCAACAATATAACACCACAAACAGCAGTGCCTTTCAGACTGTGAGGAGTTGATTATTTAATATTAATAATGATCTGGATTTTTACAATTTCCTTACGAGGTTTTTTGTCTATTAACGAACCACGTGTAATTTGGCAGTTGTTTAAGTCAAATATTTCATTATCCTCGACTTCCTGGAATATTATTCCTGTCTAAATGGGACTTTATCTGACATACAGAATTTCTGTGTAGGTTGATATCAATCTGCTTGTATGACCCTCATTATGTTGTGTGTGTGTTAGTGTGTATTCACTGACCATTCCACTGTAGGAGTGTCGCAGCAGGACAGCGTGTCCATACAGTAAGGTGCGATGGCCGCCACCCTGTGCCGTCTGACAGAGACATTGACAAGAGAGAGAGAGAGGGAAAAAAGAGCAGCGTTAGCAAAGACAGGACGTGGCAGAGAGAGAGGGAAACAGTGAGAAACAGCTACACGGAGATATCAAACAGAACAGACAGAAAGATCAACACAACAGATGCAGACAGGAAGAGAGAAGAGGCCAGCTGTATCATCACACGTTAGCAGAGAGCCTGCAAAGTCAAATTTAAAAAGTAAGCTTAACTGTAAGGTCATCCATCCATCACATCGTTTTTTTTAAAGGTACTCTGTGTTAAAATATCAATAGATCACTGTCACATTAACATTCCCAGCTGATAGTATAATTACCATTACCCAGGGCTGTCTAATGAAATAATAATCACGAGTATGATTTGGGATTCCACAGTTAATTAAACCTGATCGGGTGCATGCACTACTGATGCTTTGTGTTTAGAGTGGCAGCTCTGGTACATCGAATCAAACGCTCCCTGTCCACAGGTAAACTGTCTGGCCAGTCATCGGTCTCTGCTTCCCAAACAGCTGCATTCTACAAAGACTACGTGAACAAGCCTGCAAAAGAAAAAATGTGTCATACCCGCACTTCTGAAGTCCGATTTATAGTTTTATTACACTCAGTGCAAAGTTCAAAGTGGTTTAGTAGCTATTTAAAATCATTCAGGGGAATAAATAATTAGAAATCATGATAAATAATATTGATCACCACCATAAAGCAGAGCTCCCCTCCTCAATAAGAACATTTTCTACAAACTCGTTTGCTCTCTGCCCCTTCTCTCTCTCCCCAGCATTTCTGCTGTGGTGTGACCACTATACTACACATATCAGTGCAAAACTACACGGTGACACCAACATCTCTGATTGCAGCAGGAGTCTGCACTACCGGGAGACTCTAACATGTAACTGGAGTCCTGCTTTCTGACATTTGTCTTCTTGGTGGAAAGTGCACCTACAGTTTGTCTGTTGCTCTCGTAATTTCTCCTGCTGCACTGCAGTCATTCTGCCAGTGAACACGGAGCTGTGCAAGCCTCACAGAGCAGAGCTGCTTCACTGTCACACACACACATATTAATGAATGTGTGTAAAGAGCAGTGAAGAGGTGGAGCTGCTTTTCCCTGTCCTGTCCCTGTCTGTAATTGGTGATACAATGAATACATAAGATATGTTAATATACTGTAATTAATACAATTTATATAATGTCAGCAGAAAACACAGCCTTTACTGCTTGTGAACATTAACTGAAGCTTTTTCAGGAGCAGGACCACACCTCAACCATGGCACTTCCGTCATTCCTATAAATAACGTCCTCTTTCGCTCTCGTATTCTGCACCCATTCCGCCCACCCCATTATTTTTATGCTATTTCTAACTCTCCTTCCTACTCTCCATAGGGTCTCTCGTGTCGGGTGCTGCGGCGGATTCCCCAAAGCTTCCCCACAATGCAGCAACCGACGGAAGAAGTACAAGAGTTCACTCACTATCTTTCATTTTGTTAATAAATCATTCAAACGTATCTTGTTGTTAGTGTGGTCCTTGCTAGTGAAATACTAAACTAAGCCTAATCTAAAACTCAAAAAAATTATTGAAACCATTACAGTTTGAAGAATAAACTTGTCTTAAAGTGGCAGTAGATATAATAAGTATTTTATGTTTTACTGTATTATTATTGCTGTGTGCTAACCAAAAAGCAAAATGATGGATGTTTGTATACTGTTGGTGTGGCCTGCAGCAAATTAGTGGGTGTAACCAAATTAATTCATATACAGTAGGCCTAGGATGTCATAAAAGACTCAACAGAGACAGAAAACACAGGAAAACAAACTACACTTGCCATATGGACAATGATCCTGGAAAATAAACTAAATAGTGAGAATAGTCTAACTGTTAAAGTACTTTGTGCCAGTAGGTCATCAGACATTTCCAGCTGCTCAAGAACAAACTACATTTAAACCCATGTAAAGACCAAAGCCCACTGCTTCCAACTGAAGATGTAAATCTACATAACACAGATTCAGTTCCAAACAGCTGGTCACTGTAGTTTGTAGCAAGCGTTACTCAAACAGGAGAAAATAGTGAATTTGTTGGGACTATTTTCAGCTGTGGATTAATCCACTGTGTGTCCAGGGTAATGAAGGAATTTGTCATCCAGGTCAACAGTGTGCCTCACTGATGCGTTTTAATATGTTTTTGGACAATAGTGGTGCAGAGCAGTGAGGTCTGGCACTGTAAGCCCCACTTCAATGGTGCCACAATCTGGTGTCTCTTTGTTATGGCTGCCAACAGTTTTCCTGTGGATATCAAAATCAGAAGTATGGAAATGTTATGGAAAAGTAGACAGAAACTTAATAAAGGTATCTGTATATATGTGTGTCTGTGTTTCAAGTCTCAGGCTCTGTATTATAATCTGTTTGTCCTGCCTTCTCATCTATTTTCACTCAGACTCTCTGTGTTGGACCATCATCCATCCTGGGACCTCCCTGCCCTGTCAGTGCCTCATTCCAGATGTTGTGGATCTGAATCTTCATCCTCTCCCTCTGTGTGTGTTTGTGTTTTCTCCTGTTTGTGTGAATAGTGTGCTCTGTGTAGTCTGTCCTCTTCCAGGTATCCACAGTGGAGAGGATGTTGTTTGGTTCAGGTCTGTTTGGTGACACCTGAAGTTTCTCAGCTTCTTCCTGGATCCATTCTTCAAATGTGTTTATATGTGTCTATCTATAAATTTGGCATTTTACTATGCCGGTTTATTCTGTATATGTGACACTTACTGCATGTCTGTCTGTCCTGGGAGAAGGATCCCTCCTCTCTTGATCTTCCTGAGGTATCCTGAGTTTTATCCTCATCAAAGGTCTAAGGATGGAGGGTGTTGTACAGATCATAAACCTCCTTGAGGCAAATTTGTGATTTTTGATATTGGGCTCTGTAAATAAATTGAACTCGAGTCCCTCTGGAGCCGCTGTATCTTTAAACACAGGGGTTCCACATTGATGAGGACATATCAAAAATCTCTATTACCCCCAAAAGGTTGACAATGAATTGATAACAAACACACAGACGTGTATGGAAACTTTGCTAAGTGCTTGTACTGTTGATGCTCGTGACAGTGACTGTAATAACCAACATGAGGACAGCGACAACCATGACAAACACAGACAGGGAGTGGAGGCACACCTACCCATATTTCCACATCTACATGCTGTGTGGAAATGAGAGAGAGGAGGAAAAAGTAAGTTGCCGCAGTCATTTTTTCAGACGACACACAAACACACATCTATCCAACAGATGAGACTGTTGGATGAGGAGGTTATGACAGCTCAGTGAATATTTTTGAAATTGAATTTCCCTCCACATAACCCCATATATGCCTCCATATGGTTTCAGTGGGAAATAGAGTTGAGTTGAGAAGACCAATATCAATATCATGTCTCTGCGTTACACAGAGAGTTGAGGCAGGACCTGGTTAGCATAGCTTTGTGTGAAGACTTCATCGATAACCAAATAGGAATGAACACCAAGGATACGAGACATGAGAGTGATGTCAATCTTCTCAATGAACTCTCAGCAAAAAGCCAAATAAAGAGTATTTTTCAAGATTTCTTTGAGGACACCCAAATTATGTTTATACTGTTTAGCTTCATGTGATGGAGTAAGCCAGGTGGATGGTTGCTGTTCAGTTAAAGTTGGTCATGCTAAAAATGCTAACAAGCGATGACAGAACTGTCATCACAACTTTTTCTCATTAAACTTACAAAAGTACCCGATTAAAGAATCCAGTTCAATGTCTAGCTGTTAAAGCTAATGGCTGATATAATGTAAAAGTATTTTTCTATGTATTTGCCACAATAAATGACAATGCAGGAGAGCAGTTTTCTTTTTTATATTCTGATGGATCAAGGTTCTGTTGTGTTTACTTCCTAGAAAACAGTGATCAGGTCTATTCCCTCCCATCAAAGTACATTCCAGCTTCTAACCAGCATCCCACTGGTTTACGCCGAGTTCAGAATACACAATATTTTTGTCTGTTATAGAGTTCTAAACTCCTGCTGTGATTCAGCCAAGAGACAGGACAGACTACATGTTGGTCCCTAGCCAATCATAGCTCACCATCTTTCACAATGTCTTCTTCTGAGAAGAATGTAAACAAAAAAATGGTGGCGTGTTTGATACATGCTGTCTCGTGTTGGGAAAAGAGGAAGGAAAAAAGGACGCTTAGCCTTCGTCTGTTTCACAGTTAAACCTCGCAGCAC
Organism: Miichthys miiuy; assembly: GCA_036365135.1. Classification (NCBI taxonomy): domain Eukaryota; kingdom Metazoa; phylum Chordata; class Actinopteri; family Sciaenidae; genus Miichthys; species Miichthys miiuy. The sequence goes on along the minus strand of CM071623.1, from coordinate 2,966,336 downwards.
AAATATCTTCATTTCACCATATTTACAGGAAGAATGCCCTGTGCACCCACTGGCCAATGTTTGGAACATGTTGTGGGAAAAAATCTAAATGCTAGACTTGGTTGGTTCTGTTTCCAAGATGAAGCATCGGTTGTAGTCCACTATGATAAGACTACACTGGATAAACCCACCCAACACCCATTTTGTTTCCTCAGTCCGACGTCATGTAGTCTGAACCTTACATTATATTTCCCAATTAGCCCTCCCGTGTTGTTTGTGTGATCCCACATTAAATATTGTTTAAATGTGATGCCCCTTTTTTGTCTTTAAATTCATTTAATTAGCTTTAGAAAAGCAGCAGTCATCATAACTTACTAGTCTATGACCTGCTCATGGTGGAAGAGGCCATACTCAACACTGTGGATCCCAACAGGAAGGGCAACATGTCATTTCAGGAATACATGGCATTCATGATCAGCAACAAAACAGAATCCAGTGAGAAGATAGAGTGGCTTCATCATTAAAGATCAATGTCTCATCTTCCAGTATTTCTCCATTCTCCCCTGATGTTCAACTGAATACAGTTTCACCTACACTGTCTATGAAACCAAGAGAAACTCTCTATATATCTTAGCTGTTTTACTTTATTACAAAATACTATTGTAAAGTTTAACAAGCCATCAGTTGCCTCAGTGTTGAAATTCGCCATAGGTTAGTTGGTGATGCAAGAAGCCAACAATTAAATCAAGCTGCACTGATTCACAGAACTGATTTTGCATCCATCCACCTCCTCTGGACAGGAGGAGGGCTGACCTTGTTTTGTATGTAGCCCAGGAAAACCAAGATAGATTGTGTGTGTAAATGAAGGAGCATTACCATAAATCATATCTGGATTTCATCCAGACACTTGAAAGTACAAGTGCAAATGGGACCAGAGACCCATATAGTGTATCTGTAAACTAAAAACTAACATGCCACTTCAAATGACAAGTGTGAACGGGGCCTCAGACGAGCTAATTTAGCTGATTCAAACAGCCGACACCTTGGTCCTTCTTCCTCTCTCTTCCTGTTCTTCATCTTCAGATTCACCCATGGCTGCCTAACTAAGCACAGCTTGTGTTGTAACAGTAATGTGTCCAATAGGACACCGTCATTACACGGGACATTATATCCCATTTGCCACTGTCAGCATTTAAATGTAACCAGCACTGATCTAAACCAAATATCATTTAAATGAGTGGTGTGATGTAATGTATAACTGCCTTGTAAACTATGGTTGCGCTCCCTTTGCACTCCTCTTTTTATGTAATGGCAAGCGAGGGAAATGCTGTCTCATATGCCATCTGTGCAGGTATGACATTCATGGTCAACAGAGACAGAGTTTTTTTCAGGTGGAAATAGCCACCAGAAGCCATGTGAAAAATATATTTTCTGCTCTGTATTGTTGATGATGCTGTCGGTTACCACGGTCGCACAGAGCAGTAGATTCACGCCGTCATGTGCAGCATGTGCTGTTTTATGTGCCGTGCAAAGAGCACGGAGCAATGCTGTGCTGGGCGGGTTTTTGGAGCTCACGCTGTTCTATGGTCTCTGTGTATGGTGTATGCCAAACACGTACTGTAGCTGCTGAAGCTTCACCTCACACTTTTGCAATATGCCTGGCTTACTAATGAACAGCAAACACACAGAATCCTCTAAAACACACAGTCACCTGAACTTTCTCACTCACTCTCACTATACACATAAATCTCTCCCCAGGCTTCAGCACTGTCAGCCCTTTCATGTAAAGACTACAGAGACAGGCTCTTCAACACACACACACACACACACACACATATTTTGGTGTGTGTGTGTGTTTTGTTTTCCTCAGTGCCTCAATTGTGTGTGCTAATGTGGGTTTTATGCTTTTCGTTACAAGTGGATGATGTAGGTTTGTGCTCAGATAAATAATCCATTGTGTGTGTGTGTGTGTGTGTGTGTGTGTGTGTGTGTGTGTGTGTGTGTGTGTGTGTGTGTGCGTGTCTCATGGCTTTGCTCTTGATGCCTGCTGACAGTGAGAAAGGAGAAATTAATAACCCTTCCCTCACTTCATTAAAAAAACTGCAAGTCATGATGAAATTTGACATGACTCCCATCTCTATTAGATCCTCCGCCACAACAACGCTACCTCTGCACTGCGGCTCTGTGTAGGTTTTCTTAAACTGCACATGATTAAAGCTGCTCACTTGAACTATTCTGTTACATACTGTTTGTCAGTATGTGTATATGAAATAAAACCTGCAGCTGAAGCTACCCTCACAAAAAGGAAAAGCATAAAGTATAAACACTATTACCCTCAGCGTTAAATGAACACTGCTAAGTTTACCTACAACTACACCTCATATTCTCTAACTGTGTGTTTGACACATTGTTGTGTTTTCATATCATCTGTAAACAACTTACTGCCATTTCTATAAAGTCAAGTGAATAATTCTGTATTCATATATACAGTAGATATACTGTATAAATGCAGACCATGTCTGCAAACATCTGATGCAATTCTTGCCATCTAATGAGAATTCTCCAAGCCCAATTAAAGATAACCTTGATGACATCATCAGGGTTATTTTCACAAACTTGACGGAGCTCCTCCGGAGTCACACGAGATATTATACGGCTCTATATTCCATACAGACTGAACAGCATTAACCATCCTGAATAAATTGATCTTCATGTGAAAAAATAGGTGCAGTAAGGTTACGTATACTATGTTATATGAAAACTGATCATATATGCGCATTTGCTTATCTGTATTGAATTCTACTCTATTCATATTTTTTAAGATAACTATTCAATTCTACCATATTAGTGTTGATTTTGTTAAAGTGTAAAAAGCTTTAGAGAGAGTTATCGTACAGTAAAAATCCCTCACTGATGCAACCCTACAGTGCAGTTATTAGGTAAAGTTAGGTACTCGATGTAAATCAGCTGACTGAAGGCTCTGTCCTGAGGTATGTTGAGTTTTTCTCTGAGCCGGATGATGATTTCGCAGTTTACACAAATCTAATAACGCAAATCAAAAGATCTGATTGCGGTTTTGGTAAGCCCGAGCAAAAAGTTTTACTAACTGGTATAAACTGGTCTTTTTGCAGTTTCTGTTGGTTTTTACTTTTTAAAAACAAAGGACAGATTTTGGCAGTGGTTCAGTTTATAGCGGCAGTAGATGGCAGACATGTTGTTTAGCCACACAGCCATACTTATAAAACATATTTGAAAAGAAGACTTTCTAAAGTCAGAGTTTACTATATGTATCATATTACACAAAAAAGAAAACAATTAAATAATCTGCTTTAGAAAAAAATAAAACAGTAATATTAAAGAGAATTCCAACAGTTGATCTGCAGTTATGTGTGTCTCGTGTGTGGTAAAAACCAGTATGACCACTGCAAAGATTATTCCAGATATGACTAGTGTAAAAATACTGAGAGATAATCAGTTGCATCAGATGCATAAATGTACTGAGAGAGTGAGACACTGTCTACTTCTGTTCTGTTTGGATGAGGTATAACTGATCAAGTGTGTAGCTGACTTTAAGAATGAACCGATCAGTAAGTGGACTCTCTGCCTCCTCCTCTGTGTTTCATCAGGCCGGTGTCTCAGCCTTCCAGTCTCACCTGATCTGAGAACAACCTACTGTGCGTTCATTCATCCTCCCTCCCCTGGTGTGTGTGTGTGTGTGTGTGTGTTTGTGTGCTTGTGTGTGTCTCACACTCACCCCCTCAGCCTTCTCCTCTGTGTTGGCCAGCATCTCCTGAAGGGCTCGTACCGACAGCGACTGCTCCAACACGAAGGTGCAGATGGACAGATCTGGAGGCACATTCTGACACAACAGGAACACTTTAGATGATTCATTCATGTCCTCTTTACATGTTTTTATACAGAACACAATACAAAAATTATTTATAGAAATCTTGATACAGTTTTATTTTGTTAACAATGACAGGCTGAATGTTCCAATGCAACCAGTGAGTGGACGGTGCCGAAGGTTAGTCAAGGATTAGGAGAGTGAATCCTTAAAGAAATAAGATAATGTAACCGAGTGTTACCATGAAATAACACAGAGATGCCTAATCTAATTTAGTGGATAAAGGGTTTTGCTAAAACAGGCAAATACAAATATTTGATTAGAAAGAAATACACAAATATAAATCATTATTTGAGTAAGAAAGTATTGATATCTTCCACGTATCTAAAATAGATAAGGAACGAACCGTTGTGTGACTGTGTTCACAGAAATAAAACCTCCTTCAGCTATTTTGTTTTGTTTTCTTAAGATAAGTAATTACAGGTTCATGATTTTGACATAACATAGTGCATCAACCAGAACAATAAAAAATAAAAAAGTCTCTGCCAGTCATGACACTTCTCACATTTGACATCAGTTGATGACAGTAATTATAACTGACTGCAGCAGTAACTCAGGGAAAAACCCTGTGACGTTGTAGAATGTTCCTGCAGGGACTGATGTGTGCCTGTAGTCAACAATTAATCCCAGCAGCCTGTAGTGACTAAATGATATTAGTCATTGTAATATTCCTATAATTACTACTGCAGGGACTAATAATGCCTTCTGCTTTATATCAGTGAGCCACAGAGGTTGTGCTGTGCTGTGCTCCAACTGCTAAGAAGTTGTATTCTCTACTTCTCTACATAATGTTATATTCCACCTTCATTCAAAGTATTTGGACATTCTCAGTTACGTCCTGGTTTACATTCATTTACCAAGAGGACAGAAGCAGATTACTGTTAACCTGAGCTGGATAACTTGTACAGCTCAGCACTGAACACGTCCTCTAAAAGATTAGAAAAGCACGCACGTTTTCCATTTTCTTACATCGTCATATTTGTAGCTTTTAGTTTTTGTGTTTATGTTCACATACTCACAATTCTCAAATGACCCCATGAGGGATGGATAAAGTATTATTTTAATTCAGTTGTCTTTCTAGATGAAAAACAAACCATCCATCATTCTTGAGCTTAAAATCAATAAAGTCTGCAGTGATACATATTCTGCCAATCAACCCACTCAGTCGAACCCATCCCATGGCCGGCTGAACATGCACATGAGGTCAGTGTGGACAATACTGGTCATCTCATCCATGCAGCATCATTTCAACAAACTGCAAACAGTTGGGGCCTTCCTATTGGCTATCTCAGTACAGTTAGTTGTAGAATATTTCCTGTGTATCAACATACTATTAGCCACATGTTTCCACATGTACAGTTGAACACAGCCAGTACAATAGCATTCAAGGTGAATTACACCATGTTAGTTCTTTATCAAAGTCATCAAAATATGTCAGTGTCAAATATGCATAATTTAATGTTTAACATCTGACCATGTAAACTGACTGTAACCAGTATAATGTCTGAAAGCTACTGTATATCTGAGATGAGGAGGACTTTGTCAGCCTTCAGGGACATTTCTACACGACTGTTTTAAGAAATTCAGTATCAAATGTGTGTGACTTGCATCACAATATTGTCTTGCTGCATGTTCACCTGAGGGTTAACAGTAAACTGACTTAGTGGCATCACAGATGAGAGGGACATACATTAAGTAAACACAGGATGGCAGATTTACAATTGCTCTGTTGATTTGGGGGGTCTATTGAGCAGGAAGTAATCAGGGGATCAATTGTCTCTAAAGAACCCTCCGAGCTGACAGATCGAGTTGTTCATGTAGCCTGCCAAATGTACTGAAGGTAATGGTGATGAAGAGTTACTCCAACTAATATGCTTAACTGATTTTAATGACTGACAAGTTGTTTTAGCAAAAAGGCTAGAGCATGCCACTACACAGACAGACACCTTACCAGACATATAATGAATGAATGAAATCACAGTACAGAAGATACACCACATCAAATCAGAGAGATAGTGGACTGTGGTGTGTCCAGTCCTGATAACAAATCGACTGATGAGACAATATGGTAAAAATATTTGAGGGGGCTTTAAACATGGTTGTGGAAGAGGAGTTGTATGATTGATTTGAAGCATCAGAGAAAATGTTCTTCCAGTGTTTTGTTTCAAAGTGACTAGTATTGAGGCAGAGGCCGTTTTAATGGACACATTTTGACGGTGCACCCAAGAATTCCTTTGTGGTGCATTTCACAGTGTTCTCACTCAATACTGGACCAAATTCAAAACCTGCTGTCCCCTTTTTGTTACTTTGACACAATATGGGAAAATAAGGTCCAGGTTAAAAAATACAAAGTATTACATGTATTACAAGTACAAACATGTCTACTGATATCCCTCTATTTCATGTTAATGCAAATAGAAATGTGTCATTGTTGCTTCACTATGGCCTAGAAGACAGCTTCGAGGTTCCTTGGTTCACTGAAGTCCTACCTCTAGTAGGTGTCCAGTTGGGTTAACACCTATGAATTTTTAATGAGAATGAAAATCATATGAAACACATGCTACGGCCTTCACATTCAGTGACCCCTCATGCCTCTTTTATGCTCATTTATTTTTACTTCTTTGACTTCTCACCTGACTGACATTCTGTTGTTCATGTGGCACAGACGAGTTTAGAAGAGCTTGAATTGTTACCTTGGAGTTGGAGATGGATTCAAGGAAGCAGAGTCTGTTTCCGAAGCCTTCAGCGGCCAGACAGAGTTTCTGTTGCTCCTTATGGATTGTGGCTGAGCACTGTAGGACCACCTCATCATCCTATACAAACACATACACACACAGATATGATTACAAATCAAGACATGCATTAACCCAGGGTCAGTTACAGTTAGATTTTATGTTGCTCATCGGAGGTGGTGGCTAAAAGCTGCAGAGCAGGATGTCATCTAATCAGCTGATCACATGATTCATTTGGATGCATTGTGAAAAGACTGGAGTTGGTGCACAAAAAAACAAAAATGTCTCGACTTCAACTGATCAACTAAAAATCAACTAAAAATTCAATTCAATCTAGGAGGCATCTACACACATACATACATCATACACATACATAAATCTGTAACCGCTTATCCTCATTAGGGTCGTAGGGGGATGGAGCCTATTGGGCGAGGAGGCATCTAGAGATCTAGAAAATTCTAAAGATATAATGACCTTTAAATAACAAACAGTGTTTGTTTGGTTGAGCCTTTGAGCTTTGAGTCATGTTCAGTTTGATCCTGTTCTGGTCAGTGTTTTGTTCTTTCTGCAGTTCACACTCTCTAGAAACGTGATGACACTCCTTTCTGTGGTGTTGTAGCTCTGCCAGACTGATCCAGATACAGTTCCGTTAAATAAACAGAAGACAGAGCCCGTTCATTTTCGATTAGGCAGATGTCACGTCCCATTGTCTTCAACTCATGCAAGTGCTTCAGTAAGACAGACAGCACACAGTGACATTACAACAGAAACTAGCAATGTAGCTCGCTTTGTCACTCAATCACTTGCACATACACACACACAGGCCAAGTGTAGTGCACACTGAGGCACAGTATGTCCTTCCTAAGCTATTATGTAGCTATGATAAGCTTCCTATCAGTCAGTCAGACAGTAACAGCACTACAGCATGTCCTGCATCTGAGCGTTACAATCAATTAAAAATCTGTCACAGCAGTTAATCCTGTTGTAACTGAGATCTAATCAGCATGCATCTGTTTGTCTGTCTAATAGCTGTCGAGCCATACATGGGTGTGTGGACTAAAACCCCATCAGAAACTACACAAGTGTGTGTACAATTACAAGTGTGTGTCACACAACATCAGCAAGTAAGAACCCTGGAAGCAACAACAAGCAGCAAACAATGCTTTTCTGAGCCTTTCCAGTTATTTTATTTTTAATTTATTTGATATACTTTATTAATCCTGCTGTGGGAAAATTTAATTTACATTTAGTCATTAGACACTTTTATCCAAAGCGACAAGGGGAAAGGGAAACAATCAGGGTACAGTGTGACAATGTTAATGCAGCAATAAGCACTACTAGATAGAGTCCAGTGACAGTTGTAAAGTGGGGTAGATGTATCATGTCCAGTTGTTGGTAGTGTCGGAGAGGAGGTCCTCTCTAAAGAGCTGGAGATCTTCAGGAGGTTTTTAAAGGTAGAGAGGGACGCCCCTGATCTGGCAGAAACTGGTAGGACGTTCCACCAACAGGGAACAACAGACGAGAAAAGTTTGAATTGTCCTGAGCATACAGGTGTCGTTCATTGGCGGAGCGCAACAGTCAGGAGGTAACATAGGTGGTGTAGGTGGGTGCAGAACTAGAGACTACTTTGTAGTCAAGCAGGGATTTGAATATAATGCGGGCTGCTACAGGTAGAGCTTGATGAGCAGCGGGGTATCATGTGCCCTTTTGGGTTGTTTGAAAATCAGACATGCCATATTGAAAGGGTTTCACTGTGCAGACTGGGAGGCCCATCAGGAGGTGGGTAGCATGTTGAGTCAGGTAAGGTCTGACTTTCCTTATGTTGTAAAGAGTAAAGCAGCACAAGGCAATGTGATCACAGCAGGTTAGTTGGTCATCGATCATGATTCCTAAGTTTCTTGCTACCCTGGCAGGGACAAAAGATACAGAGTCAGTTTTGATGTTGATGTCATGGTGTATAGTAGGTTTGGCTGGGAGGACCAGTAGTTCAGTTTTCAGAGGTTCAACTGGAGGTGGTGTGCTTTCATCCATGTAAATATGTCTGAGAGGCAATCAGAGATCCATGTAGAGACCAAGGGGTCGTCAGGTGGAAATGACAGATAGAGCTGTGTGTCATCTGTATAGCAGTGATACAGTACGACGACCCAGAGAGGTGGTGTAAATAGCAAAGAGAACACACTCTGGTGTTTGTTAATACATACATAGGCCCAAAATACACACACTTTGATTCACACAGAGCCCGTAGACATGCATTAGTGAAAAGATGCAGTATCGTAACATATGTTCCAAGCAGTTTGGGGTTCGGTGCTCGAGACCACCTCAGCACTCTCAGCGGTGCCCAGGAGGTTAACTGGCACCTCTTCAGCTACCAGTCCACAATCCATAACATTATGAGTATGCTGGATTTCAACCCGCCACCCTCTGGTTTCAAAGTCCTTACAGATTAAGCTTTATGTAGACTATCTATAGAATATCTATTTATAATATCTATCTATAGAAACAATCACTATTCAAATTGCAATCACAATATTGGTCAGAAAAATTACTTTCTTTAAAATATTCAGAGAACAGAACAGAACAGAACAGCAGACAAACACAGACTGTCACTGAAGTGACTGTATAATTACAGCAAAGGTGGGTCACATTAGGTTATGTGTCAGTTAGTGGTATTTGTGGGTCGCACACGAGGCTTCAGCAAATTGAATGCAATTGTTAATTGATTATATGTTCAACAGTGAGCTACGGAGAGCTGTGTTCTCTCACTCTGAGGCATGAAATGATGAAGATGTGTCTGTAAATGTGCAGTTGCCGGAGGGAGATCACAGTAAGCCATCAGACTCACTCATTACGAGAACAGACACAATCACATGCCTGCATCTGCCAATGGGCACACAGAGTCAGGTGCACACCTCTACTTTACATCACAGTCTTTACTACATTTCAGTCATTCCTCCCTCTTTCTCTCTAAAAAAGGCGATCTCATCTGTAAGCTGTGCTTTGGTTTAGTTTCTGTCTGCATTTGTTTGTTAATGAACTGAAACCAATGTGGAGCTCAGAGCACAGTTGGCGACCCAACTACGCAGTCAAGTGTGCGACCCTGTAGGGGACAAGCGGAGCAACTCTGGGAAACTAGTTGTTCATGAAAGCCAGTATCCTTCCATTACATTCTGTTTATGTTGTGGCCTGTTGGTACATACATAAGTGGAAATTAAATCCATAGACCCAGCACCAACTAGGGTCTAGGGACTTAAAGCTAGTCTCACTAACAAAACTTCAGACCAACGTTAGTTTATTTTAATAGACAGGATAAAACATGGATAGGAAGAGCTGTTGCGAAGCTCATTGTGGTGGCTCTGGCCTCCGCCATATTGGCAGTCCTACCTCTGTTGGCTCCCCACTAATACAAAAATAGGCAAAGACGTGACAATTATAAGCGTTTCAACCTGTCGACATAGGAGGCATTTCAGTCGTGTTTTTCACCACAGCCCTCGTTACTTGAGAGTAGCTAGCTAGCCATGTAGCACGATGACGTTTCTATGATTAATCCCATCTACTAAGCTCTCATCTTATTACAACCGTTTCACCAGCTCGCTAAACACCAGTTGATGAGTGCATCACCTGAACTATTTGAATTGCTGAACAAACCAAAGCCGTGGCTGCTGATTCAGAATTCTGGTATCGGGCTAGCTGATAGCTCCGTATATCTTCACATAATGCCTCATACAGTCATAAAGTAAGAGGAACTTGTGGGGAAGTTGCAAAGTTTCTCTCATAAATCAACATACATTAGGATGAACGAGGGCTTCTTTGTTGTTCCATCATTTATGAGGGCTCTCCACCACTAGAAATGCAAAGACACTGGAAAACGGCCAGAACGGAAGGTCTCTCCCGGGGGGATAATTCTGGTGAATAGTCTGCTGCAGTGTTTCTCTGAGGCTGCAGCTTGATGCTGTTGGTGAACAGCAGCTATGAGCAGGATTCTGGCGACTATACCACACAAGAAGAACACCATTTTATACATGCAGCTGAAAATAATCAAACTGAATGCAGTTACAAGTGGAGAACGTTGCAGCTGTCATATGCTCCCTTGAGAATTCATCAGTCACTGTGGTCCTGCTTAATTATCTAGACGTGTGGGCTGAGGGAATACCATCAGACACACACACGCACACACACAGCCATGTAAGGTTTGTTGGAAACTGGTGTAATGTCTTAATGACTTAAAATGTCTGGCACATACAATCCCTCCTGTCCACACCCACATATATGCACACACAAGGCGCTGGCAGATAGCTGAGATATCCACTATGGCTATCATTAACTTGAATAATGCCTTAGTGACATTTATAACGGCTGACACACACACTGTACCCTACAGGAAGAGGTCTGGTGTCTGTCAGCAGTAGTGTGCATCCCCAGCCTTCTATGGAGAGAGAGAGAGAGAAAATGATAGAGAGACCCAGTGGATCAATGGAAAAGAGACACAGACTTCTAGAAGCTGAGTCAGAGAGAAAATATACACAAGAACAAACTAAACTAACAACTTCATATGTTGTTCTCTGGTTTTAAATACACATAGACACATCAGTGTTTTCATACACAATGGCACACTGTTATAAAAATGATTAACGATTCATATTTCCTGATCAGCTGCTGCTATCAAACAACTGGGTAAGGTTTATGGAGAGGTCGTGGTTCAAGTTAGTATTACTATGATTAGTTTAGGTTTAAGATTATACAACGAGTGTGGTCAAAAGAAACCAACATTGACTTGACAATACTGACAAGTCTGATGTTTGTGGACTGATCCATCCATCCCCACCTCCTGCCTAATGGTTCTGTATACTGGTTCCAGGCTGTATGTGCAACAGCAAACATACATAAATGTTATGAAATGTTATTTAGACTGTGTTCCACTCTGGGTCAGCAGGGGGTGCTGCAGGACCCCAACCATCCTCTCTTCACACACCTGCTGCTGGAGTCAAGAAAGTTCTAATTAATGTCACGCAGAGTGTTATTGAAGATTTTTTTTTTACATTACGAATGATGACTGGATTTTCAACATGTTGAAGGAGAGCAGACCAGAAAACTGTGCTCTGGAAAGGTCCAGAAAAGTTACTAAGAAAAGTGAAAGAATGAAGTGCATGTCAGCATTTCACTTGATTGAAAAGGATGGACAGAATATACAGTGAGAAAACAAAAACTGAGGAGGGCTTCATGTGTGAAGTTTCACACACACACACACACACACACACACACACACACACACACACACACACACACACACACAAAGCATGGATTGTCTTGGGTTACACTATATGAGGGTCTTTAAAAATATTCATCAGTGTGCAGTGCATATATTGAGTGTATGTGTGTGTGTGTGTGTGTGTGTGTGTGTGTGTGTGTGTGTGTGTGTGTGTGTGTGTGTGTGTGTGTGTGTGTGTGTGTGTGTGTTAGCCATAGCGACAGAATGGCTTCCCTTGCTCGAGAAAAACACTCTCTTAGGCTGCATCTGCCCTCCTCCCACACACACAGAAATAGACTGACATAAATTAGCATGTCTTCTAGTCTACGCAGTCACACACACACACACGCACACAAAATTGTGCACAAGCATAAAAAGCTGAAAAAAAATTAGAAATGTGCACACACGCACAAAAGCGCATTAGAGTCCATGGTCAGTGTTCATCAGTCTACACTCAGCACAGAGCTGAATACACAGCGTCTTACACAACAGCTTATTCAACAGTAGCATTCAGTGGAAACATTAAATATGACCTTCCTGAAACACAGCGCAGGATCGTTGGCAAGGGAGAGAGACACACAGAGAGAGACACAGAGAGAGAGAGAGAGAGAGAGAGAGAGAGAGAGCTGCTTGTAATCCAAAAGTAGACATGCAGGATCAGGGAAAATGATTAATCCTTCTGTGACAAGAGAGAGGGAGACACAGAGATTTAAAGTGAAGAACAAGATATTAGTAAGCAGCTAACATCTTTAATTCCATCCTTTGAGTCCACCAATCCAAAGTGCAGTAAAAGTCCCAAGTTCATGAGGAGAATCTATAAAATGACACTTGATGGAACAATGCAAAGGAGTGTTTGATTTGGTTTTTGATTTTTTGATTTTCGAGAGATTAAAGGCACAGTTCAATGTCAAAGATGAGAATATCAGTCCGGTATTATCCTACATGATTCTTATTGTCCATAAATCCCACGAAAAGACTAAAACCAACAGTGTGTTTCTCAAAACTTTTGGATTTCTCTATATTGTGTCAGGCTCTCGGCCCCATGCCCATCGGTTCCTACTGTAGGCGTAAATCCCAGTGCAATGGTGTGTCTCATTTATGTGTCTTTAATAGCTGTTTGACAGCTTGAACTCGACCGGTCGTGGCCCACTCTGAGCCAGGTACTGCTCAAGGATTCTGCTACTTAAAGGAAGTTTTTCCTCGCCACTGTCTTCAAGTGCTTGCTGGAATTGTTGGTTTCTGTAAATAATATTATAAAGAGTACGGACTAGATCTGCTCTATATGAAAAGTGTCATGAGATAATATCTGTTATGGTTTGGTTCTATATAAATAAAATTGAATTGGTACAAAGTACTAACTGGACGGATGAACTGTTGTGAACAAATAGTTTCCATCAGCCAGGACATCATTTCTCCATACCTTTCCATATTTGTTTTGCAACAGTGCAACAAACTATAAATAATGTGTCAGCAGACACAGAGCTACATTAGCATTCTTCTGTTAAGGTTAGGATTTTTAAAAGTATCCATACTTTGTGTGTAAAATGATCTAATCTCTGTTATATAAACATTCATGAGTATCTAAAGTGCCAAAAACACAGATCTACAATCAGAAATGTGACACACAATCAATTAACTAGTGGACATTATTCCCTCCTGTGTTCAACTGACAATCACGATGCTGTGCTGCGGAGACACGAAGAGAGATTATCTGGTATTACGTTGAAGACACAAACACATGGCATGGAGCAGGTAAAGCGACAGTGAACACACCTATGTTGACAAGCTTCCTGCACAGCAGCTGGAAAAACAAAAGTGCAGGTGAAAAAATCCAAAAACGCAAGTTTTGTTTTTTAGATGACTTCACTGCTGATCCTGTTTGATGCAGACAGAGAGAAACAGAGAGGGGCAGGACGGGGCAAGCAGGTGTGTATGCAGGATGGAGACAGGTGTAGGTGTGTGTGTGTGTGTGTGTGTGTGTGTGTGTGTGGTGGGTGGGAGAAGGAAGGGCGAGGTGAGCAGATTAAAGAAGTTAAACACTAAAATAAGATGGAGAATTAAAATGGTGACATAGTGGAAATAAGGTATGTATTCAAATAGAATATGAAAAAAACAAAACAAAACAGTTACAGTGTTATCGTGCGGGAAACACTGCAACTGGTCCTCAGTATGTGTGCAGTGACTCTGTACCAGCACTGTGTGTTCATTTTTAAAATAAGGTTTAAAAAAAAATGACCCTCTATTGTGTGCTTCTTTATTTCTTCCTGCAGTAGGATCAATATTAGTTAAATTATATTAGTATTGTTCTCGCCCATAGTCAGCTGGGACAGACTCCAGCCCCACCGTGACCTTGATGAGGATAAGCAGTTACAGATAATGGATGGACGGATATTAGTATTGTATCAAAGTTTAAAATTCTGGTTTTGTGACTACATTAGTCATGTTGGTGTCCGCCAGATGAGGACAAAGGTTCATCATCACAATTCATTATTTTGAAATTAATACGTCACATAAAACCGTTTTGATCATTGACCTGCAGTTTTAATGATGGGTGTTAATTCTGTCCTCATATAGAAGCAGAGTAACACAAAATATGATCTGTGTTACTCTAAAGCCTTTCACCAACATTTACATGAAGTCTACTTCCTCATATATCTAGTTACTGAGGAAGTGTGTGTCCCTGTCAGTTGGCATGTCTTTGTCATTACCTATTATCCTTGATGTTTCACAAAGTATTAAAATACTGAGAAGAATGATTTCAGCAGCTTCTGCAATATTGCTGCTATGCTACATGTGCCAGATCAGCCTGCTGTGTCAGTATGCACTGTAGTACTGTGTGTGTGTGTGTGTGTTTGTGTGAGGTGTTTATGTGAGTTGTATTCCAAGTATCCAGTGTTATAGAGCATCAGGGATTTGGAAGGCACACACAAACACACACACACACACTGCACTGACAGTGGGCAGGTCAGCGGAGGAGGGTTTAAAAGCTTGGCACACAGAGAGGGAGAGAAAGAGAAAGAGAGGGGGTGAGGGAGAGAGAGAGAGAGAGAGAGAGAGAGAGAGAGTGGAGGAGGGGAAAGCGTCAATGATGATGTAATCTGAGAAAAGCAGAGGGTAGAGGAACTGTACACTGTTCATAACACAGCAGTATGTTGATTATCAATTACATTTACATTCATATTAAGTTACACATGACTCATTTATTCATGATACTGTTTCCTTTCATTTTGTTTTAATATGATAAGAGCCAAGTCAGGGATTTCTACGTCACTTGTGAAGCCGTCACATTTGTAACATTAAGCGTTGTCTTTTTAAATACATTGTAAAGCCTAGCTTCAAAGGGAAGCTAGCATTCTCCAGTAGGAACATGTCAATTACGAGTCTGTCATCTTAATGACTAATCATACATTGTTAATTATGGAAAAATGTAGGTGTTTCATTTAAACGTCTTTATGAATCATTCATGTATGCAATTTATTCAAACTGGCCTCAGCACTTGTCACCCAGTTTTTCTCAAACTCTATACCACCTGTGTACCACAAAAAATAGCAGCTTTTCCAAGTAAATGGTAAATGGACTGTACTTATATAACACCTTTCTTGTCCTTCAACCACTCAAGTGCTTTTACACTACATATCTCATTCACACACATTCATACACTAATGGCATTAGCTGCCATGCAAGGTGGCAAATGCTCATCAGTTTTAGGAGCTAACCATTCATACGCATTGACCCTGTTCAGCTACAGTATAGACAGTTCATGTAGGAGGCAGGTTTATTCCTAATAAGAAGATTCATTATTGTTGACTGTTGTTGAATCCTGAAAAGAACTCATTCAAGAACCGGAGCTAATTTGGTGGAAAGGAGTTGTACTGATCCGCACTTCTCTTCCTAATATTTCCAATTCAGTGTTTTTGAACCATTCATTTCAGCTCTACTTACTAACTTGCATGAGTGTGACTACGAAGCAGGCTGATATTGAAACAAGGAAAAGTATAGTATAATATGGTTTTTAAACAGTATTTCAGGTATTCCTACAAGTACTACAGGGAAGTTGTGTACCACCACTGTAACCTCTGTGTGTTATTCTGTGTTCCAACAGTAGTGTTCCCTAAACCAATCACAGAGGAAGAAAATTTGAACTTTTTTTTCCTGGCCTGTCGTGTGGAGGATACATCCTGTGAACGGCCCATTTTTTCCTCAGGGCTACACTGTTATGGCACTCTCACGCCTGACCTGTTTGGTTTGCTTCAGTTGAACTCACATTTGCCTGTTTAGTTAGTTTCATTTGAGCTGGTGTGAAAGCTGCCAGTTGAACAATAAAGTCCACTTGGAAGCAAGCAGAGTTCCTGTGGTCTCAGTCTATTGTGAACTGTAAACTGTTCAGGAAGCAATCTTAAGTGATCCATATAAGTGAACACCGGCTGATGGCAGTCAGTCTGGGTATCTGTAGTGCTAGCTATGCTAGGCTAGGGCAATGGTCAGAGCAGTTTGTGAAAATATTGGATTTAAACGTTGGTTGTCCTGGGCAACTAATTATCTTTCATGCACGCCGTACACATTTATGAGATTATGAAAGCACTTCTGAAGATTACATTTACGTTCACATTTAGTCATTTAGCTGACGCATTTATCCATAGCGACTTACAAAAAAGGGAAACAATCAAGTTACAGTGAACAAGGAGGGATGGATGGTGGAAGTTTGTACTACTTGCATAAAATCAAGTGACAGTTTTATCATGTCCAGTTGTTGGTAGTGCTAGAAGAGGAGGTCCTCTCTGAAGAGCTGGGACTACAGGAGTTTTTTGAAGGTAGAGAGGAGCGCCCCTAGTTTGGTAGGAACTCGTAGCATGTTCCACCAAATGGGAACAACAGACAAGAAAAGTTTGGATTGCCCTGAGCATACAGGTGTATATACCCCTATATAAGCTGTATAAGGGCAATCAAGTGGGTGTGTGTAGACCCGAAGAGACTGCTTTGTAGGCGACCATCAGGGATTTCAATTCAATGCGGGCTGCTACCAGGCGTGGCATTCTGGATCATCTGAAAGGGTTTCACTGTGCAGGCTGGAAGGCCCGCCAGGCAGCCATTACAGTAATGAGATGTATCATGTAATACAGCCTGTATCAGGAGGTGGGTAGCACGTTGCGTCAGGTAAGGCCTGATTTTTCCTTATGTTGTAAAGTATGAAGCAGCACAACTGGGCAACCGAGGCAACATGATCAGAGAAGGTTAGTTGGTCATCGACTATGACTCCCAAGTTTCTCACTACAAGAGATAGGGAGTCAATTTTGATACAAGTAGTATCAATCATATTTCAATGGCTTTGGTTGCAAGCCATGTGGAGAGCAAAAAAAAAGGTGGAACGCATTGGCTGAAATGCATTCTATTCTCTGATGATTTGCATTTACATGCAGATATCTGTTTGAAGGGATTAAGCTGAAAAGTGTCGACTCATGTATGAAGTTACTAACTGACTACAGAGGAAGTTTAGTTGATCTCTTTGGGCTATACTTTAAGCCCAAAAGAACTGGTTGTTGTCCTCAGAGGCTAAATAGTCATCAGACTGTAGCCGATGGGTTCTGGAATCGACTCTCTCTAAACTTGAGATCTTACAGTAAGAAAAATGATTTGGAGGTGTGGTAGGGCAGTCGCCCTGAATCATTCTGAAGCCTGTTTCAACTCACCAATATACTCCTCACTGACTGTGAGCCCTCATACTTATTAAATGCCGAATTCTAAACAGTGATTAATGTGTTGGTTGTTGTGCTTTCAACCTTAGGTCATGCATATCAGGGGCCAGGATAATGTTGCTGAGTTATGCATTTGTATGTGAATAATGTTTCATTATGTTCTCATTATAAACCATTTGTCACTTTGTGGGTTTGTGGCTATAAAAGGAAGCACGGGGAGAGGCTGAGGAAGGTCTGCTGCTTGCTGAGCGCTTTGTTCATTTTATTTGTTGACTGGATTTCTTATTGTTCTTTTTTTGTTTGGCTGAAGGACTCTGGTTATATTGTTTTCCACTATTGTTTGGACCAGGTGCAGCAGAGCAGCTGTTTTGACAGTCAATTTTCCAGGTAATCATTTGTTGTGGCATGTTATGCTCTCTGCTTGTGCCACAGTAAATTCCATGCCAGTAAATCACAAAAACAAACTGCTGAGATTGTACTTTCAACTTCGTTTTAAGCAGTTCTCTATAAAGTACTCCAGGCTACTCAGATGAGCATGGTATTATAACACGTCATTGTTTGGTTTTGACATCATACCCAATCAATCAACCCCTATTTTGATATGTGGGCACTGGACCATTTGTTTTTGTACCACAGAAACCACCAGGAAGAGGAAGTTTTCAGGCCCAGGGAATGCTGACAAGAAGTAGAGCTGGTGTCGTGCTAGAACCGAAGTCAGCTTGGTGGGCTCAGCAGCCTCTATAGACATAATGACAGAGGCGAAGAAACTGAAGAACTAAATGTTGATGGCTAAGAAGAGAAAAGGAGAAGTGAGCGAGCAAGAAGCCGCCGGACAAGAGTAAATCTGGGACTGACTTTTAGTGGTTGGTGAGAGCTTGGTGAAATAAAAGGCTGAAAGACAGACGCCGAGCTGGGCTGACTGCTGTTGGACTAGTCAGTAATATTAGCTGGCTGCTATGTCTGCTGTTGGTGACCTTGTTGATGTTTGGCTGTTAAGTTGTCGCAAAAGTTGTTGAGTTGTCGACTCGCTAGTTTTTGTTAGTATGTAACCCTTACAAATACACATGTACAGCTGTCACTAAATTGTAGAAATACTATGCAATGTTTCTTCAGTGTTACAAAACAGTATTTGCACTACAATGTGTTTCAGGGATAAAATATGAGACACTAAAAACAAAGTTGAAAAAGAAGTTATGGTTACAGAATGTATCCTTAATAAAAGAGCAGAATATTGAGTTGTAATTATTCAGCCTGTCTTTTTCAGATGATGAACACAGTGAACGGCCATACATAATGGCACTGCGCTCTGGTGCGGCTGACCCTGCATGCAGATTTATCAACGTATCAGTCCTGGTGCCTTCAGATGCTGCAGGGATTTCATGAAGTGAAGAAGCTGCTCATACAGTATAAAGCAGCTGTGGACAGGCAGCAGATGCTTTGAGAATCACCCACATTCAAGATCAGTGCAGACTGATTTACTGACAAATTCAATGTTATGTAGCTTCCTACGCATTTCTATATTATTACTGTGTTGGCAGGCTCCTTTCTTCTGGCTTTATTATCTACATTCCCCAAATGAATAAAATATATGCTTCTAAAACTTTTGGGTGAAGTCAAGAAGTGTGTGTGTGATTTTTATCAAATAAACCTGATAAATTAAATACACTCTGCTACGATCTTGTACTTGTATTCAGGTGGATAAATGCAATACCTTGAAACTGCACACTGAGTAAGGCTCCTCTCTACTTGTGCTAATGATACACTTTGTTTAGCATTCACCATTAACCTGCAATTTTCCCTTTAAACAAGTTATATTTATGTCACAGTAATCAGTGTGTATTGTGTGTACAGATACACAAATGTTCCTGGAGTTTGTTTTAGTGTTAGAAGCCAAATTAAATTGAGATAAAAGTTAAAACTCGTGTCCCGCTCATTCGTTTCCCACTAAATGCTACATGTTCTGACAGAACCCCGTCCAGCTGGCCCCAGCATGACCACGCTACCTCACAAATGCCAACAGGATTTGTAGGATTCTGACTTTAACTATACAACTGTGGCCAACATTTCTCTGACAGCAATAATACATCAAGCAAACACACACACACACACTAACACAGGACTGGCCAGTGACACTCTCTGGCATAATCCCAAATGTCTCTGTAATTACAACAACAGAGCAGCACTGGCTGCCTCACACTAAGCCAGACTAGAAGAAGGACATTGATATTGTAGAGAGGAAGGAGAAAGAGTGATACTGGCAGAAAAAAAGTCACAGATTAACCGGTGCACATTCGAATGTGGAAGGGAGCAGGGAGGTGCAGCCAGCTGTTATGTAAGCCATATCTTTTTGTGTGGGAGTGAAGACATATGGCTGAGCTTAAGAGCGAACAGAGGAAAGCATCACAGAGAAAACATCCAACGCTCCCAACGAGAAGGCATCTTCGAGAGTTAGAATGGTGGTTCTTTATAGGGCCCTATTCCATGGCCACAAACCATTTCTGATTGGCTGACCATTTAATTTATATTTCAGAATACCTCAGCCTACATTATTACACGTCCTGACAATAATGATGGGGGTTGGTTGGTCTGTCCATATGCTCAGCACTTTGGTCCAAAGAAATAGACTATAACTACTGGTCCACTTGCTGTTGATGTTGCGTAAATGTTTTACGTTAAGTATGTTTTTTATTCCATCCCTTTTTCTTTCATACTATGAACTTTTTTTCTCTATGTCATTACATGAAATCATTCCTTTCCTTTCCATTTCCAAAGCTCTGTTCAATTTTCACAAAGTAAAACACTGAAGCCATCCAATCTTCCCACTGCAAAGTGAATCTGGCATCACAAAAGAAGAGAAAACACATTTTTGATACATTGTTTATTATATGGTGAAAGCTACTCGTGGTTAGTGTGCTCTCCATATTCTGCTTCTGAGGGATGATGACGGGCTTTGTTGGGTTGACTAATTCTATTCTAAGTTATCTGGTCAGTCAGTGATATCACATTTCCATAGTTCATCCTTTTGACAGAATAATCCAGAGGATAAAATAAAAATGTCTATACTCTGCGCACTACTGTACATTTAGGGAGGTTTTTGGTGGAGCAGCATGTCCGCCGGCTGAGTGAATGTAAAATTCTTAGTTTGTCACCTCTTTTCCATGGATCTCACACCCAACATCTCTGTTCTTCATATGACTGCTCACCAAAGCTCTGCTCTGCGCTCTACAAGAGCTCATGTGACATGACCCACACACACAGACTTTTAAAAGGAGCCGTTGTGTGAATAGGAGACACTGATATTAGATTTAGATAGCGATCAGTGATCTTGAGTACCTCAATTGGGCAATGTGAGAATGGAAACAATCTCTCACTCAGCCCTACAAGGGCTCTATTTGAGTGAACCCTGCAGAGCAGCAGATTGTAGTGCACGCTGCCCAGGGGACTTGCCAAAAACACGTTTGCTAATTTCATGACCACCTGTGGAATACCTGGAGATGCAGTGGGATCAGAAAGAATAGAATATCTTAAATTATAGTTGTGCATGTTGAAGCTGTGACAGTCATTGCCACATTCACTCCTTTGATTCCCTTTAAACTCCTTTAAACAAAATGGTGCCTTTTAGTCTTCATACTGTGAATCAAATAGCACTCCACTATAAAATCTAACCTCAAATCTTAGTGCTCATCATCACTGTAGAATAAAACTGAGTAGTATAATTAATCATACACTATATGGACAAAAGTATTTGGACGTCTGATGATTATACCAACAGCGACATTGTATTCAAATACATAGAGTTTAATATGGAGTTGGTCCCCCTTTTGCAGCTACAACAGCTTCCACTCTTCTTGGAAGGCTTTCCACAAGATTTTGGAGTGTTTCTGTGGGAATATGAGCCTATTCATTCTGTAGAGCAGTTATGAGGTCAAGCACTCATGTTGGATGAGAATCTCTGTTCCAGTTCATCCCAACGGTGCTCGATGGGGCTGAGGTCAGGGTTCTACATGGGCCAGTAAAGTTCTTCCACACCAAACTCATCAAACCATGTCTTTATGGAGCTTGCTTTGTGCGCTGGGGCACAGTCATGTTGGAACAGAAAAGCACCTTCTCCAAAGTTGGAAGCATAGCATTGTCCAAAATGTCTTGGTATGCTGAAGCATAGCCCTTTACTGGAGATAAGGGGCCTAGCCAAAACCCTGAAAAACAGCCCCATACCATTATCCCTCATCCAACCAGACAGGTGTGGCCAAATACTTTTGTCCATATTGTGTAGGTTTGATGTATGCATAAGTACTGAGGCTGGTTGCACAAAACAGAACAGAAAGGGCCTCACTGTAGACTACTAACACAATACAATAATCATTTCTTCTGTGTGATCACCTGTTTGAAAAACAGAATGGAAGTGGAGAGATGAACAACACATGAATGAAGGAGTTTGTGTGATTTCAGAGAAGTTTATATGGACATCCTTCGCCAAATAGAGTGACCAAAATATAATGATATAATTAAACACAAGCGCGCTGAGCTGTCCACCTGCTCTGAACACGCGGGCGGTGCGAGACACACTCATTCTTGGCACCAAAATTGCAGTACACTGCTGGACTGGCACCGCCACACCCTCTACGCCTCTCCTGCCAGCAAGTCACCAATTACCCACTCGCTCCCCCTGCTGCACCTCAAACCACCTCTTCTACAGTAAGGTATTCCTGAAGTTGTCCCACAGTTTCCAATGAAGTTGAATAGCTTTATATAATTTCCCACTCAATCCTGTTACATCATCCAAACCAAATAGTATTCTCTCAGTATTTCTTTGTGTTGAGAGGGGGGTGTCATCATGAAAGCTGTCAGGCTCCATCATACATCTGTTGGTCTGAGTGCTAACTTGAAAAGACTAACACTTGTAACGCTCTCATTTTAGTTTTACTTTCTGCCTCTCCAACCCAGCTCACAGATCATCCAGCCAAAAACTGGTGGGAGTACACATAATGCTCACACAGAGGCATGAGTGGCCCCTCACACCTGGAACATCTGAAGCCATTTTAGGTTTCAGCTGTTTGTTTGTTTTTCTGTATGTTGAATTTAAAAATTCAACATACAGATTAAGAAATTGCATCTTTTGTTATATCGGCTTCTCCAT
Organism: Miichthys miiuy; assembly: GCA_036365135.1. Lineage (NCBI taxonomy): Eukaryota > Metazoa > Chordata > Actinopteri > Sciaenidae > Miichthys > Miichthys miiuy. The sequence continues at coordinate 2,943,646 of CM071623.1, read as the reverse complement.
TCCTCATCCACCACCAGTGTTTGTGCACATGCAGATCCAGCAGATAGATCAATAGACTACGGTCACACACAACCCACACACCTCCCACTGCTAGAAACTTGAACCCAAGAGCTGCGGCAGAGGAGAGACGAATAGATTTCATACAGACACTAATGCTTCAGCAGCTGTTAATCATTCTCCATATTGTCAGCTCCTCTGCACATAGTCATCTACACAAACAACACAAGCGGGATCACGTTTCATCGAATGTGTGCGCACAGTTGCGCTATAAGCTGTATGTGTGATGGGTCCTTTTCTCTGTGAGCATCTTTCATTGCTGAGTTCACAGCACACACTGCTGAGCTGGAGTATAAATGCACGAAGCCCTCTCAGCAGCATTATGCATTTGACAGGCTATGTCAACTTAGTCACTATCAGATTGCCACAACCCTGCAGGATGGAGTAGAGAGCTGTGTAGTATTTGATGGAGTGCTCCTTTAGCAGCTGGTATTGCTGACCATTACAGATTCCTGACTATCCTTTTCTCTATGGAGTGCAGTGAAGACCTCTGGACTCATCCAAACAACTTTTGTGGGATGTAGTGACGCTGCAGCAACTAGGGGCCACAAGGAGATTTCTAGTGGGTAGTCTGATGATCCTGGTATTTAACGTCCTCTTATTTCCAAACTTCATGTAACCTCATTGACTAGTAGATCCATGCTACATGTACAACCCAATAGAGCTAACAAGATGGCCCTGCTGATTGGACCAATTACTCATTTTAGGAGAGCTGTTGTTGGAACCCACCAGCTATGATCTGACAACAATTGAGCCTTTTATTAGTGTTTTAGAGAGAATATCTGCATTATTTTTCAGATATGTGCTGGTTACACCAGAAGTTCCAAAATATTGGCCGTTGCCCCCAGAGGGGAAATCATCATCAGAATAAAGCAACATAATAATCTGAGTCCACAGAATCACAGAGCTTTACTGTGTAATCTGACCTTTTAGGAGGAAGAATAAGATGAGAGTGATAGAAGTGAATTATCACAATTTATGCTGAGGCCACAGTCAGTAAATGTTTAAATTGTTTGAGGATAAATTGTGAGATGAACTGATTATGAAGATGTTCATGTGGTTTTTTGTTCATTCATGTTTTAAGTACATCAAGTCAGCAGTTTGAGCTTGGTTTGTTTGTTTTGTTTTTTATCTTGTGACTTTGTTGTGGTCATTGTTAAGATGGATTTTTCATTTTGGTCATATTCAGCATATATGATGCTGGGTTGATATCCGTCCATCCATTATTTGTAACCTGATCAGGGTGCTGGAGGCTATCCCAGCTGACTTAGGGTAAGAGGCGGGGTACATACAGTATATCTGAAGATTATAACGCTCTTATTTTGAAAACAGGATGCAAACAGGTGTGACTTGTTTGGTAAATCACCAGTTTAACACAACTGGTTTTGTAAATCTAACACCAAATATGACCATTCAATAAAATCATTTAGAATTATTAATTAAAACTCATGAATTCATAAATAAAATTGACTCAGGACAAATTTGATGACACTACATCTGGCTTTTTTTTTTTTTTTATAACTATTTTTGGACAAATTACCAAGTCAACATAATACACACTGTACTTGCTACATAATATATTATAGCCGTCATCTACAGTAGTTGTCAGCCAATCATTGTCAAATCAGAAACAGCCTATCACAGTGAGTCCATAAGTCAGACTTCCATCAATATAACCTCTTTCGCCACTTGCAGCTCCATTTGTCTTGATTAGTGTTGAATGTTCTGTGGTTGTTTGTGGCATTCGTGACACTCTATAAAGACAACACACACCTCAGCCTTCTCATGAAGACATCAGATCATCAGCTATCACTCTCTCTCTCCTCACCCCATAAACTTGTCTGTGTCTAAACCTTTTTATTCATCACAACATCCCGTCGAGCGTCACTATAAATCAGCTCATGGTGCTGCACTCACACATGCTGCTGGTAGACACGCACACACACACACACACACACACACACACACACACACACAGTTAAACATCAAACAAAGAGCATACAGATACACACAGTATCATAGAAAATACACATTTAAACATGTATAGTGTGTATAGTACAGACCGTATACACAATCACACAGACATTTTGCCAAATTCGACACTTCATTTTGCCATGTCTGCAGAGCGTCAGCAAAACGGGCCAATTAAGCACTTGTCTGTGATGCAATAAAACATTAATAACCATGAGGAGATCAGACAGGCTGCTATCTGCGTCTAGACTCAAATCCGAAAACACCAAACAGCTTGAGTGCTGATGTTGCATTGCTCATTGGCACAGCAGCAGAGAAATGCAAATGCAGACACACAATGGGATCAGATGTCTGAAAAGCACAAAGACTGAAGACTGAAGACTGAAATGTGACTTTTATGTGCTGCAATAATTATGTGACTTCAGACATTAATAGATAGAATTGACTGTATTGTACAGACATCACAGGACACACAGTATGTGACATGCAGTGTCCAGTGGGTTAGTGTCCACAGCTTGTTCCACTGCCACCATGAATGCAGTGTAACTTAGTAACTTGTAAGTAACTTTTTCAGAGACAAATCATTTGATTTTAAATCAAGCTGAGCCAAACAGGCTGAAGAACAGAATCTGTTCATTTCTTGTTTGATTGTTACTTTCATGGTAGATCAGGCTAATTAAAAGGGATGAGTAATTAACCTATGTCACAGCAAACACCCAAGCAAGCTTACTTTCTTCTTCTTTTAGTTTTAAGAAATTTATAATGTATATGCTTATTTATTTATTTATGTGTTATTATAGAATAATCTAAGGTATTTATGTATATAGATAGATGTATAGAATAATGTATAGATAGATGTATAGATAGATAGATAGATAGATGTATAGATAGATAGATAGATAGATGTATAGATAGATGTATAGATAGATAGATAGATAGATAGATAGATAGATAGATAGATAGATAGATAGATAGATAGATAGATAGATAGATAGATAGATAGATAGATAGATAGATAGATAGTTTATTTATCCCCCGAAGGGAGATTCTTTCGTTGCAGCAGCATTATAAAATATACATATGGACTTGTGCAATAACTTCTGCAAAATATGTCCATCAGCTCAACTGTTCCAGAATGAATCTCCTCTCTCTGCACAGAGGGAGTCATTATACAGAGTTATGGCAGTTGGTAGGAATGACCTCCTGTAGCGGTCTTTCTTACAGTGGAGCTGCAGGAGTCTCCGACTGAAACTGCTCTGTTCTTTAAGCAGGAGGTCATGTAGTGGATGGGAGTTGTTGTCCATAATACTGAGCAGTTTGTGGAGCATCCTTCTTTTCCACAACCAGCTGCAGGGCCTCCAGAGCAGCTCCCAGCACAGAGCCAGCCTTCTTGGTCAGATTGTTCAGTTTTTTTGTGTCGCTGGCTCTGATGCTGCTGCTCCAACAGATGGCTGCAAAGAAGACTGCACTCGCAACAACAGACTGGTGGAACATCTGCAACATCTTACTGCACACATTAAAGGACCTGAGCTTCCTCAGGAAGTAGAGTCTGCTCTGTCCCTTCCTGTAGACAGCTTCGGTGTTGCATCTCCAGTCCAGGTATTATTATGGAATAATCTAAGGTATTTATGTGTTATTATGGAATGATCTAAGATATTTATGTGTTATTATGGAATAATCTAAGATATTTATGTGTTATTATGGAATAATCTAAGATATTTATGTGTTATTATGGAACAATCTAAGATATTTATGTGTTATTATAAATTAATCTAAGGTATTTATGTGTTATTATGGAATAATCTAAGATATTTATGTGTTATTATAAATTAATCTAAGGTATTTATGTGTTATTATAAATTAATCTAAGGTATTTATGTGTTATTATGGAATAATCTAAGGTATTTATGTGTTATTATGGAATAATCTAAGATATTTATGTGTTATTATAAATTAATCTAAGATATTTATGTGTTATTATAAATTAATCTAAGGTATTTATGTGTTATTATAAATTAATCTAAGGTATTCTAGATACTTATTATTATAGATAAGATATTTATGTTTTTGTTCTCCTGTATTTGTTTGAAGTTGTTTTATTTATTTTTTTAAAAAGGTCACAGCCATCATGAAAAATCAGACTCATTTTGGCTGATCTGTGTTCAGTGAGTGGGAGAGAGCAGTCGACCACATAGCAGCCTGACTGAAACATTAAGTGACTGCACAGAGTCCACAACATATGTGGACATGGCATGGTGTTCTCCTTCTGGTCACTCTGTCACTGGTACATCTTACCATCAGGCTGCACTCATGGGCCAGCTCCATTAGACATTAGACTACATTAGCTGTGGTTTTTAGATTGTTTAACTGTGTGAATACTGCAGGTTAATACACAGGTACAGACAGACAGATACACTGATGCACGTGTCTACATAATTTCTGGCTTCTGTGTTACTGCAGTCTATAGAAAACTCACACATGTACCTCTTTGTGTTACTTGTGTAAACTGTATATGTGTTGTTGTTTTTTTTTGTTAAAGCTTAGCTGCTTTAAGCTAAAAACATGGATAACAATAAGCTAAGAAATGTATGTGTGTGTATTTGTGCTATATATGAGTGTGTGTGTGTGTGTGTGTGTGTGTGTGTGTGTGTGTGTGTGTGTGTGTGTGTGAAACCTGCCATGATCATCATCACAGTTCCATGGCCAACTGGGTAGGCCCTGTGAATGAGCTGACATCAGCAATGGTTGTTTGTGTGTGTGTGTGTGTGTGTGTGTGTGTGTGTGTGTGTGTGTGTGTGTGTGCGTTTGTGTGTTTTCTGACTTAGGCTACCTTCAGGGACATGTTTCAGACTGAAGACCAGTTAACTGTGAATGGCTTGTCCAACTGGAGACAAAAGCAGTGTCCTCAGTTGTAAAGGTTGATTTTGGGTCAGTGGTTACTGTTAGGGTTAGGCAAGTAGTGGTAATGTGTTAGGGTAAGTCTCCAGAAAATGAATGGAAGGGTATGTAATGTCCCCAAAAGTGACCTAAGTAAACATTTAAGAACCCAAACTGACTCATTCTAAACTTCAGTACAATATGATTTGTCGTATTGCTTTGCATTTGATTGTTAGTTAGCACTACTGTTCAACACTAGTTGTGTGTTTCCCTGAGTTTAATTGCTCTTGTATAGTTTCTATTTAATCTTAAATAATTCTTATTTTTATTTTATTTCATATTGTTCATTTTTATTTATTTATCTGTATTCATGTCCTTGTTCTGCTGTAACATTCAATCAATAAAGGATTATCTTATCTCGTATTAAATGTAATTCTTGGCTTTTAGCTTGGCATGTCAGTTGTCCACGTCAACATTATATTACAGGAATATTATGGTTATACATGAGAGTATGAAATTGTGATGGTTGTCACCACTAAACTTAGCCACGTCGCAGTACGTGTGCATGTAGGTAAATGGAATAGTGTATTCAGTCTGATTGTGAAAAACATTTTAGAGGCGTGCTATTTCAAGCCAATGAAAAGCCAGGTTTTGATGTCCCAGAAATTGTGAATGGACTGGTTGCACAGCAGACATTTTGACATTTTGTGCTCCCTGTGGAAGTGCAATGCAGCAGTCAGTCGACTTTTGGTGCAAACTTCCAATATCTGCAATAATATAAGTGCTGGATGGAATGCCATGAAATTTGGTTCAGACATCCATAATCGTCACAGAACGGATTACATATAACACTGGTGAGCCCCTAACTTTTCACCAAGCACCACAATTAAGCCAAAATGTCTTTATTAGCAGATGTTAGCATGCTAAGCTGTTAAACCAGGAAGGTGAATGTGGCTAACATTACAACCAATGACAGTATAAAGAATGGACAGAGCATGAGAGACGTCACCCATAGGTTTCCGAAGCACCGTTTTAAAACTGAAAATATGCTGCGCTGGCCACCGCCATGTTTGATGTACTGTTTCTTCGACTAATCTAAATATCTGCAAAGACGATACCCAGGCTGGGTGCTCCATTAGAGCCTGCATGCTCTAATAAGCCATCTGTAATGGGACCTACCTGTCAATCAAAGTGACCACGCTGTTAAATATGTGTAACTTTAAACATTAATATCATTTAAACGGGTGAGTTAAAAAAAATAATTCACCCTCAGTACAGTTGTCATGAACGGGGAAATTAGCTATAGAGACCAAAACAGTTTTTTGTACCAGGCTGTAAACATGTTTATTTCTGCTGTGAAGTTGGACATTTTAACATGGGGACTTATGGAGACTGACTCACTTCTGGAGCCAGCCTCAAGTGGCTGTTTACAGTTTTTAGCACTTCCACATTGGCTTCATTTCTCAGAACTGGAGGTTGCCGCTTTATTGCACTAGCTAAATATTAGCATGTTAGAATCGTCACTGTGAACATGTTAGCATTTAGCTCAAAGCACTGTTGTGCTTAGCCTTACAGAGCTGCTAGCATGGCTGTACACTCTAGCCTTATTACATTAATACATACAAAACCTGAGCACAACAATAACAATAGTAACTTGTAACTATTGTTTTATTAGCATTAATAAAAAAGATTTTTGTATTTCCATAGAATCTGTATGTATAAGTGGAAGTTAATGTCTCCAAATAAATACAGTTCTTTCTCTATTATCAAGAAATGCCAACCAGTGCTTAGTGCAAGAGCATAAGTCAGGCCTATTGTGCTATTGTCTTTTACTGGGCTCAGTATTGCCCAGCCCCTTTTTGCTCATGAAACAGCATTAAAGTCACTATTGACATAATTGCATAAAAGATTGGCAGAAAATTGTGCAATGGGGGGTCAAACATCATTTTTATGACTTTGAGTTTTCATGACTTTGTCAGCACATATTGTGTGATCTAAGTCTTTACTGATCCAGGAGGTAGATTTAGTTTATATGGTTCATTTTAGTTTTTTGGCATTAGCAGTAATGCAGTGCTACACCCAATGCAGCTCTCACAAAGACAGCATTAATAATTGAGCAGCTCAGTGGTAAAGTATCCAGTCCAGAAGGAGGTGGTAATGCACCTGAAACTGTTTGGTAACTGCCAAAAAACGCCAGAAGAAGAGTAACTTCTGCTCTTCAGCAGTTTCATACACAAACTTCTTCTTATGTCATATTTCTGAGGCACAATAAACAATGGACAACTTCCTAGACTCTCTGTCAACTGCTACTGGATGCTTGAATTTCCTTCAGGATAAATAAAGTATCTATCTATCTATCTATCTATCTATCTATCTATCTAGTATTGGGAGATTACAGTACCTGTCAACAGTAGACAGAATTTTGTGAAAGAAGTTTGTTTGCTACGTCTGTGTAAGGTGTGACAATGTTGTCTGTTAGTTGGTTCGACCCTTTTTGTCCAGATTGAAATACTGTGACAATTATTGGATGGGATGCCATGATTGGTGCAGACATTCATATCCACCACTGGATGAATTCTAATAATGATGGTCATTTTTAAACCAGCTCCATCACCAGGTCAGCATTTCAATTTGTCAAATTCTTCATGAGCAAATACCTTTGAAACTACATTCCCATAATCCTCAACTGTACTTTGTGTTTACTGCTACTTAGCAAATGTTAGCATGCTAGAAAGCTAAGCTAAGACGGTGAACATTATCTGCCTAATATTAGCATGTTACTTCTTGCATGACTGTAGACAAGGGTTCAGAGTTTATCAGCCCAAGGACCCGTGAGCTGACAGAGCGTATTAAAGGGCAGCCTGTAGTGCTAACTCACATGATTGCATGAGAATTGATGAGTAACCATCAATCCAACAATCAGAACAAACAATAATTAGGCAGCACTGTAAGCGTTGCAGACTCCCCCCATTGAAGACGCAGGCTGTAGTCTTGTTAAACGGTCTCTTGTGAGACCCCCCAACTTTAACACACTGATGTACTTTAACACTAATGTAAATTGTAAATTGAGTACAACTCCTCCTAGACTCCAAGGACTAACTGTTGGGAAATTTCAGATTATGTTAAGAGTTCTCTGTGAGTTATGTGTAATAAAGAGTGCTGCTCATCACCATCAAATGATCATTTTGACTGGGGCGCCCACGAACCACGATGGCCCCGGATCGAGTCTGACAGGAGACCTTTGTTGAATTTCTTTCTCTGTCTCTCTTGAGAGTCTGTAATAAAGGATACATATGCCCCAAAATACTCAAAAAAGATGAATCTGACTACGACAATAATGGCCACAGGCTTTCTTCCAGGTTATTTTCCACCATGTCGTATCCGAGGACTCCACAGCAGTTAGCACTGCAGAGCCCTGCGCTGCTGTGTTTCTCTCAGCACTATCATATATGGGACACTTCGCATGAAGTTAGACTTTACAGAGTTTTCTGGTGTCTTTGAGAGGCTGCAGCCGGCCTCTGGGACCAGAGCAAAATACAGCACTGCAGCAGCAACCTGTCAGTGTGTATTGGTTCTATGCCATAGGTAGGTCTCCTAGAAATAGGCTGCCCATGTAGCCAGCCATCCATCTACACCACACATCAGCCGTGATGTACGAGACACCGCACACAGCCCATTATTCAAACTCTATGCATGCTCTGCTATCCCATCTGACACACACACACACACACACACACACACACACACACACACACACACAATCACATGCTCACCTGCTCACAGTATGTAGGTTGCTGCGACAACTGCTAAGGGTCACAGAAAAAAAAAAAACTTTATCCTACTTTTCCCTGTTTTAAAAAGCAGGACAACAAGGAGCACACCCATTTTAGAGTGTAGACCAGACTCCTTTATGAAGGCTACATTACACACTGGCTCAGTTCATTCGACCAATGTTTCATAGATTTATTCAAGACCAAATGAGCTACTGAAAACTGCTATAAAACTAATTTAATTTAAGTTCTTACATTATCAACTTTTCATAAGGGTGAAAACTAATTGATTACTGTGTATATATTATATATATTATGTACCAGCAGCTAGGCAATATAACACAACAAATGATGTAGTAAGAAAATGTATTTGCGGTTTGGGTTAAGTCAAAAAATATACAAATCATTTAGCTTTAAACAAGACTAAAGGTGTTCTGTCCTCTTCAGATGAAATGCTTGTCGAACTCTGCCTGAAACCCACTTTAACCCCACACAGCTGAATATTGACATTAGAATTGGGTGGACTTTAGTCAATCTTTTTCAGTTTTGTAACAATACAATATACTGCAACTTCACACAGACACTGCCCAGGTGTCAGGACAGTAGGTGTGGTACAATAAAGTGCAATGCCATAAGAATAAGAGACTGAGAGATTATCGCAATTTGAGTGATTATCGCGTGTGGTTTGATCTTTGGAACAGCAACAAACTTATTAGGTTCAAGCACAACCTTACATCCTCACAGCCTTACATCTAAATAGAGCTTTTTTCACAGCAGCCATTTTGAAATGAATAGTAGGGGAAACACAGGTGTTACCAATGATACTAATTAAGGTTCTGCAGCACATTCCAGCTGAGACACGGCCACCAGGGCTGATCACACCTGCACTAGACAATTTGTGGGACTCCACCAGAAGCTGTGCATTCAAAAGTTTTTCAGTCCAGAGTCCTTATCATAAAACAGATAAAAGGGAAACAATTTATCTATGCTGCCTACTTACTCATGGTAGAAGCACATAAACCAAGAAAACATGAGCAAACATGGGAAAGTTAACCAAGTCTGATGAGAAAACGCTTCTGAGACGCTCCTGCAGGGATATGAACCAAAATATTCTCCACACAACAGTGCCCGCAGGAGTCTGCAGCCATGCTAGCTGTTCTGTGAGGATGTACTTAAGCAGTTCATTGAGCTACATATTAATGAGCATGCTGACATGCCGATGTTTGGAAGATATAAAGTTTACCAATGTCAATCAAACTAGGATGGTCATTATTGTAGCAACAATTACTAAACCAAAAAGCTGAGGCTCAGGCAATAGTTTTGCAAGTGGGGAAATGTTGATTATTGATTAATCTGCCCATCATTTTCTCCATCAATCAATGTTTCCCATGTCAATGTCTTGTATTGTCCACACCCTCAAGGATGATTAAAATAGTTGCCAATTAATTAATAACTGACAACTAATCAAATTAATCCAGTGATCGTTGCTGCTCTGTTTTCAGATATGTAGTAATACATTGAAATCCAGATCTAATGATGGCACTGGTTAAAACCAGAGCATCTTCAAATCTATTACAGGTCATCCTGAGGGGAGCATGAATGTCTAAACCAAATCATGGCGTTCCTTCCAATAGCTGTTGTGATATTAAACCTTGCAGTGGCACTACAAGAAAAGTCATTCTCAACAGTTAAAGCAAATCATATTTTTTTGGCCTTTTCAAGCTTTATTTGATAGAGACAGCTGAAGAGTGACGGGAATGTGGGAGAGAGAGACGGGGAAGGACGTGCGGGAAAGATCCACAGGTCGGATTCAAACCCTGGGCTTCCACAGCAAGGACTGAGCCTTCACACATGGGGCGGCTGCTCTACCAACTGAGCTAAACACCGCCCCAAAGCAAATCATTTTGTTCCAGATGAAAGCACTGACCAATCAACGTTAGCGTCCCTCTGGCAGCAGGTGAAAGGCCATGGTTATTAAAATCACGAGCATGAAGAAGCCTTGTGGAAGCAGACTTCATGATGTTCTGTCTGTTCACAAGGTATCTGGTGTTTTAAGCCACTATGTGTGAGTTTATGTGATTAGATTTCAAATGATGTGAGTTTCTGTTTGTAGAAAGCATCTGTGCTTTGTTCCGTGTCCTTAATTTGACCTGAAATGATTCACAACTGTTGCATAGTTGCATGTGAACGTCATTATTAAGGACAGGAATGGAGACTGATTTGTAGGAATCTGCTGTCACACATCACTCACACACCCACCCTGTCACAGAGACGCCTCCACTCGAAACCAATCCGTTCATTCACCTTTCTTTAAATGGCGAGGATGCTGATATCCAAGATGGCGCAGACTACATGGAAGTGATAAGACCTGGTCATATTGCTACAGCCAACAAGAAGTGTGGCTCCACACACAGACAGTGGTTTGTGTTCACGGTTTAGTGACTGCATCATTTAGTAACCGCAGTGAGAGGAAACAGTGCGAGTTCACATTTACATGTCATGATTCCTCAGTCTTCTGACCTGTGCTGTCATCTCCTTCCTCTCCCTGATTCTCCTCAGCTCCGTTCCTTTCCTCCTCTCCTCTCCTCTCCTCTCCTCTCCTCTCCTCTCCTCTCCTCTCCTCTCATCCACTCTGCACTGGAACATTCCGCTATGATCAATCAGATTACATAAGAGCACTGCAGTGAAGAGCAGCAAGGAAGAGAGAAACAGAGAGAAGTGAGGGGTGCCATGGCATCTCGCTTTCCCTCTTTTACACTCTTTTACACACACACACACACACACACACACACACACACACACACACACACACACAAACACACATTAACACCCGATCCTCTCTGCAAGTATCAACACTGCAGTGAGGGTCAGAGAAAGGTGGTTTCTTCAGCTCTAAAAGTGCATTTGCCAGCTTGAAGAAAGAGGAAAGCAAGATACGTTCTGCTCCAGAGCACAGAGAGCCTATAAAATATCTAGAAGGCTGACGGAGCTGTTGCTGAATACTAATTGCTCAACAGTTACCAATCCAGGTGGTGAGGAAGACATTTCTGTACACGTCTCAATATGTGCAAATATAGTGAGAGTGGGTGTGATCATGTGTCTGTACTTCTATTGATCCATTGATCAGCAACTGAAAAGACAGTGGGCAGTGTGTTGTCCACTAATCAGATGATCGGCTCGGCAGATGATTGCTCCTGAAGGCTGCGCCATCGGTGTGTGAATGTGTGTGAATGGTTAGCTCCTCAAACTGATGAGCAGTTGGCACCTAGCATGGTAGCTAATGCCATCAGTGTATGAATGTGTGTGAATGGGTGAATGAGATATGTACTGTAAAGCGCTTTGAGTGGACGGAAGACTAGACAGGCGCTATATAAGTACAGTCCATTTACCATTTACTATTTACAATGGAGAGTGAAGATCAGGCCATTGTTCACAGTAAAATAACATATAACAACTTATACAGTTTAGCCTCTGGGGGCAACGTCCAGTGTTTCAGGACTTCTAGATATCCTGCCCACAACTTCCTCTGCAGTCCGATTAGCAACCTGAAATGTGAGAATGATGAGAAAGACACATTTCTGCTGATCTCTATAAAGAGATATGAATGCGGAGAACTTTAGAGTCTAATAAAATGCTAAATCATTGTCAGATGATAGCCAATTGGTTTAATGATTTTGGCCAGTGCGTTTCACCTCTTTTGCTCTCCACACACCAAAGCCCGCTCAAACATGACTGGTCAATACAAGCTGGACAACAAACCTAAACCTGAACAAGTGTTCATGTCTGATTCAGATCAAGGAAATGACACATCAGAAGCACGGGTCTTCCTGATTGGTGCTGATTAGTTTGATGCAGTTGAATAAATATGAAATAAATCAATGAACAGACAATAATAAATAAATATAATGAGCTCAGTTTTACTGCAGTTAGTGTTGACCTAAAGCCTAGCTTTATTAGACGCAGCTCTAGTTGTTTTTGATGTTTCATACAGCATGCAGTCTATTCAAATAAAGTGAAGCTCTGAACAATAGATTCTATTTCAATTTAAATTAAACAATTCACTATTTGACTCAGTGAAGATGAAAGGTACAAAGGTATGAGTGAGGTAAATTATGACAGGCATTACGTCAGTGAAGAATGTTTCATTTTCCAGGCCTGTGTTCTGTTTTTGGCACCATAAATGCTTCCTTTGTAGAAAAGTAAAACAATGTCAGTGAGAATTGGTGCAGTCTTGTGTGCTGCTTAGAGGTCATTCATCTCTGTATACTGGCTTCATCCGTGGGTGTAGAGGTGAGTGTCTTTTTTTGGTACAAAGGACATTTTCAGATACCCCATATAGAGGATTTATGTCAAAATGATAATAAGCCCGGATCATCCAGCTAGAATACCCCTGAATATCCGTGGCTGCCATCCTGACCGGTCTCTGTCTCTGAGTCATACTTTGGATTCGCCTGCTCTTTCCATCAAATGTATTGTGATAAATGGTTATCATAAGTTTAGGTTCTGTTTGTCTTCAATGTATGTGTTTCATGAAAGCAGCTTAGAAAAGCAGAGCTTATTGTGAAAAAGCCTGGCTTAACTGAGCCAGGTTTAGCTGTTTTATGTGATCAGACTGAGTCAAGCCTGTTAAAAACTCACATGAACAAGTTAGTTAAAGTCCGGTTTGAGTCACGTGAATACTTTTTTTAATCATAAAACTAATTTAGTCTTAAATAGAACCCCAGCTACATAAAATCACAGAAACAAAATAGCTGAACACTGTGTGGATGCTATAAAATAAGCTAGGCAGCACAATTCAACTGATGGAGAAAACGCAAACAATGTTTTTTTTGTTGTAATGAAACCGAGTCAATGACATTGATTGAACTTTATTATCATTTTGGAGGACGTACAGAACATTAGCACCTTCATGAATGGAGGATTTATTCACAGGACTGCCTTTGTTTTATCAGGTGAATCTAATAAAATGAGTGTGGACTGGGACACTGTGGAGATTTGACATCGGTGTGAGCTCTATACTTTGAGCTGAACAATAACTGCAGGCTACAGATAGTGATCAGTTTGATGTGAGCTGTGTTTTGACTCATGTTCATATCAGTACTGAGGAACTCTGGGGAGGAGAAAACTCTGTGTTCCACTCGGGCTGACTGATTGGAGCATTGTTCTTAAGGTAAAGCTAGTCTGACTGGGACCAGGACAGACAAACCTGGTTCAAGTTAGATTAATTAGAGATCTGGCTTCATCAAAAAACCCCTCTGCTCATGAATGTGTTCTTTCATTGTTAAGCTGCTGCCTATTTTTGGGAGCATCGTGTGACCTAACAGTCACGTCACTGCTGAATAAAATGGGAAATCTTCACCACCTGCTGAAATCCAGACTCATGCCTCGTCCTCTTTCCCTCTGTCCGTGCTTTGAACCTGTTAAAAGGTCACTTTCAAAGAATGCTTTACTTTTAACACACACACACACACACACACACACACACACACACACACACACACACACACACTCCACCTGGGAGAGCATTGCTGTCTCCCCTTCTGACCCTTTCATCATCTATCACCCTGTGTCTTCCTCCCTTCATTCCTTCCTTTCTTTCTGCTTTATTTGCATGAAGACTCGCAAACAACTTTGCCAAAACACACATCTGTGTGTGTGTGTGTGTGTGTGAGAGAGAGAGAGACAGTATCTCTGCAGAATCTGGCCTGATATGTATTCAGCTCACTTCACACTACAGGCTGCACATCCATAAATTATCTGACTGATGTTTGTTTACAAAACAGGGTTCCAATATTATTAACAAAATTCAATTTATTGTTCCAGATACAATATTCTGCTTGTTTACAGTTTGTCACATTCTACAAATTGCTACAATAAATTGTTATGGAGCAGTAAAGCAGGCTGGATCACATCCTGCTCTAAGATACTGTTGGCTGTTGGAATATTTCTCACTATATGATGGACATGAACGTCAGCTGAATCATGAGTATGCTGTTCAGGGAAGTAGCTGCAGAGTGAGTGCTCCTCACTTTCACCATGCTCTCTGGAGTAAACTCATTTCACTGCATCGAGTGGTCCTGTCTGCTCAGTGAAGATGTCTGCAGTGGGTACAGGCAGCTGTGGACCAGGACCTGGGGTGAGATGGAGCCAGCTGTCCGGAGGAAGAGAGGTCTTGCCTGGTCAGGCTTTGAGACTAAGTTATCTTCTTCCTTCTGTTTAGCAGTGCTGAATTTAGAGCTCACTGCAGCTTCGAGTCTTTGAGTCTGTTTACGATCCATCATTAGCGTAGTTAGCACACATTAGCTCAGAGGGCTGACTTGGATTGTTTATATGAATCACACTGAACGTCCTGCTGAACATCATTCAGAATCTGAAGTGTTGCTTCATAGTCTGCATAAAGAAATGAAATGAAATGAATATTCAATTCAACACATATTTGACACAACTCTGAGCTGGGTGCAGCCGTAAAATCCCAAACACCAAAACCAATGTTTTAGTCCATACACTGTTTTCATCGCCGTGTAAAACACCAAAGGCACACTCAGCTGTTCACCTGCCAGCATACACACACTTTAACGACCAGAGAGACACACACAGGCTAAATCACAGAAGTGCACTGACCAATATGTTGTCAAACATTAATTATGAATCCACCAATCAGCCTCACCGCTGCTTTTGAATTATTCAGCAGTGGCATATGCTGTTTAATTGAGTCTGACCAGACCTGAGGAAGAGCAGTCAATCTGCTGATCTGTGTGTGTGTGTGTGTGTGTGTGTCCCTGTTTTCAGATCTGATCAATCAGATGTTTTAATTTGTTGTTGGTGCCAAATCAACACTTCCTCCATGTTACCTGTCGAGTCATCTCATATTGACTGCTGCCTTACGTTGTCGTTCACTAATTATTTTTAATTGTTGTTTTTATGTTGAGCTCCTGTCAATGAAACTCAAGACTTCCTGCAGATGTTTCACAATAAAAGCTTGCCCGCAGCACATCGTCTATCACAGGGCTTCATACAACAGGTCAATCTGGATGAATGAGGTTATAATGTGGCATATTTTCCTATCATGGACATTGTTGTCATGGCAATGTTAAATGCTGCTGCCAAGTCAGTCTCTGGTTTTTACCTAGGGTTGCAAAGGGGTGGAAACTTTCCATGGGAAGATAATCTCGGGAATTTTGGAAATATTCCAGATCAGAAACACCATTGGAATTATGGACATTTATGGGAATTAACTGGGAACTGGGGGTAATTTAAGTACAGAAATCACCTGTGCAGGTAGGGGGCGTGGCCTCAATAGCCCTGCAATAAGCAGTGTGCTATGTGCATGTGATTGAGGAATAGCAGATATTCAAGTGTACCTGCATGAAATCTGGTTGATTTAGTCAAGATTATGCTAAAATATATTTTCCCCAACTATATTTAAGTTCCCTGTTAAGGGCCAACCTTCGTTTGTTCCTGTTTATTCCTATAAATTCCCATTAATTCCCATGGAAAGTTTCCAACTTTGAAAATTTCCAGAATTGTATGCATTTAATGCATTTAATTTAGCTTTTGTGTGGAAACAGACGATGTCTCTGCTTCCAGAGCAGCCAGCAGAATTTAGGAAAACACATATCCAAGCCAAGAATTTCTCTTTTTACCACATGCCCCATCAGGCAAGTGAGCTGCTCGATTTACTAGTCCAACTTGGCTTTTTACTTGCTCCAGACAATCATGCAATCCTTATTGTTGAGCCCTGAATACACAGTCAAACCAGCCAAATGTTGGGTGATATTCCCATGGAAGCCCAGCATTCATGTTAAATGATGTTTAGACCCTTCATCAGGCTGTGCAGTCATAGATCTTCTGACAGGTGGGCACCCTCCTGCCCCTCCTACTCTCACCCAAGCAAAGAACAGAAACTCAGCAGCATGACCCGGCCTTATATCTACATTATATCTGCTCAGGTTAATCTACAGTGGCTGCCCCAGCTGGCCTGATAGGCAGTTCCATCTGAATGACCCACTCAGGCCACCATCAGTGGTTTAAGAGAGGACTCAACAGTGTGTTCCTGTGTCCTAGAACCACCTCCTCTTTACCCGCCTCCACACACTCATCACAATCCTCCAAAGCAAGCTGTATTCACTGTAAACCATCACCACCACCTAACGTGTACAGCTAACAGAGTGCTAGTTAACAACAGTGGTAATCTAACTAGCACGTTAACTGTGCATTATTCTAAATTTACCATGTACAACAACTGTCAACTTCACTCTCTCCTACAGGAAACAAAATCTCTGTGTTATCAGAGCAGGGACATGCCCTGTCTTTATTAACAAGTCCTGGGCCTCAGTACACCAGAGCATTCAGCTGATAACCAGTGTTTTCAGTGACAACATATCACTTTAGTCGGTGACCTGAGAACTGCAGCATCTACAGCACAGGAAATCACAGGTGACTCCCATTATAATACAGTTGAAGGCACACAGGAGGTTCTGTGATGCGCAGTATATCTGGAGACAGTCA
Organism: Miichthys miiuy; assembly: GCA_036365135.1. Classification (NCBI taxonomy): domain Eukaryota; kingdom Metazoa; phylum Chordata; class Actinopteri; family Sciaenidae; genus Miichthys; species Miichthys miiuy. The sequence continues at coordinate 2,926,463 of CM071623.1, read as the reverse complement.
TCTACACACAGTGTGTGGACCTGAGAAGGTAAACAGATCCAGAAATAGCTAAAGGAGTTATTTTTTGCTTTTCAAAAAGGAAAAAAATCAAACAATGCCTGTGTTTATTCTCTGCCCTGTGAAGAGTTATACAGATATACAGTCTCAGCTTTTTTAAGTGCGCACACACACACACACATGCACACAGCAAATCACACACCATCATTTAAATGTCAGCAAACTGTGAGAAGGAAAAACATTTCAGAAATGTCTGCAGGGAAGGAATGGTTCACCACTGCTTCAGTATCATAAGACAACATGTTACCACACTGGTGTCAGTCATGATGACAAATTTCCCCTCAAGGACAGCAATGTTTTTACAAACTCCATCCATCCAACTACAACTGAAGAAGCACCCGTATCTTGAGTTTTCTTTTCACCCACTGATGATCAGACTCGAGCACCAACCTCCTCGGATTGTTTGTTTGAACACCCAGGTGTCATTCATCCCGCCTCAGGTCCACCAGCTGGGAGGCAGAAGAGGCCAACATGGCGGCCAGCACCACAGATTTCTGAGCTTGTGGGTGGTGCCATGCATACACTCCATTCTTTATACTGTCATTGGTCAAACAACAGCTACTCTAAAGCCCCTTTCAGACATGCATCCCTTTAAATTCATCTTTTATTCTTTTATTTTCATTAAGCACCCTGCTCACTTTTATGCAAAAGTCTCAATCATGCAGTGTTGCGAATAATGAGTTCTTAAAAAGCTCTACAAACTGTCATACAACCATGGTAATAATGTGACTAGGGTTGCAAAATTCTGGGAATTTTCCACGTTGGAAACTTTCCATGGAAATTAATGGGAATTTATGGAAATAATGGGAATAAACTGTGAATTTACAAAATTGAAGGTTAACAGTGAACTTAAATATAGTTGGGAAAATATATTTTAACATAATCTTGACTAAAACAACCAGATTTTATGCAAGTACCCTTAGCACACTGTTTACTGCTGAGCTACTGAGGCCACACCCCCTACCTGATTTCTGTACCTGGACCACACTTTAGAGCCCAGAGCACACAGAGACTATTGAAGACACACATTTGAGCTCGTGAACTACATAATATTGTTCAATAAAATAAATCAAACTTGATAAAGTTCTACTTACAAATCAATCTGTTGAAATGTTTTTTAATTGTTTTTTGCATGTCTGCTTATGACAGAACAAAATGTTTAGATTTATGTTTGGATATGATACAGTTTGTTTAAATTACCCACAATTTACAGTTAATTCCCATAAATTTCCATAATTCCCATGGAGTTTCTGATTTGGAATGTTCGAAAAATTCTCAAGCTTAACTTCCCATGGAAAGTTTCCCCTTTGCAACTCTAAATGGGACCAATAGTATCTCCAGTGTAATCTTCACCCAGTCCATGAGGACACACAGAGCACGTGAGCCCCAGCTTAATGTCCTGTCACTCCGTGTTTAGTCACTGTTGGATAAATCGCGCAGCAGAACTCTCTCACAACATTAAATGATGAAACTGATGTGAAACCGTATGGTGGATTCACTCTGACAAGCAAGTGTCGCTTGTGCTTACAGTGTTCATTAATTAATGCTTCAACAGCGAAGGAGGTTTGAGAATCCATCAGTGATGCAGCCCGAGAGAGAACAAAACACAGAATCCATCCTTATCATGACAGTGAAGACCCTAAAGCAAAGAAATCATGCAGAATGGCCCACCACACCTCTCTCAGCACAGTGTAACCCACCTCTGCTCTCACTCACACACCAGGTGCCAAATATGACAGAAGCATGTGACACATTGGGTCAACATGCTGTCATATGTTAATTTTATGTAAAAGTCACCTCTGTCTGAACAACAAGACGCCACCTAACCTGCGCATGACATGATGCTATCCATGTCTGAAAAGGGCTCAGGCGTACTGAGGGACGGTGATTTGCCTGACTGATGCTTCTTTTACTAGTACGACTGACCTTAAAGCCAAAAGGATGGTGCACTGCGCCCCGTCTAACCCGATCACACACACACCGACTGCATTCCGGATCAGCTGAAACACACCCACACAGGGCTGAGCGCGTGGTTGATGGATAGTCAGGGAATTGTGTGGCTCAGAGAGAGGACATAACATTTATGAAACTAGGAGGGAAGTCATTAAACTTTCATATCGAGAAAAAGGGCTCATCAGTTTCTTAGCGTGTGAATGTGTGTGTGCTGTGCTGACAGCTGATGGAGAACTATTGCTTTTTCCACTGCCATTTCTACCGCTAATGCAACACCCCCTCACCCCACACTGCACCACACAGAATGACTTCCACATGAGTCCATGAGACCTCCCTGAATATTGTTTTCTTTGGATTGAAAGGGAAACACTGAGCACTGCTGTGTTCATATTTATCCTCCAGCATTTTGTTTACTGAAGCGATCAGAAGATAGACCACACTTACACCATCACCAACGTCTAAACAGTACTGAGCACAAAAGCCACATATAAACTGCTTTTTGATCACTGAATTTCAGATTAGGCAGACATGTTTATGTACACATGTTTAAATGTGGGAATCAGATCAAACACAGAAACTAATAATAAAAGATGTGTTGTCTATAATCTGCCAATTAAAGGTGTATTTATAAACCTAATTAAATCGCTTACTTGTATTTTTGTCTTAATTGTATGTTCTCTTTTGTGTTACTATTCCTTGTTTTTGACTTTTTGCATCTACTAATCACACTATGTCACTCCTCATAATTCATTCCACACTTCTGTATGGTTTCTATTGTTATATATTTGTGTGTGTATGTATGTATGTATGTATGTGTACACATATATACACACATACACACGTTTATTTTTTTTACTTTTGGTGAAACTGAATCATGTTTTATGGAGAAAATGTTTTCTGCTTTTCCCTCTGATGTCCTCTGTGATTTACAAATTTTCCTGATGGACAGTGAAGTAAACTCCTGCCGACTGTAGCTGCCGTTAGTTAATGTTAGCTCAGTTTGTTAGCCAGGCTGCCTGGACTGTGAGCTCAGAGCACTGTGGGAGTGTTAGTGTTTGTACCACAGGCGTTTTGGACCATGGGGAAGAAGAGGAGGTTATCAGGCCCATGGTTTGGGGCGAATGCTGATGATGAGAAGAGCCGGTGTCGTGCCAGAACCAGAGCCAGGTGAGTGGGCAACATAACTGAGCTCAACAGCACTTCATGGACATAATGTCAGAGGAGAAAAGACCGAATGGGCATTGATAGAAGAAACTAAGAAGAGAAAAATTTGGAACCAAGAAGCTGCCGGACACAAGTAAATCTGGGACTGACTTTTCATCATTGGAGAGAGCTTATTGAAATAAAATGTTGCTACGTGGCTTTAAAGGCTCATCTAATATTTTGATTCACACCGAAGGCGTCATTTGATTTCTCTGTGTTCATGTTCTTTTCAGCTGAACCTTTATTGTGATGATGTCACTGCCATGATGGTGCACAGGTACATGTGATGAATTAATGATGATAAAAGGGCTATATAAAGCCATAGTGTGTGTGTGTGTGTGTGTGTGTGTGTGTGTGTGTGTGTGTGTGTGTGTGTGTGTGTGTGTGTGTGTGTGTGTGTGTGTGTGTGTAATAGTTGGCTCTGCAGCTGGTGGAAACCCTCACAGATGGGACACGTGTATCTTTTAGCTTTTGTTCTGGTCTAAACTGATGCTCTGCGTGTTGCTGTGAATAAAACAGTTCAGAACCACAGCTCACCGCACTATGTTACCACGGTCCACTTCCTGAAAATGCTCCCTTACATCTCAGATCTTTGTTGATATGGAAGTCACACATAGGAACTGTTTTTCATCTGTTTGGAATGATCCTGTGACCGTATCCAAAAATACTGCAGAGACTTTCACTCTGTTATTCAAGATGTTATTGGAACAGTTTGCATCAACAGTAAGTCTGTACCAGTGTAACTTCCCAGATGGCAGATCAACATTGAATCAACATTGAATCAATGTATCAATGCATCAACGTTGCTCAACATCAGGTTTGCACCCTGAAATAATGTTATATCAATTATGAAAAACAGATCAAGACAGACATAAAATCAATGTTAGTTCAGCTTAAAATCAATCAATGTTTTATCATTGAGCCAACATTGATTCAATATTTCTCTTCTCTACATTGAAAAAGATTTATCAACATTGATTCAATGTTATCTAGCCTTGAATATTCAACCTCAACAAAAACAATGATTCTGACGTAATTTCAACATTGAATCAATGTTGCCATGCTACCTGGGTTACAACTGATGCTTTTGATACAAACATTATGTGTCTTTTATTTAACTATGAATGGATTTTGTTACCACTTTATGTTATGGCATCTGTCTTAATGTGGACAAATGCCATGCTGCCACTGTTTTCTTGTGTTATGGTGAGTTTGTGTCAGTTGTCTGTCTCATGGAGTGATGCACTGATCCGGTTTACCTGACTGGTATCAGCACAGGTAATTCTTTGGATTCATATTCAGCCACAATCTATATTTCCATGCTTTGCGTTCTCCTTCTCTCGGTACATGCAGCTTTTATAAGCAGCACTTGTTGTCATACTTTTCATTTATGTTTTATGTGGGTATACTGGGTCAGCAGTGTATGTTAATAAAAACTTGTTTTGCTCCACAGGCCGGTCAGCATGTCCTTACATGGGGAACTGAGCTCCCTTGATGAATTTAGGACAGTGCTGAACTGGCAGAATGGGTACAGTAAGTTTTATACTAACACAAACAAGTTCTGCATGGCTGCTCCTGAACACAGTCTGAACTCTGAGCCACATATCTACGCTCTGTGCTCCGTGCTATTCTAAAAGCAGCGAATCACGCTGACAGTGGTTACAGCCACTTGTAAAATTAGATTATTCACTGCTTTCAGCAGTAACCTGATTCCTGAGGGTCAGGCCGACAAGAGGCACGCTTTCTTTCATCATCAGGTTTGAGGTGGATGCTTGATAAAGTGAAGGACTCAGGACAGAGGAAAGTGTCCCTGTGCAGCAGACTGAAAGCAAAGATCATCATCTGTAGTGATGAGAAGATGTCATTAACTCCAGTCCCTAATACAACCTGCATTTCCCCTGACAAGCATCTCTAGCAGTCATTACTGTCTATTACAGAGCTATTACAGAGTCATCAGGTCGACAGCAGATAGATTGTTTGTGTAAATGTAAAATGTTTCACAAGTTAAAGAAAGAGAGATCTATATCAATATGGATGTTTACGTTAAAAAATAACAGGCTGATATGTCAATACTGATATGTCAGCCTGTATTGGTTGGAGTTTCTTATGAATCTTGATGTCAGTAGAGAAGGAAGTAGCACGATGTTCTTATACACCCTTTAATCCATGCAGGAAGGTCTACCAACCACGATGTTTCTCTAACCCAGGGGTGTCAAACTCAAATCACCCAGTGTGCCATAACTGAAGACTGGGACTACGTCACGGGCCGGGAAGGGGGACATTAGCACATCATAGTACAGACACATTAGCTCCACAAACAAGGCACACGTGTTTACCTCCTATGTCGGTAAGCCTGCGTGCCTTGTCAGTAGCCTCCACCTGCTTTGAAAGTCTCTGTTCTTAAAGTCAACTTTTGGTTTGGCCGTTTTCTGTGGGGCTTTAATGTCACTGTGAGTTCATCCGCTGACCGCTGGTTAGTGTGTCAATAAACAACCAAAGCAGCGGGGGGACCTGTGTGGCGGCTGTTGCAGTGCATTGTGGGATTTGTAGTATGAGCGGTGGAGTGCGATTTACCGGCGGGCCATTAATAAGTGACATATGAAATTATCTCGCGGGCCGTATGAAATTATTAATGCAACTAAGCAATCATCTTTCCCTAAACCTAACCCTAAACCCAAACCTGACCAATAATGAAGTCACTTTTGTAAGGCTTATTTCAACTGTGTGCTGTGTTATGTGTGGCTAGGTAGTGGGGGTGTTCCACACCTGGGAGTGTTTCTTTTCTTTTTGGGCCTGCTGTTCTCCCTCCTGTCCTCCCTTGTTGTTCCTTCCTCCACAGGTGGCAGGCTGGCCCTGTGTTTCCCCCTCTTTTGTTTCTTTTGGCCGGGGTCTCCATCTCTTTTTGGTTCATTACTTTATGGGTTTTTCTTTTCTTCCCCAGTGCTAATTTATCAATAAAGAATCTTTTCTTTTGCAAACTTTGAAACTTTTGTGTGGCGTCCTTTTACATGTTATGGTCTCATTGAGCCAGCATTAAGTTAAGTGTTAAGTATTAATTTAATTTTATGAGGCCGTAACAGCTGTGAAACATAGTTTATCATTGATTTTAGAAAACTTTGCTCATTATCTTTGGTTTTATGCAACTAAATTAGAGATCCAGTGGAAAGTCAAACTATTGATTTCCCCCCCTAGCAACACATTCCAGCTCCTCCTGGGGATCCTGAAGCTCATTTCAGCCACTTGTATCCACGATCAGTCACTACCCAAACCTCATGACCATAGGTGACGGTTACAATGTAGGTGGACTGGAAAATTGAGAGCTTTGCTGCTCGGCTTTGTTGTCATGAGATAACTTCTGTTATAATCTGCCACTTTATAAACAGAAACTGAATTGAATAGTTCCCTTACCTTTACCAGGTGTTTATTATGGTAACCATGAGAATGACGGTCCCTAACTTTAACAAACCAAATCACAATGTTTCTGTAACCCTAGCCAAACCTGACCAAAGCTTAACCACAGATGAGAACAGACAACACTTCGTTATTGAGGGAATGGAAAATCAACATATTTTGATTTTTCATTTTCAGCGTTCTCATGTGAAAGTTGATTCCTGCTGCCAGATGTTACAGTTATTGTGAAATATTATTTCAGCTTATTTAAAGGGGCCACAGTGTTTGATATATTATAGGTGGAGTGTTCCTTTAATTGACCTGTATTGGTTCTCTATTGGAATTCAGCGCTCGGCCCATTTTTACACTCTACATTTCTCTGTAACAGAGATTAAATGAACACAAACACACGCTGTTTGCTTTGTGCTGAGACATCAGCAGTCACCAGTAACCATGTATTGATCTGCATTCAAAGTGCACTTAGCGGGGAGTGCTGCAGGATTAGAGGGAGGGGGGGAGTGGAGGAAGATGAAAGGTAGGGATGGAACATGAGGGGAGGAGAGGAGGCAGAAGGGAGCGAGAGCTAGACAGAGAGAAATGAAACAAAAAGCCTACGTGTAAATTTGCAAGAGCTATTATTCTTTAGGGAGATGTAGAGGCGGCAGAGGTAAACGTTATCGGCAGGAGGAAACAGTTGTTGACAGACAGCTGCGTTACTGGAAGTTTGAGGTTAGGATAATTAAAAAGAATGAGCTGCATGGGTTGTTCATGTACCATGAACTACTGATAATCAAGAACCTTTATCACACTTTAACATAGTATTGATTCTGATCACAGAAGAGTCCGGTTCCATTAAGATCCACCTGAAAACAGTGCAGAGTGTAGAGCCTGATCCCAAGGGAAAACCTAAGGCGTTGTTCAGACTGCCAGCTAAAATCAGGTTTGTCTTATCCAGACTGTACCCAGATAGTTTTTTATTTGAACATCAGAAGAACACGTGAAATGTGATTTTTGCAAATCGGATCCAAACTACATTTGGAGGTGGTTTGAAATGTGATTAAAACACAGAGTTCAAAGTGTCTTTTCAGTCACTTGATCCACAACACGCAACAACAGCGTCACATCCAGAGCGGTGGAAGTGCTGGCTTTTACTGCGACGAGCAGGTACGACAACAGTCTGTGGACAGACGCTGAAATAAATTGTGTGCTGGCACGGGGAGGAGGCTTCTAACAAAGACAAAGCCTCTTTCATTCCAAGTGTCAACAGTGTATGTAGTTATTGGCACCTACATCATTACCACAGCAACCCATGCAGATCGGTTGATGATGTCTGGACACACAAATCTGATCACTTTCAAACACAATCTGAAGCTCTGATTGGAGGATGGGCAGGCGAAGATGCTGCAGGACTGCGTATGCAGCATCTTCATCATAACCTGTGACCTCAGGAGCTGACTTTGCAATAATGTGATTCTTGTTGTGTTTGTGAAGTTCACCTCGTTGTTGTTGGTCAGCAGTTAATGCATGGATGGATATATACTGTATTATTATCAATGTGAACAGCACTGGTGTTGCCAGTGGAGTATTGAGAGTTTCTAACCACAGCAAAATGATGATGGTGCTTACTGTACCTGCACCAGCAACTGACTTACCTTACCTTACCTAACAGGCTTATACAAGATTTAAAATGATGATTTTCTCAAATCAAAAAAGAATCTTCCCTGACTCTAACCTGCTCTTCATTTCCTCCATGTTTACCTGCTCTCTCCATAACTTCAGTATAATACACATTTCCACTAGAGTGGAATCTACTCATCAATTAGTGGATTAATAATCAATCAACCACTTGGGTTTCCTGTCAAGCAAAAATATTACCAAGTTCCAACTTTTTAAATATGAGAATGAGGATTGTTCTATCTCGACTGTTTGAGGACGTCACCTTGGTGTCTGCTAACATATCGGCCACTATTTCAAGACATTTAATCTACCTTATTGATCTGGAAAATAAATGACATTAGTCGATGACACTTATCAGTCCAAGAGTCATGTTACTGCTGTTTAAAAACATGAATACTGCTTTCATTCATTATTTCCAATTGCGTCTGAGCTACTGTCGATGAGACGCAACACTCTGTTTCAGAATAAAAGCCTTTCAGCTGCTCAAATGACATTCTTCATGTTCCTAATAGACTTTTATTTTGAAACATACGGAGGAAGTGTTTCATAACAGTAACTTCATGGTGATTGAGAAACGTGGAAAAAAAAAAGCTGCATGAAAAATGACTTAATTCAAATGATTGTAGCAGCAGAGTGGTGAGTATAACACGACTGTGTGCTGCGGATATGGACATCAAACTGAATGTCACATGTTAGCCATAAAAATAAATGTGTTTGTCATACAAAACTTTCACCTGGCTTTTATTTGAAACTCAGACATTATATGCATAGCACATATTTCTAATAATAATATATATTAATTAAATTTAAAGAAATATTTTAAGACTTAGCATCCAAAAAAGGAACATTCAGTCATATTGTACATGTACATGTAAACTAAAGCTAAAGTATAAAAAATGTCAGGAAATGTTCAGGGACATGATACAGCCAGTCTGTCAAGGAGCAGCATCCCTGCAGTGCATTATGGGTGGCCATGTACGATTAGGGTTGCAAAGTTGGAAAATTTCCATGAGAATTACCATGAATTTATAGGAATAAATGGGAATAAACTAGGAATGCAGTTTTTGGATGCAGTACTGCCTGAAACGAGCACTGACCAGGAGGAAAAAAGTATGAGGAAGAAGAGAACCTCATCAGTTGGCCAGGAAACAAAAATGAAAATCCATCTCCTTCACAACAAAAACAAACAATGGAGCAACACCAAAGTTATGCAGTCCTGTGGTTTCTGTTTTTACTTTGGTGGTGGTTCTAATTGGTTTTTCACAAGAAGCTGCCCAGTATGAGCAGCTATCCAGCGTGTTGCTCTGTACATGCAGAGAGAATACGGTGTGCTGCTGTGGTTACACAGACGCCTCTCTGCTTCGCTGCATAGTCGTAGTCGTTTGCTTTTCCTACTGTAAGCGAACCGCACCAGGGTTCACTTGCAAGTGAACAGAGACCCACGCTTGTCTGGTCCGCACCAGAGTTCGGACGAGCTTTCACGCCTGCCAAAACGAAGCGGATTATCCAAGTCCGTTTAAAGTGGACCAAACAGCTCTGGTGTGAAAGCTTCCTAAAACACCAGAAATCAGGACTTTAGAGGACTTTATGTGCAGTCAGACTGATATTGACAGACCTATCATGAGCCATTTTCAAGCAGATGGAGAAAACAGCTCTGCAGCTGTAGTTCTACAGCTATAGATCAGTGGCAGAGCTGGTGACAGGGAGTCAGCATCAAAGCACTGATATACAAACAGACAACTGGATTTATGAACTCCAAACTGGTTACAGGAGAAACCTGTATTTATATTTAATCATGGATTTCTGATTATGCATATTAATCTTGGATAACCTGTCCAGGCTACATCTCTGTCCCCTTCCAACACTAGTGTCTTACTAAGACTGCACAGGAGTGTATTTATTTTCATGACACTGATGACGAATGAGCGTTCTCTCTCTCTTTTTGCTGAGGATAATCTTCATATGATTTCAGTTTGCAGCAGTTCATAGTTTTCCTGTCTGCGCTGCGACACTGTATTGTGCTGTCTTGTTGAATGAGTGTTGCTATGCTACTGCCTTTTGCTCTCGTCTCTGCCAATACCGTTTGACTGTGATGAAGATGCAGTGTACGTCCAAACGTTAAGTCACTTGCACCTAATGAAGTATTACATGAAGCCGAGTCTCCTGTGCCTTCTCTGGGTTCAGTGCCTGTGAAGAGGCCCTCACATCCTCGCCGTCCTCTGAGCACTGCTCCACCACGGCATTACGATGTTCTGAGGTGCCGATCCATCATTTTATTCAATGTCAGTAAACACACTGTACTGACACTCTGACACTGCATCAGCATACCAATAAGAACAGTATGAGTAGATGTTTATTGTGTGGAAACTTGGAAACACAATCTGATCTGGATAGAGGAGGTGATAGAAGATGGGATAGGAGAAGATAATGGTGGTGTGGTGTGGTGTGGTGAAACTTTGACTACTCAAGTTGTTGAGACTGTTTTAATGTGGGCTGGGCAACTGACACAAAACAGATTAGCGATGTACTGTGTGTTCTCAACGAAGCCAACACCAGAGGAAACAAAGACGCTCAGTTTACCACCTGAAGCATCGTCGTCCAGCGGAGCAGACAGAGTACGAACACAGCCTGAAACAGCAGAAATTAGAACCGTCTCCTGGAACGAGCATCGACCCTGCATCAAAGCGCTGCATTACTGTCTGCTTTTTCCACAGTGACTGGACACACCACGCATGCTGTGTGTTTTTAATGGAAAAGGACGCGGTGCTGACAGGACTGAAGAGTCGTAAAATAACTAATGTACCTGCAGAGATTTTTTTTCCAGCTTCTGAATCTTTTATCAGGGAGTTTAAAGCTGAACATAAAGTGACTTAATTATACTGTGATGTTGACTGACATCAAATTATTGAGATATTCCAGACAAAGAAAAATTATTCAATAACATATCAGACACTATCAAAGAATATATAATCTTTGGAGATATGTCAGTGTCTTTAGGCTCATTAGTGCACATTCAATCACCTAATATTTATTCTGTTGCTTTGTTGAACTTGCCATAATATTTGTGCAAAATGAGGTCATATATAAATAATTAGCTCAGTATCTTTCAGTACTGAATGTCTCTGTGACATGTTGGACTTTCTCAAATCATCACTGCTACATCTGATTGTTTTCTCTGTGACCCTGACATGTCAGCGAGGATAAAAGCTGTTAACAGAGCTCAGACTCCACATCCAGCATTTCCTATTACATATTGATCTGCTGGATGATTAGTCATTACAGTGTCAGTACAGACCCTGTATGTAAATGCATATCCTCCATACCGTATCTACACGGCTGGTTTACAGATTATCGTTGATGTTATGTATGTATTAATTAAGTATGCTGTTTTAGCTCCGGCTGCAAAAACTGATCATCAAAACTGTTGCCAAAGAATTTTCTGACAATTAACAAATCAATTCATTTGGTTAATTGTTTCGGCTCTGATGCATTTCACATTTATTATTAGTTGTACCTGATAAAAGTGTCCAGGGGAAATAAATGGCTCATTATGTTTACATCTGGAGGGCTCTGAAGCTTTTTCAGCCATGAACAGATCATTTATAAAAAGGGAAGTCATTATATCGACGTTTCCAGATGAATTCTGTTGGAATTATATTAGAAAACAAAACACATAACCGCTGATTTGCATGTGTTGATGTTTAGCAGACATACTGTATCTCATACTGTATTTCATAAAAAGCAAATATTTCTGTCAGAATGTCACATTTTCTTTTTATGAATTTGGACTCTAACCTTCATGTACAGGAATTAGGCTCGATGGCAGGCTTTGCCAACAGAGCAGCACATCACACTGCACACCGCGGCTCAGAGGCGACCACATGCTGAGCAGTGACTGGTGGCCTGTTGGGAGCCGGTCTGTAACCGCGAACCTTCACTGCAGCAGTTCTGTCCTCACCTCACAGTCGCGTACAGAAATCCAGACATCTATTCAGAGGGCGTGTTTGTGAAAACACTGCCTTCTTTCTGCTCTTTATCTGGATCCTGAAGGCAGCTGACTGAACAGAGGAGTGCGGACATCCTTCTCCACAGCTCTGCCTGGCAGAACACCGAGCAGCTCCTGGGATAGGACAGATATTTAAACCTCCAGTATTTTCTGGGTGTGCCCCTCCCGGTCGGACGTACCCACCGGGAGGGGTTTAGAAAGTGTCTGGTAATGTCAAATTGATCTGTCAGACATGATTTTCTTTTCTTCTTATCTGTTGATTATATTCCCTGTTAGTCATTCATCCCACCCAGAGAGCTTCACTTTGATATCACAGAAGAATAAGGAAATTAGAAAATGTACACATTTGTACACAACCAAACTATTTTTGACCTGTCTCCAATAGTTGTCAGTTGCCATCATCCAATCACGATGATTCAAACTTTAAAGCTGCATTAAAATCTTTTTTGAAAAAGATTTTGAAAAAGATTTTTAAAAAGAAAACCCCACACGTTTAATGCCAAATAATTGCTTACAATGATTGTTTATAACCGACAGAGAGCATGATACCATTCATTTGGTTTCTGTTTGAACTGATGAGAATCAGGAAATCCAACAGTCTCTCTCTTTTAGCTCGGGTTTGGTCTCCACCAACTCCTGAGACAAGTATCTGTCTCTTTAGCTGCTAAATGCTCCGCTGTGTTCACCGTGTTATGTGAGCCTTTTCACTAAAAAAAACACCAGCCCGGGCTATTCTAGACACCTGAGGAGTGCACTATGAAGCTAGACTGTGTGTTAGTGAGGTCACTCTTCTAACCTGGCTGCATCACCATGCTGCACAATGAACCTGCTCTGCAGGAGTCTCACATTTGAATCCCCTGGAAGCGTGATTTTCTTCCATGCATGTTAGTGATGTCACCGAATAAAGCTGTGTATTAATTACAGCCACACTGTAACTGCTGTACGCATTGTGGTTTTTAAACTGTCTCCTAGAAATGCTTTTACTACTACTAATAACTGTTGTTGTTGTTATTATTATAACATTTTGGTGGTAACATAATCGCTGCCTGGATTATGTTCAGAGATGGTGTAATTTCCTTTTTGCTTAACAGTCTAAATGCTGCATACATAAAAGAATGAGGCTGCAGCTACAGACTGCTATGGAGGATGTTTTTATGTTTGGTACTGATGATGCTGTCAGGTCCATTTCACACTTCTGGTCCTGCAGCTGTAATACTGGTAGAAAATTTGATTGATTTATCACAAATAATATATCAACAAAAGGTATTTCACTTTGATTTGTCCAAAAACTAAAGCGAATTCCACGATTTCCATTCTGTAGCTGGCACGTGATTGGTCTGTTTTGGGTGGATGGAAAGTCAGATGATGCACCAAACTCCCCCTTTTATGGGAACACACTGAGACCGAACCCCTGTTAAGCAGAGAAAGTTGACCGCTGCGATACTCTGATCTCTGAGTGACGTTTTAGTCTTCATGGAGCCAGCTAACACAAAGAAAGCCCGGTGATGTTGCGTCATAGTTCAACCCCTCGGGCTGATCAGAGCAGTGAGGACTGGAGCAAAACAAGGCTGAGGGCATAAAACCAAAACAATGATACTAAAACTCCTCTGTGGAGCTGAAGGGAGCCGCAGAGTCTCTGATCTCTATCTTACTGAAGCCATTACTGATGGTGCAGCTTTAAAATGCAGTCTGCATGAATGTTACAGAGCAGCCATTGCCCCAAAATTCCAAAAATTTTATTCCAACAGTTTCACCTTGTTCCAAGGATTTTCAAGGATCAAGTCAAGGATTTTAATAGCATTGCAGTAACCTTTGTTTCACTGTTGAGATCCTGAGAAGACAAACTGCACTGACAACAATGGACTGATCTCAGCTCCGACAGGGAAAAACACAACATGAATAATCATTTGTACATTTGAATATTTTGAACAGTTACAAGCTTGGAACACACTCGGTGCAGTCAATTCACGCGTGATAATTCACGTGTGACTTCAGGAAAGCAATGATTTGACTTCATTATGTGACAAACATGAACTGACCACACACACACACACACACACACACACACACACCGTGGCATTGCTTCAGTGTAGAGGGCTAATTGAAGTGAAGTGAAGCAGATGCAGCAGGCTTCATGCTGCCAGTCTGCACCGCACTGCGCCCCGCTTCCACCCAACACACACACACACACACACACACACAAAACCTGCGACTACACACAGTCTGCATGCTGCTCAACTCCTCTTTATGAGACAATGACAAGCTACACGGGCTACAACAAACACCTCCCTCCGTCTCTCCTCCTTGTCTTCCTCCGCCTGTCATCTTGTTTTCACACCTCTTCATCCGTTCACTCCTCTGTCAGCATGATGCGGGCTCACTGACCAATGACTAGTATCTCGAGGAGCTGTCAACCTTAATGCGGTAAACTCCCTGCCCACACACACACACACACACACACCCGAGCAGAAAGACGCAGTAACCCCCCGCACACAGCGCCGACACTCGGCTTCAGAGCAGCAGAGAAGAGGACTTACAGTTCGCAGGAACTGGATTTCATCCTCGCCTTCTCCTCCTTCAGCCATGGTTAGCCTTCACGCGGAGATGCTCGTGCCGTATCTGCGTGTGGAGTACAGGCTGGGTGTGCGCGTGTGGCGGTGTATGCGTGTTTGAGGCGGCAGAAGCCAACGCACGGTGGAACTCGTCTCTCATTGGATGGCGCGCGCTCACCGAGGGAGGAGCTGCACAGGTGTGAGCGGGTGGGGTGTGTGTGTGTGTGCGCGCGAGCAGTTTGTCGGGCGGTGTGCCCCCTCTCTCGGCCGGGTTGGTACGGAAGCTCACCCCCCCCCCATGAACACAATGATGAGTAAATGAAGCTAATTATATCAAGTCATGAGGCCAAAGCCTTAATTTGACTAAAGACATAAAAAGTTTCTTTTCTGTTTTTTTATTTTAATTATTAATTCAAAAGTCCAGTGTGTCAGATTTAACGGCTCAGTTTACAGAATATGGTCGAAATTAAATCTAATATTCATAACTCTGTTTTCATTTGTGTATTAATAATAATCGGTCCTCTTCCACAGTGTGCTGTGTAAAAGCACCATGTTTCTACAGTAGCCCAGATTAGACAAACTTAATTACTAAGTTTACTAATATTTTATCAATTAAAATGAAATATTTTTAGAACATAGCATATTTTAACATAACTAGCTCTTAGAATGATTACTGATTTTTTTCACAGCAGCCATCTTGACATGAAATAACGTGGTAAACACCAAGCAGCAACCTCCGGGGCTGGGAAATGAAGCCAACGCTGAAGTGCCAAAAACTGCAGTTCCTCAAACGTCCACTTGAGGCTGGCTCCAGAAGTGAGTCAGTCTCCATAAGTCCCCATGTTAAAATGTGCAACTTCTCAGCAGAAATAAAAATGTTTACAGCCTGGTACAAAAAACAGTTTTGGTCTCTGTAGCTAATTTCCCCGTTCATGACAACTGTACTGAGGGTGAATTTATATACAACTCACCTGTTCAGATTATATTAAGGCTTAAAGTTATGCAGAATTAACAGCCTGGCTACTTTGATTGATTGACAGGTGGGGGCCATTACGGGTGGCTTGTTTGAGCACCCAAGCTTCATACACACTTGCCTTGACCTTACTATTTCATGTCACTATTAATACTTTTTCACTATTGCAGAACTAGAAAATAATGTTCCTAAGTCTGTTTTCATTAGTGTATAATAACTTAGAATGACTCTTTTATATCTACAGACATTGCGGGACCTCTTTCATGGAGTCCACCATGTTGAACCACCATGTTTCTACAGTAGCCTAGAATAGACAAACTAAACACTGACTCAAGATAGGGCCTCTTGCGTTTTTTGCAGAGTTTTTTTCCCCCACACGTGGGAGGGTTAGGGAAGAGTATTCAGTTGGTTGCAATCCCCCCAGAGGCAATAAAGAATTCATTCATTCATTCAATCATTCATTCAATCTGCAACTCCACCACTGGATGCCACTAAATCCTACACACAACAGAACAGAACAGTTAAAATCTGTCCAACATGCTGAAATATTCAGACTTTTAGAATCTAAGGGTCAAGCTCCTAAATCCCCATAATCCAACCAATAGTTCTTTTAGCCCCATCCTGTCTGGAAACTCCATGTTTCTAAAAAACAAGCTCAGGTGACATCACTATGACATCACTAGAGCTAATTTTCTCAGACTTGACAAAGCTCATCCAGAGGCACAGATTAGAAAATGTACCACAGGTTGAGTGAATCTGTGACCAGTAAACTTTTTTTTCGCACGTAAAAATCACTGGAGGGTCCCAGAATAACATTTTTCTTGAAGGTGGAGCAGAGGTGAAGACTCAGAAAGAGAAATAGAAAATGTTTTATCCATTTTTATTTTTAACAAAATAGCATTGTTTTATTTCCCCAGTTTTACAGTGTTTGCAATGCCACCATCATTTATCCACAATTTTTTTTCAATGTAAGAAAATAAAACAGATTCAGAAACTATCAAAGTTTCATATAAACTGAGATGCAGCACATCAGGGCTTTAAGACACGTGTGAAACACAGTTCAGCCAAACGTCTTTTCAATTTGAACGTGACGTGACCTTTTTTTAAAATCATTTATGTTAACGCTGATAACACTGATACCTGGTAAAACGTGAGCAGTATGTGGCTGTTGATAGAGCACTAGTCGTACCTCACTGGGAGTGAACTGAAATTGTTGTCAACTTCAGTAAAGTCTTTGCAGCTGAGCACGTTTAATGATTGAAAATGTTTGTTTTTTCTTAGAGAGCCATGAACCTGCAGCTGTTTGGTTTCTTATCATGTCAGAAACAAGCTGCGTTCAAGTTTAAGTGACAGCTCTGTGTGATGCTACAGTGGTTTTGCCTGCATGTAACACTTCTTCAAGGTTTTCTGTACGCTGTGATTGGGTTTAAGTTGTCATTAATGCTCTGTTGTTCGCTCTGATGAAAACTGCACAATGTAAAAAATGATGTGATTGAAACAGTTTTCAATGTAAAAAAAAAAAAAACAACTAAATAAAAACATTAATCCATAAATGTGTCCAAACTTACAGATCGTTCACAGTCTTAGAAAGTATTTACATAAAAGTCAGTCTACACAAAGACTTCTACAATCCCCTCAGAGAGTGAAACAAAATTAATGAACAATCGGCAGTCATCAACAAACCAGCCAATAGAACGCTGGGATTCACAGAATGAACCAATCTGTTGTTGAAGCTCTGAAGGCATTACATCGAGGTGAAACAATCGAACTGGTAAACAGCTGAATAAACCGTGTTTGTAGGTTCAAATGTCTGGAGGCTGAAGTGTAACCGTTTCTATAATGACTGATAACACAATGATGGAATAAAACAAATAAAATGATTAAAATGAAACATTCATTAAAATGAATGAGAAATGAATGAGAAAATAAAAAGGTTTTCATGGTGTTAAGTCTCACTAATTATTTGTCTCTTATATATCGTTTACATTTTGTTTCACGCTACAGTTTAAATGAATGCAGCAACGTGCCACACCAAAAACTAACTAACCCACACACGTGAGTTTAGACACAAGGGTTCCAATAAGAGCTTCAGTTACTCCTGTGTGGACTGAACCACTTGTTTTTAGGGGGGGCACACTGACTGCATCTCTTCTATAAGATATCAGAGCTATAAGATGGAACATAACACTGCAGGAAGACAAAGAAAAATCTTTTTTACATAATTTTGTAAACTCAAATGAGAAAATGGGTATTAGTACAAATTTTATCAAATGATTACTAACACTTATTGTATTAGTTAATCATCAAAATATATACATTTTTAAATGTGACCTTTAAGTTATCAACATAACACTCAAAATGTGTTATCAAGCTAGTACACTCCAGCCTCCATGGACTGCTGCTGATGTTAAAATATTTACACAGAACAGTAAAATGATCAGATAACGTCAGGAATAAAAACTAAAATAAATACAATCTGCATACAACAAATTTCAAACTTGAAATCAGACCTTCACTGTGAGCCTAGTGATATTATATATTTGAGACATACTGGAGTTTATCATACTGATTAACTCAATACTTTGAGTGGAAAATGAAGTGCTTCATACCAACGAATATAAAGCTGCAAATGAAAATATAAATGTTGGCACTAAATGGAAGAATAGATTCTTTTTCTCTGATTCTTTGATCATTTGTTGACTTTCTATGGAGTAAAAGCTGTTTGGATTAAAGGAACAGTTCAATATCTATGCTACAGTAAGATGGAAAGATGTCTGCCTGTCATGAGCTGTTGTCAGGACGTGGTTACCCTAGCTTAGCATAAAGACTGGAAAACAGCTAGCCTATGACACACAGTCACAGGCAGGTGCAGAGAGACTGCTTGTCACAGTGATGTCACCAAGTTTGGTACCACAGTGCCTGTGCAGAGACCAAAACCAAAAGCAGGTGTTGATAGATTCAACATTACAGGTAGAGATGCTATACATACAGTATGTACTGAATAAACTGTTGTCCATCAACAGTTCTGTTTGTGCACAGATAAAAAAATGATACAGTATGTTAATCAGGGAGCTCTGCAGGTGCTGGTAGGTGTGTTTTTTAACTTTGGCTGAGACAGTCTTTATGCTAAGCTAGGCTAACCACACCCTGACTCCAGCTCTGCACTTAATGCACAGACATGAGATTCATATTCTATCTATATGTCTTCATTCACTCAAAGGAAATGAAAAACCACATCTCCTAAAGATGTTGAACTATACTGTTAAATTACATAAAGACACTGTTTCTGTCTCATTCTGAAATGTAGAGTGAAACATGTTAAGTAACATGATACGACCTGGTGATAAACTCTGTGAAGTCAGTGTGTGAGCGTCGGTGGAATGACTGAACTATAAACCTGATTGTGTGTCTGTTGTGCCCTGCTCTGGTCCAGTCCCATTCTACTCCTCACTGTCATAACCGAGCACAGGAGCCAGCCATCTCTCCACATCCTCCACACTCATCTCTTTCCTCCTGGAATAGTCCTCCACCTGAAGAAGAGCAGAAAAAAAATACAAGTTGAGCTTGACTTTGTGTCCAGAGTCGTCTCTGTTACCAATCCTTCATCAGAAGATCTGTTAGAACTTCAAGTGAAATCCCAGTTTGGATCCTTCTTTGGTTTGTGAGTCTCCATAGTGATCAGATTTAGCACTGCAATCCGAACAATATAATATTACACTGATTCACAATGCACAGCGCAGCTCAACTACTATTTATTGTCAATAAATTATTGCAATTATTGACTTTTTTATTTTCAACTTGATCTATCGGTCATGCACCAAAACACCAAGACAAAGTCCATGGAAACTTGCTTATTAATAAATCGAACAGTTCAGACAGACTCAGGTCATGCTAGTAGTGGTCTGCAGCTTGTACACTTGTACTGATGCAGTTTGTGCTGCTTTAATCTAAAATATTATGCTGAGTTTACAATGTGAGCCAGCATACAGACTGGGACCCCCCTTGATGCTTTGTACCCAGACTATCCTGAATTTAACTGTGCAGGCCAAGCTTATATTTGTAACTCCTCCGTTATCTAAGCATTTTGGGTACGAATGGGTACCAGTGTCTCATGAATATGAACAACATTGTCTACAGTCATCTGAAGCAGTTTAAGATGTGGATGGTGAGATGAACCTGCTCCTTGGTGATCTTTCCCACAGTGAAGTACGAGGCCCGAGGGTTGGAGAAGTAAAGCCCAGACACCGAGGCAGCGGGCGTCATGGCCAGGGATTCTGTCAGAGCAATACCTAAACACACACACACACACACAGTTATTACATATGCATGCAACCCACACACTTAAGCCAGTGTTTCATCTATGAGGATAAACTTGGTTAAAAAGCTTCCCTGCAGTCATCTCTGTCTTCTAAACTGATGTCGACATTCGCAGGTTGATTTTGAAGCTGTTCAATGTGCTACAGCTGACTAGCTAATTAGCCTTCTAGCCTGCAAATGGTCATTAGCGCTTTTCCTTGGAGGACCTCTGGTAGCTCATTCAACAAGACAGCATGCAGCATAAGACTGAGCTGAGAAGCAGGCACTCACTTGACAAGCAGGGTCGGTTGTTGCTCTGTTGTGCTGTTCTGTTGCATGTTAATCATTAGCCTATGATATAATAAGAGTGATGTTGCTGCTTGTTTGATTAGGTCTCCATCTATGTAGATAATGTAATTCCAAAGTTAAGGTACAAACACCATGAAAGATGAATTCATATCCAAGATCAATTTCTCACTTTTGGGTGTTCATGTTTTCTCACATGATTTAAAGAGCTGCAGCTGCAGCAGCACAAATCTCTGGAAGCTTTATCAAGTGTTTATTTACAGCTGCTGGTGTGCTACAAACTGTAAACACATTAGCATACCCTCACCTTATCAACTTGTTATGGCAAATATGTTAGCAATCAGTTGCCTGTTTACAGATTCAGCAGCAACAGAAGCATCAACGGAAACATCTTCCTGCTGCAGCCGGAGAGCGGGGTGATGACACTAAAACCAAAACAGGCTGAAAGACGCTTAAAAAGCTCTAGATCAGGGGTAGTCGATTCTGATCTCAGGAGGTCTGAATAGAGAACATTTCCTCGTGTTCAGGTCCTCTTGTCTTCTCACTCTATATTTTTCTCTCCGTCACGGTCACTGCTGCTCTATTCAGTGAAGGCCCGCCCTACCCTGCCTGTGATTGGCTGACATTATTGCCCTCACCATGACCAATCTCAGTTCCCATGCCTAAACCCAACCAACTCTAACACACAAAGGCAACGAGTACTGGCCAATCAGAGACAGGTAGGATGTCCCTTTAGTTGATTAGCGGTGTAGAAACACTGTCAGAAAAGAGTCGCTGGTCAAAATGTAATCTGAATAAAACTCAACGATATGTCATTTCCGGCTCTGGGTCCGGACTGGGACCGCAGTCCGCCTATGAGCGACCTGTGCTTTAGAGAGTTGAAGAAGAGTTGGGTGATAATTGTCTGTGGGTTCGTCACAAAGACTGACATTTGATCCATTGTTACAGGACCACTGTGTAGGATTTAGTGAAATCTAGTGCTGTGTTCAACCCCACACATCACCCTCCAGTTTCAATCCTGAACTGGAGATTTCAGTGGCAGCAAAATGTGTGAAAAAGGACCTAGAGCTGGTGTTTAGTCTGTCCGTTCTGGGCTACAGTAGAAACAGTAGAAACCTGCAGCATGTGCAAATATGAAAGGCTCATTCTATGGTGACACTAATGAAAACAGAGTTATGAATATTATATTCTGTAAATAGAGCCCCTAAATCTGACACACTGGACTAGATAACTAAATGAATTACGCTGAGATTATTATCATTCATGTGGCTCAAAATCAATGTTGTTTTCCCCTCACGTCATGATACAGATGTAATATTGTGTCGTCGCCATGAACCTTCACTTTCCATCAGGACTACACTGGGATGTCGTCCAACAACACATCCTGGGCCCCTCCACCCCCCCACCTGTATGCAACTGTTTTGTCAGTGTTGTGATGACGAGACTAAATCTAATGCTCTTCACTTGAGACGGTATGATGAGTTTGGCAGCAGCTTGGCTGAGCCAGCGTCAGCCTGACAGACAGGATGCAGCTATCAGATGAAAGCTGAACAGACAGCTTGGGGGGGGGGGTATACTGTCCACCCCGCCTTCTAATGGAAACAAGGTGTTCGTCAGCCATAATACATCCCTCCTCATTAATGCTGGTCCAGCCAAGCACACAAATCAACATGGTTACAAAAGAAGGTGAAGAATTACAGTTTGTATCCTCACTGAGCTCCACAAATCTTCTTTTTTCACTTTCTTTGAGATCCGGTCACTCAGACCACATTCAGAGGTGAAGGCCACATGGCTGCATTCTTTTAGCAGTGTGTATGTGAATGTGTCTGGCTGACATCCTGTGTAATATGTACTGATTTGCATACAGACAGCGATGGATGGAGTTTACACGTAACACGATGTCCAGAGTCAGTACAATGGAAACTGGATGATTTCTAACATGACGTATGTGTTGATCTGATCATGAGCGGTCATTCGAGACACGTGGAGACTCATTCTAATGTAGGTGAAGTCATGACCGTGAAGTGGTTGGTGCTCTCACCAGTCCTCTCCTGGATCTCAGCCAGGCTCCACATGATGGTCTTCTCCGTGTGGTCAGGCTGGCTGGGGTAGCCGGCTGCAGGTCTGATGCCCTGGTATCGAACTCTGTGGAGGTCTGTGGCCTGCAGAGCCTCGTCAGAGCTGTAGCCCCACAGCTCCTTACGCACACGGGCGTGGAGCTCCTCAGCAAAGGCCTGGAGGAGAGACGGAAACCAAAGACACCCCACAGCAGTGACGATGAACATCACTCAGCAGTAAGCAGTTACAACAGCAGCTGTGATGGCGCCCTGGTGTGTTAAGAAGCCGTCCGTACTGTACCTCGGCCAGTCGGTCAGCCAGGGCTTTGACCATGATGCTGTTGTAGTCATCTCCCTGTGCCTGAAACTGCTGACTCAGCTCCTCGGCTCCAAACACGCCCACAGCAAACATGCCGATGTAGTCTGCCACACCGCTGTCTACAGGGGCGATGAAGTCAGACACACACAGGTAGGGCTCTGAACTGGAGCTGTCCTTCTCCACCTGCAGCACACACACACGGCATATATAACCTCCTACTTCTGGCTCCATCACAAAGGTACAAACATAGTGAAATCAAACCGGCGGTGGCTGCGTGTACCTGTGTGTGACAGGCAACGACTCAGCAATGTAGTAAATGCACTGCAGCTGTTAATGACTCTCACCTGTTGCCTTAAGCCGTGGAACGTGGCGACGGGATTTGTGTCTCTTTGCACTCCGACGTCATCTTTGTACAAGTTTATGTCATCGCCGTCACTCTGGGCGCGCCAGAATCCCACCAGGCCCTGCCCCTTCAGACTGCAGTTGTCAATCATCTGGTTGAGCAGCCGCTGCGCGTCGTCGAAGACTCGGCGAGCCTCCGAACCTGCATGAAGAATTCATTCCACACTCACTACGAGCTTTCAACATGATGTCGCTGATGTTCTCACTGCACTTAAACAGCACGTGCATCAAACCTGAAATACTTTTTCCTAACTTACAGTTAGTGTGTCAAAACAACATTTGACTGATTTTTGCACATTTTGTCCATAAGAGGACAAACTAATACAATGAGACACACACCTACATACTGACACATACTACTTCAACATAAACATTTTCTTTTGAAAGATCTTCATCTCTATAAATTGCTAAATAAACACAGAATGGAGTCTACACATCTACTGACCAAAATCTGGAGTGTTTCCAAGTGGGCTCAGAGAGTCAGTCTCTGTGCGGCTGAACTCTCTGTCATCATTACCACACGGTTGTTATTGAATTATTTGCACACTTCGGCCTGACCCACATTTCATTTTCAATCACTGAAAGTGATGTTGCGTGACTCCTGTGCATCACGCAGTGCACTCAGCGAGGCGGCCCTGACTCACGAGGCAGGCGGCCGCGGTAGTGCCGCTTTGTTTTCACACAATCAAATGTGAATGAATGAAATTCAATTATATATCATATTCAATGACAGGCCTAGAGTAGCTTAGTGTACATCCAGTAACATCTACTCTATAACTTTAACCCGTAATGGAGATTTGTATGTTTTTAATTTCGTACATAATGATGTGAATATAAATAAATACGAGTCAAACATTCATTTTTAACCTGATTATTCAAAAAATAGATAAAAAGGTGATAAACTGCAGCACTGAATCATCTTCAAAAACATGTTCTCTTCTTTCTACAAAACCAAGTGTTGACCTCTTTTTACAAAAATAAATGTATGAGTAACATGAGCGTGAGAGCATCACGTGGCAGCATGGAGGTTTGGAGCAGGATTTATGAAGAACCCTGACGGTGGTCCAGCTCGTACCAACAGTCTTGTCGTTGAAGATCTTGGGGTAACCTCTGTTGGGGTATTTTCCTCTCAGCTGCCACACGTCAAAGAAAGGCTTCCAGTCGATGAAGTCCACCAGACTGTTCAGGTTGTAGCACTCAAACACACGGCTGCCCAGGAACTGAGGACGCACTGAGACAGAAAGACAAAGAGCACACCATGTATTACGTCCAGCGTGTCCTCTGACACCTCACTGAAGTTCTATGATGTTTATATCATACTGACACACTGTGTGACACTTACCTGGCCTGGGCGCACAGAGCCAGTCTATATGTAACGCCTTCTCTCTGGCCTGGGACAGAGACAGATACCGACGATCCTGAGGAGACAGAGAGAGATGGACGATGAGGAGGAAGAGCATTATATTATACACTTATTAGCCATGGGCTGTAGACTTCAAGCAACCTTTGTGTACAAAGTATTAAAAATAAACATTTTATTTTGAATATATTAATTTGTCCAATTACTCTTGAGCCTGTGAACTGTGTAGAACAATGGCTGCAGTTCTTAAATGTTTCATTCAATTTGTTTTGTTCAACCCATTAAATTAAAGCTGAAATTCTACACTTCAATTGCATCTCAGTTATTTGATTTCAAATCCACTGTGGAGATGTGCAGAGACAAAATTATGAAAATTATTATGAAAACTGTATCCTTCATGTAGGTTGTTGGACAGTTTCTTCAAAAGCTTCTTCAGTGACATCCATTTAATAATCTACCAGGAATGTCAGACAGAAGTTTCATTTCTTCTTTCAAGTTTAATCAACAGTCCACTTTGGAAATAAACATATGTTAATGAGCCTGTTTGAAATTTGACATTAGTAACTTAAAAAGGATTTTCCCTCCTGCAGCTGTGTGCAGAGACTCTCTGCACACGCTGCTGACTCTCAGTCTGGATTTAGACATGATAAAGGTTCAAACACTGATCTCAAAGAGGGTTGCTTATGTGGGTCACTGGACCCAGAGCACAGAGGTGTAACACCTCCTCTTCCTTGTTGAGTGTTTCTACCAGCCAGTCTTACCTTCAGGGAGTCATAGTGCTCCTGCCTGATCTCCTCATACTCCTCTTTCAGGTCATCAAAGTACTCTTCCTCGCAGCCTCGTCGAGGAGCTGCGAGCACTGACGGACAGGAAAACAAGACTCACACGTCTGTGGCCACATCAGCCAAAATCAACTCTCTGATCATCAAATGCAGTAAGAGATAACTAGCTATGGGATGTAGCTTTAAAGTTTCTGGAAGCACAGAACAGCCTTTTATTTTTATTTCTTTATTTTTTTTAAATGGTGTTATCTCGAGATCACAAGTTACCTCATAACCAGGCTCTTTTCATCGTGATAGTTTATACCTCATTATCTCTAGATAACAAAGCTGTGGTTCATATCAATCATCTATTTTTGACAGTGACAAAGGAGGGGACGGATGCCTTGATCTGGGTGGTCTCCTTGGATTACTGTAAAGCGTACGGCTCAGCAGGTCTGTGCTGCGAAATGATGAGGCTAACACAGAGAGTGTGTGCAGGATGCTGTCCACAGCACTGAAACAGAGCAGAGGAGATAGAGATGGAACTTTCTGTCCCCGTTCCCACCCAGTTACTATCCTGGCTGCAAATTCACAGGTGACTGCACCTCGGTGATAAAAGACTTGATAAATGACCCCATTATAAGGAGAAAACAACCTTTTGTTTTCTTTGGGTAACGGGATAATTAACTTGTGATTTTGAGATAACGGCCCTGAAAAACTTCATTACAAGAACAGCTGTCGCAAGCTTCCTACTGAAGGCCACAGGGCTGGTTTGAAGTGTGTTATCAGCAGTGAGAAGAGTTCCGGTGATGTCAGGTAGATATTCTTACCACCACCACACTCCTGGAGGCGTCCAGAACATGGACAACAGGAGAAGTGTAGCGAGGGGCGATCTTCACTGCTGTGTGTGTCCTGTCAAACACAAAACACACAAATGAACCAAGACGGCACTGTAAAATGTTTTGCTTTGACTCCCCCTGCCCCCTCCACACAGGTGCCCTGTGCAACCAGTAGGATGATCCTCATCAGTGGTCCATCTGTATTCATTGTCATTGGTGACTGGCCGAACCAGAATCACTTCAGCGGTGGTGAGCGAGTAGTTTTTCTCTGAGTGAGGCTGCACATTCTCAGCAGTCTGATTAGCTGAGGGCACCTGATTCCACGTCAGCTGATCAGTATATTAGGCATCATCAGACTGCCTTGTCTCAGGCATGTGCGTTAGGGTAGCAAATGCGTGGAAAGTTTTTTGGTAAATTTCTGGAAACTTTCCATGGACCGTTAAGCTGGGGTTTTGGAAATATTCCAAATGGGAAACTTCATGGGAATTTATGGGAATTAACTGGAAATTTGGGGTAATTTAAACTAACTATCATATCAAAACATAAATATAAACATTTTGTTTTGTCATAAGCAGCCATCCATGCAAAATAATACAACATATTACATAATACAGATTTATTTGTAAGTAGAACTTTATCAAGTTTGAATTATTTTATTGAACAAAATTTGTAGTCCACAAGCTCAAATGTGTGTCTTCAATAGTCTCTGTGTGCTCTGGGCTCTAAAGTGTGGTCCAGGTACAGAAATCACCTGTGCAGGTAGGGGGCGTGGCCTCAATAGACCTGCAGTAAGCAGTGTGCTATGTGCATGTGATTGAGGAATAGCAGATATTCAAGTGTACCTGCATGAAATCTGGTTGTTTTAGTCAAGATTATGCCAAAATATAATAATAACTATATTGAAGTTCACTGTTAAGGGCCAACCTTCAATTTTGTAAATTCCCCATTTATTCACATAAATTCCTGTTAATTCCCATGAAAAGTTTCCAACTTTGAAAATTGCCAGAATTTTGCCAGAGTGAGTGAGTGAGTGAGTATGTGTGTGTGTGTGGGGTGTGTGTGTTACTTTGATGTGGTGGCTCCTCCAATCAGCAGTGGTGTTGTAATCCCCAGTCTCTCCATCTCTTTGGCCACATGGATCATCTCATCCAGAGAGGGGGTGATGAGACCAGACAAACCGATGATATCTGCAGGAGTGAAGCAAACAGACACTCCACATCACTGCTGCTGCTGTTATTAAAGCAGAAATATCATTCATTGCATGAATACAGTCACAACTAACCTAGGGTTAGATTCAGAATTAAGTACTAAAAAATGCCACATACATATGCTGTTATGATATTTTGAGTCCCTGAGTGCGTTCACCCTGTCCATTTTGTCTTAAGTCAGTGTACTGGGAGTACCTGCATGGTGCACTCACACTAACAGTCTAAAAGTTGAGTGTGGAACTCGTTCTCGTTCATTTCTCGTTCAGTGGTCACCATTTCGGCGACATAGCTGAAGGTAAGACCACCAGCATTGTGAAAATGACAACAGAGGAAGCTGCTGGAGCTGAAGAGGTTGTGGTGAATATCACAATATGTAGTTGGAAGTTGTACATATGTTTTCTGTTTATGTTTTGACAGCCAAAGGTTGGCGCTAATGGTCTGCACAGCTGCAAGAAGAAAAAGTGGTAAAATGTTGTGCTCAATATGTCCGGTAAGTTCACTACTAAGTACATACACAGTTTACTACATAGAAGAGTACTAACAGAAGGATTCAAACTTAAAAACAAAAGTTACATAATATAAATATATATATATATATATATATATATATATATATATATATATATATATATATATATATATATATATTTATATATATATATATATATATACCCATTAATATCTTCTGTAAAAACAACTACTGTTTCAAATGTCAGAATTGAACCTTTACTTACTCTCTTTACAAAGAGCTCTGTCAGTTACTGATGATCACTCCTAACTAGAGTTGTCACGATACCAAAATGAGTAACCACGATACTATACCAGACAAAGTATCATGGTTTCGGGTATTATCGCGATACTGTGGCCTTTTTTATTTTTATTATTTTTATGAACTGCAATGTATTTGTACAAGTTATAAATACTTATTAATTACTTATAATGTTGTTTGGTGCATGATAAACATAATACTGGTGAAGTAAGAATTAGACTGAAACAAGTTTGAAACAACGAGTTTGGTTTTTTGAGCAAACTTAGTGGAGCCACTGACGACGACGCCGCGGCAGACTCGCCGCTCGGGCCCGGTGCTTCTGCCATGGTGAGTGTGTTGTCTCGTGTTTGTGACTGTAAGCCGTGCGCGTCTGGGCGAGACAGAACTTTAGCTTGTTGTTTGTTTTGAAGCGAATTTCTATCGAAGCGGAGCTGTCTTCATGGAGTTCGATCTTGCTGGCAGAAACACACAAACAGCCAATCAGCTAACAGATGGGCGGACACAGTGTGCAGAAACAGCCTATCATATCCCCAGACGTATTTTAACATTCTGACTGACTCAGATCTTGGTCATCCTTTGGGGTCATATTTGTGTTGAGCAGTCAGGTCTGCAGGTCCTAAACCAGATTCAGTAGCTCAGCAGCTTAATCATGGCTCCGGGATTACAACTATTGATGACATCAGATATTTTTCTGGTTTTGCTCACTGTACCTGCTTTCTGTCTGATGGCCTCTCTGAGGATCTTATCACAGGGAACCATCACACCGAGGTCAATCACTCTGAAAGACAAGAAACATCCTAATTGATATAAAATACAAGAAAAGTTTCTACGTCAAGTCTTTGTGTCTTTTTGTATACCCTTTACACGATGTCATATTTATAGACACCAAACAAAAAAAGGAAGTTGGACTACCTGGTACGTACTGAATGTACAGTATGTGTTTTACTTTACTATAAACTAAGTCAGCACAGTCCTGATCAAAGTATGACTGCTCTCCATCATGATGAGTTGTTTCAGTATTATTGTGAATTGTTAATTGCAGCAACATCTTGAGTTCACATTTGCGGTAACGTTAGGAGGTGGGTTAAAAAAAAACAAAAAAAAACACACACATTGTGACTAATGAACATTACAGTTCAGAGAGTTTGGAAAGGTCGCTGTATACTTTGAGAACATTTCAAGGTTTATTACGCGTGTCTGATTGTTAACAATCTAGAAGAGTGTCATCACATCAAGTGCTGGAGGAGTGAAGTGTCTTTTTAGAGCATGTGACCAAGAATTATACATTACTCCTTTAGAACATCACACTGATAATGCTACTGCTAATGCCATTATTATTATTATTATTATTATTATTATTATTATTATTATTATTATTATTATTATTATTATTATTATTATTATTATTATTATTATTATTATCTTTCACAATAAGAGCACGTTGTTTCAATAATCTGATTCAGTTTAGGGCTTAAAAAGCATGTCACTGCATACACACAGTATTACAGAATGCAACACCTACAAGCGTATATAGCTAAAACATGGACGGAAACACACACACACACACACAAACACACACACACACACACACACACACACACACACACACACACACACACACACACACACACACACACACACACACACACACACACACACAGCAAATTAGTGCCATTAAACAGCAGTAATGGTGTTTAGATGGTGCCCAGGGCCTCAAAACAAATCAACACTGCCACTTCTCTCCCATAATGCAACGCTGTGCCCCGGGGGGGATCAAAAGCCAATGTGATGTGAACTGGTTAATTCTCTGAATTGTTCAGTGAGCTACTGTCTGCCACCGAGCTTAACATTTCACCTCAGACAGAGGCCAGCAGCAGAGCATGTTCTGCTGAGCCTCCTGCTGCTCAGTCACACACTCACAGTCTGCTCTCTGACGGATTGGAACAAACGTTTAAAAACATTTCAACTGCGATTTACCACACATTGTGAGCCAAAGTGCTGCTGACAGGCTAGCAGGATGTGGTAGAAATCCTCCAGCAGCAAACCAGTCTTACCTGAAGTTGTTGCAACCCAGCACCACGCCTACAATGTTCTTCCCAATATCGTGGACGTCTCCCTTCACTGTAGCCAGGACGATGGTGCCCTGATAGGGGTCCTGCACACAGAGGAGGAAACATGAGGAAGTGAAGGAGCAGAGAACAGGAAGTCTGTTTTAGTTTGTTCTCTTTATGATTCATCCTCTGAATGATTAAGGCACTGTAACTTCTTCAGCGCACTCTGTAAAGATGACCTGAACCTGAATCTGTAGACTGCATATTTACATCAAGTTTACATGTTCTCAAAAACTGGAACCACTCCGCACCAAACACACACCTAACACACTGCTCAGGAATGAAACCTGCATATAAATGTCAGTATTTGTTCATAATGAAGATGAAGTAATACATGACAAATATGACAGGAAACCATGAAAAAAAAGCTGGAAAACAGCTTCAAATCATACCCGATTTTAATGT
Organism: Miichthys miiuy; assembly: GCA_036365135.1. Taxonomy (NCBI): domain Eukaryota; kingdom Metazoa; phylum Chordata; class Actinopteri; family Sciaenidae; genus Miichthys; species Miichthys miiuy. The sequence continues at coordinate 2,895,819 of CM071623.1, read as the reverse complement.
GATTAAAAAAATAAATATGATTATAATAAAACTTTAACTGAAGGCAAACACCATTTAGTTTCCATGGATCTGTAGTCATGTTTCCATCCAAATGTATCCCAAATTTGAACAGAATTTTAGAGTAATGTGGCAAAAGAAGATGTGAATAAATGTTTGTCTGCTGTGTGAATATTAGGAGTTGCTTCATGAGATAAGCAGTAGATGGCACCAATTCTCCAGTCGGAGGCACAACAAGATGACAGAATTCAAAGAGTGTATTATAGAGCCAGGAGCACGTCTCCAGAGAAAAGACATCTTCGTCTTTGTGGGAATGTGTTGATCAAACTGTCTACATGCATCCATATTTAGTCGAGACTGACCACTTCCTCTGTTGACCCCGACAGTGCCATCATCTCCTCCCTCTCCTTCTCCATGAAAGGAATCAGGTAGCCCACTGCCTTCTTCATGACACGAGCCGACTTGATCACCTGCAGACACATGCGGACATCAAGTTTTATTACATTTTATTACCTTCAACAAACTGATAATACGACTCGTGCTGAGCACCACAGACACTCTCCCACCTGTGGCAGGAACATCTTCCCAGCTCCAAAGAGATCTCCCACCACCTTCATGCCGTTCATCAGGGGGCCCTCGATGATGTGAAGGGGTCGAGTGTAGCGATCAACCTGAGCCCGGCACTCCTCCACATCATCCACCACATATTTCTCTATTCCCTGACAGCAAAAACACAGGACGGAGCAAGACAGGAGAAAAGACAACAGACAACAGATGAACTGTTATTGCCAAAAATGAGAGAATTTATATCTAAAGTAGCCAAACACCTTTTTTCTTTTAATCAGTGTTTGAACTTAAAGTTAAAATCAAGGTGAAAAAAAAAATACTACTAAAATAATAATAACTAATAACACTAATAATAACTTTTGGAGACAAAACTGAGCTTAAAATCACTTAAACAACTTTAACCACGTCAGGATTATTTGTTTGGTTGAGAGGCTGCACACACAAACCGTGGTTTTCAAGGGTTGTACACTATAACATGTCTCAGCAGGTTTGAGGTGTCACAGAGTGAGAGCTGTGCGTCAGCAGTGTAGTTCAGAGCGCGGTCGTGGATCTGCTCGCCAATAATAAATTCTGGCCCGTTCTTTCAAGATCAAAGAGAATGCCAAAATATCAGACATCATCCAAAGAGACTGTTTGAGGGCATCGGAGGAAGACTTTGTTTGAATCCAACTGATTAAGGACGTTCGGACTGTTAAAACATTTAAGTGGAGCTAAATATGTCGGCTGTCCGGTCAGGAGTGACACAGAAACAGTCCTCCTGCTCGCTGTAATCATCCAAACTTACATCTGTCTGCATTCATTTACACACGTTTCCATTCCTGCTGTCAGACAACTCAAAGTATAAACTGAATAAACAGATGATCTGCTGAGCAAACCACTGTTTTACAACAAATATAAATACAGCTTAATGACAACTGCAGGTGTCGGCTGGATGTCTCACACTGAGTGGTCATTTAAATGATCACAGTGAAGCGTAAAGCTCAAACTACATCCGTTTGGGACGTAGCATATTAATGATGAATGAGTCCATCCTATCATGCAGTGAAGAACTCCACTATGTGGAGGTGTTCTGTTTAAACCAGTGTGAAAATCTAATCTAATGTTATGGCCACATTCTTACCTTAATGAGAGCGTACTCCAGTCTGTCCTCCACACTTCCTTCTCTCCACTCATCTGTTTGAACCACCTTCTTCCCTCCTTTCACATTGTTCTGTGAACAGCAGCAGTAAAGTCTGTTAACCAAACTAAAGCAACAACAGCCTGGTGTGTTATTTGTGTGTGTGTGTGTGTGTGTGTGTGTGTGTGTGTGTGTGTGTGTGTGTGTGTACCTGTGCGTAGGAAAGTAGTTTCTCAGTAGCATCAGGGTCTTTGTTCCAGATGAGGTTTTCACACAGCAGCAGCAGCTGTTTATCTATGTCATCATAGACGGGCAGGTTCCCAGCATTCACTATGCCCATGTCCATACCATCCTGAGAGGACAGAGGACAGAGGACAGAGGACAGACAGTGTGTGGGTGTGTTGGAAGGAGACAGCCTGTCGGTGAAGCCCAGTCCTCTTCTCACTGGACTTCAGGAGATTTATGAATTCAACCCTACATCTGGGTTTCAATTGGTTTCATCAACTCAGAGTGACTGTGTGTGTAGACTCAAATGTGCTGCTCAAATCCTCAGGATTATTTCCAGATATACCATGTGGTCAAAAGTATGTGGACACCTCTTCTTCAGTCCCATTACTAAAAAGGAACATCAAGCTCAGATTTTCATTAGGGCAACACTCACTACAGTTTGAGTTACCAAACTGCATCTGGAAACAACATGGACACCACACCAAAGTGTGTCAGGAGCTTTATGACAAGGATGTTACAGAGGTGGTTATACTGTAGCAGAAAGAGGTTTCACAACAATCACATGGGTGCGGTGCTGCAGTGTCCTTATACTTTTAGCTGAGGCGGAAATGAAACATTTCATAAGCCAGAAAACAGAAAATGTGTGTAATAAACCTGCTTTGAATATTTGAGAAAAAACATACATCTCACCTTCCTGTCTGTTGGGAAGTGGCTCTTTAAGGATTCTGAATGGGTCTATGCTGCTGAGTAGCTCGATAAGCACCCTGGGTTAGAGCCCGCACTGTCATGAGAGCTCTCATTTAAGATATGAGCTGCAGTGATTAGAGGGCTAATCAATAAGTCTATTGACAGATAAATATCTGCCTACTATTTAAATAATGGATTCATCCTTAAAGTCATTTCACTGTTAAATACTTCAGCCTGTCAAATACGATCGAGGTGAATGTGATATCATTTATGGTATCCAGAGTAAACATATGTTTACATAATATATACACTGAACCACACTCCTTACTTTTATTTATTTATTTTTTGCATTCTGATGTGAAATGAACAGCAGAGAAGTGCCAAAAACTGCAGTTCCTCCTTCTTGAGGCTGGCTCCAGAAGTGAGTCAGTGTCCATAAGTCCCCATGTCAAAATGTCCAACTTCACAGCAGAAATAAACATGTTTACAGCCTGGTACAAAAAACTGTTTTGGTCTCTATAACTAATTTCTAGTGTTGCACATCTCTCTGTGAGAAACGATTCGATACGCATCCAGGTTACGATATGATTCAAAAACGATATACTTTTATTACAGACCGATTCCATACGAATCGATACAGTGTAAGAACGATACGATTTGATTTGATCCTACGGTTAATATTTATTGTAGATATTTTATAAAATAAAGAACCAATTCTATGAAAGTGACTATCTTACAGTACAGTACAATATTTTCTTTTTTAAATATGTAAGACCACATGTCCCCAAGCATTGCTGCTTTATGGCACTGTCAAAAATAAAATTAAAAAAAAAAGAACAACAACATGGACCAAATTTCATTTGTTGGAGAGAATCCGGTGGATTTTCAAAATAAAATACCCCATGCAAACTGCAGGTTATAAAAACAGCCAAAAGCGAAACTAATGAACTACGTAGCATATTTACACACGTAGAAGCATGTTTAGAAGAACATACACCGGGAAAATGGCCAAATCTGAGCAAGTAAACAAAGTCTGGTGGGATAAACACTCGCTTCTGAAACGCTCCCTGTGGGGTTTGAAGTCGCGTGTAGGACGGACCAAATATGCCACGCCACGCACGCGCTGCGAACGGGCCCGGTGGATTTTCCCAAAAGTGTGTGAAGCCGCCAACCGATTCCAAGTCTCACGATACCGATCCATGACTCTACAACCGATTCATCTAGGAATTCATGGCTAATTCGTACCGACGCAGCCAGATCTCTCACTTGTTAAACCGAATATCCGGTCGCATCGGTTTATCTTTCACAACCCTACTAATTTCCTGTTCATGACAACTGTACTGAGGGTGAATTTTTATAGAACTTGCCTCAACTCATATTAAGACTTAACAGCTAATTAAAATTGTGGATGCTTTGATTTGTTTGAGCAACCAGGCTTCATTCAGTCTGCCTCAGCTCCACCCACACTCCACCCCTTTGACCATTTTTGGATTAGCCAAGAGGCAGCGGAGGCAGGACAGATGGTCAAAGCCACCACGCTGGAGCTTCACATGCGGCTATGACTCAGCTGTGTGTCAGTGTTACCTTGATAGCGTGGTAGAGAAACGCTCCATGCATAGCTTCTCTGATGGCCTCCATCCCTCTGAATGAGAAGGACAGGTTGGACAGACCTCCACTCACCCTGGCTCTTGGTAATGTCTCCTACACATGCACAGAGACACAGAAAATATGTATGACAACTGTATAATTATTGAAAATTGAGAAAACACAAGGTACAATCTTGCAAGGAAATCTCAGGGGGATCAGTTGAATCTGTGTTATTACCTTGATAAGTTTGGTTGCTCTGATGAAGTTGATGGCGTAATCGTTGTGCTCCTCCATGCCTGTACCGATGGTGAGGATGTTGGGGTCAAAGATGATGTCATTGGGGTCAAATCCCACTTTGCTGACCAGCAGCTTGTAGGCCCGAGTGCAGATCTCTACTTTCCGCTCTGTATCTGTGGCCTTTTAGAGGACAGCAGACATGTCAGCACATATGAGTTTGTTTTTCTCTAAGAGAGAGAGTGTGTGTGTGTGTGTGTGTGTGTGTGTGTGTGTGTGTGTGTGTGTCCTCTCACCTGTCCCTCCTCGTCGAAGGCCATGACCACCACAGCAGCTCCGTAGCGCTTCACAGTGGCAGCTCTGAGCAGGAACTCCTCCTCTCCTTCCTTCAGACTGATACTGTTCACTATACACTTCCCCTGACAGCACTTCAACCCCGCCTCGATCACCGAGAAGTTAGAGGAGTCAATACACAGAGGAACCTGGAGAGGGGACGGACAAGCTTAATGCTCATTATCAACACATTCATATTAGAGATGTTCAAATGGAAGCACGTAACAGAAGCTGATGGTTTCTCTTGTAAAGAAGTGGAAACAGAATATTTTAATGAAAAAGACAAAATTGGAAAAAGCCAAAAGTTTGTACTCTTTGGACCCTGATACAAAACTAAATGTCAATCAAATTTTATAACAATAATCTGATGTTTGCCGAGATATTTCAGTCTGGATCAACTGACACTGTCACACTGGCAGCATGACCAGAGAACCAGAACTGTAATGTTGTCTCCTTCAGTCAAACTGGTTGTCAATTTCTGCACATTACATGACACCTAATATAATCTGTTAATATGGCCAAAAATATACAGCATGAGCTCATTTTTATTGTTTTTAATCTCCTACCCGTGCGATGTCTGGCTCAGAAGAAATGAAGTTACAGAATCGGGCCATAGCTGTCGGCCCCTCCAGCATCCCCTCGTCCATGTTTATATCCAGGACCTGGGCCCCCATCTCCACCTGGGCCTTAGCAATGCTCAAAGCCTCCTGCACAACAACAGAGAAGCACAAATAAACAGTTATTAACAACCTCAAATTTCTCCTGTGCTTATGATTTAACTACAATTTCTGAAAATGAGAATATAAATAATATAATTTTACTTAAAGTCCGTGTAAAGTAAAAATAAATGTGTTTTGAGTTTGTCAGACTTAAGACGAAAGTGTTATTAACCACCCAGCCAAATTGGAATGATTAAAAATAGACAAGTTTATGAAATTAAGTCTCAAAATCAGGTAAAAATGAATTGTCAGCTCCAGGACTGTGGGGGCGTGTCCTCTGAACCACTCTGGGCGAGTTGAATGAATGTCTGTCTCTCTGTGTCTTCCTCTCTCTCTGTCTAAACGTACATAAGTCAGGTATCTCAGTAAAACGCTGTCTGTCTCTCGTACGTATGCGGCGTTACCGACACGTGTAACCTCAGATCTGACTACATATATTCCCTGTCATCATAGCTACAAGCTGCTGTTGCATGTAAGAGACGTCCCGTTACCGGTGTATTTCCCTCTGGATTCCGCTCAGGAAATGAGAGCAGTCTAACGTTACATGCACTGACATTAGATAACACATGAAAATGATGAGAAACCCTAACGTGATTATGCACGATGTAAAATCACGTTACTGTGCACTAAGTCACCTAACACTACTGTAATTACTGTATTATTTTCAGGTCTCCATTAATATGGCCCCCCACAATCCACTTCTTCATCACTTCGTTATTTGGAAATTAAAATAAAGTAATGGAGCTGTTGTCACATTCTGGCATCCAGGGAAGATGCATTTTCGGGATGTTGAGGGCAGAGCTAGCTAGCAAAGGCTGAAGGCTTTTACACCGTTGTGCTAGGGGACGGAGGTGCTCACCGTGATGCATCATGCAGTCTCGTTTTAGGAATCCTGGACTGAAAACTGGTGAAAAACTGTTTGAACCTATAACTCCACATTTCAGTAATATATTGTTCAAAGTCTTTTCATGTTTTAAGCAACTATTTTACAACATATTTGATGTGTTTTGAAAGAAAACATGGAATCGCCTTTACATGGACTTTAAACTTTGTCTCACCTCATAGTTTCCCGCCATGATCAGCTTGGCAAACTTGCGTGACCCAGCCACGTTGCAGCGTTCGCCAATGTTGACAAAGTTAGTGTAAGGGCCAATCCTGAAGGGCTCTAAACCTGGAAGTGAGAAGACGTTTTGTCACATCAACATTCATACAGTGATCAGCAGAGGGAAGGAGCTCTCCTGTAGCAGGGCAGGCACTTCTCAGCTCAACTTTAAAAAGTTAAAACAGGAACAGGTCCGGATGAAGATAATTCATTTAAATGTTTTAAACAAGCTGTGAATTTTGTTTGTTTGCCATTCTCCCGTTTCCGGCAGCCATGCCCATCTCTCAATGCAATACATTGCGGCTGTCCTTCATTAAAAGGGAGTCCCTGCTAGCTAAGCAGCTAAACTTTAGCGCAGATGATCCCGCCCCGATGTGGGTCATGCTCATGCACGCTGTAAACAACAGTGTGACAATGTGCCAATAAACACACACACATTTTTCCTCCTCTGATCTACAGTGATCTCATAAAAGGCCTCTGTGAACTCTAAATGACGGAAATCCGTCGCTGTGAAACAATACATGAAAAAATAATGAATAAATCTTAAAAATTCTAAGAAATGAAGGCCGTCTTTAATAAAAGCCTGTTTCAAATAAGAACCTGGTTCTTACTGTAAATAAATAACTCTAATCATTCATTCATATTCATTATCAATCAGAACGACAAAGATTTACTACTTTAAACGTGAAAGTCTCACTGAAATGAGATAAACAGGTTTTCATACCTGACAGCAGCAGGTAGTCTTGATAAATATCAGCAGCAGGAACTCTCGGCTTGCAGTGTTTGACCGCTTCAGAAATGGCTCTGCACGAAGGACAAAGAAGAGGAGGGGAAAATATTTTTTTCATTTTAAAACCTTCGAAACTTTAACACTTCTCTCGTCTGAAATGTGACAATGACCTGATGTGTCCTGGAGTGGTCCCACAACAGCCTCCCACAATATTGACTAGTCCATCTGTAGCAAACTCCTGCAGACAAAAGTTCAAATATGCAATGAAGCAGCCAGCAGCTTTACACACATTTTTATATTTTTCATTTTGATGCAATTTTTATTTAACCTCAGTGTTTTTGTGACCCAATCTTGGAACGTCTTTGGTAAATGTTCAATGGCAAACGTTTCTGGGCTTCCCGTGCAGCCAGCAAATATCTGGATAACAGATATCAAGACTTCCTCGGCAGTGTGATTAGGAACTTTATGCATGAGAATGGTGTGGAAGACATTTCTGCTCATCTAAACAGATCTCTGCATATGATACATTTGTTGGAAAAAAGTGCCAACAGTTTGGTCCCTGTTCTACAGATGCTGCATTCATATACAGATATCGGTCTACAGAGATCAGCTGACACCAGTATGTTTTGTCTTTTCTGAGTTCTAGTTCCACAAACCAACGCAAGATGATGAAAGCACATAATGTTGTCCATGACTTACTGACATGTTCTTTTTTCATAGTTAGATGAAAAGGTGGATATCAGTCTCATGTCTGTGTGTCTGTCTACAGAGCGGGGGTCAGGACATGGTTAGCCTAGCTTAGCATTAGGCCTGGAAGCAGTCTTTATGTTCACAAACAGCTTAGCAAAGAAACATGTAACTCACCCTGAAACAACAAACTTTCTGTTTGTGTCCACAGACAATTAATTATTAGATATGACATGTTAATTTGTGAGCTAGGAAAGGGGTGTTTTTGTACATTTGCTAAAAAAGCAGACACAAGAACATCACAAGAAGCAAAAGTCAACTAACCGAACCTTTAAATTGGAGGCTGTTACTTGTGGAGTTTCGTCATACCCTCCAAATGTGTTGGGAAGACCTAACAGAAAAAAGATAAAGACACAGACCCAAACATCAAAGAACAGATTTCAGGCCTGCTCTGTGCTGAAGACATACGCTGTAGTTCTTTAGGCTGAGTGTGAGCTACCTGCATTGGGATAACAGATAACAAAGGCTGTGGTGCATTTTCCTATGGCCTCGATGAACGGCCTCATCTCAGTCGCTCCCAAGGCACAGTTCAGACCAATACTGCAACACAGAGAGGGACAAAAGCAGTGACACACTGGAGCTATAGTAGTAGAAGCAATGGTGTGAATGTGTGACGTGCAGTAACTCACCATAGTGGTTTAACGTGGGATACACTCACTACAAAGGCTTCACCCGTCTGACCGGACAGCGTTCGTCCGCTCCGGTCAACGATGGTCCCTGAGATCTATGTGACGGGCGGGACAGGAAGTAGAGCATGTAAATATACGTCAACTGAACCCAACAGAACACACTGAAGTCGAAATATATTTTGAGTATAATAAAACATATACAGACAGGCAGCCCGTGCATACACTGTTAGCAGAGATGTTCAGAGTGGTAATAGATCAAATATCACAGACGTACAAATATGGGTTTTCTTTGGTAGCTCTTTTCAAACAGCAGGTCGATGGCATATAAGGCAGCCTGTAAAAGAAGACGCATCACAGACATCAATCCCTGAACACACAACATCAGGTCACATGATCTTAACAGAAACTTTACATTTGATTTATAACAACTACAGAAAACACACTTTCCTAACTGGCTGACAGGCGTCCATTAAAATGTATATCACAGGCCAGCCATCAGTATAAAGCAGTTCACACTGTGTACTGTATACAAATGAATGAGGTTAGTGTCTAATTAGTAAGTTACATGTAAATTACATGTGTAACTTAGATTTAAAAAGGAATTAAAAAGGCAATTTCATTAAATTGAACTGAAATCATTAACATAATTAGAGATATTGATAACCCCTAAATGTTTCACAACATCCTGCCATTATTAGAATAACTGACAAACTCTATTTGTTTGGACAGTTCAAATCCAAAATGTAGTAACTACGTATTTAGTCAAAACTCAGGACAAATTTATAAAATAAATATATAGATATAATATAAATATGAAATTGACTTGTACAATTCAAAGAAAAAACATGTTAAATGTGCAGTTACAACGAAACAGCCAAAAAAACAAATCACAGTTCAAATAAAACAGCCAGTCCAGTTAAAGCTAGCGTGTGTGATAGCCATGGCTAGTCTTGACTGAAGCCAGATTCACTTACTTTTCCCTCCTAGTTGTTTCCTGTTGTTGAAATATATCAGTTTAGATAAGCTAATATGTTGCTAATGTAGTTTGTTATCCTTACAGAAGCAGATAAACCTGTTACACACTGAACCAGTGATGTTAAAGAGGTAACTAGCCCAGCTTAGCATCAGTACATGCTATCTGAGCTTTTGACTTTAGTGGAATTCATGATTTAGCATGGTTCATTGTTGGGAAATAACACACTAAAACAACTTCAGAAAATGAAGACAGACAGACATCCATCCATCCATCCATCCATCCATCCATCCATCCATCCATGTGTTAGTCAGCCTGAAAACTTCAAACCTCTCTCTCTCCAGCTTTTCTGTGGATACCGCTCTCATACAAAATGAATTGAATTCATTAGTTAACGTGTTGAAACTGATCAGGTGAGTGCTACCTTTGCATTGGCAGTGTCAAAGATGGTTTCAACCAGAAGGATGTCTGCGCCTCCATCTAATAAACCTCTGACCTGCTCTGAGTAGGCTTCTACAAGTGCATCAAATGCTGGGGGGAAAACACACAGACATTTCAGTGAAGGTTATATTACACTGTTATGGTATTAATTAAGTTGTTAGTGTTATACGATCAGCTTTTTTCCACAGCACTTGTCATAGAAAATCACAGGTGACAGAGATTCAGTCACAAGAGGATGAAAGTGTCACGTACACAACTAACAACCCTATCCACAGTACAACATGACTACAGTTACTCTGATAGTGAAACACAGTCAATAACAGACTCAAGCACAGCTTACTTGGTGTGTCAATGGTAAGTGTTGTACTGTATATTGAATCTCATGTTTCCAGGCTCTTACTGATGTTCCTGAAGTCAGGCCTCTCCACAGACGGGGACACAGACAGGGTTTTATTAGTGGGACCGACTGCTCCGGCCACATAGCGTTTACAACCTGAAAACACACACACAGATTACAGCTGATGTTACACACGCAAGGATCACACATTTATGGACATATGTAGCCAATGCTAAAAATTCAGCGAACCGGTTTGCTTGGTGACATCATCGGCTGCTTTCCTCGCCAGCTCTGCAGACGCCCTGTTGAGGCGATATGCCTACAACAGACACAGTTCACAATCATACACAGATATCAAGTTACACATACAACACTTATTTATTGTTTGCAACCATACACTATTTATGATTAGCATAGCTGACCTATGTCATTGTGTAGTCATATCTAAAATATGTCCTATTTACTGGAGTAGAGAACAGCATTTCCATTACTAAAGAACCTTATAGGATGTAAGGACTGTTCCAGGTATTAGTCAAGACCTCAGGGGTTGCCAATAAATCTTTAGAATTTGATTGCAAAATATAAATATTATTTAAAAAATATATTAAGTAACGGCCTTTATAAAGATTATTTTTTGGCCTTTTCAAGCTTTATTTTGATAGAGACAGCTGAAGAGTGACAGGAATGTGGGGAGAGAGAGACAGGGAAGGACGTGCAGGAGGAAAGAGCCACAGGTCGGATTTGAACCCTGGGCTTCTGCAGTAAGGACTGAGCCTTGTCACACGGGGTGGCTGCTCTACCAACTGAGCTAAACACCGTCCCAAGTAACGGCCTTTTTAATGACTTTTTTTTCTTTGGAAAGTGATCATGGTTTAGGCAGGATAATGCCTGATGAGGTGTCCATAATTGGGAATTAATGGACAACATTGGAGGCCAGAACCGCCTGGCATGTCATGTCCACTAATTCCTGATAACAGACACCTCATAGGGCAATATTCCTCACTTAATGTGAAAACAAGCGTGAGAATATAATGAAATACAAACACTTTATATTGTTACATGTCAGATACTTCTGAGTTGTTGCTACCATTGCCAGAGAGTTAAAAAATGTATGAAGACGACACACAGAATGAAATATGCTATGATAAGTAAAATGGCCCATTCAAATTGTGCATAGTGAGTGAGTACAGCATAGAGTTTTGCTAACTGACACCATGATGTGGAAGTAGAGACAAAGCGTGTACAATAGTCACTGTCTTGTCTGTTCATTTGTAAAGGAATGGCGTTTATTAAGAGGGTCTGTGTCTGCTATGGACTGGGTGGATGTTGGATTTTCAGGTGGAGATAAAAAGGTCACAGAAGTAGGTGAAGCTGTTTGTAAAAATAGGGGGTAGGTTTAGTTAACACCAGTCAGTCAGTCTGTGTACTTGACCTTTGCTTCTACTTCCACATAAGTGCATGAGAGGTCCACAGTGGTCTAGCAGTGTCAGACATCACATCGTACCATGTGCTCCAGTCCATAGTCTGCCTGGGCCGTGGAAGTGCTGCTGAATGTGTTGGTCTCTATGATGTCAGCACCAGCCAGCAGGTACTCCTTTAAACACGGAGAGGAGAGCAAAGGTTACACTGTGTTTGTAGGGACTCTGCTCTCAGCAGACAGTTAATCCACAGTGATATTTAGGGCTGCAGCTATCGAATATTTTGGTATTCGAGTATTCTGTCGAATATTCTATCGATTAATCGTATAAAATCATTATTCTTATTACTTTTGCTTTGCTGCGTTTGCTCATTTTCGCTGTTTTCTGTCCCGGCGTCTGCCGTTCTGAACATCAACACTGTCCACACGTTACCAAAAGCCTGCTTCCGTCTTCTTCTGCCTGTAACGTGAGCAGGTATGAAGCACTAAAAAGAATCCATGCGAAACGTGAGCTTTAAATTGAATTAAACGAGGCTTCGAGGCAGGGGAAATTCCTCAATCATTTTTTGTAATCGAGTTACTCGAGGTACTCGAGGTATCGTTGCAGCCCTACTGATATTGTTCATGGAGAGACGTGTTGACTTGATCACTCATCATTCTGCACTGCTTTGAACAACACAAATGAGGCTGAGTGAGCCACAGCAGTGGTGTGGGTGAACGGACCTCGCTGATCGAGTACCTTGTGTATTCTGTAAATGACATCAGGCTGTGTGATACTGAGAAGGTCGTTGTTGCCCTTCAGTGAAAGAGGGTGCTCTTTAAACTCCTTCCCCCTGAAATCTTCCTCTTCGAGCTTCTCCTGCTGGATCATGGTTCCCATACCCCCGTCCAGGACCAGAATCCTTTGCTGCAGCACTGCTCGCAGCTCAGACTCTAATGGACATCTGCATCCTGGAGAGAAAATAAATGGTACTTCATATTTATCAGAGACGGGTGACTGTGCCCAGAGATAAACTGTGATTGTCAGCAGTAGCAGTGATTAGATATATTCTTCATTTTTTTGTCTTTTCCTCAATGTCCCAGAGTTCATTTCTGCCTCTGTCTCATCACATTATTGTTGATAAGACAGACGTCTGCCTGGAGATCAACACCGTCTTCAGCTCTTTATATTGGGTGGTGGCTCCACATTCACAGAGTGAGCCAACGAATCAGGACAAACAGCAGCAACTTTTACTGAGCGTATACAGACACAACTCGGTCGCTACATTAAAGTACTGAAGTTCAGTGCGCTGCTCTAACAGAGAATTGTTTCGTCTTGTGCCAAGCTTCAAGATTTCATCAAGGTTGTCACATTTGATGAAAACAGAAGTCTGACTGCTGAATACTTTTAACCAGACTGTGTCAAATGACATCACACAAGAGAGCTGCTGTCAGCTTAACATGCAGCAGTAAATGGTTAATGGTAGTGTGTTTGTCTATATCTCTTAAAGAACATTATCTTAAGCAGCACAAGTTACAGTTTAGAAATACTCATTAGCGCTCTCTGGTGGACAAGTCATGTAACGGAGCACTGTTTTTACCTTACCTCAATCATTTCAGCTGTCATACACACCAATATGTCTGTGATAGGCCGATATCGCCTCTGATACTGACACACACACGCGCGCGCGCGCGCACACACACACACACACACACACACACACACACACAGCTGCTGCTCTCTGATAGCTTCAGGGATTTTCTAAACTGACATTGAAAGTTTATATCTAAGAGTAAAAAAACAGATTGTTAGAGTAGGTAAAGTAAACAGTGGTCCTCACTGAAGGCATGTCAGGCTGTGTGAGTGTCAGTAGACACAGAGCTGAGCAGTGATTCTCCCACCGCCAGCTCAGCTGCTCACACCGGCCACAAGACACACGTTCCACTCACGGTTACCGGCTCTGTCATGCTGCGTATCACTGAACACATGTAGTGTCAGAGATAAGTGTGCACAAAGTGAACTCACACCTTGTCCCATGGAACAGTTAGCGTCTATCACACACACACACACACACTGTGCTGTAACATGTGGACAGTCAGAGTGGACACAGATAGCACTGCAGGCTAAAGGCTAACCGTGAACGTCTGGAAAGCTGAACATATTTACCCGCTCCTGAGGAGAACTGGTGACTGACGTTAGTCGGAGCCATTTTGTAAAGAGCCAGCCTTGAAAAGAGCTCTACGAGCCGCGGGAAGCACGAGCGCTTTATCCTGAAGCTCCAACTTTTCACAGCCAATGGTCAGCAGCAGCTCCGGCAGCGCGTGCTCCGACAGCGGCTACATCTGCACTTCCGGCCTCAGCCCTTCACAACAAAAGCATCACCACAAAGCTAATATACAACCAGACTGTGAAATACTTCAGTATACATCTTCATACTTCCTCTTACACACAATCCTCAATTCCTATATATTTATATAGTGTTGTATATCATCATTTTATAGTACGTTCATATTTATTCATATAGAGACTTTTTAATACTCTGTGTACACTTGTCACATTTACATAACATACATACTTATGTAGCACATTTATACAAATGTTATTTTATTTTATTTAACGTGATTCCACTTTTCATTTAAACAATATTTTATTTATTCATTTTCTTTTCTTTTTTATGTCTAGCACTGTTACTGCAACTGGTGCTCTTAAAGGTCCAGTGAGTAGGATTCAATGTAATTTAGCGCAATGTGAATGAATGAATGGGAATTGCAACCAACTGAATAGCCCTCACCTCATCCTCCCTTTCTGAGCATGAAGGAGAAACAAGATGGCTGTAAAAAAAAAAAAACAAACAAACATGAAAGTCCCTATTTAGATCTACTGTTTGTCAGTTCTGGGCTGCTGTACAAACATGGTGGACCCACCACATCTGTAGATATAAGAGTTCATTCTAATGTAACAAAAATATAATCACTTATTTTCAGGTGATTATACACTAATGAAAACAGAGTTATGAATATTATATTCCATTTCTGAAATAAATCATTTTATAATCATATATCTGACACATTTACTGTGCTGCTGAACCTTCATGACAAAAAAACTGAAACTGACTGAGAAGAAAGGCGTCTTAAGAAGAACTCAAGAATTTGAGTTTTAAAACTATTTCTGCCGATAAACAGCATACTGTAACATCTGAGCATCATGTTTTGAAATATCACAAACTAAAAAAAATCCAAACATTAAGGAGATTCTGACACTCTCTGATAGACAGACACATGTACAGTAAAATAAACAGACAGACCAGCAGAACAGTAGAACAGCAGCAGGTCAGGTCCTCCAGCTGTACCCTCTGATCTGAAACCTGTTCACAATAGACCAGTTCAAAGTTCTATGAAAATCGTTGATGATGCAGGGGAGATTTTTTTTAAAAAGAGCACTTTAACTTTACGAGTTAAACCTTGATGTGATCATCTGTAAAGTTAATGATTGTCGTATTAACTGGAATTCCACAGAGTGAAAACGGAGAATGAGTTGAGACATCTGACAGCTGCAACACAGTGACACAGCTGAAAACTTTGAGGTCATTATTGTTTTATTAGAACAACATGTCCTTTATACATCTAGAAAAATACAGTAAAAATGAACATGCCAAAGTTATCAAACACATGCTAACAGTCCAGAGGGCAGACCGAGCATCTCAGTCATAGTCCGGAGAGGTCTGCACCTCATGAGTCCAGATACAGGGAGTTAGTCGTCCTGGGGCGCCCCCTTCAGACTGGACCTCTGCTTCTTCTGGTCCATCTGGCCCATGACGCGGTACAGTTTTTTACGTGCCTCCTTCTGTCTCTTCAGCTTGGCCTCCTCCTGTTTCTCCTTCTGCTGCAGGAACTCTTTGTGTTTGGCGTGCTGCACCGTGTGGGCTTTCTTCCTCTTGTGATGGTGGACTGTGCTCAGAGCGTGGAGCAGGGCTGCCACCTGAAGAAACAGGTCAAGAAAAACAGTACTTAGAGATAAAGTCACGTTTTACTGCAGGGAGTAGGCAGAGGTCTTGTTTTGGACATCATTTCTATCAGTTATGATCTGAACAAACAATAGTGTTCATGTTGTCAGATCAGTATTAATCAGTGATTTGTTAGTGAGCCTGTAGCTCAGACTGTAGCGTGGTTTCACTCACCTTCCTCTCTTGGGGCTCTCTGATCACACTGGGCCTCTGGAGGTCTCTGGGCGTCTTTCCTTGAGGTTGTTGCTGTTTGGGTTTGCTCTTGAATGGCAGGGCCTTCTGGAGCTCCTTGGGGATGTGGAGGGGGTTGAAGCGCCTTTGGGCTCGGACCACCGGCTGGAAGAGAAGGGAGATAGATATTGACACATTAAGTCAGGATTTATGTGAAGTACAGGTCTGCAGATGCTTTAACTGCAGGACAACTCCATAAGGAGTTTTACCATGAAGCTAGGCAACGCTCAACATAAATATACAGATTCAAACAAATGCACAATCAAATATATGACTAATCCTAATCCTATCAAATCCTCACATTTTGTTTGATTAATGACTTTTAATTCATCAGATCAGGTGTTCAGAGATCTGTCAGTCTGAGTCTACTCCACCTTGTACAGAGAGTCCGTGTTGGGTTTGTTGCGGATGCCGAGGTCATGTTTGAGCTGCCCCACCGTCCTCATGCCCTCCCAGCTGTCCTTCTGACCGACGGGCAGCAGCAGAGAGGTGACGGGGTTGTAGAGCTGAGGAACAGACACGGGATACCAGGAGCGCAGGAAGACGATGTCTGCAGGAGCAAACACATCATCAGCACAAAGGTGCAAAACCAAGAGTAGCCCAACTCGCAGAAGTACGCCGAGCACAACCACTGAGTGACGTCTCAGCGGATTTACCTTGTAAAGATGGCATGCAACTTTTATCTTATTAAAGCTGTACAGAAACAAAAGGACACTCACCACTCATGAGGAGGCGGTCCTCAAACGTGGCTCGGTAAGCTCCAGGTGGGGTGGACAGTGCCTTCTTGATCTGACCTCTGACCCCTGATACTGTCCGTACAGAAGCACCTTCAAATTTAGCTACCTCCAGCACTGTGTTGAACATGCCCTGTGAACGCAGAGGGAGAGCTCATGTCAAAACACAGGCAGCAGTAAAAACAGAGAACAAAGCACGAATACAACAAGTGTCGTGTTCTGAGTGATACATATATACTTTTAAATGTAATATAATAAGAAACACACACATAGACACACAAACACACAGATGAGGAAATATGTTCAGGAAACATAGCTGGGAAACAGCCTCAACAGTATCATGGTCTGGGATAACTGCCATTATTAATTGCCTGTTCCGCCAGATAACATTCATCACCAGTGGTGACTTTTTTTGCCAGGTTGCCTTGACCAGATCATGGAGAAGTCATGCACACATACACACTCATGAGTAACACACACATTTCTACACATTTCTGGGAATTTCTCATGATACTCTAAACTTTGACTACGTGATCATAAAGTTCAGGATGTTTGGGTCCATATTTGGTGATTTGGTTATGAATCAGCAATGTAAGAATGGTTATACAAAGCTGTGAAAATTGGAAGTCAAGGAGTTCGGACTCGCAAGCAGCTGTCTCCGTGTCTTTCTTTCATCAAGTTTTCTCCACAACACAAGCAAACCAAACAGCTGCTGCACCACGACTCAGAAAATGAAAAATGAATGTTATGTCTGACTGTTTTAGTTCAGGACACAATTTGTGCTTCATTTGTATTGTGACATGTCTGTCTATGCTGCACATCAGCCTCCAGTAAACAAGTAATGCTGGTTACACACGTTAATTATAAACTTGACTTGGACTAAGTTAAAAATTAGTTACGTTGTGGGTCAAGCAAACGGACAGGGACCGCTTCTTCTGTGTAACATGACTACTTTAAAGGTCCAGTGTGTAGAATTTAGTGGCATCTTGTGGTGAAGATTCAGATTGCAACCACCTGAAAACCTGTCACCTCTCCTTCTCGGTTCAAGCATGAAGGAGAAACTACAATGGCTGTGAAATATGTAAAAAAAAAAAAAAATTAATTAATATTAATAATAAAAGAAAACATGCATGGCCTATGTAGAGCCAGTGTTTGGTTTGTCCATTCTGGGCTGCTGTAGAAACACAAAATGGTGGACTCCATGGAAGAGGACCCACTCTCTCTGTAGATATAAAAGTCTAATTTTAAGCTAACATAAACATAACAATTCTTACATTAATGAAAACATAGTTATGAATATGATATTCCATTTCTGTCAACAGATATCCTTAAATGTTACACACTGGACCTTTAATGTCAACCATGGGACAACTGAACACTGACCAACAATGTGATACATCATATCCCTTATTAAATGCAAGGTGTATCATAAAATATAGTTCCTGTTCTGAATTAAGAAATAGAATAGAAATACTAATTAATTAAATTATACCAATTCTCTAACTAAATCTGAGCAACATGAGGCCATCTACAAAAATAATAAATAAAATAATCTCATCTTACAAGTGTATTGATCATATCCAGCCTGTTTCAGCGCTGAAAGGTGTAGCTTTAAATGAGACACTTAAAGGACAGAGAGAGAAGTGAAGAAATGTCTTCCTACTTTGACGAAACTTGTGTTCTTAAAGATCTTGTAGGGGTAACCGATGAGTTTGAGCTTCTTCACTATAGTCACAGACTTATCCAGGTCCAGGATGACTCCTGTGGCTGCAATACGGAAATTAGCCTGCAGAGAGAAGACAGAAAGATTTTAGAGCATAATTCTATATGAATATTTAGTCACAGTGTCTTTTAACCACTTTCTGCCACCATGTGAGAAACTGACAGTGTTGTTACTTTTGAACTGAACCATCTGTTCACACTGATCCTAACTGCAGTGAATAACTGACTTACTTTAGTTCCTGTTACTGACTGCACAGCCAGGAAGCCGGTGCCCTGCGGTGTGACTGGACCTTCAGTGAGACAAAGACAGAGAGAAGATTAGTTATTGTTATCAGATATAATTCTAGACTCATTATACAGGAAGAAATAATTTCTACAGACATTCACAGATGACTTAATAACCCATTTGAAAACAATATATGACAGTACATGAATACCTGTCACACTGGCTACATGTGCAAGTGTAGCAATAATCCATTAATATTGTAATTAAGGCAGTGATGCATGTAGGGTAGGTGTTAAAGGGGTAGTTCAGGTTATATGAGGTACTTCTTCATAGTCAGTGCATAAATACAGCAGGCAGCAGTCGGGACGTCCCCAGTTTGAAAAAAAGTGTTTATATGGATTCAAAACCACCAGACTTCATGGACAGAGACAATCATTTCACCCCACAGAATGTGTGAGTGTCTGGTCAGCTGCTGCCTCGTTCAGTTCCTGTGTTTGTGACTTCTGCGCTTTAACATGTTGGTTTCTGAGGGCCAAGAAGTAGACCAACAACTCCTGTGTTCTGTGTTCTGTGAGCTGAAGTTAGTTCTTTAATCAATGAAGTCTGGTGGCTTTGGAGTGAGCATTATGACTGCTTCAGTTTCCTGTTGGAAAGGGCTGTACTCCAGGTAATGAAGTGAAATACTCCTACTAATACTACTACTGCTTTTTATGAGGCACAAATAAGTTGTGTTGCAGCACCCATCTGCAGAAGTACATTGTTTAGTTTCCATGTTGGTCCTACTGTCTGCTCCTCCAAACTGCCGGCTGCTGTCTACACTGACTCAATGTGATTATCTTATGTGGTCAATTTATCAGCACAACTGAAATACAAACAAATATTGGCTCATCACAGACATGTCTTTGTCTACATCTTAGGAAAACTCGTGCAGACAGACCAAACATAAGCCAACTAAGAAAACATGTTTCATCTTTACTGATTCATTTCGTGTGTGTTTGAACTGTGTCTTACCCCAGATGGAGGCTCCGCAGTGCATGTGCTGCGGTGTGTATTTGAGCAGGCGGTGGCGTCCATTGTGATCCTCGATGTGGTACAGGGGGATGGTCTGGAAGCGCCTCCAGCCTAATGACAGGATGAGGGGGTCTCGTGTCTTCAGGATGCGGCTATGCCAGCGGTGTTTCTTCAGTCTCATCTGACACACACACACACACACACACACACACTTTAGATATGAGCTCATCATTTTGAAACGTTCGCACAGAAATCTAAAAAGGACTATAGGAGATATTTCTCATATCAGACAGGACATGACAGACTACAAGAAGAAGCAAGCACACAGAAATCTTATGTTTGATAATTCAGGAGCCAATAGCTGCAGTCTAAGTTTATTTTGATTTTCATCAAGTCATTCTAATCAGAATCCCCATGACAGGAGACAGGACAGGAGAGGGGAGATCAGCTGGTCTTAAAGGTAGCAGTCTCTGTATTCACTGTGCACTGAAACTTAATGTGTGTTCAGACAAGCTTCTGCTGACAGGGCACTCATCTCCAGTTGATTACAATAAATAAAACAGTAACCTGCTCTATTAAATGCTCTATCAAAGTTGGAAGGGAAACATCTGCCTGTCAGTGAGCAGGTGGAAAAATAGTTTATCAGCTCAACTAATATAAAAAAAAATGATATCCACATTTGTGATTAGATGAAAAATAACCATACAAAGTGATGTGACGCTGAACCTTAGGTAAGTTGTAGTGAGCTGACAACTACAACAGGCTGACAGATCAGCACACATCGCGTTGCCAATCAGAGTCCATGAAAACTAGTTAACAAAGGCACAACAACCACATAACTGCTATCCAATAGGTTTGTTGTGAAAGACCTCACAGGACATCCTCAGGCACTACGAGTGCTCGTGTCAGAATACAGTGAAAGCAGTGCACATACCTGCAGGTATCCTACGTTGCCCTCACCAGAGCTCAGACCCCCGAGGATGATGGGATAATGGGGGTCGAAGTTTGTGACAAACTCGCAGGGTATAGAGGAGATTTCTAATCTGACGTACATTCCTGGTCGGAAGCCTTCATACTGCACTCTGGTCTCGTCGTCCACGTCCTCAAACTCTGCTCTGTTCAGCTGAGGACAGAATGCAGACACGTATTCTCAGAAATAAGACAAGAAAATATGAATCTAATAAATATGAAGACAGCACCTAAAGTCTAAATCTTTCTCAAATGAATGAATACTGTTGGACTGTGTTAACCACAGGAGCACAGGACTGGAGAGTCTCTACAGAAGACCTCAGACCAGCTGTGGTACCTCAGCCTGCTTCTGCATCTCCTCCTTCAGGTCATCGAAGTAAGTGGCATCCTCGTCATCGTACTCTGCATTGAATCGCTCCTTCAGCCTGCGTTTCTTCTCCAGACGCTTGTTCTTCTGGACCTCCTCATCATCCACCTTCACCTGACTCTCCTCAGCTTCATCATCATCATCAGCTTCATCATTCTCACTGTTCTGCTGGTCAGAGGGTAAACAAGACAAAAAATCATCCAAGTCAGAAAACTAAGATGTATGAATGAGCTTGGTACACACTGGAGGAAAAGGAAATGGACAGAGGAAATTACAGTTTGGTGTCATGATTCTATGGTACTGTGGTACAACCAAAGTCAAAACACCGCATGGACATCAGACTATATCCTAACCACAGAGATTCTTTCAGAATGTTTCAATGAGCAGTCAGTGGAAAATAATCTTCCACGTAAACACGACATACCTCAGCCGGATCCTGATGCCCAGTTTGTCCCTTGTGGACTTCTCCCGTTTCCAAATCCTCAAAGTCACCATACAGCTCCTCTGCACACGGCGAAACAACAGAAACTCTATGAAAAGCTCATTTTTTGCTATATTTGTGGATCGTGTATTTAAGCAGTCAGAAACAAAACTGCTGTTCACCAGGAAAGGACTCTTTAAAAAGGCCCAGTTACACCGCTATCCTCCTTAACTGAATATCTATATCCAAAGTGCTCAACCAGTGTTACTGATGGTTCAACACTGACCTCAATGATTTTAGTCATTAGACTTCTTTGACGTCTAAAATTGAAATGAGTGTGTTTGGATCGTCTCTTACCGTCCTCCTTCAGCAGTGTGGCAGCATCTTGGCTTTCGTCCCACTTCCCTGTCACAAAGCAGTCCCTGATGGAGTTCAACATCTACAAAACAAACAAACAGGGTAACCTTTAAGTATACAAGTTTCATTTCAACATCTTTTTGATGTAACGCCAGTGTGTTAGCACCACCCTACCTCCTCCAGGTCCCAGTCGTGGGAGGTGTCAGGGTTGAAACGGGAGCAGTCGAGAGCGTTTGCTTGGAACTTCTTGCTGTTCTGAGGGCGGCTGACTCGAAACAGGCCGCCCAGCTCCTCCTCCTCATCCTCAGAATCAGCTGCCTCCGCAACTGAAAATGAAAATAACGATTGTGACACTGAAAATTAGAGGTATGCTACACTGTACTCTGTACACTGTAGCTGTCATAAACTATGTTTATGTTTCTACATGACCTCAGACAAACAAACATCTGCTGACACACAATATTAAAGTTATATGAAGTTACGTTCATGAGCCTCAGCTTACCTGATCCATAAACCAATTTTCTCAGATTAGGGGCAGCTTCTTGTTGCCGTAGAAACGCTTCTGATGCTTTCTGCTGCAGACCCTCCTTCCACCTCAGAGCCCCTGTGGACAGAAACAGGAACACCACAAAGTTATCTTCAGACTCGATCCAACCAATGAAAGCTGAAACATTCTGTGTCCTCACAACAACAGCAATCCTGAAAGAACTCCAACGAGCGCTCTGCCTCATCTGAGCTGACACATGAAACAACAAGTAACTCTATGTACAGGTACACAGGAAGATGAGCCCGTATATCAGCAAGTTACTGTGAAGGTGACATTTAGTAGTTGTTCTGGAACATATCACATAACTTTCACCTGCAGAGAACCTGGAGCGTCCCCAGTTCAAACAAACTGTTAATAAAACTGGTGGATTTATTTACCCTCTTCCTCCTCCTCCTCCTCCTCGCTCTCACTCGCTGTTTGTTTCTTCACTGTAGCGTTGGCTGCATCATCCTCCTCTTCCATCGACTCATCTCCGGACTCTTCATCATCTTCCTCTTCATCACTCTCGTCCTCCTCTGAACAGTGTCCAGAGTCTCCTGGTCTGCCGGCCTCCCTCTCCTCTTCACTCATCTCCAGCTCGTCTTCGCTGTCAGCAAACACCGGCATCTCTTCCTTCCCCTCCTCCAGCTTCTTCTTCTTCACCGGTGGAGTTCCGTCAGATTTGGCTCTTGCTTCTTTCAGAAATGTGGACAGGTTATCCTCGTCTTCATCTTCGTCCCCTTCCTGCTCCTCCTGGTCGCTGTCTTCACCGTCACCATCCTCATCATCACTGGAGCCACTCTCCTCCTCTTCCTCACCATCCTCATTGAAGACCACCTTCCTCCTCTTTCTCTGGGTGTTAGGGTCCCAGACATGCTTCTCCTGAAGGCCATTGTTCTCACTAACGCACAAGAAGGAAAGTTTATTACTCTGTGAAACACAAGGCTGCTAACTAAATGTGTTTATGTGCGTTTGTTATCCCCATACCATCTCTCATATACTGTATATTTTCATGATAATAAGATAAAAGCTTCGACATGAAATAATCTTGCTTGACTTTTTTGGCCACATTGGGGCAGCAGAACAAGCTGTGAACATTTATTGTCGTCTCTATCTGTTGTCTTTAGCTGCTAAATGCTAAGTTCAGTAGATAAATTGATGAAATTATTATTTTTATAATCAATGAATCTGCTGGTTATTTTGTCAACATGAAATGTCAGAAAATGCTAAAATAAATGTTAATCAATGTTTGCCAAAACCCAACTTGACATGCTCAAAATGTTTTTCTTTGTCCACAACCCAAAGATATTCAGTTAACTGTCCGAGAGAACTAGTGACTCCAGCAAAGATTCACATGAGAAGCTGAAATCAGACTTTTTTTTCTTAAAAAATGACTCAAAACAATTCATCTATTATCAAAATCTCATGTCTCTAATGTCCCTCATGTCTGTTGTCGTACAAAACAAGTGAAGAAAAAGAGACTAGAGCTGTTAGGCGTCTCACCCGCTCTGCTCGTCGATGTCTGTGGGGTCCAGGGAGGCCGAGCCGCTGAACAGAGACACCTTGCTGGCAGCCATCTTGGCATCCAGGGTGGCATGTGTGTCAATAAGAGACTGGACCAGCTCTGTGGTGGGACGCACCTCCTCCTGCACCAGGGAAACAAGAACCAACCTCACACCAACTCCAAACAGCACTGTATTCAAATGTAATGTCAAAAGCTTAACTCCGATCATTCAGACGTAGAACACACACACACACACACCTGCTGTTGATTGACATGATTTGCAGGAAGGTCGATATACACAGCGTCCTTGTCGTACACGACCCCTCCCACCCCGGCCATGGGTGCATAGAGCAGCCGCTCCTTCTCGTTCAGCGCTCTCTTCTTCTGAGCGTCTGGCAGTGAACACGGGTCTGGCAGGAAGTTCACATCTGCCACCTGGAAGTCTCCAACACCTGCAGAGTAAACAACATGCAAACACATCATTGTACACGTTTCTATTAGTTTACTAACAGCCTCTCTGCTTTAGACTTCAGATATCCTCTGCGTTCGTGTACCTGGGATGTGGACCTGGCCTTTGTTTTTCAGATATGTCCCTCGCAGGTAGCCGTACAGTGACACTGTCCGGTCAGACTTTGGGTCTGTCCTCACCTTCTCAGGGTCTGTCAAGTCCTCCATACTGTTTGAATGCAGAAAAGAAGATGGAGAAAAAATCTTTGAGTAAGTATAAAGTCAAAGTATGCAGATAAAAAATCTACACGGTGCTCCTTCAAAATAAAAGTCTGTCGATGTGACTCATGACAGCTGAATCAAACATCATATCAGCCCTCTGCTGGACATTTGCACTATAACACGTCATTCAGAAGTCATGGCACACGTTCCTGCTAAGCTTGGTCACACAGCCTGAGAGACATCCTCGCTCCGTGGAATGTAGCGGCATCTTTACGAGGAGTTGATGGATCGCTGTTCTCTTTCACATCATTCATCTCCAGTTCACGGAGCAAACACTGTAACATCTGCTGCAGACAAACTGCTGCAATGGATCACTCTGATGAGGGTAAAGTCACGTGTGTCTCATGTTATTACTCACCGGTCAACCAGAACATAAGGGTGGGAGGTCTGCCACACCAGAGGACGAAACTTCATGACGGAGATGAAGCGGCCGAGGTTCTTCACTTCCTGAGTCTGATATTCACCGTACACCATGCCAGACAGGTAGAACAGCTTGGCCCCCTGATAGGTTCAAACACAACACACATATAGCTTACAGTTTGATTATAATAGACACAATATGAACAAAGCCGTAAACATGTGATGATGTTTACCTGGTAGACTTCAGTCCAGAAGCGATGTTTGAGGTTCTTCTTGGTCTTCCTCAGCGTCTTGTTGTTCTTGAATGCATCCAGGTGAGTCAGCACGCCCATGATACGAGGGAAGCCGTGTACCTGACAGATGTTGAGAAACTCAAAAGTCTCCATCTCAAATCCAAAACTGGCATCGATCAGCATCAGAACCTGGAGGGAAGAACACAGAGTGTGTTTGAAAAGTCTATTCAAATCAAGTTATTGAGCAACTGAGTGACAACAACATGCATAGAGTTGACTATATTGCAAAGCACACAAATATGTTTTATTCATATTAACTCCATTTTACATTCATTAAAGTTCTTCCTCACTGTGAACTGAAAAACTCACCAGGTCAGCCACCTTAGCGAGGTCGATCATTGTGTTTATGTCATTGTTACACTCCATGAAGGTGAGCCGGCGCTTCTTGCCTAAAGAACACAGCAAACACAACAGAGGTCACTTATCAAACACCAGGAAAGAATCAAGCATTCTGAATGAGCTTTTCTATCATTAAGTAAAGTGTTATATTTTATAAATTCATATTTATTCACATTATAATCAATGCATAACAATAAAAGAACAAATAATAAACTGTCCGATTAACAGTGAACTGAATAACTGTGGGAAGTTTGTGTCAAATGAGCCATTTGGATGAATTTTTCATCAGAGATACATATTCTGATATTTTTAGGAACTTTTTATACAATTTTCTGTGTCATGTGTTCCGTGAGCTCTCCCGTGAGGACGAGGCTCTGTGAGTATACCTGTGTTCACCGTGCTCTTATCCTGTCACATTTATTTAACTTGAAAACAACTATTTCATTTTGTTGTTTTTTTAGCATAAAAATTTCATGGCTATCCATCCAATATTTGTCGAGATATTTCAGTGCTGACCAAAGTGGAGCCAAGCTGCTAGCCAGGCTATTAATGGGAAAATGTTCTAAAACCAAGTTTTTGGTCGTGTGGTACAGGGGGCGATTCAAAATAGTGTCATGCCGTGTCAAATGAAAACTGGACAAATCATGGCTCAAACTTACCAGAGACGATGGTCACGGGCCCACATATGTCCCCAAGCTTCTGACGGGTGAAATTTTTGATCAGGCAGCGGATCAGGGTGCTCTTTCCCACCTTGGGGGGCCCAACTACAACAATCACAATTGGAGGAGGTTCCAGGGGAGTCCGGTCCACAAGGGGGATGTGATGTTTTTTGGCCTTTATGTCCTGAGCCCTGAAGAAAAATAGACATTTATTATTATTATCTGTTATTCCTACTTAAGATCCATTATTAATGGATTTATGTCTAATTGGTGTCCCTAATTGGAAGTGAGCATAGAGGTCAATAGAGTCTACAGTTCATCTCAGCATATCTGACAGACATGTTCGCAGCACTGAAAGAGCCCTGAGGACCGACCTGTGGAAGGTCTTGGCCATGCGCACAGCGGACTGAACCGCGAACGCTTTGGGGTTGCGTCTCCGTTCATCCTCTTCTGTGGCGCCTCCCTGCTTCCTCAGCTTCTTCTTCTCCGCCTTGGGTCCGCTGTGCTTCTGCTGATGTCGCTTCTGTTCCTTAACTTTGCCGTCCATCCTGTCCACTGAAAACACAAACAATTTGACTGGAGTGGATCTTCACAGAGACCGGACAGGAAAGGACAGACGCCCAGTGAGAATGAAGGTGCTGGGATTTATGACCAAAAACAACAGCGACCAATACAATATTCAATACAGCAGAACAGCATGAACAATTTAATGATGGAGAGAGACATAAGTGTCAATACTTTGACCAGAGTAATCCACACTGAAAAACATCGTTGCTGACATGACTGCTTCTTTAAATGAAGTGTTACAGAGAGACGTTTGTCTTCAGTAAAGTTGTGTGTTGTCTCATGCAGGGACACATTGGTTTGTCTTTGTTTCCATGTGTACATAAACCTTTAAACACACACATCTGTGAAGAGTTCAGGAACCTTTCTAAACACTGCCTGAAACACTTTAAACACTTTATTAAAGCAGTGCAGCAACTAACACATAATGAGCAGAGGTGGAAGTACTAATGCTCACTACAAGTGTTTATTTAAGTCACAGTATATCATGTGCTTGAAGTCTAAAGAGTTGAACAGTCACAGTGTAGTGTTTTATGGATTCATATTCCTGCTGCATTCATGTTGAGCTCACTGTCATCACTGTGTGTTCTGCTGCAGTGCTGTACATGAAAGCACACAGCAGGTGTGAGCAGCATGGCAGTCTGTGTCTCTAAAGCTTCTAGCACTGTCATGATCTGACTGAAAGCTTGTGTGTGTAACGTTAGCAGTCAGTGATGGAGCATGAAGAACAACATACACACTGCAGGCTGCCTGTCTGTCTGTCTGCCTGTCTGTCTCTGTGCGTGGAGCAACACAAGCTAGCTAACAAAGCAGCTAGCAGAGCAGCCACACGCAGGTGTTAAAGGTTCGGAGAAGTATAATGAATAATGAGTCTTTATTACCTGAAGATGAACCTGTTGTCGTCACTGCCACTTTTTCTTCTGCTCTCACATGTGTATCATGGCCCCCGACCCGGAAGTGTACGGAAGCGTCACGTCGTAGTAAGACCGAGTGGAAACACAAAATTCCACAAGGTTCCGCCCGCACAGCGTGGAACAGCCCTCTACAACAAGAGCGCCCTCTGGAGGACAGCTTCAACGCACACAGTCTCTGTTTGTCCAATGATGAACAATGATAAATGTTTTATATTAAAGTGTTTGTTTTTTCAAACAAACAGAGGTCAAAATGAATGAAGCTGAAGGTCAGAGGAGAATTATAACGCAGCTGTTTCCAACGGCACCAACAGAACCTTAATTAGCATCATTAGTAACAGCTGTGTTTACCCTACTGTTTCATGTCAAAATGGCCGCTGTGAAAAGCTCTATTAAATATTAAATATTACATATTACGGCTGACCATAGTGTACACTGTACTTTTAAAATATTTTCAATACAGAGGAGCTTAAATTAAACTGGATTTTCTGTTTGATCTTGAATAAAAAGACAGTAATAA
Source organism: Miichthys miiuy (assembly GCA_036365135.1). NCBI lineage: Eukaryota > Metazoa > Chordata > Actinopteri > Sciaenidae > Miichthys > Miichthys miiuy. Next base: position 2,867,548 of record CM071623.1, on the reverse strand, counting down.
TAAATAATACATTTTATTTCAAGTGCCTTTCAGGATACCAAAGGTCACTTCACAAATTAAACAAATAAGAAAAGAAAAGTATTAAAATAAAGCAGTCACATATCTAAATAAAAATAAACTGCCATATGCTAGCTTGAAGAGATAAGATTTCGGTTTATTTTTAAACTCAGCGATGGATTCACACTGCCTGATGTCATCTGAAATATGGCTGAATGCTCTCTCTCCCATGGTACTGAGGTTCATCTTTGGTATTCTGAGCAGACCAGCTGAGGAGGATCGCAGTGAGCGGGTATCGAAAGTGGACTCTATGGGCAACTGGTAGCCAGTGAAGCTGCATCAGTAAGGGTGTTAACATGGCTTGTGGACCTAGAGCATATCGTCCTGGCTGCAGAGTTCTGGATTAGTTCGAGGCGGTGAAGTGATTTATTTGGTAACCCAGACAAGATGGAGTTGCAGTAGGCAATGCGAGATGTAACATAGAAATGTACGAGGACTTCTGCACTCCGCTGAGAGAGGGATGGACACAGTCTCGCAATGTTGCAAGGAAAAAGGCACTGCGAGACACACTGTTCAGATGGGCAGTGAAGGAGAGTGTACTGTCAGAGTGTGACACCAAGACGATAAAAAGAAATGTGAACAAAGATGAAGACAGGAAATAAGATAAAAAGAAAATAAGAGATGAATCCCAGGAGGAATAAACTGAAAAAAGAGTTGAGATAAAAGGAGCACAAAGAAAAGAAAAGATGAAGTGGAAATAAACACTGAGGCGTTCTTAAACCACCTTGTGTGTATGTTTGATGTTTAATGGTCAGCTGGTTGGCAGGCCTTCACAGAGATTGTGGAGCAGAGCAAAGGTGATACATCTGACAGACCCTGGTGTTCCCTCAAAGCTTCACAGCCACAAATCCAGTGATTCTTTCACTTCTAAGTTCCACTTTATACTCTGGCCTTCACATTTGAGCTTCATCTCTCACAAATGAGCACTGTTAAACTGTAATAACCTGAGAAAGCAGCAGCAGCAGCACTCTGGTTAACATGAAGTCATGGGAGCTGCCTGCTAAACTCAGTGTTCTACTGTTGTTCAGCAAAGCCTCAGTGGAGCCACATTCTATATAACTAAAATATCAAACGTGTTCAGAGTTGTTGTACTCACAACACAAGAACAGAACTTGATTTTTCAGTTACGAGAGCTGCAGTAAAGATTTCATACCACTTGATGGTGCCAACAGACAGACTGCACTCCTGAGCAGTTACACGGACAGGATGCATCCTCTCAACTAAATAATCATGAAACAGATGTAATGAAACAACTGTGACAAAGAGGACAATGAATAAAACAGTCATTCTAGTGCCAGTGAAGATGGAAAAGACTGAACCTGAGCCCTTTACCTCAAATCTGACCTTCATAATTACAGTCACTATCGTCATCATCATCCTTGTCTTCTTTAATGTCATCACTGTAATCATTAGCATCATGTTATGAAGAGTCCAATAAACCCTGAGCTGCCCTCCTGCTTTTCAAAGCCTTTGAACTTCCTCTCTTTAACATCAAGTGCTTGTTGTCCTTCAGATGGTCCATTTTCACCAGCCTCATAATAATATTTGTTCTGCAATCATCTGGTTTGTTGCAGCTGGCATTTAACCCCAACCCTAAAAAACATGCTCATGACAAAGTGCCAGAGCCAAACTACTGGCAGTCCATTAGTGGCTGCTCATTAGCATTGATTGTATGTCAAGGATCCTTCTTTCATTTAGATGGAACTGTAAAGATCGCCAACATTTTCTTTTCCTTTATTTCTTTTTCAGCCACATCAACATCTATAAATCATCGTATCAGCCTTTATCAACCTCAAAACATGACAGTTCATTATAATACTGTGTGACATGACATGCCAAAAAAGAGTGAATCGGACTGGAAAAGGCCACATGAGCTCACAAATGAGAAAGTTTAATCTTCTGACCTTTTTAAATCAGTGCTAATCGCTAAAAGAAGTGCAAGTTAAAACAATTATGGAAAGGAGTTGGAATTGAGATATAATGATATAATATGAGGTGTTAAAAGGACTTAAAGTGCGAGTACAGAATGAAGTTTTGAAGTGCTGAGTGAAGCTGAATCATCAGTTTTGGTGAAAATGCTGAAAGGAGTTAACTAGTCAGTTGAAGTGAAGAGCTGAGAGGAGTTAGTTCAAGGGTAAAATCTGAGAATTGAAATGCCATTTAAAGTGTAAGTGTAAAGGATGTTGAAGTGTCACATGAAGTGTAAGACCTAAAAAGACATGAAGGAAAATTAAAGTGTAAAACTGTGTTAATGTGGAGCATGAAAGGACCAGTTAACATTTGAAGAATCACTAAGGATTTATTAAGTTTTCATTTGTACTGCCTATATGCCTTAAAGATTTAGAAAGACAGATAATTTATTAACTGTCAGAGACATCGTTAACCAGACGGAACCTTTTTGTCCTGTCCTTGTCAAGCACGTCCATAAATACAGACTGTTCCAAAAATCTGAACAACAAACAGAAAAGATGAAAACGATGTTCCAATCAGGGTTAGGGTTCTAAATCGTTTTGTAGAATACTCAAATAAATGTCTGTTCAACGGTAACAGATCATATCATGCAAACACAAGTTTGCCCTTACGAGTCCCTTACTCCACTATTGAACATATGCTGAAATATTCAGCTAGAGTTCAGTGTGTGATTAACTCTTGAGAAAAAAGATTGTTAAAAGGATGAGAAGAGGAAGATTTATGTAGTTTACTTAGATGTAATCTCAACAGTCTAAAATGCCTAGGGACCTTTAAAACCATATTGCACAACACACATGCACAGATAAGAAACCACAGACACCCAGACACACACACACGCACACACACACACACACACCCATTGGTCACCATTTGAATGAATGAGACATCCACCATAAAAAGTGACTCCATCTATAAAAGAAAGATGTATTTGTCCAGCAGCCATTCTGCATCTACTAAAGGTTTAAAATTATAGTTTCACTAAAATAGTTGATGGTGTGTGAAGTTGCAGTGTGAGAACAGACGTACGAATGACAGAGACACCATTCACCCGATTACAAGTCAGTGTAGCATCAACATAAATTAATATCTCTTAGTTTATGATAGAAACGTTTCACAATGTGGCACGTTTCATTTTCCCATAATCGACAACCAGATCTGTAAACCAGCAAACATTTCTTGCAAACTGCTAATATGCCTGTTTGTAACTTGTGATGTATATTCTGCGACATTCATCTGTATTAGCAGTCTGTCCATTGGGAGTTTCTGTCTGTGGGCGTTTGTGTTCAGTCATAATAAAACAGGCCCAGCTCTTCCTGCATATACCCTGTGGACTGACTGAGTGGATATTTGGACCATGATGGAACTTCTCACTACAGAAAGAAAAAGGAAGAAAAAGAAGTCAGTCTGATGAGTGTTTGCAGCAACAAAGGATGACAGGAAACAGTACAGGGTTATTAATATGAACTAAATAAGAATAAAGAGACTCATAAATGACGATTCATAAATTATTTTTCAAAGGTTGCAGGAAAGTTGTCAGGTGTGCTGTATGAAAGTTAGCTCAGTAATGCAGTTAGACCCAGACCTCAGGTCTGTGGCTATGATGTGTTATGATATGGACTGAATCCACAGGATCATCTTCTCAAGTTAAATTCTATCAGGAATACACCGTTCACAGCCGACATGACTTCTACAGCAGACAGCTGGCAACAATCTACATTCTTAAACACTGTGAGTGGTGATCATTTTTATAAATGGCCCCTGTCAAAACAATTACATACATGTAGACTCCTATTGTGAGCCTTGTCATGTTTCTTTAACATATATTTGGGATGTAATATTTGCATATAACTTACTGTGAGGAAGCAGGTTATTCACCTCCATTCTTCAGTCATTAGTGGTAAACTGCAAAATGTTGCTTTTTCACTGTGGTAAGAAAAACTCCATACTGTCACAGCCTCAGGGTTAACCACACACACTTCTTTGCTACTTCTTACTTCACTCATCAGAGTCAATTCAATTCAGTGTTTCAAAGATGCATTCAAGTGACACCACGGGTCTGCTGGATGTTGGAGTTTCCCCATTGTTGCCGTTAATTTTTCAAAATGAATATGTTAGGTGTTAGTTATTAGTATAAGTGCGAGCCTACCATGATGTCAGTGACTGGTTTGTGAAAAGTTTGGCATTATTAACATAAGTGACCATATATGGATGAGAGTGTTGAGCTGGTGGGTGACGTTGGTTTTGACTTTGTTTTCAAGGAAAAAGTTTCATCCAGTCTACTCACAGACATTCTTGTATTCCAGCTAAACAGGAACTAAAATGTGTTTGTGAAAACATTTGAGGAGAGAAAGAGTCAATGCAGGAACCGAATCTGGATTCAGATTTGATCAGCACTGTCTAGTTTCATGGTGTGACTTGTCAATCACAAGCTGCCCTTTCCCTAAAGCATCCCCTGCCTTATCATCTATTAAATTATTAATAGATGATAAGGCACTCTAAATTGGACCATAATGAACATACAAAACTGAACATCACGCTGTGTGGAGGAAGACTTGAAACTAGAGACTGAGACCATAAACTCATGAAGAAGCTGTTTACTGAGGCCATAAATCAACTACTAGAAGTAGGCTATTTTTTTACATAGAGTTCAATACAATCTGTCCTTTATATGGTGGCGAATGGTGCTCCCCATGTAGGCCATTCGAAAGAATACACACAGCCCACTGAGGCCATCGCTATGTCCACTTACAGTCCGCACACCTCAGAGCTGAGAGCAGACAACTGGCTCCCTAAACTATTAGTAGACCTAACAGATTAACATTTGTAAGTAACAATTTATTAACCTCTAAAAAGCTCCAGTCTGTTATAAATCCAGCATAGAATAAATGTAACGCATGCAAATAAAGAACTGAACTGACACAAATGAAATCTGGAAACACACACAACTTTAGCTCAATAACAGCAACACTAAAACACCCAGACTGATAATCTGTGAAACTGTGAGGAGTGGTCTGCACATTCATATCTACAATGTGTGTTCACGTGCTACACTGATGCAATGGACCTCCATTTGTTTCCTTCTGGTGAAGCAGATATGGTCCATGCCCCATCGGGTCTGCACACACAACCAGCAGCAAAATACTAGCTGATTTCATTTTGCAGCTCTGGAAAGTTCACAGCAGCAATTATTTTACCATTGTGAGGCAACAGTAGAGACACAGGGTTGATGTGAAATGGCTGAATGACGTGTTAAACTGTGGCAGAAGTTGAGTCAGGTTCAGCTCTGCTTTGTTCTGCCAGGCACCCCCACTGTGCTGCTGGACTGCTCTCATTCAAATGAATGAGAGGGCTGGGTTTTTTCTCAGTGAGGCCTTGAAGGCTTTTTCCAGGCCTCACTGAGGCCTCACTCATGACCCACAACTTGAGGTGTAGGCATTGTCCTGTGTTCTGTGGTTGCTTCCACTGCTTTTCCTTCACTTGGGTTCGGAGTTCCTTGACCTAAATTCATCATGTTATGTTCCAGGTGCTTTCAGGGAAAGAAATGCAACCGGTAGTCCGCAACAGGGCATCACCACGAACAGTATGTGACGGGTATTTTGCTGCCTTTGTCTGTGTAAAGTTAAAAATAGACTGTTTGTAGAATAACATTTGCATAATGTTAACATTATTTCATCACCTATTTTATTTCCTACTGAAACAAAGCTCAGAAACGATTGTGCTGTTTCCAACAGAAAACTGAGGAGTGGGTTGATTGTTTTTTATGATAGGATAGATCAGAGGCAGCGACTTGTCCTGATGGAGGTGTCGGAGTTTTTCTGCCACTACTCTCTTTTTGCTGCATTCAGTTGGCCTAAATGAGCAATACTGACCTTTAAATGAACAATATAAAAACTTTGACTAACTGACATGGAGTGATTGAGAGTGCACAGTCAGGTGATAAGGAAAGGAGAGAAGGAAGCAGCAAAGTGTCAGGAGAGGAGGGACAGAGGCTGCAGTCGAATAAAAAAATGACCTAATAAATATTACCCTATAGCAACGTCACAAATTCATAAGGGCTTAGAAAAGAATCTGACTGCACTTATATCAGGCCACATAATGATGTGACGGCGGATGGATGGAAGATGGACTGGAAAAAGCTTCATCTTAGATACTTCTACCTTTGTAGTCTTGTTGTGTTGTTTCATGCAGGACGTATAAATGTGGACAACACGACTCCATTATCAATGTTAGAAATGAAATAATAGTGAGATGCAACAAAATCAGGTTTATAAGAATAGCTTTGACAACAGCCAATAAATGCATAGCTCTTAAATGGAAGAGCGAAGACCCGCCTCCACCCTCTCTGTGGCTTAGTGAACTGACCTCCTGTATCTCCAGCGAGAAAATAATGTATGATCTAAAACAAAGGCCGGACAAATTTGTATGTATGGGGTAATCTGATTGAACATGTACATGTATGCACATCTATATACATGTATATACATGTATATAGATGTCATCCTCAGTCATCTATATGTAACATATAGATGACTGAGGAGTGATACCAAAAAGAGACATAGTTGCTGACGAGCAAAATCTAATTACTATTATTATTATTTTTTCTTTCCATTAGTGACTTTACCTGTGCATTTTTGTATTCTTTAAATTAATCTTCATATAGGTAAATTTTATTTATTTATTTATTTTTATTTTACTTTTTGCTTTTTAGGTCTTGATTATCTAATCTACTTTATTGAGTTATTGAGGGTTTTTTAAATAAATATATGTACCAGTAATGGGAAATGGGGGGGGGGAGCGGGAGGAGGGCCAGGGTGAAAGAAGATGTTTAATATGCTATGCATATGTGCCAATATGGAAAATTCAATAAACACAATGAATGAAAAAAAAAAAAATAAATAATAATAATAAAGGTCACCTGTCACGAACATGGAATGTTTGTCACACTGAGAATGTTTGCTCACCCTCCTGTCCGCTCATATAGTAAGTTATGGCAAAAGATGGATGTTTATAATCAATGATTTATTCATTTGGATGACCAGGATAACTTAGGATAGGATAGCTTATCTATCTATCAACAGCAGAGATGGGGAAAGTAATAAAAAGATAAAACAGTTTTCACAGTTTCAACCTGTCCACCAGGAGTACACACACACACACACACACACACACACACACACACACACACACACACATAAAGTGAGCTGATGAATTGGTCCACTTTGAGCACTGCAGTGTTTGGGGTGGAATGATCCGTCATTTAGTAGAGATGACCTGATGTTATGAGAGAGTGAGAGAAAACAGAGGCGAGAGATGAATGAGCGCACAACAAATCCATAGCCAATATTTCCACATCACTGAGTCTGGCTGTTGCTATTTGAACCATAAACACACACACACACACAGAACATGGCAGCACTCTGTGGTTGACCCATCTGTTACAAAACTGGTTGTTGCATTAATGGTCAAGGAAATTCCCTGCACATAGCCAGGACACTCAAAATGAACATGCACCAAAAACAGTTCATTGCAACATATCTTTAGTGCGTGATGTGTCACCAGTTTCATAACCATGAAGTTAGAGTTGAGGAGCAGGGTGAATTCAGCATTAACTTTGAAAGATAAGATTTGCAAGATTGTACGCCGTGGTTCTTTGAGCAAAATGCAAAATATATCACTATATAGCATGTAACACGCCTAACAAGTTATAAATCATAATTATTAAATAAAATCATGATTGAAGAAATTGATCTCTAAAAATAAAATTAAAAACCCTTACATACATATTTTAAGTGTACAGATATGCATGATATCATTTTACAGAAATAATTTCAGCTATTAAATGAACAGGTTATTGAATACTCACATGGTTTATAGAACTCTAAAAATAAAATCTCTCTCTCTATATATATATATATATACATAAAAAGGAAGGAAATATTGCACCAAATGAAACAAAACAAGTGAGGAATGAATGAACCCTAATTAACTGATAATGATAATTGATCACTGATAAACCGTCAATCCCGATAATTCCTAATGGAGGACTATTAAGTTGATTAGTAGAGTTACTAGAGAACACAGTGTGAGATCCTGTATTGATAAATGATCAAGTAGTAATTAGTTCATGAATATCTGTGAATTGATCATACTGACTGTGATTACTGAACATGGCTGCCACATGCACCACCACGCCACCTATCGTCATCTTCCAGCCTTCTTCATTGTCTAGCCATACAGACTTTATTAACGATTCATCAGTAATTGATAAATATTAAGTTGTTTCTGATTTGTTCCTCAATCCTTTCTTCATTAACTAATCATTAGACACCATAATATTTGATTAGGAGTTACTCATTAACTGAAGGTTAGCAGGTAGTTCCCCATTAGTTCCTCATTTGTTGCTCTGGTAACTACTGAAAATGATTGCATATATATCAAATCAAATCAAATCAAATCAAATCAAATTTTATTTGTATAGCCCAGGAGGAAAAAAACCCTTTTAACAGGGAAAAAAGGTGGAAGAAACCTCAGGAAGAGCCACAGAGGAGGGATCCCTCTCCCAGGACGGACAGACGTGCAATAGATGTCACGTGTACAGAACAAATCAACATATTGTGGAGACATATTGTACAATTACAATGAATGATAAAATGACAATGAATTACAATGAATGATAAAATGATTACAGTAGCAGTGGAACCTGTGATAGAGATAGAGAGACACAGATGCACAGCAGCAGCAAATCATAAACTAACTATAAACTGTAATGGAGATATGGTAGCAATAATGACAGTAATAATATATGTAGTGGACGTTATGCAGGACCACAGCAGCAGCCACGATCCATGAGAACCTGCTGGACGAGAGAGCACAGAAACTCCGGGGAATCAAAAAGGAAAGTCTTAAGTCTACTCTTAAAAGTGTTGACCGTGTCTGCCTCCCGAACCCAAAATGGTAGTTTGTTCCACAGAAGAGGAGCCTGATAGCTGAGAGCTCTGGCTCCCAATCTACTTTTGGAAACTATAGGAACCACAAGGAACCCAGAATTCTGAGAGTGCAGTGTTCTAGAGGGGTAGTAAGGTACTATGAGCTCTTTTAGATATGATGGTGCCTGACCATAAAGAGCTTTGTATGGGAGAGATGTGATCTCTGATCTTGGTTCCTGTCAGAACACGTGCAGCAGCATTCTGATTTAGCTGCAAAGTCCTAAGAGACTTACTGGAGCAGCCTGATAACAAAGAGTTACAATAGTCCAGCCTAGAAGTAACAAATGCGTGGACTAGTTTTTCTGCATCTGCTTGAGACACGATGCGTCTGATTTTGGTGATGTTACGTAAGTGGAAGAATGCAGTCCTCGAAATTTGTTTTATGTGGACATTAAAGGACAAATCCTGATCAAAAACAACTCCAAGATTCTTTACAGTGGAGCTGGAGGCCAGGGTGATCCCGTCTAAAGTAACTAAGTCTCTAGAAAGAGAGTTTCTGAGGTGTTTGGGTCCAATTACAAGAACTTCAGTTTTGTCTGAATTTAACATCAGAAAATTGTAGGTCATCCAACTTTTTATATCCTTAAGGCATGCTTGGAGTTTAGTTAACTGATTGGTTTCATCAGGCTTGATCGATAAATATAATTGAGTGTCATCGGCGGAACAGTGAAAATAAATGGAGTGATTCCTAATAATGTTCCCTAGAGGAAGTATATATAAACTGGATAGAAGTGGTCCTAGTACAGAACCTTGTGGAACTCTGTGACAAGCTTTGGTATGCATGGAGAATTCATCATTGACATGAACAAAGTGAGATCGATCTAAGAAATACAACTTAAACCAGCTTAGGGCGGTTCCTTTGACGCCAATTTGATGTTTCAGTCTCTGTAAAAGAATTTGATGGTCAATGGTGTCAAATGCGGCACTAAGATCTAACAGTACAAGTACAGAGATGAGTCCTTTGTCTGATGCCATTAGAAGGTCATTTGTAACTTTGACTAGTGCAGTCTCTGTGCTATGATGCACTCTAAATCCTGACTGAAAATCCTTGAGCAGCCTGGTTGGGATGGGGTCTAAGAGACAGGTTGACGGCTTAGATGAAGAAATTATTGAAGTTATTTGATGAAGGTCGATGGGAGAAAAACAGTCTAAATATATATCAGATTTTACAGCTGTTTCCAAACTTGCTGTATCAGAATGCAGATCAGTGCCTGTTGAGGGCAAGAGGTGATGAATTTTGTCTCTAATAGTTATAATTTTATCATTAAAGAAGCTCATGAAGTCATTGCTACTTAGACCTAAAGGAATAGATGGTTCAGTGGAGCTGTGGTTCTCTGTTAGCCTGGCTACAGTGCTGAAGAGAAACCTGGGGTTGTTCTTATTTTCCTCTATTAATGAAGAGTAATAGGCTGTTCTGGCATTACGGAGAGCCTTCCTGTATGTTTTAAGATTATCTTGCCAGACTAAACGAGATTCTTCCAGTTTAGTGGCACGCCATTTGCGTTCAGATTTACATGCCTCTTGCTTTAAGTTACGAGTCTGCTGGCTATACCATGGTGCTAACCTCCTATGTTTAATTATCTTCTTTTTCAGAGGTGCAATAGAGTCGAGAGTTGTCCATAATGAGCCTGTAGTACTATCAACAAGATGATCTATTTGTGAGGGGCTAAAGGAAGCAGACAAGTCCTCTGCTACATTGAGACATGGCATTGAATTCAATACTGAAGGAATCACTTCCTTAAATTTGGCTACAGCACTATCAGATAAACATCTGCTGTAGGAGTTTCTACAAAAGGCTTATAGTCAGTAGTATGAACTCAAAGGTTATTAAAAATGGTCAGACAGAAGAAGGTTCTGTGGAAAGACTATTAGATGATCAATTTCAATGCCATATGAGAGAACAAGATCAAGAGTGTGGTTCAGACAATGAGTCGGTTTATTACACTCTGACAGAAGCTGACTGAATCTAATAAAGTAATAATATAATATAATATAAGTATATTATTATTATTATATTATTATATTATTATTATTATATATAATGTTATTATACTAATGTTTAGCATGGTCACTACTGTAGTTTCAGAATAGCATTATTTTACAAATGTCCATATCTACTTTATTCACTAGCACACTGTGTGTTACAGTTTTTATTTTTTTACAATATTTAAGTATTCTTTACAGTTTTATCAGTTTTCATGTTTAATATTTTTATTGAAAAGATAAATAGATCAATCACAACACAACAAAATGGGGATAATGGGGTGGCCAATCATGTTTCATCTTAAATTGTTGTGGACAGAAACAGAACTTTGTTTACTAAGCGCACCTGAGATACTTACTAGATACTGCCCGTGCGCTCTGAGAGTGTTGTTTCACGGAAATATAGCGTGGACAACCCGTGAAAAATATGACTTCATCATCAACGTCAGAATTCAAATAATAAATGAATATTGTCCACCTGTCACAGAAGTCAGATGAAATGTTTCACTGGTATGGTCGCTCACCCTCCTGTCCACTCATATAGAAACATATTAGCAAGTTATGGCAAAGATATATGATTAATCTGCAACAGTAAGTTCATGATGATCTGCAGGACGCTGGATGTCACCGTTAGAAACAGTTTTTACTCTGTGTGTGAACGCAGCTCCACAGTCAACAACAGAACACACTTCATGATCAAAGTTTTTACATCACGTCAACACGTCTGTCACACGCTCTCGCTCTGATGTTTTTCTAATGTAATGTTTTAATGATTGTGAATGACCGAACGGTGCGTCGTTTTTTGTCGCTGTCGCAAGGAAATGTGGGGCGGCATTACCTCCTTTCCTTTTGTAAAGGATGGTCCGGTGTATCCTATAATAAAGGAAGCATTGAAGCTCCTTTCCTTTACAGTTTGAGAATTCGAACAGCTCTTATCATGGCAGCTACGTTAATACTTCCGGGTCATTTCACTCAGTGAGGAAGGTTCCTGAGTAAAATTGACTATTCAACCGGACCCTAAGTCCTTGACACCCGGTACTAGTCACTCTCCAAGAATAGCATTCTACTTGTATTGCAGTGTACAACAAATATCGCACCCTGAGTCTTGATTCTGACTGTTACTAACTATGGCAATGCTACCGGCTCCCTACAACGTCACACTCAAGCCTCATCCTTGTTCTCACGCCCAGTTTTCTCACCCACACATTTTACCGATGCATGCATGTCATGCAATAACAGAGTTTGGTTATATTTAGCAGCAAACTTTCACAATCAGTCCTGATACACAATTGTCCACATACACATAAACTGAAGAAGAAGGGCTTGTCAATCATCTCTGACCTATGAGCTGGTCTTAATCAGTCGCTTTCACTTCCTTAATTTGGATCTGTGGATTCCCCTCGTGACACACACACACACACACACACACACACACACACACACACACACACACACACACGATGCCTCTGTTTATACACCATCTGAAACGTAAACACAGGAAACCTGCAAATTTCATTTCACTCCATTTAAGGAAAAATGACACTTTGATGCATATCATGATGGTACTGCTCTGTATGAAAGCGTCATGCAATAACTTCGGTTATCTATCTATGATTTGAGGTTGGGTGTGTTTATTTGTGAAGAATATAACAGTTATGAAACAATCAGAAAATAGCTTTTTACTTCTCTGATTTACTGGCTTTCTCAATAACGGCGCTCCCTCACTCTCATTCACTGTCTATGTTGTTCGACCAATGCTTGCTGTCAAACCATCGGACACAAACCAAAGGAAACTTGTAGTGACTGTCCAAACCTCACACTCAGTCACTTGGTAGGTAGGTGAGGTGGTTTCTTGACGCGCTTCCATAAAAACAAGAATCAGGGTTTCAGATGGTTTTCTTCGGGTGATGTTCCCATTTATTAAAAGTTTGCATGAATCCATTTGTTGACTTCTATTGTATATGGTATTATTTTTTGTCTTACAGGATAAACGGTATGAATCAGGTGTTCCTTCCATCTACTAACCCAGAACTCATCTACAGTAAAATGATCTATACACCTGGTGCCCATCTGTTATTAATGACACACAAAAAACAAAGCTCACCCTTGTTGTTAAGTCAAAACATACACGCAACTGGCTCAAGACAAACTTCAAAACTACAAAACTTCTTGGTGTCATTATTTTGCAGCACAGACTGTGTGTCAGAGTTTAGTCCATGAATCCACCTGGAGCGCGCTCAGTTTCAGTCACATTTCGGGCTGACTGTGGAGCAGTTTGTCCAGTCTGATCGTCTGATTGGCCACTGCAGTGTGTGACGTTGGGTTGTGTTTCTCCAAAAGTTGAATCTGGCTCAACTTCTCCTCTGCACATCGCTGCAGTACCCGGTTCTGCGTTTTGCAGTGCTGGATTTGGTCCTTAGATACGATCAGCGTGCACTTTGGGACAGGCTCTCCTTGAACACATTCTTTGGGCTCCATTCAGTTGTACACATTCAGAGTTTCATGTGAAACATACATACTTACAACAACCTAAATGTGAAATAGACACATCCTGACTCCTGATCTGTACTTAACACACAAACGTGCGATTGGTATTGACTCTCTCATCTCATTTTTTTCTCATTTTCTCACAGAAACAAGGCAAACATTTGTAAAATGTTGAATAGAGCAACAAACCCTGATTTTTGCTCGTGTTGTCAATTGTTAGTTTCTGCATGAGTCTCTTTTCCTCTTCTTTGTAATATTATATAATATGTAATTATGGTTACTATGACTTCCACAGCCTCTACTATGTATTATCAATGTAATTAGTCCTGTTTGTATGTATGGCTATATTATGTATTAATATATGTGATCACAGGAAATGATTCAGTGCAGACGTTGTGTGCATGTGTTTCAAGTCTTTGTAAAGTATGCACATTATTCAGATTATACTGTATTATCCATTCAATAATTGAGCCTCCGCCTCTGAAAGATCATAATATCTATTTCCTGTGTGAGTCATGATCTAGCTACACATGCACACACACACACACACACACACACACACACGGATGAGCTGAGAAACCATCCAAACAGCCTCTCTAATAAACACACAGTGTGCTTTCCTCTGCCTGTCTCTCCACCTGTATCACCCTCGTGTTTTAAAGTCATTAAGCTGTCTCTCTTCACTTCCTTGTTTTTCTTTCTGTGTTCCTCTGTCCTCATTTTCACCATCTGTCCGTTGCTTTTCTTTTGTCATCATCTGTCCTCTAAAGCTTGATCATTATAGTAATTTTGATCTTTTTTTTTAGCATGTTTTTTTTATGAGGAGAAAGAAGAGTTCTTAGAGTTTGGGTTGTCACGGTAAAGTTTTTTTGTAATTGCTACAACCTGAATTGGCCTATTGTGTTTAATCCTGTTAATGTGGTCTGATCCAGGAAATTTAAACAATTACTCACAGATTTTGAGACATTATTTGCCCAAAGTCTGCCTTGCTCTATCTTTCTTTTCAGAACAACCCCAGTTAGAACCTGAAGCACTGCTCGTTGCCTGTGAAGGAATAAATGCTCGTTATGCCTCGTATATGAAAAAAGACTGTCTTTATGCTAAATGTATACTTATCCCTGATGTCACCACTGCAATAGTCAGATGCATCGTACATGATTAATAAAAAACACACAGTAATTGTGCTTTCATTCACTCTGTGGTGTATATTTGTAGCATAATGCTTTTTTGGTTTTGGCTTGATGTGTTTTAGTGAAAAACAGCAGATTACTGATTTTTTCTTCAACTTCCTTAATGATATTATATTATATTATATATTTTTTTAAATATAGGGTGGTGCTAGTGGAAAGACCACGGGAGTTATTAAAATCAGCATTCTTTGAGGAATATGAATGTCGGCAAATGTAATGGCAGGGTTCATCCAGAAAATGTCATGGTAAATCTTCCCATTAGACATTCATTGTCTATCTGACTGTTTGAACAATAAAGTCTATAAACTAGTAAAATGAGACCATGGGTGTTCGGGATGTTTGATTTGACCTAAGCAGGCGGTTTTAACCAGGCACCACATCACTAGGTCTGGCAAAGCTGGTCAGGTGGTCAGTTCACCACTTTGGTTAGACTGAAATATTGACATTTCCTGCAGCATCAGCATGTTTTTCACATTTTTAGTACAGATTTAAATGTCTTGAAAAATGGTTGGATTGCCAGGATGAATTCTAATAACTAATTTTTTATGTATCATTATCTGTTCTGCTTAACACTGTTTAACATTTGAACATGCAATTAAAATACACAATCTGTGTCACATCAGTAATATATCGTTCAAAGTCTTTTTACATGTTTTCAGCAAATATATTACAACATATTTAATGTATTTTGAAAGCCTTGCCTTTACACAAACTTTGAGAGAAAAGAAAAACTATGAAAATGACACTGAAGATGTAATAAATGGAAAATAAAAATCGACGGACCTGCATAGGCTCAGAGAAGCTTTGAGCTAAACTAACATTGAGCATGCTAACGTGCTCATGTTTATCAAGCTAAAGTTCCGTTCGGTTCAGTTTTTTAGCATGTTTGACAGAAAGTGCAGCTCAGGATCGTGGGAATGTCATTAGTTTTGTCGGTATTTGCTCATAAATCAAAGAATTGGACAAATTGGAATTTTGATGTGCTGATGGTGCTAGATGTAACATTAAACCGTAAATGTCAACCTTATGAACACCAGTCTGTGGGACACATTGGCTGGGGACCATGCATATCTTTACTGAAATGAATTTCAACAATCGTCCAATAGTTGAGATCTTTCAGACCAAAGTGATCGATCAAATGAGCTACATTAACGCTATGCTGCTAGCATCGCTAAAATGTACTTGGCATGTTTTTATTCACAATATGCACTCTTTGAATACCTGTATTATGTTTGCCCGCCTGTTTTCTAATTGAATCCTATTTTGCTTCAGTGTGACATTTACACAGAGAAATCAAACCGCCCTCAGTTGATGGCTTTCAGTCGGTGTGAATACTTGGTGGAAAGATGCTTTGCTGCCTTTTGCGAGCTCAATCATCTCAGGAATGTCCAACAGGAACCAGAGGACCAGGGATCCCCTTCACCTCTCCTCCACTGTCACCCAGCCCACAAAGACCTGTGCAGGTCCCTGTCCGTCCATCCAGCCCTCCATCCTCTCATACGTCATCCATCCATCCATCTACCTGTCAGGCTGTGGCGGGACCCAGCGCGGCCAACAGACGTGAGCTGCCGTCAGGTTGAGTCTTCTCTTACGAGGGCCCTTCTTAGAGCTGTCTGAGGGCCCTGTCGGAGCCTGGAGTGCCGCGCCAACTCAATCTTAGTAGTGGACAAAGTGAAGAGAGCGGGAGCCGTCCCATCAGTCTCCATTATGGGACAGCGTTGTTGCTCCGCTGTCATGTTCCTGTGGTACTCCAAGGGAGATGCTGTCTCATACATCATCAGGGAACAAAGGGCCTGGCCTGGGGGTTGGAGAGAGGAGGTGGGTCCTTCCTGCCCCTGAGACACACACACACCAACCCCCTCCTCTACGTCCAAAATCATCAACTCCACTTTTAGGGGGGTTCTGCTCAACTTGAAATTCATTTCAAGATTATCTTCCTAAATAATTTATCTGTGACAGCAGTGAGACCTTCTCTCACATTATGGGGCAAAAAAATAAACATTAAAACGGCTCGGTGTGTGTTAAAGGATTATCATGGAAGGCTACACAGAGAATTGAAACTGTATGTACTGTAAATGGGAACATGAGCTACATTTTGTGGGGTTAAGGCTGAGTTATGTTTTGGGAAATCTTACTGTAAGATGTATCAGTGAGTATTTGAGTGAGTATTCTCTATTTTCAGTCTTAACTCTTTAACCAGCAGCCATATGTTAAATGTTCATAGAGTGGTAAGGACTATGTACCTCTGATAGCTTTAAAACACCCCAGAACACAAGGATAACCTGACGATGTGTCAGTGACAAATCATCTACAGATCCAGTTTAGGATGATCTTTAAGGTTAGATCATCCTGCAGTCAGTTAAACTGACAAACACCTGGCCAGATGTGTTCAGCAGTAACACACAGTGATTTAAACAGACAGTGTTTAAAGTGTGTACTAGACCTCTGACTGATCAGCTGTGCATATCAGTGGAGGCCAAAAACTTTGGCATACACTCAGGAGCCCCGCGTGCAGCTGTCGTGTTCACTGTTGCTGGTTAACATGTAATGCAACATGAAGCAGGAGGAGTTCAGTGAACATCCAGTGTGTTTTGGAGTTTCTCTTCTTTCTTTTGGCTTTTGGAGGCATTCCATTATTGATCCTTTTAAATATCTGGAGGGCAAAGTTCCATTTTTCACATAATGGCTTGGCAGCTATGAGCACTTGCTCTACTATCTAAATACCAATAGAAAGAATTCATTTCCACTGCAATCTGATGAAGAAAAGAAAGTTATCTATCATTTCATGCACAAACATCCCATATACTCAAAAATGTGCAAGAGGTCAAGGGTCTCTGACTTTGTGTATGAAGCACTGCAGATGTGTTATTTGTATGTAATTTAGCAGGAAAAAGAGACGAAGAGAAGAGCCGCTGCCTGTTGAATGTGACCAGCAGAACATTAGCATTGCAATAGGCAGCTCTGCTGTCACTACAGTAGCTCCCATCAGCCCTCCCCCATCCACAGCTGACAGTAAAATAGTCCAAATGTGCCAAAAAAAAGTTTCTCTGTTTTTCAAAAAGATTCCACAAAACAGTGTTTTTCCCTTTATGGTTCTGAACGGTTAATGAGGAACACTTTGAGATTATGTATTTATGTTGTCACCAACAAGTATTTGAAGAAATGTCTATGCTGGATATCATATTTCACAACCAACGGCATTGAGGTCCTATCGTCTAATCCGAAATCAAGATCTCCTGTATCTTTTTCAGTCCACTATATAAAAGTTGAATCTGAATCTGGCAGTTATTGGGCTAAACCATGAGAGAGACAAGGTTTCACCCAGATATTTTCTAACCTGATACCACATTCATATTTTTAACTATGGGACTTTTTTTGTTTCCCTTTTAACAGTTTAACTTTTGCTGAGAATAAATATTAAGGCAGAGGCAGTGTGACTCAGCAATATTCAATATTCAATGAAACATCATTGTTCTCAGTCAGGCTGCCTAATAACACCAAAGTAGAGTGGGACAGTTAAAGGACCAGGCTGTGGGATTTAGTGACATTTAGAGGTGGAATTGCTGATTGCGACCCTCTTGTGTCACCCTCTCCTTCCTAGTGAACAGGAGAAACTACAGTAGCTTGGAAAAGCCGAAAGTGTACAAAAGGCTCTATCATTTAGTCTCTTCTGGGCGACTGTAGGAACATGATTCAACATGGCAGACTCTGTGGAAGTAGACCTGCAGCGTTTGCAGATATTAAAGTCTCATCCTCAGGTAACAAAAAACAGAATGATTCTTTCTATGTTTTCAATTCTATTCCATTTCTACCATATTCTCTAAATAAAGGCCTCTAAATCTGGACTTTTAAGTACTACTCTGTCATAAGGTAGGTACAGGAGTGTCTAATGTAGCTTGTGGTGTCTTGTAGAAAGGTAGCAGAGCTGAAGCAAGGAAGAACTAAAATAAGTATCATCTTATCCTATCTTCTCTTACCTTAAGCCTTTAAATGAAAAATATGGGCTCAGTGAGGTTAGAGAAAAGTTATATTATCAGACCTGTGTAGCACACTACTCATTGTAACATAGTTACACTCAGTTTGTTTTAATTGGTTCCATGTCTCTACTAACTCTCCTGTCATTTCAGATCCAACCTCACCTGGTTTTCCCCGCCCATCTCCTCACCTGCAGTCCATTTGCTCATCAGCCCCTCAGCATATATATACTGGTCCATTTCCACTTCATCCCTGCCAGATTGTCTTGTGTTGTTGTTGGGCGGCTGTGGCTCGGAGGCAGAGCGGGTCGTCCACTAATCAGAAGATCGGCGGTTTGATCCCCTCCAAGTCTGCATGTCGAAGTGTCCTTGGGCAAGATACTGAACCCCAAATTGCTCCCGAAGCCTGCGCCATCGGTGTGTGAATGTTAGTTCCTCAAACTGATGAGCACTTGGCACCTTGCATGGCAGCCAATGCCATCAGTGTGTGAATGTATGTGAATGGGTGAATGAGACATGTAGTGTAAAAGCGCTTTGAGTGGTCGGAAGACTAGAAAGGCGCTATATAAGTACAGTCCATTTACCAAGCTCTCCAGCGATTCCCGTTTTGTCTTCGTTCTTACCCTGTTTTGCCTGTTTTGTACTTTGGATTCCTGCCTGCCCCTTGTCGGATTTGTTTGCCTTTCTGATCTCCTGGTTTCGACTCTGCCTGTACCTGCGACTGACTAAACGGATTTTCCCTCAAACTTGTCTGCCTCTGAGTCTTGCTTTTGGGTTCTCCTTGCCAGTACCAGCATCGTGACACTCATATTTAGTCTCAAGGCTACATTAGCCATTACTATCATAAAATGCAAATGTTTGGGTAATTTAGGCACCAGATTATGATAAGTGCAATATTTAATCACTGTGAATACTCTGTGTGTGTGTGAGTAATACTGTATGTGCGCATTCAAAAAAAGTGGCTTAGTACAACACTGCAAAGAACAGCAGACAAACAGCACACACCACCAGGAGACACACTGGAGTCAGACAGTTTACACGGAGGTAATAGTTTCTATCAGAGCAGCAACAGCAGTGACAGATGGGCCGGTTCTGCCCCATTGTTTTACACTTTACTCTTGCTCCTCTGAGCGCTGATTTATAGAGATGCAGTTGATTTTATCATCGGCTTTGGGTGTGAAATGGGTTTTCACAAACCAGTGTTTCCCTCAGGAGTGTGTGTCAACAGGAACACAACGACTGAGAACCATTTTACAGGTCAAAGAAGTGGAATAAACTTTTGTGTCATTAGCACCTGATTTAGGGTGTGTTCAGACAAATAACAACAACAGTGCAACAAAAAACTGTAGTCTCCTCATTCATTTCAATAAGGCCACTTTGATGGTGGACGTGCTGCCAAAGATGCAGAAAAACACAGGATGGTCTGACCAAAAACGCTGATCGTCACTCTGACGACCTTAACTGCAGCAAAGTCACATTATCCAGCACTGGAATGAGCAATAAAATATCCCAGGTACAACACCATACAGCAACACCTACACAGAGCCTTGCATTTATTGGTGTGCACACAGCCCTCTTACTAATGTTACTGTGCAGTGTTGGTGGACTGGTTGAACATTTACTGTTTGAGAAAAGAGAAGGTGTGAGTCTGCATGTTCCAAACTGAACCTCCAGGTCAGACTGTATCATGGCTGCCCCCCAAGTGAGAGTGTGTGCGTGTGTGTGTGTGTGTGTGTACGTGTGTGTGTAGCCTGCCTGTCATCATTCCTAATCCAGAGATCTCAGCTGGGTGGTCAGGCTCTGCAACCCAACCATGAAAGACACAGGGAACACACAGTACGTGTGTGTGTGTGTGTGTGTGTGTGTGTGTGTGTGTGTGTGTGTGTGTGTGTGTGTGTGTGTGTGTGTGTGTGTGTGTGTGTGTGTGAAAGTGAGAGAGTGATAAATGAGATAGTAAAAGATGAGCCAACTTGGTGCAGTAAAACACACAGCGTGGCCAGTTTAAACAGAGCACATCTGCAGCATCAATTTCTGTCAAAAGTCCATCACATGACATCCATATTTTCCCGTCAGCATACATCTGATCTTTAACTCTTTAAGTTTAATGTAATCTGTTCACGTATTCACACTTGGAAGCTTCCTATTACATCCACAGCTGACCTGTTGGAGCAGGTGGGAATTTAGAGCCTTGCTCAAGGGCACATCAGTGCTGGTGATCAGGTAGAGGTGTTGCTCCTTCACTTTCCTCACACAGATTTAGGTTACGGTCACACATACACAACAAATTTTCACCTCCTGTTCACTTCCCTTTAATGCGAGCAAAGAGGCTACGAGAATAAAAGCTGGTGAACTTTGATCGGCAAAGTCGCAGCTCAAACCAATAGCAAATATATGTATGTGTATGGCTGACCCCCATAAAACGGATTACAAACACTGATTTCCCAGCACAGCACATCCTGCAATGCCCACGTTTTGTCTCAGCAAATTCCTGTATTTGGTAATGTGTGACTGTAACCTTATCCTGCCAGTAAGGGGAGAACCACAGTGACCGCTTCTCTAACTTATGGGAAACCTCTGAATAACGTACATACACTACTCACAAAAAGTTTGGGATATTTGACTTCGGGTGAAATTTATGGAAAATGTAAAAAGTTCATGCTGCAGTGATATTATATCATGAAAGCAGAGCATTTAATTACAAGCATGCAATGGCAATTTCTTCACCTCAAACAACTTATTGAAATAAAAAATGACAACAGTGGTGTGTATACCACAACAAAAAACTTTAATGACTCAGTAATTTGTCATGTGACCTTGACCATCAATTACAGCTCGACTAGACGTCTCATGCTGTTCACAAGTGGACTTATTCCAACCTGCTGATGACACTCCGTGACACTCTGAGCTCAGTGGTAACTTCCCTCTGAGTACTTCCTGTTTGAAGCCTCACACTGACCAGGTACTGTTGATGGATTGTTAGGTGGCGTCTTGGTGTCATGATGTCACAATGTGAAGAGCGTGATGAAGAGGACTGTTTAGATACAAACTGTCTTTGAAGCAGAACATTTAGTGGAACTTTTTTTAATCACCTTGTTAGAGAACAGCATGTTATGCAATAAGTACTGAAACAATGAACAGTTGGACATGTGCATTCAAACGTTTGGAGAAGGTCAAATGAAGTTCACCTGTATAGGTTAGAGTGCATTTTAGGTGCACTCTGAAATTTCATCCGAAAGCCGAATATGCTGAACTTTTCATGAGTAGTGTATATGTAAGTGTATACAAAGATAATCTTCATTATTGTTGAAAAACGTGAAAAATTGTAGTCTAGTCTCTCCAGTTAGGTTAGGTTTCCTGTTTTTCTTCTCTTTCCTATTTAAATCTCTTTATCTTTACACGATGTTATGCTTTGTGGATAAATGGCGTATCATCAGAACCCTCACAGAAAGAACAGGTGGGACTTATACCATCAACTTTACCTGTCACACCTGTGTTTTAGTTCTCTTCTCCTCCCTTGTCTTGTGCATTCACCCTGAAAGCACCCTCAAAAGATATATAAGAAATAGAAGATTAGTTCATCATTAATGAAAACTAGCATCACTGGTAACCTTAAAATCTAAATCTCCTTTATGTTTGAAGCCGTAGCCGTTGATCAACACGAGCATTACCAAAGTTCTGTGCTCACAATAAGATGAGGTGGGGCCTTTTTTTTATGAATAAATACTAATTGACATGGAAATATACAGTAAATTATGTCATGACGAAACCAAAATGAGTGTGCATTAAACCTCACCAACAGCACCTTTCTATCGAACGCACAGACATTTGCATTTTGCATCCCTTGATTCTGATGAGATCGGCTGTGTGGGCTCACACAGTCCTCTGACGGACCTACGAAATCCCCAGAAAACCTCTGCGTGAAGAAAACAGCTCTTTTGATGGAAAGAACAAACATTAGCATTGCATCGTCTCCTGCTGCTTCCACTCAAGTTATGCAGACATTTTTTTCCGGAACGCTAATGAATTTTCAACTTTGGCCCGGGTTGTTAGCGTTCTTTGACGGACAACAGAGTTGGCTTCATTCTCAATGATGGCCTGATTCAATGAGGCCACAGGGGGCAACAAATAAAAGAGTCCTCATGTTCTCAACCGTGGAACACATCGCTAAATAATGACAACTCTGATGACAGAGAACAGGCGGTGTATTGACTGAACACAAAGGCCACGTTGACTGGTCGCACTAAGTGATCCATAAGCAGCTGTTATCATTGTCTCATTGTCTCAATATGCTGATTCTAGAGGACAGAGGAATGTGTGTATGAATATGTCTGTGTGTGTGTGTGTGTGTGTGTGTGTGTGTGTGTGTGTGTGTGTGCATATTTCTTTGCACATATTTGTGCATACTTGAATGAAAACCTGTCCAGCTACCTGTGTGCATGTCTGTGTTCACATATAAACATTATATACATGCATGGAGCATGTGTCTTGTGTGTATGTGGATGTGTGTGTACATTGCTATGCAAATTGTGGACGGACACAGAATCACTCACTCCATTCAGAGTTCCTTGGCTGCGGCTCTGAGGACGGCATGATGAAGCTTGTGCTTGACTTCTCTGCAATGTCAGTCATGCACATTTTAAACAGTCAGGGAATAATGTTGGCTTTATATCCACGGAGCAGCCGCAAATGCAAATAAGATCTCAGACAAACAGGGGTCTTTACAACTTTGTCCTCAGTGAACGCATAATTCAAACAATATTGTTTTATGCAACTTAAACTCAGGATGGCGAGATGGCCTTTCAGTACAGAGTTCCAGTAAGTTCAGACCGGTGCATAGCTTTGGAAACACAAAATATCATGTTTGATTTAGCCTAGTCAGCAGTGAACTTTATTATCTATTGTTAGTTTCTTTGTCCATTTGCGTTATTCTGCACCGCTGAGCTGATGACCAGTGGCTCCTCGACAACTACGTTTGGAGTGCAGCAGCACTATGTTTTGAGTTTTCAGTTTTAATCATGAAACATTACTTCAACCCAAAGTTGACTCGCTTCTCTGTAGGTCCTATTTACATTTATCATTTCAAGTGTTTACATGCAGCTTAGTTCGCAAATCAGAAAGAGTAGAATTGATACCAGATTTAGTGAGCATGGCATCGGCACACCAATTCACAAATGCAATTCTGTCATCGTAGTGTAGTAACAGAATCTGGATTCATATTTGATCAGCACTGCCTAGGACAGTTTGATTTAAGCATGTTACTTTGCATTGGACACACCTGCAGACTTGACTCAACAACGAATCTGTCAATCATCGTATAACACCTGCCCCATATTAAATTAAAAAAAGACCATTATGATTGGTCCAACCAAATCCAACGCGGAAATCCGTTTGAGTTGAAAGGTGGCCAAACGTACCTGACAGAGCACAAAAAACATGAGCTCACAGGTCTGTCAAAGATAAAGAGACAAAGATACAGCCTACACAACACACTGACTACATCGCTACATACTCAGTCAGACTGTTTCATGGTCGCATACTTGGTTCAAACCAAAATTCACGGTGTTGATCATCACTACAAAAACGTTCCTGTGGTTTAAACTCCAATCTGTTAAATCGGACAAATAAGTTTATAGAGTACACGTCTGTCTGTCTGTCTGTCTGTCTGTCTGTCTGTCCGTCCGTCCTCTGGGATTTCAAATGGAATTCAATTAGTTTACCAACAACATGTCTTATCTAATGAAGACAGGTCTCTAAGCAACATGGTCCGAGCTTCTCGAGCAACGATACTGTGTCTGTGTCAACCACACAGAAGGGTCTGTGTGTGTGTGTATGTGTATGTGTGTGTGTGTGTGTAGTGAATCTGGCCTCATTATTTCTCAAGAGGATATTGCTTGCTTTGTGTCTCCCTCACTCATAATGCAGAATGCGTCATACATAATGCAAGTTCACACAAACACACAAAATACACACATGTAAAGAGGTACTCCAACTTAAACCCACCCACAAGTGTGCCAACTGTCTGATTGGGCTGCATGTGAACACACACACACACAGACACACACACACACAAATAAGCAAACATGTGATCAGTGCATTTTCTCAGAAAGTGTTTGTGATGCTGGTGACTCAGTTCTGTGTTTGTGAAGTGGGTGACTAAGCCCTGTGTCCTGTTGTTGGGCTAACCATGTTCATTTCCTTCTGCTCCAGAAGGCAGTGGATGGCGGAGAACACTACTATAGTGTGACGGGTCGACATGTTATTGGCTTCATGGAGATGTTTGATTCATTCAGAACATCCAGTCCATATCACACATCCCATATAAAGCAGAGTAATTATGACTCATGGCTATCATTGGCCCCTGTTATCAGAAGTTACCCCTCTCGACTGAAAGTCAGTTCAGAATTAAAACAGCCTGGTTTCTGAACCCTTAACTGGTTTCCTCAGAGCCAAAAATGTGGGTTTATTTTCTGATTGATATTATATATAAAAACAGGATTCTGAAGATCTCTCTGGTCATCACCATCAACCAGTGAGTTGTATAAAAAGTCACCCTCAGTACAGTTGTCATGTAACGGGGAAATTAGCTATAGAGACCCAAACTGTTTTTTGTACCAGGCTGTAAACATGTTTATTTCTGCTGTGAAATAAACATTGGACATTTTAACATGGGGACTTATGGAGACTGACTCACTTCTGCAGCCAGCCTCAAGTGGACGTTTGTGGAACTACTGGATCATTTCACACCCACTAATGTTTCCACTTGGGTGAAGGTAACAAAAACAGTCGATCATCAGAGCAACACCATTTCAAATAAAATGTCAATCAAGTATCAAATCAACTAATTGAGGACACTTGCCTTAGCTGATGGGTTCTGAATGATGAATGATCCACATTTTTGGAATATACTGTTTACAGACTATGGCAGAAATTGTATATAATATTCATAACTATGTTTTCATTAGTGTATACTCACCTGAAAATAGGAATGGTTGTTTTTGTTGCCTTAGAATGAGTCTTTTGCGCCTGCAGGTCCTCTTCCATCCGAGTCCACCGTGTTAAACTCTCATTTTCTAGAGTAGCCCAGAACAAACCAAACAGTGGCTCTGGATATGGCAAGTGAAGAGGATTGCAATCAGTGCAACTACACCACTAAATGCAACTAAATCATTTCAGTTAATCAAATTACTTGATAATTTATCACTCCATTTTCACTTCACACCCATTTTTATCCCTCTAATTTTAAATTTACATGTGCTACATTCATCTTTTCATTTCATAATTCATACTCTGCTATCTGGTCGCAGGACCAGGCCTGAAACCTGGTACAGGCTGAGGTATTTACGCCTCTCCTTCACAGCCAAGCACTCATGTTTGTTACAATTGTTTCTACTGAAATTAAAAGAAGCTTAATGTTAGTGAACCCCGACACCGGAAGAGCAAAAACAGAGTTTTGCACTGAACATTGAACACACTTGTCTGTGCACTATCTGTGCCATCTCAAGGCACTGCCCTTCAAAGATCAAAACCTTTGCACACCTGTAGATGAACAGGTGTGTAGGAAAGATCATGTGTGGACAAGAGAGAACTCTTGAGGACTGTCCACTTCACAACATTTCTGTACATGGACCATCACCAGGTTATTTAGACAATGCCCTCCAAAACAGTACACCTGTGAACCAACTGATCAAACACCGTTATTGTATGTCAACACTTAAGGGTCTTAATGCTAACTCATCACTCAGTGCTACTTTAAAAAGGCAACAGGTGAGTCTTTAACAAAACAGCGACAGTAAGAGGAAGACAGGTTGGTTGACCAGATGAAACAACTCTACCAAGTGCCATTTGAAAAGAATTCTGGGAGAGAAAAAGACCTGCGGCATGAATATGTGGAGATAAGTACTGTACACTTCAGTACTTTGCACTGCACACAGAACCTTTTTACATGTAAATTTATGGCAGAACTACACAATGTTGTCTTTTTATCAGGGAATTTTGCAAATGGAAGCTGATGCAATCCTGCATGAATTTATCTTCATAGATGTGGCTGAATTCAACCTGACTAAAGTGAAATGAAGAGGGAGAACCAACACCGGCCACGGGGTATTTTTGAATGTCACAATCACTCATGCACAGAATGGGTTCCTCCACTATGATACCAACTTAAAGAATTTAAGAATTTTTAAAGGGACTACACAACATTGTCCCATCAGAACCCATCGGCCAACATCTGACAACGATTTAGCCTCCGGGGGCAGAGGACAATGTTTTGGGCCCGCTGTTGTCCAATTAGAGATGTGTTACTTTGTGGTTGGTGGTTCTGATAATATCTATGGACAGATCTCTGCACATGGACACAGATAACTTAAAAAAAAAAAAAAAAAAAAGCTAAATTGTTGTCTGATAATTACTAACTACTTTTGCTCTCCACGTGGTCGCTTCCGACGCCAAAATCTTTGTCCCTTGCCTGCAGATTCTGCATTCATACACAGAAATCTGTTTATACCTCCCACCATACTTGCCCAAAAAGCTTTTCTGGTGTTATTTATTGATCAATGAATTCCTCCTCTAATTCATTCAGTCTATTTAAAGGTCCAGAGGTCCAGATTTAGGGGCTCTATTTACAGAACATGGCATATATAATGTTTTGTTTTTTGTTTCTTAGAATATTTATTTATTTGTATCTTAGTTTTTTATATCTACAGATGGTGCATAATGAAATGATTCTGCACATTGTGCAGATTAATAACTGCTAGCCTGTCTGCTGCAGGCCTCTACAGGTGCATTCCTCAGTCAGAGGTAACATGACAGACAAAGCTGCACACACCTGTGCTCTCAAATCCTGACTGATGAAAAATGAGCTGTTACAATGTGAAGCAAACGGAAAGCTTGGAATGTGAGGGAGACAATATGAGGCAGTAAAACAGGGTGTAGAGGATGTGATGTTGGACAAGGAGGGCTGCGGAGAGTTCAATGGCCTGACTGGCCTTCCCCTCTTCAACTCTGTTCCATCCCAGGTCCTCTGGGATATGTAGTCTCATTGTAGTGCAGGCTTTGCTACTTTTTATTGATATAACTATAGCACATCCCTCCATCTTACACAGCCACACACGTATTTCTGCTAAATACGATCAGATTGCACACTGCTTCACTGTTTGTGTTCACGCGAATTAGAGTGCGTTTGTTTTTCTGACAAAACTTCATATCCCATGCTGCTTTTTGTTCCTCGCGCAGGCTCCGCGGGGAGCGACGAGGAGGCGAGTTGGTGGAAAATGACTGGAGGGAGGCTGTTATCTGGGGCTGAAATGACCCGTTACCGCTACGAATTACGTTTGGTTTTTTTATTAAAGTCGCATTTCTGCTTTTCTTGAACGTGGACCGAGCAGCTCCGGGCGGGATTCGGTGACACTGACCGTTTTTAAACAGTTTTATTTGGGCGGAACAATTCCAGAGACACACCGATAACCGTTTTTTTCCCCCCCCGTAGCCAGAATGCCGCGGGATAACAAGAGCCCTCTTATCCAGAAGATAGCAAAGCAAGCGTCCATCACCTTTAAGGGCTTTAAATGTGCGGCCAACGGGGACAACAATGTCGTGGCGGACAAACAGAGTGAATTAATCTCCTTGGTGACCGCAGTCAGGGCTGCCGACCTGAAAATTGCTCCCCGGAAAACCAAACCGAGCTCCGCGGCAGCCGGGCTCCAGAACCCCCCGGTCACCTACATGCACATCTGCGAGACGGAGGTGTTCAGCATGGGGGTGTTCCTGCTCAGGACCGGCGCCTCCATACCGCTGCACGACCACCCGGGCATGAACGGGATGCTGAAGGTCTTTTTACACCTCATGTATTTTATCATGTGTAGCCACACATGGAGCCACATGTGGAGCCTCTGGGCTCTGCCTCTTATATGAGACTCTGTTTGTGCTAACTAGCTATGGCTAGCTAGAAAGTGTGTATAACGTTACGTCTCAGCCCACACACGCACACACACACACACACACACACTGACGTGACTGAAAGTGTTTCGTGACTCAGTAAGAATCAGTGTAATGAACTGTAATTCACACACAGAGTTTATAGGGCGTGGAATCTATTGCTGCTGTCACTCACCACTACGTTACATAATGTACATGCACTGTTTGCACACCATGCACAGCACCAGCCACACTAGTGATGCTCCAACATCATTGGCTGATTATTACCTGGACAAAGACCCCGAGCAGCTTCACTGCATGCTGACTGCTTTTGATTCATTTGTTTGGGAGTTTGCATCACTGAGGTCCAAAAATCCAAATCATAAATTAACTCATCGACCTGGAAACAAGACAAGTCTGCAGAGCTTCATTTGCTTTCCTGCAAATTAGTCTGACGACCCCAGGCCAGTGCGTCGAAGTCTTTCACTTATTGTGCTCACATTGTGCATGTTCCTGAATAAGTTGTCTTTTATCAGACGACCACAAACTAATGCAACGGGTGTGAGCAGACGCCAACATTAAATTGCGGCCTCTGGGCCTCCGTATGATGCCTCCATATAATCCATGCTCGTACTGAGAGATCCACTGTTTGTCAGTCACTGTGGTTATGAAGCCTTAGTGTCACTTTATGAACTTTCTAGAAGAGTATGATTGAAAACAAATGTTGGTGTCTGAACTTCTCCACTTATGGACTGTAGTGATGTGTACGTACTGCAGGTTACCTCAGCTGCAAATGCAGTGCTGTAGAGATGTGAGTGTTGGATTGTGACTCATGTCAGCTCTTAAACTGAACATCAGTATTCAGTCAGTATCAGAAAAGTAGGACCACTGACACTATCTGGTTCTTCTTCTCCTGATGTATTCAGTCCTGTTTGTCTTAAAGAGGACCTGTAACGACAGACCCTGCATCATGTCACTTTGGTAAAAGAGGCTCAGTTTTACACGTATTCTCAAAGAAAAACTCATGATCAGTTATAAGGACATAGTTCAGACTCCGGGTGGGTGTGTCCACGTCAGAAGTTCTGTTTTTAGAGTCAGGCTTGAGTTTTCCTCGTAATTCTAAGAAAACAGCGATGTGTTCTCTGGAAGAAATCATGTTGAAATCAAGAGAAACCTTCAGTTATACTGAAGACAACACCATCTACTACCCTCAGTACAGCCAGAGGAGCAGATTCTTTTCCAGTGGTGACAGCAAGACTTGACTTTACGTAGCAGGGTTTAGTAATGGCCACACGTAGAGGTCAGGTACACCTGTATGAGTGTTCACAGCAGCTTCTAACTGTATCCTGTCTCTTGTTCAGGTTCTCTACGGGAAGGTGAACGTCAGCTGTTTTGACAAGCTGGACGACAACCTGACTGCCAGCACCGTCCCGCCTCATTTCGAGCCTCCGTTGGCTCCGTTCCAGACGGCCTCCCTACGGCGCTCCATGCTCCGCTCGGTCGCCGAGTACTCGGAGAACAGCGGGCCATGCCTCCTCACTCCCGCTAGGGATAACCTCCACCAGATCGATGCAGTGGAGGGGCCAGCCGCGTTCCTGGATATCCTGGCACCTCCGTACAATCCAGACGACGGGCGGGACTGTCACTATTACAAAGTCATGCACACTGTGACGGAGGAGGGAATGGATGGAAAGAACAACGGGGAGCAGCAGGGAGGGGAGAAGGAGAAAGGAGAGGAGACATGGCTGCTAGAAATCCCTCAGCCAGAGGACTTCTGGTGTGGTGGGGAACCGTACCCCGGCCCTGTGGTCACTGTCTGAAAGAAGCTTGTGATCAGAGGAAGTACACTGCAGTGTACGGCAGTGACAACACAGTGACATCATCATCTATCCGCGAGAGGAAACTTTGTTTGGCCTCATTCCCTCAAACATGAGGGTGATTATTTCCTGGAAGTCAGAGGGATTGAGTGCCTTGCTCAAGGACGCTACAGCAAGGCAGAAGCTTGTGGAAACAGGAGCTTGAACTCTGACACCCTACACAGAATTAGGACCACTGAACTTCCCTCCACAAGGCGCCAATGACCTTGTCAGTGCTGAGAAAAGAGTTGACCCGAGGAATTCACATTCCTAATATGGTGTTTTTCTCTGGACGATAACGTCGCCTTGTACACACATGAAAGTCATCAGCCAAACCTTCTGTGAATGCTTGGGTGTCATTAGTGTGTGTGTGTGTGTGTGTGTGTGTGTGTGTGTGTGTGTGTGTGTGCGTGTGTGCGTGCGTGTGTGTGTGTGTGTGTGTGTGTGTGTGTGTGTGTGTGCGTGCGTGTGTGTGTTTTCTGCGAGGCCTGGAGGCCTTCTACACACTATTTTTTCAGAGGATTTCCACATTGTGACGTGCCTGTAATTGAAGTCGTACCTGCCTTATTTGTGATTATTGAATGTATACTTATAAAGAGTGCCATTTCTCTTGTACACACTCATTCCTTCTTCCAAAGTGCACACACTACATTATGTATCCTTTGTTTTTATTGCATGTGTTAAAGAGAACACGGTTCTTGCGCAGCTCTGCTTGGTGTTGAACCAGTTCTACACATTCATGACATCGTGTCACCAGCTGTAAATGACTCCAGATGATATGGTGTGTATGATGCATCACATTAAAGAGCAGTCCAAGAAGTCTAGGCTATGAAAAGTATTGCATTCTAAAGTGGAAGCTATGTTAGAGACCTTAAATATTTTTATATGTATGAAGCCAACACGCGTACACTTTGTTCACTACCTTTCACATGTAGCTCCATAAACACTATATCATGTCTGTATGTTACTTTAGCTTATATCTTTATATCTTTGGCCTGTATTAGACTGCACGCAGGTCCATGTGCCAGCTTTGACCATGATTCTGTTACTCTGATGTTGAATGTATGTGGAACAATAAAATAGATGGGAATAATCTTGGAATATCTCATTTATATGCTGTCACATCCTGTAGTCATCTTGATTTCTTTGATTTTGGTCAGTACAACAATATCCAGGGTGCATTTTGGGTATCTTTATCATAGAGTTGCCATGACTAGTTGATAAGTAGAAAACAAATCTGCAACTATTTTGAAATATTCTGCTTTCATCCTCTCAAATATGGAGATGTTCTGCTTTTCTCTGATTATATCACATGAAACTAAATGTCTGTTCGAGTTTTGGACCGACAGAAGATATTTAAATGCAACACCCTGGACTTCCAGAAACTGGGATGGACATTATTCACTATTGTCTGATATTTTATAGACCGAATGTTTCATCGGTTAATCAAGAAAATCTGTAGATGATTATTTCCATTATTGATTAATCTGCAGATTTTCTTGATTTACCGATGAAACATTCGGAAAATAATCGTTAGTTGCAGCCCTGTTTCAAATATCAACAAAGTTTTCCATAAATCAAGTTTAAGGTAAAAAAAAAAAATCAGTTTTCAAACTACTCAAAAGACTTTCACTGAAGCTCATTAGTCATTATAAACTGAGATGTCTTAGAGCTGTCAGTAGCATAGTGTCTCTGGAAGAGAAGTGCATCAGTATAAAACTTGAACCCACTTTGTGTTCATGAAGAGGAGAACAGTGCCCCGACTTCAGTGTAAAAAATCTAACTGAAATAAAATCCGAGCTGTAAGAAAACTTAACATCTTTAGTCTTTTATCACCAACATTTGAACATCAGCGGAAGTTAGAAAATAGAGTAGGACACAACTTAAAGGTCCAGTGTGTCAGATTTAGCAGGCTGTGTTTACAGAATATTGTAGGATAATGTAAAATAATCATCAGTGGTTCAAATGGACAAACTAAATTGGGGTTTTGGGTAGTTTCTCCTTCACACTTGGAAGAGGAGGGTGAGGCAAGGTGGTTGCAATCAGCAACTACACAGACAGATGTCACTAAATCCTACACACTGGTCAGCTAATATGCTGTTAAAGATCAGTTGCTGCACAAAGTGCTGCTGTGTTTGTCGCTGAAGTAACACACTCATCCAGACAAAACTCAATAAAATCAAACCCTGACACTGACAACACAAGAGGATCTATTATGTCCTGTGAAACATTTATAGTCCTGGACTAACAAACAGGCTAACATCAGCTCAACCTAACCCAACATCAGTTGGTGAGGTGATATTAAAATTCAATTCAATTCAGTTTTATTTATATAGCGCTATATCATAACAAAAGTTATCTCATGACACTTTTCATACAGAGCAGGTCTAGACCGTACTCTTTATAACCAATCTGTTACACCAAACACATAACAAGAAACAATATTTAGCTTAAGTCTGACCTGAGAAATCATGTCTGTAAACAGATATCTGAATATGTACGCAGGATCTGTGGGTAAAGGACCAAGACTTTGGCATCAGAAGCGTTCGACATTCTCTTTTTCAAATTCTAAAGATCAGCAGAAATGTGTCTTTCTTGTTAATCAGGCTGCAGACCATTGACAGAACTTAAAGTCCTGAGCAAAATACACGATCATATCTAATTAAACAAAGTACTGAAGAATAAGAGTTGACGAGGTGTCTTCAGACCTGTAGTTGGATCTAATGTTGAGCTGTAGTTGAGTATTACAATCCAAAGAAATA
Source organism: Miichthys miiuy (assembly GCA_036365135.1). Taxonomy (NCBI): domain Eukaryota; kingdom Metazoa; phylum Chordata; class Actinopteri; family Sciaenidae; genus Miichthys; species Miichthys miiuy. Next base: position 2,834,370 of record CM071623.1, on the reverse strand, counting down.
AAGGTTTGTTTATGTTTGTTTATGTAATATTTAAGAGATGACAAAGTCAAATGAGTGCAGAAAAGTCAAGGCAAATCCTTCAAACCGTGCAGAAAACAGGAGCGAGCATGGATCCACGTCCCTGCAGGACAATGACCCTCAAACAGTCAAATCCAGACAGAGACAGCTTCGAAGAAAAGAGGAGAAGAAAGGTCAACGTCCAGGCAGGCCAAGTGTTCTCCCACACTTCAACACAATGGAAGACATTATGGTTAATCTGTGCTTCTCCCTTAATCTTGGGTAATATTTGAAGAAATCTGTGCAACAAATATTTATATCTGCTGCAGCCGTGTTAGAATATTTGTAACACTCAATATATAACACACACAACACTGGTCAAGTTTTCTTTCTTGTGGATTATCATTCACTACAATGCACATTCACACATGCTCATGCTTCAGAGGCTGACATTGACTGGCTGCACTAAGACATTCATACAGCGACCCTGTCAGTCAGGTCAGTGGCTGTGACTCATATTAAATGCAATTATCCTCAATTTCCAGTGTAAAGTCTATCAGGCCAGTATATCAGTATGGGGATATTTGTGGTGAAGCCTGAACAAGAAAAGCCATTTTGTTAGCAGCCGCAAGTGGCGATGTCAGATATGTGATGTGTGTCTTTTTTCTCCTTTTTGTATATTCCCCACTGCTCTGAATGTACCAGCCAAACACTTTCCTAATAAGTATATCCATGGTTATACTTATTAGGAAATGTTCCATGACTTGCCATCAGGCAGGTACGACACCAAAATGAACATTCAGCATGATAATAAGACAAGTCCAGGGGCAGCGTGCACACTGAACATCGCGAACAATGAACTGCTCAGCCTGAGCACTTTACTTTTGACCTGTTCATGAGCATCATATATCACTCAAGAAGTGCTCTATAACGGACCCTCACATAGTTGTAAGGGTTGGAGTGTTTAGATAAAGTGCTTCTGGACCATCAGTGAGGAGAGGAGAGGCTGAAGAACAGTGACGTTCTTTGTCCAGCTCATCATGACTTTCTACAGTATTGCTCATTTGTTCTAGTGGTCAAGTTGGCGTCAGAAGAGTAAAGATGTTACAGATTACTACAGGCTTCACGCAGCTTCTCAAAAGCTGACGTCGGGCACCGTGCCTGTCTGCCATCCTCCCCAAAATCAGAGAAGATTAATATTCATTTAATGAGTGTGTCCAACGCAGGGACGGGTCTGACACGTCTGTGGCTCTCTAGCTGAAGCTGCTTCATGTACACTCCTGATACTTAAAGATTTTGTTGATGTTTAAAAAGAAAGTCATAAATTTCCACAAAGAGACAAATGTCAATTAAAATGCTATATTTTTGTCATTGACCTTCATCAGGCATCAAACACACAACATAAAACATCACCTTTATACTGGAAGCACGCGCAATCAAAAGGAGCTAAATCACAGCAAGAAAAGTACACCACAAATATACATTTAAAAATGATCTAGAATTCAATTTTATTTCTATAGCTCCAAATCACATCAGGTTATCGCATGAAACTTTCCACACAGGGCAGTTCTAGACTGTACTCCTTATAACATTATTTACAGAGACCCAACAATTCCCACCACGAGCATGCACTTGGTGACAGTGGCGAGGAAAAATTTCCTTTAAGAGGCAGAAACCTCGAGCAGAACCTGGATCATGGTGAGCAGCCAACTGCTGAGAGTGTTTGAGTTTTACAGGGAGAGAGACAAAGATGCAAAGCAATAAAAATGATGATAACTACATAATATAATAGAAAAATGACTAATAGTAGTAATAATAAGAATAATATCTCTAAAACAATGTATCTAAAATTCCATTAAATACAAGAGAGAAATGAAAATACAAAAAAGATTATTGGAAATGTTGAAATGGAATTTTCTGTTACACATAAGATAGATATTTTTATCTTGTGTCATGGAACTCTTTTCCATCAATCATTGATGATCATCCTGTGTTCTGTGGTTGTGAGTTTAATGCCTGTCAATGGTCGATCACCAAAACACTGAATTTAACAAACTTAGCATCGAAATTACCTTTTCTATTTCTACACATCTACCATCATACCAGGTGTACTTGGGAAAACACTGAATTTAAGAAACTAGTCTATGTGCTTAAATAAATCTCAGTCTATATAAATCTATATAAATAATAAAACGTAGCAAACTTTCAGGAGGTAAACTGTTATGTTTTAGATAAGTGTGTTTAATCTATTGGCAGGGTTTAACCACAGCATATTAAAGACAGGCTGTCACCGTTTGGATTGTTCTTACTGTTTATCCTGGAATGTTTGAAGTATTTGTGCTAATGACTCAGTGACCACATATAATACGTCAACCACAACAACACTGTAATGTGAAAAAAACAACACATTTATCTGGCCTGGACTCAAGATTCTGCTGCAGACTGTTGAAGTTGAAATGACACCATCTTATTCATAGCAGGAAAATTAGTTCAATGAACTGCAGCTTAAGCCAAAGAAACCCGATGGATATTCTGTAGTGCAGAGAGTTGGGTAATGTTATTTATCCATAGTACACTTTGATCACTGGGTCACCCAGTGTTAGTAGTGTTAACAGCTGTTGTTATGAGATCCTTATTTTAACCGTTTCACCGTCATCAGAAATGTATTAGTAAAATGTCATATAACACATTCAAATATAATATTTATAACAGACCTTTACTTTGGTAACTTTACTTTACAACTGTTACTTTACACAGAACTTCACATGACTGATGTGTCAGAAAGACACCAGATCAGCTTTCTCTCTCTTTTTCCTGCATCCAGGCTCAGAGTGGTGAGTGATGATGGTTTTCAGGTGATCCATAAAATGAAGAAGCTTTTATTTAATTATTATAAGTGTACTTTACAGCATCGTGTAATGACGGCGCTAAGGTAAGCCATAAATGACTCTGCTACACCACATCCTGGTGTTAATATGTAGACATTAAGTAAATGGAAAGAATCAGGTGATAGCTGTCCACTCCTCAGAGAGGCATCATCAAAACAAAACTAAAAAACAAAATGCTGTTTTAAAAATCTCAGCTGTCAAAAGTTTGATGAACTGTTTCTGATTAATTTAATGGAGTAAATTCAAAGAATTATAAATAACAGCAACCTGAGAGAGGTTCTACGTTCTACACGTTTACAGGCTGATTCCGGTGTTTTTCAATCAATATATTATACAACAAATGTATAGATACATAAATAAGAGTAAAGTAATGAATAAATATATCTAGAATCAAGCATTACTCCACCAAACCTGCATTCCTTGCAGGAATGTCGGGCTTTGAAATAACATTTACCTTCAGACTGAAAATATAACTCAGCTCTTAAATAAGTTAAACATGTAACAGAAAAAGAAATAGGAGCTGTAATTTTATATCTTAAGTACAAATGTATTTTCTGTTCTGTTTATGTTCTGTTATTATTTTCTATGTATTTGTATATTTTTGCTCCCTTTCCTCTAAAACTTGAGCATGTTTAGAAACCAGTGACCCATGCTGTGTTTGAAATGTTTGGAAATGTAGACTGGATCATTTTGACTCTCTTGACTGAAGTCAGAATTTCTTTCCTTTCACTGACACTGTGAAATCTATTTGTCTCACCTTAACTGTGACAAGCTCTGCATACACAGATCAAAACTATTTATAACCTGATGTGACACCTAAATAAAAAGTGAGTGGGCGAAAACTCTGAGTCAGAGATGCCATGAGTGACGCAAGGTGGGATTTACCCAGTTGAATTTCCAACATCAACCGGTTTATAAGTCATTTCATAAATACATACATACATAAAAGTATTGTATTCGCCACTTTCAACAAAGCGACGGCTCGGGTTCCATGAACGCATCACGGTGGACACATTTAACCTGTGCTGCTTTAGACGTGAGTAATAAACCAAACTGATACCGGCTGTGTTTATCATCCCCATACATTTAATAAGTCTCAAAACACACATCACAACAAAAATGTCAAGTCGGTATGAGTTCAACATATTTATACTCCAACATTGTTTTACACGTGAACCACAACTGCTTAACTCTTGAAGTTACACGAGACGAAATGTGTACAAAAATAGAATGTCTTCCAACTTTACATATTAAAGGACAAATATACATTGCATTAGAAGCGTCCTTGAATCAGTCAGTGTACAAAAAGACACACAGCAAGGCACTAAAGGGGAAATGAAGTCATCAACAAACATGTTAGAATGAACACATTGTCAATTCAATAACTTAAAACTCTTTTCTTTCTTAAAAACATTATTGCAGTTATTTCACATTTAAAACGCGCAGCCTGTCGCGCGCGCAACATGTGTTGGTGACATAAAAAAAAAATCCCCTTTATATTACAACCGCCCTCGTATATTCTTATGAATTAATGGCTATATTTAATTCTATGTTCAGTAGACTGTGCAGGCAAAGTGCGTTCGTGTCAGTCTCTCTGTCAGTTCTGGAGCAGGAATGGGTGGATGTGCGTAATTGCGCACGACTGCACAGAATTTCCATTTCATTCCAATCCTGGTGTTTAGTTCACAACAATTTCACGATCATTATTTAAATGTTCTTTTCTTTTAAGGGGTTAGTGTGCGTCACGCTGCCATGGTGACAACAAAGTTTTCCCGGGAAAACTAAGAACAAATCCCGTTGGTTGCGCTGATGCCGCCTGACGCCCGCTCCACTCCGGAGCTGCTGGATGAAGAGGACGATGAAGAGGAGACAGTGGAGGACTTCCTCTCCTTCTGCCTCAGGTGGATTTTAGTGTGTCTCTTCCTCTCGTCGCTCCGGGCGAACTTGCGGCCGCAGAAGTCGCAAGCGAATGGCTTCTCTCCAGTGTGCGTGCGTATGTGAGTAGTGAGGTGGTCGCTGCGGCTGAAGTTGCGCATACAGATCCGGCACTGGAACGGCTTGTGTCCAGTGTGGATCCTGATGTGTCTGGTCAGTTCGTCGGAGCGGGAGAACCGTCGGTCGCATCCCTCCGCCGGACACGGGTACGGCCGCTCGTGGATGGGCGTCTTGCTGGGTCTGTTCGGGTACTTTCTGGGCCGCAGGATTGGCCTCAGGGGCAGGTTCTGTGGACTGTAGGCAGAAGGGAGCCTCGGTGGCCCTCCCTCGGAGCCACCACCGCCTGGACCCCCCAGCGTAAAGTTCCTGATAGTGTTCAGCGGGGTCAGGGGTGGAGGGACACGGAATGTATCGAGCGGACATGGACCGAATGGTTTCCGATCTTGGATACCTGCCGTGTGCATGTCCCGCTGGCAAGCCGGCTGGAAGAAGCCCGAGTAGTCGGGGATGATGGGGAAGATTCCCGGCGCGTCTGAGCTCCCGGGCTGCTTGGGCGAAGAGTATGAGGGGGGCGGGTAAGAGATAGGGCAGGTAGAGGTGGACAAAAAAGCCGAGGGGTCCTGGTACACATCCCCGCAGCCAGACGAGGTGTAAGGAGGCGGAGGGGAGTACATGTGGTGGTGGTCCATCTCTGCCTGGTTCTGAGCCGCCATGGTGCAACTCAAATTTCCGCTGGAGAAGTGATTGGGAGATCCTGAGGAAACCGGTGAGGAGGACGCTGAAGAGGAGGGAGGAGGAGGAGGCGGCGGTGGCTGGGCCACATTGAAAATGCCCGAGACGATGTTGATCACTCCCTCGGGGTTCCAGTTACCTGGATACTGGGAGTCGATGGAGAACTTTCCCATGTAGGTGAAGGTCTGGTTGCGGTGGGACGCGGGCTGAGAGAAGCCGCTGGAGTAGGAGGAGAGGTCCAGAGAGCGCTTCTCTGCGTTCATGTCTGCGCCCATCAAGCCATCTGTGGACAAAAACAAAACATTTCATTAGTGAGGAACACCAACAGGATTAATTAAGATGTTCACACTAGACTGGGAAGTGGGCATTAAGTGAGAGGAAGCTGATGCGCCTCTGTTCCATTACGCACAGAATCTGCTCTCATCATTTGAACTTTTTTGGTTGTGACAGTCAAATCAAAGGCCTCTTACACAGACTGCTCCACAAAGAGCCAAAAGACTCCTTTTGTTCTTTTCTGTAGCAGTTTGTAAGAAGCTTTGGAGTCAAACATTCAGGATGGAGACAACTTTTCACAGAGGAATAAGCCACATTTGTTCATCATCCAACACTGTCATCTTACCTGCTGCCACGTTCATCTGGTCGTAATGCGCTCCTAAATCGGTGTTGGGGAAGATAGCCACGGATGCGATGTCATCCACCGAGTACACGCTCTCGGCGGGATGCACGAACCCCCCGAGATTCACCGGCACTTTCTCCAAAGTTTTCGCCGTCATTGCGCAGAGAAAAAGACTACCGGGTGCGCTCGCGCTCTCTCGTCTGTCTGTTCTTTTTCCTCAAAGCTTTTTTTCTTGTCAACAAATAACAGTGTGTAACCCAGCCGAGCGTGGGTCACCACTGCATGTCTCTGTCTGTCACCGGGTGTGAGAGGATGATGAGCTCCGTGTGTCTGGTGTGCGCGGTTCATGCGCTCTGGTGACAAAGTTAACACCGCGTAAAGTAACTGTTATTGGGAACGGGGGCCCAGGCACTAGTATGTATATATGGGGAACCTTTTGAATACGGCCGCTACGTCATTACCCAAATATGGAGCGGGGAGGGCTGATGTGAGTGGAGACTGGAGAGGCGCTGCCGATGCTGATTGGCTGAGAGGCTCCGTGACGATTTCAAAGGGAATCACTTGTCAATGGAGAACCCGCTGCTCCAGGAGAGATAAAACGGACTTTTTCCACTCCCTGCAAAGCTCAGTTAAAACACCATAAAACAACATGGCAGCAAAACACACCGCAGTGAGCACACACACCTTCACCTCCTTCATGTTTACTTCACACATTATTTAATTTCTTCACACATATTCTCGTGAATTTTCCGTTTAATCGCGCTCTGATATCAAAAGAGGAATTCCGGTCGAGCGTCTTAACCCATAAAAGGTTGAATCCGGTAAGCAGGGGAACAGCCCCCATACTCCATATTTGGTATCGATTCCGGAATATGATCATCGGAAAGTGACGAGTTTTACCGAGCTGAGAGAAAGAGAGAGAGAGAGAGAGAGAGAGAGAGAGAGAGAGAGAGAGAGAGCATAACCACAATCAAATGAGACGGACAGAGGAGCGGAATTTACTCCTTTGGGTGCGATAGGCTGCTGCACGGGCTCGGAAACTTCTGTCAGTGTGATTTGACTATTCTCTAGGAAAGAATAGATTCACCGACGAGTTAAATATAGCAGTTTAGAGATATTTACAGTCAGTGAAAGGAAAACAATATTTATAGATGCGGCCGTGGTGGGCCTCGTGAAATAAACACAGCAGGAAATGAAAATGAACTGTAGTGGTCCACGTGAATGAGGACATATTCAAATGATGATTTTTTTTTTTTTAGACTTTGACATATTTTCTCTCTCAGCATGCTCATGTTTGATTAGCCTAATCATGCCATAACATGTTAAAATGCCGATTGAATCAAAATGACTTTTTCTATATATTTCTCTAACTTGTGAACAATCTCTTATCCACTTTCCTTATATGAGCTGCTGTGACAAGTGAATTCCCCCAGTGTGGGATCATTCAATTCTATCTTATCTTATCTTACTACAGAATTTAAGTTAGTTTATTAGACCCGAGAGAATTGTGTGCCCTCCTGTGGCCTCCTGAGGAATTGTGCCTTTCTCTCTCTCTCTCTGTCTCTCTCTGTCTCTCTCTCTCTCTCTCTCTCTCTCTCTCTCTCTCTATCTCTATCTCTCTCTCACTCTCTCACACACGCACGCACACACACACACACACTCACATAGGCACAGGTCATGGACTTCTTCTGTTCTTTCTGATCTTGTAAAGTCCCTCCGTGGGTGGAGAAAGTTGATAGACAGAAAACAGAAAATATCGGGCACCTTGAGTGGAATACAGTTTCCATTTTGTGTTTGTGTGTGTTGCATGACTGCATCTCACAGTTGCCACTGTAAAATATAGGTTTGTCAGTGATTACAAGGTGTCAGATGTTTGAAGAGTCACTGATAATGTCACAACTATAACGCTGCAAACAAACATTAAAACCGTCTCAACAACTTTTAGTATCTTTCAGACATTCATGACGCACAGAGGATGACTCCTTGGCTTTTTTGCATTCTTGGCTTTTACTGAAATAACTTGCTTCCTAGATGATGAATCTTGAAGTCTCTGATCAGCCTTAGTTGTACTGTGTGTTTATCGCTGATTAGCAAACATGCTAAACTAAGATGGAGAACACAAAAGATTGTTCCTGCTTAAAATCAGCATGCGAGCATTGTTATTGAGCATGTTAGCATTTAGCTCAAAGCCCAGCCTCACAGTGACATTGGCATGGCTGCTGCATATGTTGCAATGTCATTGGAATTTCATTAAACAAATATGTAAGGACATGCACAGACAGGAGCCTGTCATCCTGCTACTGCTTGTCTTTCAATTAAAGAATGATGAACATGAGAGGACTGGCTCTGATATGATGCCAACTGTGCCTCCCATGCCTGTAGTTACTTCTTCACATCTGAGTGAGCAATGACACAACTGTTTAAATTGGTTCACAGTGTCACATTCACACACACACACACACCCCTCACATTTATCAATGCACTAGTCAATAAACCCTGTCAATAACAGCTCTATTTATTCAGTTCAGTGTGTGTGTGTGTGTGTGTGTGTGTGTGTGTGTCCAACCATGCTGTTATCATCATAGTTTTTGTCATCATACTGCAGAGCTGTGTGAGATACTTGGGGACATATAGTGTGAGAACAGAGCATGTTTAGAGCTGTTGAGAAGGATGTGGTGAACAGGTGTTATCGATGATTGTTGCTAACAACTAGAAATGAAGTAAAAGCTGGTGCTGCTCTACAGTACAGTACAGTACAGTACAGTACAGTACAGTACAGTACAGTACAGTACAGTACAGTACAGTACAGGATGTCCCATTGACATTTTAAAGGAATCTTAGTGCTACCATATTTTGTTGAGGTCTAAGTCCACTTTCACTTTCCCCTCAATTCTAATATCATGAAGCTGAGGAAGGACAACAGTTAACGTTTGTGAATAATTCATGTTAAGTCAGCAGTTACACTCATATTTCTTCAGAAGTCCTTGCTGCACGGTTGAACACACCTTTCCAACGGTTTCATGTCAAAAGTTGAAGTCTTGGGGCGGTGTTTAGCTCAGTTGGTAGAGCAGCCGTCCATGTACGAAGGCTCAGTCCTTGCCGCAGCAGCCCAGGGTTTGAATCCGACCTGTGGCTCTTTCCCGCATGTCATTCCCCATCTCTCTCTCCCCACATTCCTGTCACTCTTCAGCTGTCTCTATCAAATAAAGCTTGGAAAGGCCAAAAAAAAAATCTTTAAAAAAAAATGGAAGTCTTTTTGAGCATATCATCAGGAGGGATTTCAAGCGTGTGAACACCAGCTGGGCGGGTCCTCAAACTTTGTGTCGACCAACTAGTGCCAGGGTTCACAATGATTTTCATCAAGCAAGTCCAGCCTGTCTGAACAACCATCACCCAGTGGCACTCACTTCTGGAAGTGTTAAGCAGCTGTATTTCATTGGCTCCTCACTACCCAGCACACTGGACCCACTACAGTTAGGTTACCATCCCAACTGTTCATTAAAAGGCGCCATAGCACACATCCTCTACATCTGTCCCACCTTTTCTCCCTGCTACAATCAGGGAGAAAGTTCTAGATACACCAGGCTCAGGAAGAGCTCCTACCAGCTGCAGTAATATCTGTGAGGTCTTACACTGATGTGAATGAATAGGTCTGGCTCACCGTTGGCTGGTCAATCATTTGTGCTCATCTCTAAGGTGCAGGATGGGGTTGGTTTTGTCAAGTTCTTCCACACCAAACTGTGTCTTTATGGACAAGCTTAGTACTCTGGGCCATTGTAATATTTAAAATGAAAACAGTTTTCCTAAAACTGTTGTCACAAAGTTGGAGGAACACTATTGTCTAAAATAACATTGTATGCTGCAGCATTAAGATTGAGTGAACATGAATATGTGTACCAAATTTCATGGAAATCAATTCAATAGTTGCCACTACATTTGAAACCACAAATCAACCTCATGGTGGTGCAGGAGGAAAAGTCATAGGTTCACTGAAGTCAAGTATGTAATTTGTGTTGATCCACCCAGTAGATATTGAGATATTTCACTGGATAAATGAAAACATTGGCCAGCTGGTGGTACTAGATGAAAAGTCAGAGAATCGCCAAAGTTCAGAACCATGAAAGTCTTTATAAATGATGTTTGGACCAAAGTGGTGGACAGACCGAACAGCATGCATTCCTCGAGCCCCACCACGAGCATGGCTAGAAATCACTGTTTGTGGATCTCAACATGAACATGACATAATGATATATGCTGATGACTTCTTCAAACCTCATGAGAGTCTGCTGTGATAATCATCTATACTGAGCAGCTATAAGAGTTATGTCATCGTTTACATTTGATATCAGCACAAAACAGTTACCATGACCTACAACATCAGCACCCAGGGAAAATCCCTGTACTGTCCCCGAAATGTACCTACTGTGCTTTGACTGATAGCGTGTCTGTGGTTGTCAGTGATGATCATAATATACTGAAGGCACCAATACTATTATGATATTGCTACAGAGACTGATGATGTGCCTCTGTAAACAGTTAGTCACAATATACAGTCAGATTTCTTTAGCCCTTCTGATTTTTGACCACATATTTGCTTCCATTTTTATCTAATGATCACCAGAAGACAGTTTGGGCCATGTTAAAATTACACAATCAATATTTTATCTAAAAAAACAAAGCTTTTATTGACACCCAACAAAAGTATGTTATTATCAGCACAAAATGAAACTTCCTCCACGTTAAAATACAACCCAACAGTGCTTTGTCTAGAATCTGAAATTGTAGACCCAGTGAAGATGTACCTCTCTGACGATACAGCACCATGGTTATCTTCCTAGTGGACTTTCAAGCATTCCCACTCAGATTATACCACTGCTACGACTTTAATATGAAAGATTATACAGTTATTTCCTCGTCTGTTTAATTGTCACAGACATAAAGAAAAAAAAACCCCACACTGGATACAGTTTGCTTTTGTAGCCCACATACTTTTTCTGTGTGGGAGTACAGCAAGTGGGGTGTGTGCATGCAAATAAGTGTGTGTTTATGTGTGTGAGTGGGGTGGAGAGAGACGATGAGTGTGCAACTGTCAAAGTGAGAAAGCTAATTTGGTTTAAATTTAAATCTGACCCAACTTCAACTGACAGATCAACAAACAGCAGTGGCTGCCCCCACATATACACTGTTGACTTTCAACGCCCATGTATGGAGCACTGAAAGCCTTATTAAGGACTTTCAATGCAGCACATATAAAGTCAAAGCCAGTTTCATCAAGGTTTCTCCCAAACCACAACTCCACAAAACAGCCTCAACACCTAGCATGACATTTTATTTGAAGTGTTCATCCACTGGCTTTTGTAAATATATTTCCTCATCAATGTACTGCATTACTGCCTCTAAATTTCTTCATTTAAAGCAGGTATTTGTTCTAAAGATTCACTATTGGATAGGTAGGTGAACAGAAGCAATCGGAGTGGCTGCTCATAACCCCCAAGCCACCAGGGGGCCCATGGAATAACCTGGATGTACCTTTTCAGCCTTTTCTTTTTCACATTGAGCACACAGAAATAGAATGCCATATATACAAATTAACAATTGTGACAAAATGTAAAGAAAAAAAAATGTTAGTAGTGGTTAAGGTATTGCTAAGTTTAGAAAGACTTAATGTCAGGGAAAGATGGGTAAAGGTCAAATGCAGTACACGACACATCCTGACTTCCTGCTTCACTACATATATATGGTACACTACTTTCTCAACTGACCCTGAACATTGGCATGATGGACATGTTCCTTGAAATACTGGAGTGCCAGAACAGGCCACAGAGGCACTAAACTCAAAAGGGCTCATCCTCCGGGGACCATGAATATCAGCAGCAAATGTTCTGGCAATGCATTCATGTGGTTGTCAAGATATCTTACTCAAAATTCGACAGACTGAAAGTCAACATCACTCCTATGGCCTGTCAATAAGAACACAGTTTTTAAAGAGGTTGATCCAGAAATAATTGTGACTTTTTTTGGGTCATAAGCACTTTTTCTGAACATTTTAAACATATTTTAATATTCAAAAATTGATATTCTTAGGTTTTCTGATGTGTTTTGGATGCTCAGATCATTGCCTGTCCTCAGTTAACCTCAGTTTCTCTTTATTTTCATCTCACCCACATCACTCCTACTCAACTACCAGTCTTCATGTCATGTCAATACATACCATCTATTAAAGCCACAATAGAAAAACAATCCTTAACCAGAAAATAAATCCCACAAAAAATCTATCATCCAGCAATAGCCGACATTAATCCCAAGTGAAACAATGAAATGTTCTTATGACATACAATACAATTCATTCTTCTTCTTTTTTTTTTTTTTTTTAGTCAGAACATATATTTAGAGGTGTTTTGTCAAGGACTTCACTTATTTTAAAATTTGTATGACTTTCCATCTACAGCTTTCAATTCTCATAGGATAAATGTATGTGATGTGTTTTGTGACGAGATAAAATGACACATGAATTATCCCTGTGGAGAGTTTAGGTTCATGCATCAACGATGGAAATGGAATACACCCCCAAAAAGAAGTACAGTATTATGAAGGTTTCCACAAAAGTTAGAGCGATAGTTCCACATTTTTTGAAATACTCTTCATCTTCTGTCCTTATATTCACTTTCTTTCTAAGAGTAATATGAGAAGATCAACTTCGATCTCATGCCTGTTAAAGGTCCAGTGTGTCAGATTTACCGAATGTAGAATAACTGTTTTCTTTAAGATTACCTGAAAATAAAGTCTTTCTCATTTTCTTTGTATATTTTATGTCCAGCATAGTTGGTAGATGCCACAAAATCCTGCATACTCCTCCTTGAAGCACAGAGTTGTAGTTAGCCTAGCTTAGCATAAAGACAAAGAAGGGAGAATAAGCTTGCCTGTGTTTGTCCAAAGTAAACAACAAGTTCCATGGCCGTGAACTGAAGTCTAAGCAGAAGTACCAAAAACTGCAATTTCTTGAATGGCCACTTGAGGCTGGCTCCAGAACAAGTCAGTCTCCATAAATCACAGTTATGCATAATTAGCTGTTAATAGTAATCAAAGTTATGTAACATATTGTATATATAACTGAATATGTATATAACTGAATTTTCCCAAATGTTGCACTACTGTATCTGTCATGATGCCCCTTTTGTTCAAACAGACCTGTGGCAACAAATTCAAAGCCACAGCACGTAGACTGAACTTGAAACATGGAGCTGACACTTTGATCCAGCGCTGCCTTCACAATGAGCAGCAGGTCCTTCAACGTCCTGCTCAAAGATACTTCAACAGCAAAGTCTTTCTAACATCACACCAGTGCCCACTGGAATACAACACGACATTTTTCTTGAGGTGGAAGATCATTACCCCTAATTCTGAAAGTCCATAATTCTTTCTTTAAAGCAGCTTTCCTGCCACCATGACTGTTTGCTTTGTTGCATCACAGACTGACAGCTTTCATCGCTCGCTGTGTGAAACATGAAAGCAAAGTGAAAACGCTGTGATATCGGTCCAAGATAGAGGAGAAGAAAAGAAAAGAGAGAAATGGATAAAAGAAGAGCTGCAGAGTGGGAACCCTTAGTCATACAGAGACATGCCTTGTTCCAGACAACCTGAACAGCAGCTTTGTGGGCCATAAAACTGTCAGAATTTCATGCTGTAACTGTCGCTGTTCATATTTAAAGAAAGAAATGACCATGTAGCTCTACTGTAAAGGGACAGTTGAACCTTTGGCAAAATTCTCGCTGTTTTCAGCTTCTCTCTGACTGTGTGGTCACACAGAACACAAAGCTCACCACAAGAACACACACATACAGGCAAAGAGACACACTCTGACACAGCATGTGGCTTCCTTTCTTTCTTTTTCTTCTTTTCTGTCTTTCCGTTTGTTCTACTTACAAGTCCTATTTATATATATATTTCTGTTTCCCATAAATCATAATCTAGAGTATATGCAATATAACAAACACTTAATATGATGCGTTCAACAGATGTAATGTCCTCTTTGTTGATGTAAATGGTGTCAGTGTACAGCCTCCCACCCTGCTAATACAAACATGTAGCCACCCCTGCAAAGTTCCAGAGTAAAGTGTCATAGCTGTCAGTGTACAGTCATCGTCCCCGTCATCATCCACCTCTGCTCCACACTACACTGCAGGGCTGCCAAGTGCTGCTATGGTCTGACTGATCTGACATCACCACACCACTGTTCCACTGTGGAAACACCAGAGCACTGCTGGGTTCACTTCTTGGTCCTGTCCTGTCTCTTTCTGTCCTGTCCTGTACTGTTGGTGGTGGCACTGTTGGTCGTACACTGCCATGAAACTTCAGTGACACTCATGAGGTGATGAGAGTCTTTATGTTTTAGACAGTAATTCTAATTCCAATATTGCTGCCATTCTCTACGTGCTTCTTCAATGTGCTCAATCATCAGTCATGTGCAGCCATCAGGTAGAATGTTTAACAGTATCAAATCAAATCAAATCAAATCAGATTTTATTTGTATAGCCCAAATTCACAAAACACATTTTGCCTCTGAGGGCTTTACAATCTGTACAGGGAGTGACACCCTCTGTCCTTAGACCCTCGGTTCGAGTGAGGAAAAACTTGCCCACAAAAAACCCTTTTAACAGGGAAAAAAGGTGGAAGAAACCTCAGGAAGAGCCACAGAGGAGGGATCCCTCTCCCAGGACGGACACACGTGCAATAGATGTCACGTGTACAGAACAAATCAACACAAACATATTGTACAATTACAATGAATGATAAAATGACAATGATTACAATGAATGATAAAATGATTATAGTAGCAATGGAACCTGTGATAGAGATAGAGAGACACAGATGTGCAGATGCAGAGCTGCAGCAAATCATTAACTAACTATAAACTGTAATGGAGATATGGTAGCAATAATGACAGTAATAATATATGTAGTGGACGTCAGAGAAAGAGAGAGAGAGAGAGAGATAGAGAGAGAGAGAGAGAAAGAAAGAGAGAGAGAGAGAGAGAGAGAGAGAGAGAGAGAGAGGGAGGGAGGGGGAGTTCCCCGGCAGTCTAGTCCTATAGCAGCATAACTAAAGGCTAAAGGATGACCTGAGCCAGCCCTAACTATAAGCTCTATCAAAAAGGAAAGTCTTAAGTCTACTCTTAAAAGTGTTGACCGTGTCTGCCTCCCAAACCCAGAATGGTAGTTTGTTCCACAGAAGAGGAGCCTGATAGCTGAAAGCTCTGGCTCCCAATCTACTTTTGGAGACTATAGGAACCACAAGGAACCCAGCATCCTGAGAGCGCAGTGTTCTAGAGGGGTGGTAGTAAGGTACTATGAGCTCTTTTAGATATGATGGTGCCAGACCATGAAGAGCTTTGTAAGTAAGGAGAAGAATTTTAAATTCTATTCTAGATTTAACAGGTAGCCAATGCAAGGAAGCCAAAATGGGAGAGATGTGATCTCTGATCTTGGTTCCTGACAGAACACGTGCAGCAGCATTCTGAATTAGCTGCAAAGTCCTAAGAGACTTATTGGAGCAACCTGATAGCAAAGAGTTACAATAGTCCAGCCTAGAAGTAACAAATGCGTGGACTAGTTTTTCTGCATCCGCTTGAGACACAATGCGTCTGATTTTGGCGATGTTACGTAAGTGGAAGAATGCAGTCCTCAAAATTTGTTTTATGTGGACGTTAAAGGACAAATCCTGGTCAAAAACAACTCCAAGATTCTTTACAGTGGAGCTGGAGGCCAGGGTGATCCCATCTAAAGTAACTAAGTCTCTAGAAAGAGAGTTTCTGAGGTGTTTGGGTCCAATTACAAGAACTTCAGTTTTGTCTGAATTTAACATCAGAAAATTGTAGGTCATCCAACTTTTTATATCCTTAAGGCATGCTTGGAGTTTAGTTAACTGATTGGTTTCATCAGGCTGATCGATAAATATAATTGGGTGTCATCGGCATAACAAGGAAACTTAATGGAGTGATTCCTAATAATGTTCACTAAAGGAAGCATATATAAACTAAATAGTGGTCCTAGTACAGAACCTTGTGGGACTCCATGACAAACTTTGGTATGCATGGAGGATTCATCATTGACGTGAACAAACTGAGATCGACCTAAGAAATACGACTTAAACCAGCTTAGGGCGGTTCCTTTGATGCCAATTTGATGTTCCAGTCTCTGTAAATGAATTTGATGGTCAGTGGTGTCAAATGCGGCACTAAGATCTAACAGTACAAGTACAGAGATGAGTCCTTTGTCTGATGCCATTAGGAGGTCATTTGTAACTTTGACTAGTGTGGTCTCTGTGCTATGATGCACTCTAAATCCTGACTGGAAATCCTCAAATGAACTGTTTTTATGGAGAAAGTCACACAGCTGATTAGCTACAGCTTTCTCAAGTATCTTAGAGAGAAAAGGAAGGTTTGATATTGGTACCGATAATAAAGACAGATTAATCATGTCCAATAAAGAAGGGCTAACTAGAGGTAAAACATCCTTAAGCAGCCTGATTGGGATGGGGCTTAGATGAAGAAATTTTATTTAAAAGTTTTTTGATGAAGGTCGATGGGAGAAAAACAGTCTAAATATATATCAGGTTTTACAGCTGTTTCCAAACTTGCTGTGTAAGAAGGTAGATCAGTGCCTGTTGAGGGCAAGAGGTGATTTTGTCTCTAATAGTTAGAATTTTATCATTAAAGAATCTCATGAAGTCATTACTACTTAGACCTAAAGGAATAGATGGCTCAGTAGAGCTGTGGTTCTCTGTTAGCCTGGCTACAGTGCTGAAGAGAAACCTGGGGTTGTTCTTATTTTCCTCTATTTATGAAGAGTAATAGGCTGTTCTGGCATTACGGAGAGCCTTCCTGTATGTTTTAATATTATCTTGCCAGACTAAACGAGATTCTTCCAGTTTAGTGGCACGCCATTTGCGTTCAGATTTACGTGTCTCTTGCTTTAAATTACGAGTCTGCTGGCTATACCATGGTGCTAACCTCCTTTGTTTAATTATCTTCTTTTTCAGAGGTGCAATAGAGTCTAGAGTTGTCCATAATGAGCCTGTAGTACTATCAACAAGATGATCTATTTGTGAGGGGCTAAAGGAAGCAGACAAGTCCTCTGCTACATTGAGACATGGCATTGAATTCAATGGTGAAGGAATCACTTCCTTAAATTTGGTTACAGCACTATCAGATAAACATCTGCTGTAGGAGTTTCTGCCAAAAGGCTTATAGTCCAGTAATATTAACTCAAAGGTTATTAAAAAATGGTCAGACAGAAGAGGGTTCTGTGGAAAGACTGTTAGATGATCAATTTCAATGCCATATGAGAGAACAGGATCAAGAGTGTGGTTCAGACAATGAGTTGGTTTATTTACACTCTGACAGAAGCCGATTGAACTGCAGCTCTGCCTCCTGGTCTCAACTCTGGGTTGTCACGGTTTTGGTCGACTAATAAACTTGGCCATGTTTCTAGATATGAGAGCTGCTCCATCCAAAGTGGGATGGATGCCGTCTCTCCTAATCAGACCAGGTTTTCCCCAGAAAGGTGTCCAATTATCTATGAAGCCCACATCGTTTGCTGGACACCACCTCAACAGTCAGCGGTGAAATGATGACATGCTATACATGTCATCACTGGTCACATTGGGTAGGGGTCCAGAGAAAACTACGGAGTCCAACATCGTTTTGGCGTATGCACACACCGATGACACATTCATTTTAGTGACCGATTGGCTTAAGCGGGTGTCATTACCGCCGACGTGAATAACAATCTTACTGTATCTTTGTTTATCCTTAGCCAGCAGTTTTAAATTAGACTCAATGTCACCCGCTCTGGCCCCTAGGATGCATTTAACTATGGCCCCTGGTGTCACTAACTTCACCTTTCGTATAACATCATCTAAACTGTGATGAACTGCATTTGTGAAAGCAGACCCTCCATCCTCCAAGGTGTGTCAAGTTATCTTATCATATCAGGTCAGGTGGAAAGTCACACACCACCAACTATTTCACTGATTTTGGTGAAACTGGATCATATTTTATTGAGAAAATGTTTTCTGCTTTTCCCTCTGATGTCCTCCAGCTGCTCTGCCTCAACTCTATGTGATTTATAGAGTTTCCTGATGGAAGTGAAGTAAACTGCTGCCAGATGTAGCTGCTGCTAGGTAATGTTAGCTCACTTTGTTAGACGGACTGTGAGTTCAGACGACTAGGGGTTTGTATCACAGGCGTTTTGGACCACAGTCACAATATCAACATGACTCTTGTTAATATTAAAACTTGAGGTTCAATAAAGTTTGTGTGTATGTAAATTATTGTTTGAACAGCCAATAGGAAGTCAGCCTGCTCAGCTAGAGGAAGTCTGTAACATGCATGCTCCCGACCTGCTTGACATGTTCTCACTTTATATCCAGTAGTAACATTAGTGGCTGATCCAGTCTCTTTAAATTATATTTAGATACTACTTATTTGTCTTGCCGATTGCATTGTGGGAGAACACACAGAGCTGTGAGTGCCTAAACATATCCATGAACACATAATGATGCTTTAGTGGTTAGTGGATATTGTAGGAAAAAAGAAGCAGATTAAGAATACATTAACATTATCCCATCATGTTGATAAAAACAGTCCAGACGGCATTACTTTTCTGTTAAGATATATTTCCTTCATAAATATAATTTCTAGGAATTATAGCTGAACTGGTAGTTGGGCAGCTAGCTCAGTGGGTTATAGTAGCTAGTGCTAGCATTCATGCAAGTGTGTGATCCGTCAACATCAGAACTTCCAGCAGGATTCACAAATCCATTTGGCTGTGCCACCACCATGTCTGCCTGGCAATGATAATAGAGATCTTTCAAGAAGTGAGGCCTGGCCAGCACACACACACACACACACACACACACACACACACACGTGCGCATAGACACAGTGGACACGTTCCTCCTTGTTAATGTATAATCACTGAGTGAATAAATGGCGTGTTTGACAGAGACATTAAACACACACACACATTAATGTGACAGATTCACATGTAGACACACACACACACACACACTTTGAATATACATGTACATACATACATAGTGCATGAGAGGCAATGAAAGGATGACACATTAGCACACACACACACACACATTCACGCATGCTGTCATGCCATAATGAAAGCTGTGACTAATGAGGCCGTCCCCCATTTTACAGGCCATATTTATTGTGTC
Organism: Miichthys miiuy; assembly: GCA_036365135.1. NCBI lineage: Eukaryota > Metazoa > Chordata > Actinopteri > Sciaenidae > Miichthys > Miichthys miiuy. Next base: position 2,814,972 of record CM071623.1, on the reverse strand, counting down.
CCTTGTCACTAGCCGTAGATCATCTGCTGCCTCTGTCAGATCCTGGAGATGAGCGCAGACAGGGAATTAACTGTGTGTTGTCATGCTAATTCACACACACACACACACACACACACACACACACACACACACACACTTTATCACAGACACAGAGGTTTACCAAGCTAACTAACCTGCATATCATCACCTGTGTGTGTGAGCATGTGTGTGTAAAGCTGGATGAACCACTCCACACCTGCTGTGTCATCAGTTTTGTGCTAACATAAATAAAATGTTGTTTTGGAATATGCAGAACTAAAAGATAAACTGATCAGGATTTTATAATGAGTCACCTAATGTTGACGAGTGTTCCTGTCTTCATATTTACTTCCAAGACCATCATTGTTTCAGTATTGTGCCTATTCCTGTAAACCCGGTAAAGGTAGCAAGCTAAACCTGTAAGTGGTGTGCAGGGAGTGGAAGAAACAGATAAAAGAGGCCCGTTGCTTATTTTTGCCCCTGGACCCCCTCTCAGGTTAATCCACGATCCACATTCAGAACGTGTTATGATAACCAAAACCAATGAGCAAAACTCCAAATGTTAAACAGCTGAATTTGGCAGGTTTTCTGTCTGTCTGTGTTCCTTTGGGCCACAAACAATTGACAGACGTTTCTCCTGTCTGACAGTACAGATGTTTACAACACACACCAACTGTGTTGGAGTCTGGCTGTGTGTGTGTTTAAGACAGCTCAGACTGAGAACGTACCAGGAGCTCCTGTAGTTTCTTTTATTTTCTTCCAGACTCTCTTCTTTATGCTCCTGACTCTGTTCACTCACTGAGAGGAGACAAACAGTCCAGAGTAGCACAAATTGAAAATTAAACCCTCTGAGTGTAAATCAGTGCATGAACCTGTTGTAGGTCTTTGCACAGACTTTGTGTTTGTCTTAACATTGTCAAGACGTCCACTGACTCCTGTGTGTTTCAAGGGAAACTTGTGGATTTGCATCATTACAGTGTGTGCAGTACAGTATATGCAAATGAACAATGCTTACCTTCCCTCCATGTTGCCTGCACCCAGAGCTCTCTGCTCATTTGCAGATGCAGATTTGGCTTCATGTGGCAGACTGTTGCCTCTCTATAACCTCTAAATCTATAAATATAACTGTTCTAGCAGAAGATGATCATTCTTGTATCGCACATACGCATCAAGACATAAACTACCTGTCGTCTGCTGCTCACAGGACACCCAGGTGGTAGACTAAACATGCTTCTGTAGGGCCCTCCAACTAAATGCATTTTTTGTGTTTGCATGAGTGAATTTTAAAAAGCATCAACAGTGTATTTTTTTATAGAGAGTGAAGGATGACCTGTAGGTAACAGGAATGATTTCATTTCGTCTTTGAGCTTGACGTTTCATTCTAGACCTTGGAAACAGCACCGTAATTTTCCATTGCAGTTTCAAGAATGAACGCTGAAGCCCAGCATGTAAAAATAGAGCTAAAGGAAATGTTGTCAATTTTCAGTCAGCCTTGTACCATTACAGTGTGGGTAGTATATTCAAATGAACGCATTTAATTTCCTTCATGTTTCCTGCGCTCAGCTTCCTGCTCATGTGATGGCTCGACGGCTGTTGTTTGAACTGCAGACTGTACTTCCACATGTTTTCTATGGCCGCCTCCGGCACAGTCAAAGGCAAAAGTCCACGAGATGACACGTCATCACATGAGCAGGGAGTTCTGTGTGCAGACATGGAGGGAAGTTACCTTTGTTCATTTGCATAAACTACCCACACTGGCTGGCTGAAAATAAGCCGTTTCCCTTAAAGTACTGTACTTAAGTATAATTTTGAGGTACTTGTACTTTACCCGAGTATTTCCATTTTCTACTTCATTCTTCTCCTTCTCCACATTTCAAAGGGAAATATTGAACCTTTTACTGCACCACATTATTTTAAAGCTTTAGTTACTAGTTACTTTGCAGTTTCAGATTATTAGTACAAAATATAATCAGCAAAGAAGCTGGGATGTGTTATGATAAATTAAAGTACTCGTTAGTGTATGAAATGGTTAAAATCAGACCCACATTTATCAGCTGCAGCATTAAAGTGATTCATACAGTAATCCAGTAATGTCATTAAAATAGCCGTATTATTCATTATCATTATTTTATACAAATTTTAATTTCCGTTGTATTGTTACTTTTACTTAAAGCAGCTAACAGAACTCTCATTTTGTGTTGGAAAAGCAGTACAGTTTCCTGATGATAGTAGCCTTGTTTTATTCATTTAAAGGGAGTCCGACCAAATCTAACATGGTTGCAGGCATTAAGAGTAAATATAGAGATAATCTTCTCACTAAAGGTAATGTCTGTGTTTGTGTTGAGGCATCAATATTAAACTGAGAGTTTCATAACCAGCCTTGAATCTCCTTGAATGTAAAAGTAAAAGCGGAGTACTTCCTTCGTTCCTCTAGTTTTGGTCCTGTTAGAACACAATAATTAATAACTGTTTATGTTTTTGTTAAATGAAACATATTAGTCATTTATTTAGCGTAGTTTATTGTAAATGAGCTGGGGTCTAACTTCCCACAAGGCCTTAAATTCTCTTAATCATCACCAGTTTTCTGTGATCCTCTAACAATGCACATCATATGATGATCCTTGTATACAGTAGGTCATTGACAGCAGTGTGTTTGGACCACAGTGAGGCTGCTCAGACTAAAACATAAGATGCTGATTGTGTGAGCCGTCCATTGACAATAGCTGAGGCACGACAAAAGCTTCTAAGTTTCTGCAGAACACTGAAAGCGTTTGAAAAGCCCCAGTGTTATTAAGCCTCATCTGAATGTTTCGCATTTTCAGGAATGTTTCTCGTCCGCCTCCACAAACTCAGATGAGGAAACAGTTTGGCTGCGGGGACGTCCTCAGATAATGCGGCCTGTTTTTCTCTTGTCTCGCCCACGGACGCAAAAATGTTTGCACACTGTGGCAGAGAAGTGAGAGAGGAGTGAAAGCCCTGCCAGATAAGAGAGGAGGAGAGGAGAAGAAGAATGATGGGGTGCAGGGAGGATGGAGGAGAAGACTGGAAACAAGGAATGGAGTGAAGCAAAGAAAAAGAGACGATTGAGGGGGGAGAAGGAATCAGTGGAAGCACCAAACAAAGGAAGAAGAGGAAGGAGAGAAGGAGTAAAGGGAAGCAAATACAGTGCAGAATAAAATACAGAATAAAAAGAGGAAAGGAGGAAGAGAAGGGAGTGACATGAGGGAACAGAAAAAGGCAGAAAGAAGTGGGAGAACACAAAACAATATTAGTGAGAGAGAAAGAAAAAGAGGAAGGATGGAAGGAAAGAGGAGGAAGGCAAAAGTAAGTATAGTTCAGAGAAGAGGAGATAAAGAAAGGAAAGAAGGATGGATCAGACAGGGAGGAGCTCAGATGTAGTGTTGGTCTGTCCAACACTCGACCCACCAATATACAGTTGGTGTCCTTTTGCTGCAGTCCACAGCCAAGAAGAGAAGAAGAAGACAAGTGGAAGAATACAGGAAGATGATAAAATGACACTGCAAGGAGAGGAATGAAGAAGTGAGGTTAAATGAGAAGAAAACAAAAGAGGAAAAAGAATGGAGAGAAGGAAGGAAAGGATAGGAAATAGGAAAGGAAGTATAGGCCAGAACAGATAAGGTAAAAGAAGGAAGGAAGGTAAAGGCCAGAGGAAAGAAGGTAAAAAGAAAAAGAGAAAAGGGAAGGATGAAGCAATGAGTACTGGCAAAAAAACAAAGGAGAGGAGAGAAAAACAATGAAGAGAAGGACTACAAGAGGGAAAGGGGGGGTAGAAAGAGAAGAAGGTTCGCTGATGAGGCCTTTGGGGTTTGATGGCCGAACGCTCAGCGCGCCCACGCCACACCGGCCGCTCGATTACCAGTCTTTTATTTCAGCGTTGGCTCCAGAGGCAGCCGGGGCTGAGAGCAGCGGGGGCCCCAGTCCCCTCCAGCTCCCTCATCACGAGATCAATCAACATTTATGTGCTGCTGCCATCACTGCACTGACTTACATAATCCCTCTGTGTTCCTCTTCCTCTGTCAAACAGCAAACACAGGATCCAAAACCCCATTCGGAGATTTGGCCCCAAATCTGTGTGAAGTTTCCTGATTAGATTTAGTTTTAGACTTCTGCTGTTTCATCTTTCTCCTCTGTGCCTCGATGGCTGATAAAGTTACAGGAATGAAGAAAGTCTAAGTAATTCTGCTTTTTGTTTAATGGGGAACTCAGGGACAAACTACACTTCCAATGGGTTCATATGTGTTGTTAACTGCATCCAATACAAAATCTATATTGTATTGTATCGTGTGCTCATGAATAGAGTGATATTTAGTTTGACTTTTTAAATACGGATATTTCCTCCATCTTTTCTTACACATGGCTTTTTAACAAGTACCAATATTCACTAACAATTCATTAACAATACATTCAGGATGGACACACTGTGATCGAATAAGTGGAGCTGGATCATATCTTATGATGATATTAATGTTGGCAGGTTTGTATGTTTTGTTGAACTACAGTTAATAATTGATCACTTATAAAAGTTATAAACACATTTTGACAATAAGAAAAAATCTTGAGGATAAAAAATAATCTTGTTTGTAATTATTTCGTAACTAATAAATTGAATTAATATTTCAACGTAAATATTTTTATGGCAATCAGGCTCCAACTCCATGTGCTGAGGAAGACTGTGTGATTTTGAGTTTATTAAAATATGATATATGATTTTTATTTTGTTCAGTTGTGATTGTAGTAATTATTACTGTTAACTGCTGAAGTCATTCATCAGATAAAAAAATCTATCTTTTGATTTGTTTTGTGAAAAGATTTGCTCACATATTTATTTCATATCTAAATGTAAAATTCATCTCATACTGAATCTTTTTGTTATCTTTTGTTAATTGTTTGAAAAATATTTGCTGGACATGTGTCATTATTTAAGACATTTTCAGGTTCCAGGATGAATTGATAAATATCTTAGTAGATCAGTCTCTGAATATTTTTTTGTCTCCTGAAAAGATGTGATTCCATATTAATTTTACAGGATAACCCAGAAAATGTTTCACAAGGTCGGCTCAAATCTTCATGATTGGATAAATATTGGTATGTGATGAACTGGCTGCATGTAGATATATTTGACAATCTGCTGCACACCTGCCTTCTCCATGAGGATGTGCAGCAATATTTAGAATGAATTTATAGAGAAAATTCAGACTGAATAAATCATCCTGCAGGAACCTTTGTAACATTTACATTTTAGTGACTTTCTTGGAAATAATTGAAAACTATGGCACTCCACGAACAAACCATAGAGGATAGAGGACTGGTGAATGTTGGCTGCGGAACAAAAAGAAAGGAAGTGCTGACGGCACGGAGCGTCGTGTAAATGAAACGAACATGTTTAAACTCTGCTCAGCTCTCTCTCCCCTTCCCATTCACTCTCATTGTCTCTCTACCTTCATGAGCTCTCAGGGCCTGTCACTGTCCACCCACATCCTCAGATTCCCCTTGTCACCCCGCACCGCCAAGACACCCCCCAACACAGACACACACACACACAGAGTAGTGAGGCTGACCATGTGGGAGACGGCTGCCTGTTTGGCCGGCAGATCCTCTTTCTTCTCTTCGGGCCGTAGGAGGTTTCTGTTTTTCTTGGTAATTTGGTGTAGGTGGCTCTTTCCTCTATTGAGGCTGACCATCAAAGGAATCTAAGAACGAGGGCACTGAAATAACATATGACAGCGGAGAGGAGAATTAACATCATCTGATTGTTTATTTTTTTATTGCTTCACTGGAATTATTCTTCTGGAATTAAAGGTCTGCTGATAAAAATGATGGACGGGAAGCTTTGTGTGTCAGATTTTTTACAACGGTTTTGTCAGTTCAAAACAAACCTAATTGTTTTCCACATCTCCTCATTATGATTCATGTGAACATTTAAAAATATACCACAAAAAGAATCACAAATGTGTAACAGGACTGGATGAAAAGCAGTGCGATTAATGCCAGCACAGTTTGCTGTCACATATATTCACGTGATTGCTCTGACTTTGAAAGACGTTCCCTAAAATAAAATGAAAATGCGGCAAAACTCAAAACCCACACACGCAAGTACATGTGAACATTATTTAGGAAAGAGAAAAACTCGCCATTTTGTGCTCCCTCTATATTCCACTCCATGAAATGAGCCACTCACTGGTTCAAAAGAGAGCTTCTCCATCTGTTCTGAAATCTGCTCACAGACAACGTACAGTATGTTAATACAGACTAACAGCGTGAAACCTGCAGCAGCAGAGGGAGAAGCTCGGGTGTAAAATGGACAAAATAGTCCTTGAAAAAAACATGAGGTTTATCTTTCTGTCATATGATGTATAAATCTATATGCTAATAAAGAACAAAATGTAGTTTTGTGGTTAAAATGACAAGAAAATTCAAAGTTTGTGTCATTTCATTTGAGATAAATCAGAAGATGTGTATGCAGAGCTGCTGTAGCTACTCACTGTCTGATGCTGGATGGCTGCTGGAGGCGTCTACCTCCCTGCTTTTTCACATCTGATGGACAAAACTTGGTTCAACACAGCCACTCTGACCCTGCTGCCTGGCTGCTACCTCTGTTTTACCGGCTGGCTGCATTTCCTGCCTGATCCCACTGATCCACATCTTTTTTTTCCTCCCAGGAACACCTCACTTTGTGTCTGCCCGCTTGACTTCAGTGGTTGCTGTCTTTTCTAATTGCATTCTTGGCTGTTTGATTTTCTGACTGTTTCTGAGCTGAACTGAGGACAGTTCGACTCATCCTCATCTAAACTCTGTGTATGTGCGTTGAAAATGATCATGTGTGGCTTCCTAAAGAGAGCAGGGAATTTGTCACATGAAAAAAGAGTGTGTGGGATGCAGCAGTGTGTGTGTGCGTGTGTTTTCTTCCAGGGGAATGATGGGAGCTGCAGCAAATATTGGCAAAGAAGTAAATGTGAAACAAAGGCAGTGACATATAAAGTTTCAATGATGCCTTGACAGTAACATCAGTGTGTATGCGTGTGTATGCGTGTGTGTGTGTGTGTGTGTGTGTGTGTGTGTGTGTGTGTGTGTGTGTGTGTGTGTGTGTGTCTGCATTTCCACTGCACATGCTCTGGGTGGGCGATGGCATGCTGTGCATCATGACAGGAATGCAGAGAAAGGTTCCATTGTGTTGTATTGTCTTTGTTATGGCAATCAGCAGAGAGCATACACACTTTGAGCTGAATCCTCACATATAATAAACACAAACGATGAATCTGTGTGAATACCAGCCATCTCTGTCAGCCATCTTACTGAGTCCACTGATGTACATGAGAGTATTTCAGTATTAACACACTGTAATGTCCCAGTCACATTTAACTGACAAAGCTCCTCACAGTGCAGGACAGATGTCTGAGGCTCTTTGGTTTATGCTTGTACAGTACATTCTTAATCATATGCAAACATCTCTTTCTTGTTTTCTGTTCAAAATTACATTTTGACTTTCACTGTACAAATGAAGTCTGTCTGTTGCTGCACTGCAGAACTTCAGCTGGGATAAAGGATTCAGTATTTTAATGATAATTAACAGTGAAGACATCAGTGAAGATGATTTTACCAACCTCTTAAAGGTGCAGCGTGTAAGATTTGGGCCCTTTATTTTCAGAATAAGGCAGGCATAGAATATAATATTCACAACCGTGTTTTCATGCATGTATAATCACCTCAAAATGAGAAACTTTCTCTTTTTGTTACTTAAAAAATTTTCTTTTATATCTACAGTGGGAGCGGGTCCTCTTTCATTAATAAATGAACATAAAAACAATTTCACAAACGATGTTGTTTGGTTAGCTAGCTCAAGGCAGAGCTTGTGATTGGCTAGTGCACAACATCTGACGTGTGTTGGCCAAAAACAATTACAATCACTAAAACAATGTTAAAGAATGAAATGAACTAAAATAACAAATGAATGAATAATAATGAATCACAATAGTCAATTAAATAAAAAATACACAATGAAATGAATATATGTATATACCGTATGTAAGTAATCAGGTTATTAGTAACATTCCAATGTGACAACACAGAAGAATAAAACAAAGAAATGGAAACCGTGGAGGTGAATGGAATGTCTATCTATATCTCTATGTATCTGTCTATGTATATCTACGTATACATCACCAATCTTCCAGTATATTTCACCACGAGCGTCTGACAATGAGTCACAGATGTACATAAATGTGACCTAATAAATAATTCTAACTCCGTCTTAAGGTTTCAGAAGCAAACCAAGCTGAAATGAGACGGTAGACATTGACTGCATGCTTTGGAAATGTAAAGTTTTTACCAGCTGACTGGAAAAATCAACCTAAGCATAACCACGGTCAAGATGACTCATCAAAAATATTTAAAATTTCACAGGAAAAGAAAACTTTTCATATATGATATAGATTTTTTCTTTTCTTTACAATATAACTGACACAAGAGCACAGTTTTAGACGGAAACTTGGAAAATGTATTTGTCATTTCATTGTGTCTTTAAGACCACAGATGTGATGTTTATGGAAGTAGTAAAGTGATTTATTTCATTTGAATTCATAATTTCAGGATTTATTTCATTTGAAGTCATGTCTACTCTTAACCCCGGGCCAAACATGATTTTCAGGGTTCAAAATGCTGTTTCTTAAGTGATGCCTGTCTCATTCTGGAATGAATCTCGTAGCTCCCATTTATCATTGGCAGCCTATCTGGAAGATCACATGGGAGCAGCCAAAGATCAGCAGGTCAGAGTTAATTGGTTTCCACTCATTAAAGCGATCCCCTGCCTCAGTCATTAGACTGAGTCGGGCTCCACCATTGACATTTGACTTCTGTACCATCATCAGAAAACATTAATGCTAATGTTCTGTAACAGCAATAAAGAGTTAAAAAAACACTTCCTAATATCAGCGTCATTAGAGAATGATGGAGAAAGAGCTTATATTTGTCTGCTGTGCATGTGTATGAATGTACGTGCCATAGTGTGTGTGTGTGTGTGTGTGTGTGTGTGTGTGTGTGTGTGTGTGTGTGTGTGTGTGTGTGTGTGTGTGTGTCATTATTCTGACAGTTCCATCAATACACATCCTCAGTGAGTTTGAGAGTGAAAGCTGTGACTGGAAATAATGGAGCTGCTGTGAACTAATGGAGGCTTCCAGCTGCAGGAAGCTTAAAGTCTTACAGGTCAAAGAGTTCACAAGCATTTCACAGTCATGTTATGTGTCATCTTCACGACACACCACGTTCAGAGACAGACAGACAGACAGACAGACAGACAGACAGACAGACAGACAGACAGACAGACAGACAGACAGACAGACACATGTGTTGCCACTTCTCAGCGAACACATCCATTGATAGAAAGAGAATGACTTATTGTAGGTTGATAATGACAGTGTTGCATATAGATTTAATGTTTATGAATTTCATTTGTTTACTTAACGTCTGGCATCTGGCTGGAATTTACAGCAATGTGTGAAATAAATATCCCAACCTGTGTCTGCTGTGAGTACTTATAGTACTTAAGTACTTATACTGTATAGATATATATATACTGTATATATGTTGTTCATTAGCTCTTATCAAACCCAGTACAAAAAGACATTCTCACATTTGAAGAAATAAAATCAAAACGTACCATTAAACATCCAGTGTGTCAGATTTAGGAGGCTGTTTACAGGATATGGCATTCATTGGTGTATTCTCAATGAAAACAGTATACCGGCAGGAGGTGAAGGATCTGGTGGACTGGTGTAAGAAAAATAATCTCTGCATCATTGTTCATCAGTGGAGCAGCTGTGGAAATGGTGCACAGCTTTAAGTATCCTGGAGTCCATATTTCCAGGGACTTGAAGTGGACCCAGAGGCTGTCAGACTGATGAACATGTCTTACATGCTGCTCTGTTATTATTCTGCTTTTTATTGTTATTATTATTATTATTATCTATTATTACTATTTATTCTAGAAGTTTTTAACAAGTGTTTTACACTTAATTCATTTTAGACTATTGTGTGTACATCGCTGGTCCTGAGTACTTGTTGTGTTTCATGTGTAAGCATGCAAATTACAATAAATAAACCTTGAAACCTTGAAATCTTAAAACCTTGCAAGAGGTGTTAGGTAATTAGTGTTTTTGCACACATTTGTCGATGCTATAGTTTCTCCTAAACACTGAACCTTTAATAGATAGTTTTAGGTCATAACACACTCCTTTATTGTTTCTCTGATTGTGGTGTGCTTCATATATTGAAATAAGCATCTCTCCGAATGTTTGAACAACATTTGATCACAGTTTACTTTGTTTCCGGAGAAAGAGAGACAGATAGAAAGAAAATGGCAAAGACATTAAGCAAATGGCATCATTAAAGCCAGTTAATCTTCACCTGTTGACTTTGTACTTGTGGAGCGCTCCATTCATCTTCCAGCACCTCCCTGGAGCTGGTCTGGTGTCAGACAGGGTAACAAATGACCTCAACTAATCGCTATTTAATTTACTACCAGCAGTCACATTGAGACATGAGGGCCAGGTAGAGCTCAACTAACCATCTCTTTTGTGTGTGTGTGTGTGTGTTGTGGAAGTTTACCCATTAGTCGATGCATGCATTAATCATATGTGGAGGTTTTCTCTGCAATAAGCTGCTGTCCATCAAAATAATGAAGCACTATAGTAGCAGTAATAAATGTCTCACTCAGCCTTGTGTCTTCACTTGTCTTCTGTGTTTTTGTTCTGGCTGCTGTTGTTGTTTTGTAACTAATAATGACCTCCAACAACACAAGGGTTCGATTAAAGTCAGGTTTTTAAAGTCAGCACACCTCATATGCTTAAATATGTTCATGTGATTATATTTATGTGTAAAATGTGTATGGAAGTTCCTCTGAGACCAGAGCTATTCATTATTTTCCTGTGTGTCATTGCATTTATGTTAAAGTTATAATCTTTAAGAACCTCATGAAATCAAAGACCACTGATGCTATTTATGTTTTAGGTATTCGGCCATTCACTGTCATAGTTCACGCTGCACCTCCAGCTCTTCAGCAAGGTCACTACCTCCTGTTACAGAATTAGAAATCTCATGGCCCAAAACCATCATTGAATATCTATGACCTTTGATCCCTTCTGGCAGTGCTGCATTAAAAAACCCACATGATTGTGTAAAGGTGTTGTATTACTACATGGGATCACAAACACTTCAGAGAAACATCTAGAAATACCACCGGCTTCTCTGGACCTGAGCTTATCTGAGATGGACTGACACAAAGTGTGCTGTGGTCTGATGAGCCCACATTTCAATCTGTCTTCTGGGCTAAATTTGGGGCGGCAGTAGCTCAGTCCATAGAGACTTGGCTTCGGAACGGGAGGGTGGCCGGTTCAAGTCCAGCATGGACCAAAGTATGGAAGGTGGACTGGTAGCTGGAGAGGTGCCAGTTCACCTCAAATTGTGGAATGGGGGGCATAATGTTTTCTGAAGGGTGGCAAGCCAGAAACAGTTTGAGACACACTCACTGGACATATACAACTTCATGTAAAATATAAGTTTACTATCTGAAGTTTGTTCTAGTAGTATTTATAAGTATTGGAGATTCTTAGTACTGCGTTTATCTCTTTATTAGATTCAGTCGGCTTCTGTTAGAGTGTAAATAAACTGACTCATTGTCTGAACCACACTTGATTTTGTTCTCTCATATGGCATTGAAATTGATCATCTAATAGTCTTTCCACAGAACCCTCTTCTATCTGACAAAAAGACAAAATTCATCACCTCTTGCCCTCAACAGGCACTGATCTACCTTCTTACACAGCAAGTTTGGAAACAGCTGTAAAATCTGATATATATTTAGACTGTTTTTCTCCCATCGACCTTCATCAAATAACTTCAATAATTTCGTCATCTAAGCCGTCAACCTGTCTCTTAGACCCCATCCCAATCAGGCTGCTCAAGGATGTTTTTCCACTAGTTAGCCCTTCTTTATTGGATATGATTAATCTGTCTTTATTATCAGGATATGTACCACAGTCCTTTAAAGTAGCTGTAATTAAACCTCTTCTTAAAAAGCCCACTCTAGATCCAGAGGTTTTAGCCAACTACAGACCGATATCAAACCTTCCCTTTCTCTCTAAGATACTTGAGAAAGCTGTAGCTAATCAGCTGTGTGACTTTCTCCATAAAAACAGTTTATTTTAGGATTTTCAGTCAGGATTTAGAGTGCATCATAGCACAGAGAGTGCACTAGTCAAAGTTACAAATGACCTCCTAATGGCATCAGACAAAGGACTCATCTCTGTACTTGTCCTGTTAGATCTTAGTGCTGCATTTGACACCACTGACCATCAAATTCTTTTACAGAGACTGGAACATCAAATTGGCATCAAAGGAACCGCCCTAAGCTGGTTTAAGTCGTATTTCTTAGATCGATCTAAGTTTGTTCACTTCAATGATGAATCCTCCATGCATACAATAAGTTTGTCACGGAGTTCCACAAGGTTCTGTGTTAGCACCATTTCTATTTAGTTTATATATGCTTCCTTTAGGAAACATTATTAGGAATCACTCCTTTTATTTTCATTGTTATGCTGACGACACCCAATTATATTGCTGATCAACCCTGATGAAGCCAATCAGTTAACTAAACTTCAAGCATGCCTTAAGGATATAAAAAGTTGGATGACCTACAATTTTCTGATGTTAAATTCAGACAAAACAGAAGTTCTTGTAATTGGACCCAAACACCTCAGAAACTCTCTTTCTAGAGACTTAGTTACTTTAGACGGGATCACCCTGGCCTCCAGCTCCACCGTAAAGAATCTTGGAGTTGTTTTTGATCAGGATTTGTCCTTTAACGTCCACATAAAACAAATTTCGAGGACTGCATTCTTCCACTTATGTAACATCACCAAAATCAGACGCATTGTGTCTCAAGCAGATGCAGAAAAACTAGTCCACGCATTTGTTACTTCTAGGCTGGACTATTGTAACTCTTTGTTATCAGGCTGCTCCAATAGGTTTCTTAGGACTTTGCAGCTAATTCAGAATGCTGCTGCACGTGTTCTGACAGGAACTAAGATCAGAGATCACATCTCTCCCATTTTGGCTTCCTTGCATTGGCTACCTTTCAAATCTAGAATAGGATTTAAAATTCTTCTCCTTACTTACAAAGCTCTTCATGGTCAGGCACCATCATATCTAAAAGAGCTCATAGTACCTTACTACCCCTCTAGAACACTGCGCTCTCAGGATGCTGGGTTCCTTGTGGTTCCTATAGTTTCCAAAAGTAGACTGGGAGCCAGAGCTCATGAGGTAACTTCTGTTATGATATGGCGCTATATAAATAAAATTGAATTGAACTGAATGATTGGCTGCTGTTACTGTACTATTTACTGTCAAATTATCTGAGTCAATATTTCAGAGCAAATTCTCAAATCAGCAGCAGAACCATAAATTCTACACAGACATATTAACACATTAAACCACTGGAGCCCCATGAGGCTCAGTCCTTTTCTAATGGCCTGGATGATTAGGATCCTGGTTAGTCAAGTGACCTATATACACACACACACACACACACACACACACACACACACAGTACAGTACGTCCATCTTGTCCATTGAAGTTGAGTCATAAAAGTTTACAAGCTGGTAAATGGGAGACTGGCATTCAGGCTTTATTAAACATGTGTATGTCCACCATTACTTTGATGACATCACTGATAGCATTATGATATCTGATCATCTTCATTAACTTTAACTTTCATCATTTCATGCTTTGTTGAAACGTGAGATCAATTGTGCCCTTTAATTTGAAATACAACATCCTGCTCAACATCCTGCTCTGTGTGTGTGTGTGTATGTGTGTGTGTGTGTGTGTGTGTGTGTGTGTAGGAGTGTGTCAGGAAGACAAAAGACCTCTGTGATCAGTCAGGCAGTCAGGAGTCCTGTCACAACGAACAAGTCTTATAACCAGACTGTAACCATGGACTCAACATTAGGGAGGGCCATATCTGCTGGGAGCTCAGCAGGACTCTGTACATTAGAAAGTTACAGATAAAACTGGTGTTCCTCAAATAGAGTTCATGCGCAGATGCTGTGTGGTTTAACAGAGCGTCTGAAAATGACTGAGGTGACATGTCTTTTGCAGATGTGGAAAATTGCAAAAAATTAAATACAACAGAAACTGTCTCAATAGTGTATATTGTAATTGGTTTTAAAACATTTGAAAAACATCCATTTTTTCCCATCTTAGTTTCAGTTTTAGCTCACTACATTAATATTTTATATAAATCAGAATCATGCTTTCCCAGACAAACTCAAATGCACACACATTAATCTCAGATATAACCAATTAAACCAGGAATCAGCTGGCATGAACACAAAGTCACACTGAAGGAATTTAGTAACACAAGTGTCTGCCTGTTGTATTCAGTTGCTATGTTCTGTGGCCATTTTTCTGAAACATGTAGTTCATGGATCGCCTGCAAAAATCCTCTGCAGCCCAAAAGTGTGCAACAAACAAGTGTGCAGTCAATTATTACTGTTTTGAATTTTTAATCCATGAAGGTGTTATATTTATAGAGCCTAGAAAAGCTAGGTTTTATGTACAAGTCATTTTAAATGAAATTCAGAGGCACCATTGTGTAACTTGTGATGTAGATAGCTGTCTTATGCCTGTGTATGACATTCTGACTTAATCCCACCTAAAAAAACAAAAAACTTTGACCAGGAAACAAAGGCACTCCGAGGCCCGACACACTCTGTGGACTCTGGCAGTGTTAAACTCTCTCCTCTAAATTCACTCAAACTGCATCATATCTTCAACCTAATCCACCAATTCAAGCACAACCCATATTTAATAAAAAACAATCTCTCTGTATATAGAGCTTCTGATATAATCACACCCACATACCCACACACTCTCATACAAACACACACACACACACACACACACACACACACACACACACAAATGCTTAACAGATTATTAGCGTCATCACTCTCCTCAGTTTTGTCCTCACATTCATTCAGCTCCAGCCTCCCCCTCTCCTTGTCTTCCTCATATTGAGTGTAATCCTATCAACATGTTATTGCTTTCACTCTCTCTCTGCTCAACAAGTCCATTAACACAGCTAGGTGAACTAATGAGGGGACTTAATTGGTTAATTGGTCTGTTTGGTTTGGGACCTGATGGATCATGTTTTGTTTTAATTTAGGCTGAGGTTACCTCTGCTCAAATACTAATATACAAACAGCCATATAATACATACACATATGTCATCTAACTGAGTGAGCGCTCACTTCCAGTGCGTGCTATAAAGGAACTTTAAAGCCCTGAGTGTAAAGAAATGTACAAATAAAAGCAGGTCCATAATACACTGTCAGCAATTATAAATGAATCTATATTTATATAGAATGTTTACAAAGAACTGGGTTCGAGGTTCAGTGTGTTGAATTTAGTGGCATCTAGTGGTGTAGTTGGTTGCAACCTCCTCGCCTCACCCTCCCATTCCACTACTCTAGATATATGGCAGTTCAACATGGTGGACCTGCAGGACCTGCAAAAAAAGGCTCATTCCAAAGTAACAAAAGAATAAAGATTCTTATTTTTAGGTGATTATATACATAATTTTTAACAATGTAAAATCTGTGCAATAGAAGTTGGTCCATTTCCCATTGACTTTACTCAAAGCATATACAGCTGACAAATTCAAGAAAGCATTTCCTGTTTGAGTGTGATTTCAGGAAGCTCTGACCTCTCCATGACAGTCCCAGCAGAGGAAAATCATAGAAAACATTTTTCTTTACAGCAGCTGTCTGCTCGTGGACGCAGTCCATATGGCAGCCTGCGAGTCTCAGCTTGATAAAAAAGACACATTATTCTGTGTGAACGTTATTTGATGTGTTTGAAGCCGTTAACAAGCAGAAGACAGATACTAATGATTGGCTGAACTTGGAGGTCAAAGGTGTACAAACTTAACTCAACTCTGACCTTTGTCAACCCCTCCTGAGAGCCTCTGTGAATTCACACCATGAGACCCTGAAATGGAGCATCCATCAGCGGCGCAACATGGCTGCTTTTTCTTCCACTTTCTTCTGCGCTGGGTGGTTCGACATAAATCGATTAGTCCTAGTTGATAAAATGACAAATCAAATTCACCCGGGCTCATTGTGCAGTTAAATGATATGAATGAAGAAAATAAAAATAATGTTATGAAGGCTGATTGTATGCTAATTGTAGGTATAAATCATATTTGTGTAAGAAGTGAAAAGACAGACAGAGACCGCATGAGATAGTGAGGGGGGGTGGGTCGCTGTGCCAGGAAATATTGAATCCATATCTCCAAATTCTCGACTCGATGACGATGAATGTGTAGAAATATGAATGCAAAATATTATTCAACATGGAGAAGAAGACATCTGTCATGAAAACAGATGGTGGAGGGTTATATCAGTGTGTAAATATGCTTTTTTAGTCAGCTCTCACACACATTCTGCTTAAACTGAAAGCACAAATCCACCTTAAAACAGAACTGACATGACGCTGCTGTATTATGAAGAATGATAGAATGCATGAAATCACAGAAATAATCAACCTTGTTGCTCAGATTGAAACACTGTCCGACTGATTTCATGAATTTCTAGCCTTTATATAAATCACCATTCAGTGTCAGTGTCAGTGTGAGTGTGACATGTGCAGCAATATTATGAAGAGGTCTGGATATATTCCTCTTATTATGTTGTGATGACAAGCCTGTAAAGCTCCGCAGTTATTTAAATGTGGTCAGTCTGCGTCTCTTAAAATGTTAAACATTTAACTTAAGCATCATTTCCTCTGATAATCAGATAATTAATGTAGTATGTTGTAGCATGTTGAAAACAGCAGCACTGCTGCAGAGTTCTCTGAAACAGCAGAGCACGTTTAAACAAAACAGTCAACGAGTGCATCCACAGACACAAACATGGCTGCACGCTCTGCTACACAGCTTCTCAGTGCTGAGGAGCAATTGTAATTCATTGTAAAACTCATATTCACGGACACACTTTATCTTAACAGTGATAATTGAAATGGTATTTTTTATTTTTTGTATGATCATTTTTTTGTAAACCAGTTTCCCCCCAATACAACACTTCAACCACTTGACAATGTTGGCCACAAAAAAATAAAGACTTTAAAATAAGTCTAAAAAATGAGTCTAAATAAACTGGATCTGTTAACTGTTTAATTTATGAAAGTTTAAAGTTATCAGGAAAAAAACTCTGATGAGGACATACTGAATCTGTTATTTATTGCTCTAAACGTGTCTTATTTATATAATCCTCTGTTAAAAACTCGGTAGCACCTCTTTAATTAATCTGGGTGGCACAAATAGGGTCAGTAATAAGAAATGGTCATGATGTAATGAGGGACCATGTAATCTTAGTAACTATTGTTTAAGTAAAATGTGGCCCAGATCATCAGCTAATCATTACTTTATGATTCATTGATACATGTCGCAATCTGCTCTCTCATAACTCATCTTTATTTATTATACTATTATATTCAGAGCTGTTATGATCACTTATTAGTGATTTATCATGTGAATGTCTAACTAACTACTCAGTATTATATGGACTAGGAAACATTCACCACCAGATTAAAGTAACAGTGCTGTGAAGTAAAAGTGGCAGTAGTGAGGAGGATACATCAAGAACAACACACATATGAATGTGAATGTATTGTGGATTTTTTAGTGTGTTTTAAATAGAATGTCTGTAAAAATGTTTGCAGGTCATGTGCTGTCACATGTGCTGCAGAGGAGCAGGGGCTCTCTGTCAGTCTGTTTAGCTTGTAAACTAAGTATAGATTTGAAAAGATGCATATTTATTCTCCACCCACAGTTTACATTTAATCCACTGGCTCACATTACTGGAGGCCAAACTAAATGTCAATTTCAAGACACAGACATGCGTGGATGCTTACCGTGCACCTCTGTAACCACACAACAACCGTGCACACACACACACACACACACACACATACAATGGTGGGTGGGAAAGGAAATCCCCTCTATGTATTCTTTCACTCTTGCTATGAGTGTGTGTCTGACTTTCAGCTAACTCGTTCATCAGTGTCTAGTCCGATCTCGGGATTTTCCTCTCTCCTCATCAACATTATCGGACTTACCTTTCAGTGAGACACTTTTCTGAAGTGAGCACACATCAAATTACCTTCAGCAACCTAACCATTACACAACTAACCATCTCATTTCACACACAGATCCACAGATCAGCCCCTGCTGAGAGAAATGTAGCGTCACTATAAATGATAAAAAATCGTCCATGGCACGTAAACTCATTAAAAAGTAAGTCTGAACCCAAAGAAAAGCTCAAATAATACAATGTGAAGCCAAGTCAACAAACCGCTCTCTGTCTCACAGCAGTAGACAGCACACAGGTTGCCACAAAGTTTCGTCCTGACTGACAGAGCTGTACGAGGTAAGAGTATCCATCTGTAGATACCGTATGTCAAAGGCTGCATAATCCATGTTAGGAAAGAACAGATCTGGGATCAGTTTTGCTGCATTGATCCTCCATCACTAAAGCCATGACACATGGGCAACATTTAAGGCGATTGTTGTTCCCTGTAAGCCATTATTTCACCCACATTGATTCTTTCTTGACATTAAAATGCTTTCCCTCTCTTCACCCTCTGTCTCTGCTGTCACCACACCAAGGAAACATGACCTTTGTCTAGTTACGCTCTTTACTTTAGTTTTTTTCGAACCTATGAATGTCTTTTTATCTTACCTTGTGTTTCTTCTATATGTTATGTTGTCTTCATGCCTTTTCATATCTCATGTTCAGTACTTTGAATTTTAATTTATTTTAAAGCTTATAGTCAGGGATCAGGATCAGGACGCCTGATCAGGACTTGTGGTTCTATGTGCTGCTGTGGTCCTGCTTGACCCACAAATACTACTGATATTATTATAATTATCATTATTACAACAATTAGTCATATTTCAATTATAATTATAGTTGTTGTTATCAGTATTATTATTTTTATTAGTATTATTATTATTATTATCGTGCAGAGAGTGTGTTTTGTATTAAACCAACAATGTGAATGGCCAATCACTGAGTCAGTTACGTGGATCAATAACTCACACATGTATGTAGCTTCAATCTGACCCCAGAGCAGTGAAAACCTGACCTGATGTTACTTTCAATGCAAATAAACAATGATGAGTTAAGAGGTTCTCAGTGATGCACAATCACAGAGACAAAAAAGCTAAAGTAGAAAATTGCTGCATGAACATGTTAACACACACACACACAGAGTGTGTAATATTGTGGAGTATAATGGTGCATTGGAAGGGTTTTATGGATTATGACCTAATGCGTCACACAAAGAGGCTCTCCACTTCTCATCCTGCTCCCTCTCTTTCCTTTCTTCCCCATCCCTCTTTTTCTCCTCTCTCCTGTTATCATTTCTCCTTATCTCCTCCATTCCTACTTTTCTGTCCTTCTCTTCGTTCCTTTCCATTTCTCATTTCTCTTCCTTCTTATCCCCTTTACTCCCCCTCAATTTTCCCTTTCTCTACTAGTTTTTCTCCTCTTTTCATCTCTCTTCTGCTCTTTTGTTCTCTCTCTTTATTTTCCATCTCCCTCTCACATCTCCTTTTACCTGTCTTTCACTTCCTTCTTTTCTTTCTCTCCTCCCCTCTCCTTGTTTCTTTCCTCTTTTCAATATTCCTCCCCTTCACCTCTCTATCTCTCCCCTTCTTTCTTTTCATTTCTTCTTGAGCTTTATTTCCTTTTTTCTCCTTTCCTCTTCATTCCCGCTCTCCTCGCTTCTTTCCTACTTTTGCATTTGCCTCTCTTTCCCTCTTTTTTTCTTTTCATCTCTCCTCTGTCTTCCTTTTGTTCCCTTTCCTCCTCAATTCCCTTTCTCTTCCTCTCTTCTCTTCTTCCCTCCACTACACTCCTACACTTTTCTTTTGTGACACTAGACAAAGATAAGTCATATCATCCTGTAGTTAACACACACACGCGCGGACACACACACACACACACACACACTTATATATGCAAAGACATACAAATGCTCCCACTACATTCCACCCACTCTGAATATCTGACATCTAACTGTGATGAATGTGTGACCTCTGACCTCCAGTCCTCCTGATGCCCAAATCTTGAGACAAGTTCACCTTTAATTACTAGTGCTGATGTTAACGTGCAAATCACACACACACACACACACACAGATACACAATCCACAAAAAAGTCAAAAAAGTTCACTTTTAATAAGCGCTGCTGCTGATGAATGTAATATAGACCCACCAACCCCCTGCCTAGCACACACACACACACACACTAACGCACAAACACACACACACACCCCGTTCATGAGTGATTACATTATGTCTGCTCACTAATGATGCTGGTGAGTCTTGTGTTTCCTCCTGGATAAAATTGATAGGAAACCGTACCTGCCCCAACGCCTTTAATGCTGTTAAAGCAGCACAGGAGAAGCTCATCCACTCCCTGCTTTCATTTCGCTGGGGATGAGTTGCGGGGGGAGGGTGGTGGTGGTGGTGTTGGGTGAGGGGGGGAAGGGTGTAGACATCATAATCAGGCATTATCAGATGCCAACGTGTGTAGTTTAGATAACGGAGGAGGAGCGGGTGGGATGGGGGGTCTTAATGTTGTGACAACAGAGTAGGAGTGAATTAGACGGGGCCCTAACCTCTAGGCTGATAATAGCTATCATAATTGAATGCCATTCAGTTGTACAGACACTAGTTAAACAACCAGCCCAGAGAAGAGAAGAGAAGAGAAGAGAAGAGAAGAGAAGAGAAGAGAAGAGAAGAGGAGAGGAGAGAGAGAAGAGAAGAGAAGAGAAGAGAAGAGAAGAGAAGAGAAGAGAAGAGAAGAGAAGAGAAGAGAAGAGAAGAGAAGAGAAGAGGAGAAGAGAGGAGAGAAAAGAATGGACAAGCATTGTTTAAACCCACAGAACTTATTTTAAGTTCTGTTGTAAGGTTTCCAATGATACCAAATATGTGAAAGTGAAAGGCCTTCTAGCAGCTGCAGTAACATGTATAAAGCAGGCAAAAGAGGAAGTCAGGTGACGTTATTATAGAGCGGCAAAGTCAGGAGGTCAGTGCTGGTTCTCCATCTAAACCATACCGGACCAGAACTGAGCGTTGCCACATCAGTGATTGGAAGGCATGTTGTCTGCCTATGGAGTCCTCAGATAAGAGGAGCTGTATGATTTGGAGGAAATGTTGCAAATGTTTCTTTTTTCACAGTGTCAAATGTGGACATCATGAAAATAAAAGTATATTTTCTATCTGTTGAGTCACAACAGTCCTAAAGACATTGACATGATTTTTGTTTGTTGACGAAGCATTGTCTCTGTTGGAGAGGTGAGGCCATGGGAGCTGACAGAACCAGTAAAAATAAAGATTTAAAGGTGCTGCTTAGCACGTAACACCCACACATTTTGTAAAAAGTCACAGTTTCCTTGTGTTTCCTAACACTTGCAAGCTAGCTACTCTTCAGCATGCCCGGGGTGACAAATCTAAAGTGGGGGAGTTGGTGTCAACAGTAAGTAATGATTGTTTAATGTGACACATAAACATTATGAGAAATACATTTTTACCTCACATCAGGTCTGGTTTAGTCAGTGTGGTTTACCTCTGGCCACAGTATCTGCTTCCTGCCTGCCTGTCTGTCACATCTCTGTAGCTCTCTGCAGTCCAGTGTTAAAGAGTATCAGTATCAGTATTTTTTAACTGCATTTGACTGCAGTTAAAAAATATTTGATACCAACATCATTTTTTACATGTAGTTTTTTTGTGTAAATTTGTGCTACTAAAGGCTGGAAGTCCAAAGCCACAAACATCCAAATGCTGCTATTGTTTTTTTAATTAAAGCCCTGGACGTTCGTATCACATCATTGTCTGTTTCTGCGGCAATTAAGCCACTTCAACTTTTCTGTCTTGTGTAAATCTTATCTTGCACACCAAATCAAGAAAAACAAATCACCCTGCACCTGCGTCTTGTCATTAAGAAACCACGATTATACCATTTATTGGATTTCAGTGCCACTGGAGGACAACTCGAAAACCACAACACTGGCATTAAGCAGAACTCGATCCAGCTGTCTTCGCGTTCTTTAGCAGGTTTTAATTGGTGGGGAACAGGAGAGAGGAGCGCGGCAAAAACATCATTACAGGCTTAAACTACCACAACAGGGTATTGCTGAGATTCAATTACACCGGGCTATTGTTTAATTTGCCTCTCAATGCTTCAATTAAGCAAAAAAGGGAATGCGAGGGTTCAGGTTTCAGGCTCATCTGGGCAGGAGAGGAGAGAGTTTCCCCAGTGAAGTTCATATAACATCACACAGCGGAGATCAAATAGATTTGTCATCGTTTGACTAATGACAGGAAAGAGGAATAAACCCTATTAGAAAATCATCAAGAATCCCTCTGTCTCTGCTGATAGCCTTTGTGTGTGTTGTGTGTCTGCTGTAGAGAGGCCTCGGAGCTGATGCTGATGTATTTACTGTTATATTGAATGGTGCAGATGATGTGATCTGAGGTTGATGGGCACTAAAAATAGCAAAATCTCTCTCTCTCTTCAGAATAAAGGAATGTACAGAAACTCCTAGAACCATTTCCCTTATTAGTTTTGTAGTTATTCAATCTCCATCTCCTTTTTTCGAGCAAATAATATTCTTTAATCTGCATCCAAAGAAACATTTAGGCTGTAATTTCACTGAGGGAGTAATAGAGAAACTTTTAACTCAGTGATGTGGAAGTAAAGTCTCTAGGAGAAGATGGAAGGTGGAAGACACTGACAAGTTTTCTTCTCAGTGAAGCATAAGTCAACTCTTCTTTTTTATGCTAAATATATCTATTAAATATTAAGCGTAGCCACTATGAATTTGTGTTTGTGTTATTTACTTGTAAAGCTCCAACGCTCTGTATGGGGAATGGGTATATCTGTCTTCATCAGTGGTGCCTGAATTTGTTTAGAAACTTTAAAATAAAACTGCAGCTCACAATAAATTAAAATTGAAACAAATTCAAATAATTATAATAGAACACATAAAAAAGAAACAGATGATTTACAGAAAACGATATATTAGATATATATATATAGAAATATTTGTATTGTGTATTTATACGTGTGTTAACTACTTAACTAAATCACAGAGTTCTTTCTTTCTATGTGAAAGAGGCAACCACACAACCAGACCAGACGGATCTGAAGTCAAACATTTAAAGTTCAACTGAAATGAATTTAGAGTTGATCCTTTCTGCAGTCAAACCCCATGTCAGTGTTTTTATTAATATATTGGGTGACCGCGTGTACATGTTTAATTACAGCTGATTTGGCAGACACACGGAAACAATCTAAATTGGAGAATAAGAATCACACATTTTAAAGCACCAGTGTGTAGAATTAATGGCATCTAGTAAAGTTGCAGATTGCAGCCAACTGAATACCCCTCACCTCACCCTCCCCTTGCAAGCATTGGAGAAATCCAGCTAGAGCCACTGTTTGGATTGCACCTTCTGGGCTACTGTTGAAACATGGCACTGCAACATGGTGGACTCCATGGAAGGGCGTGTGATCTTAAATCTAACCAAGTTTTGTTGCCTATACCTAACCAAACCTAACCAGTGAAACTGATAATAATGAAATTATAACCATTCATACACATTCACACACCGATGGCACAGCCTTCAGGAGCAATTTGGGGTTCAGTGTCTTGCCCAAGGACACTTCAACATGCAGACTGGATGGGATCGAATCACAGATCATCTGATGGACGACCGGCTCTACTTCCGAGCCACAGCTGCCCAAGTGACCGAAGGAATGAGATTCCCTCGTAAATCTTACAGACTGGACCTTTAACATTGAAACTTACCAATGGTCACATTTTCAAAGACGTTTTGAAGCTGTTCAAGCTGATAAGCTAATTAGCTATCTACTCTGCAAACTTTTCTTCTGTGGGTCTTTGGTGGACAAGCTAAGAAGGAAGCATTAGCTAGAATGCTGGTGTGTTGTGTACTGTAGGAGCTGACTGTTAGTCAGCATGATCCTCTGCCTATGACAGAGCAGCAGCGGTACTGATTCATGTAAATACAGAAGTCTTGTTCCCCAAAATGGAGCACAGGACATGTAGTATATGGAGCACATCTATCTGCTGTTGATGGCTTTGAATTGAAGTTGAAGCAGGACATTATCAAAGCAGTTTCATGAAGTGAAACTACTGTGACTTTCAAGGCTGTAAACACAAAATAGATATTGCAGTGACATAGCATATTTACTGTAGTTGTATGTGCATGAAGTATTTTAATGAGATGGACCGCGTCACAGTTTCAAATTGACTTTGAAAATTTAACTAACCACGATGTCTTTGTACAAGCGGGGTGTCTACACCTTTCACAAGATTGTCTTTTCAGCATATGTCAACATGCCCTCACTAACCATTAGTTACTTATGATGTCAAGATAAAATCTGTCAGCGACGTTCCATCTTGTAGAATGTCTGACTGTGTCTCGTGAAGCTCCTCTTATCTCCCAGCAGCACTGTGACATCTTTATGGATGTAGCTATAGTCACAAGTGGCTGTGATGACATTGGATTAAAATTCACTTATCTGTCTCCTTGACACATCCAGTCAGAGTGACAATACATTTTCATAATGATTTGGAGGCTGCAGAGAAAATGTCTTCAATTTTTCTACAGATATTGTTGCCTCATCCAATCATCCCACACGTGGAATTGGGTATATAGTTGATTTTATGTGATCTTTGTTTGATTTTTTTTTTTTAGATTCCTCAATAATAACCAATCTAATGACTTACAGAGGCATGATTTTGGCCTGTTTTTCTGCATGTGGGCCAAACAAACAGATCTCTGCTCTCTCCAGTGTCTGACATCCCAGAATACCCATGTAAAGCAGGACGGATTTCCTCCATTAAAACATTTAGATGAAGTCTTTGAATGTAATTCTTCTTTGCTTGTTGGGAATCTTCCATCGTCACATGCAGATGGATCGTGTGATGTTCTCTTAATGTCCTGTGGTCACAAATCAGACCAGATCAATACCTATTTCTCTTAACATATGGCTACAAAACACTGCTCATTCATTTCAGATATTCGGCCTACTTTAAGCTTATAAACTGCATCAACAAAGGACGTTTTCTTTTCTTTCTTGTAAGCATGGAGAATTTTTAAAATAAGCACTTTGCAGTGAATCTTTATGATTTCTTTGTTCTATCCTAAAATATTCATAGTCAGGGCTGAGGTGTGTCTCTTCATCTTACTGCAGTGGACATATGTCCTGCTGGATCAATACACTCTGGTCATAACTTATCAGCAATCAATACCTCAGAGCTTTACAACATAGCGTTTGCTAACCTTTATTTTACCCTGGGTAGAATCATTCTTTCAGGCATCTAAATCAGATCTTACATAATAGATGAGACAAAAGTCTAACACCAGATTATTAGTAATATAGATTCCTGCTTTGGATGAGAATCTACACTATTTGTTTTCTCTTCATTATTATCTAATGCTGTGTGTCTGCTGCTAAGCCTTTGTTCTTTTGTGGTTTCATACCATAAAATGTCATCCGCCCAGTACGTCTGCAGTGTCTCTGTCTTTAGTGCAGGCTGCCAGATACTGAGAATCATTGAATACAGATTTGGTCCCCGACTGGCACAATGGAGCATAGTCTACAGCTTAAACAAACACGATACAGCATGCTAATTATCAAGCCTTATAGGTGCTGGTACATGATAGAACAGGCTAGCTGCTCTTCTTATGCTAAGCTAGGCTAACAAGCTGACCATTGACACTATTTCTCAATTTGTTGAATGGTTTCTTTTTTGAAAACTGTGTCTTTTTGCTTTTTTAACATCTGGACAGATGAAAATTTGCCTTCTTGGCTAACTCTGTCTTATTTAAAGTTTCTTCTTCTTCTGTTGATTAGTGAGCATCGTCTCAAATAAATGGACCAATAAAATGAGACAGTGCAGTATGAAATGGGTTAGGTTTCCCATGCTTCCGGTCTTTGTGCTAAGCTAGCCTAACACACCATAGATCTACAGATTTCATGTGAACATATAAGCCACATGCAAACTCAGCACACTCTTTGTGGCCAGTAATGTGTATGACTTTGTAATGTGTCTTCCACCTCCGTACTTCCTCTCTTCTCTGCCGCTTCCTCCCTCAGTTGAGTAAAAAACTACAGACATGGCCATTATGGCTGATGTGTTGTCGCTCCTGTCTTGTCTCGTCCAGAGAACAAAGACACCTAGAGATGGATGACCGCTGTGTGTGTGATGAGGACAGAGACTACGAGGCCGTCCTCTTCACTGAGCAACAAGAATCTTTGTTGATTTTCAAGAAAGCTACAAAATAAAGGCCAAAAGATTGTCTTTGCACATAGTTTGAGCAGCCTGGATACTGCAGGGAAAATCTTTGAATAGTAACCAAGACTATTAAACACAGGCACAAACAGTTTACCACTTAGAAGAAGCAGGAATGTAGCACAGAAAAACTATGGCAGGGAAACATGTGCTCTGTTATTCATCTGCACACAGTGACACTGTAATGACACCAGCTCGTCTTCAGGGTCACGTGTATAAAAAAGAACTTGTTAAATAAACTCTGCCTCGTCTTTTCAGCAGAACTCTTGAACAAATGTGAAATGATCCTTGAATGTAGTAAGTACCATTATGAAAGTATGTTTTGTGAATATATATGTTTATAATTATATGGTGTAAGACCTAAAAGAGACACAGTGTTTGCTGGCGACGTCTTTACATTACACTGTGAAACAGGATGATTTTATCATAGAGAGAAAAAGCCTTTAATATTGCAAGGTGGTCGCGACGAGTGCCATGGATTTTTATCTTTTCGCGGTGGACTCTTCTTCACTCCAGTGAGCCACTTTTGGTTTACAAAGCAAATATTTACTCAAGTTTTTTTCTTGCTTTTTTCTAAATGTATTTACATTATCCAACAATCACAAAATGATATGGAAAAGCTAAAACTGAATGACAAAATAAAATAAAATCAAAAATAACAGGCTAAAAGGAGATAAGCATCAGAGAGTAGACACAAATAGTAGGATTAGAATATGGAGAAACTGAGTGACAATATTAAATATAAATACAAATGAAATTAAAAAGCTGTTCTGATGGAAAACAATTCTAATATTCAGCTGCAGTGTACAGTATGTGGGATTCATATTAAATGGTTGAAGTGTTCCTGATGTGGTTCAAACCTTCAATAGAAGCAAACATGGACACCAACTGCTGGATGAAAAGTGCTTGAAAGCTCAGCGTAACGCTCCTCTTCCACCTCCATACTTCCTCTGCCTTACCCTCTGCCGTCCGCTGACTGAGTTCCTGCCACGGCAGAAAACTACAGATGAGGCCGTTATGGCTGACGTGCCATCATCCCTGTCTTGTCCCCGTCCAGACAAACAAAGAAAGAGGATCCTGTTGAACGGCTCTGTGATGATCAGACACTGGCAGTCTCCTGTCTGTCTCAGCAGGGCCTCAGGATGCAGCGGAGAGCAGCAGCTACATTCACTCCCATTCACGGTGGCAGCCTGTGATGGAAGGCCTGTTAATGTTCAACCACAGACAGGAACTGATGCAGTGCTTCTGCCAGGGAAGCATACACCCCCTCATCACACCTCTTCATCTGGATTTATTATCATCTTTCTGTTGGTTGGATCAAACAGCGGAGAATATTTGGAAAATATCCACAGTTTTATTTTTCATTCAGCATGTAACATATACACTTTTATGATTTCTGTTGAGAATATAGCATATATGACATAACCTATATATGAATACAATACACGCACACACAGACATACACACACCTGTTTTGTAAACCTCATATAAAAACATAAATATATGGAAATATGATATATACACACATACAGACTATGCATACTGTATATACACTAAAGTGATACAAGTGCAATTTCAGCACCACACTGTACCCCTGCTGACAGCCCAGTATTCTTGTATGGGAGTTCTGGTAGAACTGAGACCCATCCATCTTCCAGGTGACAGTCAGTACTACTCCACCATGCCTCCTCCCAGCTTGCAGCTCCACATGTCCTGTTGCCCCCTGCTGCTCTCTCTGCCCTCTCTGAGAGACGATCTGTCCATCCATCCTGCTGACCTACATTTTAGTCCAGAGCGAGACATCCCCACATTTACTAGACAGATTGGATATTCATGGTTCCAGGAGATGAATATTAATGTTTTGGTGACCCCATGTCCCTGTTTGTAGTTTCATCATCGCCATTATCATCACTGGTTTATGGAGCACATTCATGAAAAAGGGAGGGTGGGTGGCACCAACTGCCAGCATGGCTCCGGAGATGCTAGTCCACCGCTTTGGTCAACACTTCTTGATCACTGGTTCTTCTTGATCACCCCCCCCCCCCAAAACTTTTCCTCTTGCTCCACTAGCAGGGTAAAATTTTATTCTTAATCTTTGGTTTCTGGGGTAATATTAACTAAACCATGTACAATTCTCAACATTAGAAAAGAATATTGAGAATGCACACAAAGCAAGGTGCAGATGAGAGTGAGCGATGATGCAAGTCCATCAACATTAAAACAAGTAGCCCCAGCCTCTTCCTGTGTACACCGCTATCTTGCATTAATCAGTGTGTGGTCTGACTTTGGTTGGCCACCAAAAACAACATAAGACACATCAGAGTTGAGTGATGTGTTTGAACTAAATACTTCCCCATAAGTCTCCAATTTCACCTCTGCAACACTAAACAGGTGGTTGGCCGTATTGAGCTTTAGTTACATTCCCCACAGTAACTCACTCCATTCATTTACTTTGTGATGTGAATAATACTGAGAACTATTCAACACAGTTTACTCTAGTTTATGTAGTGTGCGTGTTTGTGTCCTTGCAGTTAGCAGTGTGCTGTGTTACCCCCCTGCTGTTTCTTTTCTCCTTATCCCCCAGGATGCTATTCACCAGGCCGTACAGAGTAAATCAGCTCATGTTAGTGAAAGTCACTTTGTCAGTTGGTCTTTTGCTCTCTAAATGTTTCAGAAACTTTCATGTAAATGGACTGTACTTATATAGCACCTTTCTAGTCTTCCAACCACTCAAAGCGCTTTACAGTACGTATCTCATTCACCCATTCACACACATTCATACACTGATGGCATTAGCTGCCACGCAAGGTTTGAGGAGCTAACCATTCATAGACCGATGGCGCAGCCTTCGGGAGCAATTTGGGGTTCAGTATCTTGCCCAAGGACACTTTGACATGCAGACTGGAGGGGATCGAACCGCCGATCTTATGATCAGTGGATAACCCGCTTTACCTCCAAACCACAGGCAACCTCATGTGCGTGTGTTAACCTATGGAATGCTATATTTCTGTATCCCTTTTGAGTTTAGCTGACTTGGTAGAGCAGAGGTTTCCCATGGTTCGCCCGGTCACACTTAATCCCTGTAAGACTGACTAAAATACTGTTGCAGTGTTTTTGTCAGGAGCTGTCCAACAGTACTCTACATCTCTTAATGCTGTCAGAGTGTCGTCACACAGAGACAGCATCATATCGTCCATCTCAGCGTGTCTTTGTCTCTTTGACAGGACAAGACAGGAATGACGACACAGCAGCAATAATGTCCATGCCTGTAGTTTTCTGCTGCAGCAGGAAGTCAGTGAACGGCTGGCGGAGGGGAACAGAGGAGGGACAAATGTAAAGCTGTGGGGTCAAGAGGGTTGAGAAGAGTGCTAATCCATAATTACCATATCACAGCAATACACATAGCACATAACTAACACTTTTTGTTTGCTCTCTAAAAGGTAGCTGGACACACTGAAACATAAAAACAACAGAAAAGTGACACACATTCATTCTCTCTTAAAGCCACATAACATTTAGTATGCAATTAGCAATTTAGTGCTCCAAGTTTCAGAGTGCAATACCAGCGTCAGAAATATGCTCGCCCAGCTAAGGATTGGACTGAGCCTCCAGTGGCTCCTGAAAAAGGGGAAAGGAACAGATGAGGTGTGCTTAAATATTTTTCTGTTGAAATGTGTTGTGTTCAAGGCGTGGTCTTTGTTCCTAAACCTTGTTATAATCATCATTTGATCCACCACGGAAACTAGTCCCCAACAACAGATGCACACAACAAATTCTCCTGTAATGTTTGATAAAAAATACAATCATCAGCTGTAAAATGAAAATGACTGCACCTTTAAAAAAAAAAAAGATTAGGATTAGCATATATATTTTTAAATATATATGCTAATCCTAATCTTTTTTTTTAATATGTATGTATATGTATTTGTTAAAAAACATGATTGTCACCAGAATTTTAAAAAATAAAGAGGTTATGTCTCAAACCTCATCCACCCCTTCTATCTTTTTTTTTTTTTATTCGATATCTTATAGCTATTTCATTGTGAATTGTGGAATTATATGTACTGCAAATAGTTCTTTCAAAAAACGTCATCAACAGCTAAATTCAACACAACTAACTACACTTAACATACAATAACAGTCTCTAGTGTCAGATGACATAGTTCTCTGTAGGAAATCTCTCAGGAAATGATTTGGAAATCTGTAAAATTGCAATTTTATTTTCAAACATGAAGGTCTAAATGCTTTCTGCTGCAGCTCTGTGGAGCCAGGAATAAAATCCTGTGGGAAAAATACAATGTTCAAAAGTGTTCCTAAAAACATGTTGTAAATGTCAGCTGATCAGCTATCCCTAAAACACACTAGTGAATGCTTATTAACAAGGAAATGCTGCCCTTTGTGGAGTCTGGAATCCCTCCTGGGTGTGTGGGGAAGGTGTGTGGGAGTGTTGTGTGGGCTTTCCCCATACAGAGGGACTCTAAAGGCCAGCCTACACAGTCAGGATCCCGCCTCTATCCCAGCCATGACATCCAGCTGGAGTCTGTCAGCAAAACAGCCAGCAAGGCAGAAACCATAGAGGAAGAGGACAACAAGAAGACGGGACGAGAACAAAGGCTGTGTGAGAGTGAGAGTGTGAGAGAGAGAAAGTGTGAGGTGGACCGGGATGCAGAGAGTGTGTGTCGGTGTGACCATCCTGGTGTGCAGAATAGGCTCACTCCTACACTCACATTCCTCTGTATTATATGGAAGTCAACAGGGATGACAGTATGGATGCACGCACATCCTTGACAGCTGCACAGTGAGCAGGAACACACAAGTACCTGCAGCAGGAAGACGTGTGTGTAGGAGGTGAGGCTCTTTTCCCGAGTGTGAATGCAGCGGGAGACTTTGGAAACAGCAACCCACAGCAAGTTTGGACTTCCTCAGGTCGAGGCGGTCTGGGACTCCCTGCGCAGGGTGGGCTTTTTCAAATAATGTGACTGCTACTCTAATATTTATATGCACATAAAAAAGAATGTAAAGTGAGCAATGTCATGCACACTAGCTTTACCTATTATTTGAAATATATATTTTATAGGAACAAGTACATGCCACCATCAGTGGACAGTAACAGTTTATTTTCAGCTTCTTTATATTTAGCTTCTTTTGAGATTAAGAGTTTCAGCACAAAACATTTGATCATTTCTCCTCCCAATTTGGAACTGAATAGACTGAACAGTCTATTAATGATATTTGCATACAATTACATTATTCTATGTGTATTGTAGGCCCAGATCAAAATACCACAAACTGTTCTAATCAGCTTCATCCCGACCAACTACAACATGAAAGCATTGCTTATATGAATCCATGAATAATAATGATCCGCTAATATTCTGTATGAGTACTTCTGCTTTCAAGACTTGAAATGCTACTTACTTCTGTAGTTTTACTTTTACTTTACTAGTAAATGAACTGAATATTTCTTCAGAGCATTTAGCCAGAGCTAGACCCAACGCTTACACAAACTCACATAGGTCAAAAAGAAAGAAAGAAACATAAAACACAGAGAATAATACAATAAATATGTTCACATTAACCTATTAGGGGAAGAAAATTCCAGTTGAGCCCCCTTCTACCACCTTCTGTGCAAATACATTCCACACAGCAGATCAGTGCTCCCATTCCCTCTCCCCAGGTTTCCTCTGTGCCTGTCTCTTTGTGCTTTAATCAAACAAGAATATTATTCATGAATATGCATGTACAAAATAAACAGAAACTTTGATATGAGCCCCTCCTTAAGATAGGGCCACAAGCTAAGATAGAAATGTAGGCTGATGCTGATCTGTTGTGTCAAATTTAATCAAATTACTAATAAACCAAAGGACTCTCAGTGATCCTGAGGTATACTGAGGCTCGGGTTGGACAGTTACACTTTGACAAGTTGACACTTATCAATAAAATAACATAAAAACCTAAAGAAAGGCACCTGATTGTCCTTAACTATGTGTGTATATGTATATGTAACTATGTGTGTATATGTATATGTAACTATGTGTGTATATGTATATGTAACTATGTGTGTATATGTATCTGATCCCTCTATAAAAACAGTTGTAATGATCTCATTTATGATCTATTCTGAGTGCTGTGTGTGAGCAGGTCCGATCATTAATACTTACTAAATACTTCATGTTAGAGAGTACATTACAGCATGTGGAGCGCAGCTGCTTCTCAGAGCCAGAGTTTGTCAAGTAGCGCCGCCTGCTGGTCAGACTGGGCTACTCTCTTACAGCACTGTACAACACACAAACAACTTTACAGACATACATGACGCTTATATATTAATATTTAACGTCGATTCATTCAAGTTAATTTGATTATTACTATAATTATAATTAGTCTTCTTTTTATTTAAAAGCTGTATGAAAAAAATCTATAAGATGAGTACCAACATGTGGTGGGAGAACTATTCACATCCTTTATCTAGTACAAGTAGCAAGACCACAATGTAAAAAGCCTCCAATATGAGGTATGTAAGCTACATGACTGAAGGATTATCTGTACCTAAAGTATTAATAAGCAAAAGTCTGCATTTAATATATGTGACATTATTAATACTGATGCATCAGTGCATACGTTGACTGCTGCAGCTGATTGAGGTGGGGCTGCTTTTGCTTGATCTATAATCAGTTAGTTTAGTCCAGTGGGTCCCACCCTACAGGTCACAGGATAAATGTGAGAAGATGTAAGAGTCTTTTCTTTATTTTCTAATCTTCATCGATTTTGGGGAAATATCAAAGAGTTGTGAAATGAAACCATGTGAGAAGTTTATATGCAAGCAGGGTGAAGACAGTTTAACAAAATCAAACATCAATGCAGAGAAAATCAGCAAAAATGAACTCTGCTCTGAACATCTGCCGGATTCTTTGTTAACATGACTCACATTCACAGGGTCATTTCTTTAAAGGTCCAGTGTATGATATTTAAGGGGATCTATTGACAGAAATTAAATATAATTTTAATATCTATGTTTTCATTAGTGTATAATCACCTGAAAATTAGCTAAGTATTTTATATCTATAGAGGGAGCAGGTCCTCTTCCACGGAGTCCGCCATGTTGAACCACCATGTTTCTACAGTAGCTCAGAAGGGACAAACAAACAAACATTTGGTCTACATAAGACCTTTCGTGCTTTTCACAAGTTTCACAACCACTGTAGTTTCTCCTTCATGCTTGAACCTGAGGTTGATGGGTATTCAGTCGGCTGCAATCAGAAACATCACCACTAGATGTCACTAAATTCTACCCACTGGACCTTTAAGTGTTTATTATCAGTGTACATCCACAGCTCCTCCTGCTGAGCTGCCACATTTCTTCATGCTTTCTTTATTGCTCTTCTCTTGTTTCATTGGTGTTCCTGTGCTGAGAGGCCACTACAGCCTGTGACAATGATGCCACTGTGTTATCAAGCCTTGTGTTGTACTATATTCATCTGCCCCTTCATCTCCCTCTTCATCTGACCCTGTTCCCTCTCACTCACAGCCTTCTGCCTCTCTGGCAGCTTCTTGCTATAGACCCCCTTTCTTCCCCAAGCCCTCCCATCTCTCTCTTTCTCTCTCTCTCTCTCTGTTCTTTCCATCTGTCTCTCTCCACTTCTATCTTTTATTCAATGAGCCATGACTCAATTCACACTTGTCTGTTGTTTGCATGGACGCCTACAGAGTTCCTCTCAGACAGTGTCGGGGGCACAGTAGCCCTGGGCAGCTGGAAACTCTGCTCTACAAATATGAAAGTAGGCTGGACGGATGTTCTTAAGTTAACCTCAATATGAACACCAGTGTAAGTGTGAATAACAAAACATGCATTATTTGGATACAGCTGGATTAAGATAATAGATCATTAATAGATTGTGCTTTTTATGGAGTTAACTCTTGGAAGATACAAACACAAACTCTACACAAATAAATTAAGATTCACAAACATGTTACACTGATATTAAATGAAATAAGTGCACCACCATGATTTAAAGTATTAGACTGGTGTTGTAGTTAGAAGAGCAATGGCAAACACACTCTAAAACTAAACTGGTGATTTTGTTAATTTGGGACAAAACTAATCAATGAATGTGATTTCATTTAAAGTTTTATGAGACACATAAACCACAAATAAACCAAATGAAACTGTACATTACCTGACAGCTTGTATAGTTTATACAGTATAGTTAGCAGATGAGGCTTAAATTTCAAACTAGCTGACATTATTTGACTGCTGTTTACCTCTAACCTTAATACAACCAACATTCAAGCAAGGAAACAAACCAACAAAACTGTGATGTATCAACTTTTATCTTTTCATCTTCATCTGGGCTGGAAGTAAACGGTATGAACAGGGCTCCATCTAGTGGTAGAATATAGACCAGTTTATTAATTATGTCATTCAAAATGAAAGGACTAAAAACAATCGTGTCCAGTTCATCCAAACCTGCTTTTCTGTACCTGCATCTGTTCTGTTCTGCTCTGTATCTGCTCTGCATCTGGACATCTGAAGGAGACATTTTTATCAAGCATTCTTTTCATGCATTCAGATGATATCTGCATGCTCAGTGAACCTGAATCATATCCACCAACACTATGAACCCTGCTCTTGTAAACTACACTAAGAAAGGCACTCTGAGGCAGTAAGAAGATGGACGCTTATCTTATACTTCATGTTGTATATACAGTATACCAGGACATAAGCGCCCCATGAACACATGTCAGATTATAGTTCATAAAAATGACTTTTCAAGGCTGCTCTCTGGAGATCACAACTTTATTCAGATTGTATTGGAATTAAGTCATTTTCATGAGATAGGATAACAGTCTTAAACATAATATGACACCACAAAAACACAATTTATCTTAAGACAGGTCCGGTTTTTACAATGATTGCAATATAAATCAAGAATTTTTCCAGGCCAAGTACTGGAATCATAAGGAAGTGGTAACAGCGTCAATAGCATTAAAACAACTGGATCACTTCTGAACTACAAGATGCTTCCAGAGACAAAGTGCAGTATATTCCAGTGAAAAGACGCCTTGATAATATGTTCAGACACATGAATCACATCACTGTTAAAGAAGTACACCAGTGAGGTAGTATTGTACTTCCATTTGTTGGGGGGGATTTAGAAGAGAGTGAAAAACAGCAGTAAATGAAGCAGCAGAGGCTCAACATGCATGTTTTCATTAGACCATCACTTTACAATCCACATGCATGCAGGCTTTCTGTTATCTGTCGTGTCAAAGCTTCAGTTTTGATGTGTACAACTGTTTGCCTGACAACAGAGCAGCAGCAAGTGGCCACAAGTTACACTTGGACCTCACTGAATCTCCAGAGAAATAACAACTCATTCATTTTTCCACAGTGACTGAAAAAAGCAACACAAATGCCATGACTTAAAGACACGTCTTAATATTCTCTAAACTTAATTAACTTATGTATACAGTCTGAATCTGATGTGTTGTGTCATGTGACAAAAAAAACAAATCGCAACAACGAAAAAATAACAGCAGCACATAACTCTACAAGTTCTCATCTTCCTGGTGGACATCTTATCAATCAGTGTTGGTCTGGTCAGAAATGTCCGTCAACATCACAAACATTCCTCATAGGTATTTATGGAATATAGATTCTGATAACTGATTGGATCATTTGGAGAACTGTTAGTCTCTGTAAATAATAATATAGAGTACAGTCTACACCTGCTCTGCATGGAAAGTGTCATGAGATAACTTCTGTAACGATTTGGCACTTCACTATTGTGAACAACAAACTAATAAAAATTATTCTCATTCAAAAATTGAGCCAAAGGAAATGACAAAAAAAAAACAACTGTCAACTATCACAATGCACCTCTTACAGTAATGATCATATCCAAATACAGGAAATATGCTGCAAGACAGTCTGGTCTTTGATGACTGATCAAGATTACTGAGAGGAAACTACACAGACACAACCTTTTTTCATAAAGAATGAACCAATCACACGCTGGACTTGTTCACAGCATTATGAAGTGTTTTCAAATCAGCGCTTATTAACAGACAACACAAATCAAACAGAGTGCAAAACAGTTCGGTTCAAGCCTCTAACACATGAACATGTGTTATCATACGAATGTCTTAAAAAACAGCCATAAACTGGCCAAAGGCTAAACTGGCAAAAAGTGTCTGCAGTAGAGAAACAAAGGAAAGAAACACCTCGTCTCCGAAGCAGTGCAAGAGAAAATACACATGGTACATAACTTCACCAAGAGAAAATAACACTGGAAAATATTTTAAGATAGTAATGAACAGTAACAGTACATCAGTGGCAGCAACAACATGATACTCCCTTTTATTTTGAAGAATCTGTTTTTTAACTTCATTTTATTTTGTTAAAGTGGTTTTGTTTATATTTTCCTAAAATTAAATATTAAAATGATCCAGTCAGATTCATTTCAATATCATTATTTTCATTATCGCTAAATCTGTTCATCCATAAAATGTTGATCACTGAATCAGTATTCAGTTTCCTGTCAAAGAAGACCAAAGAAAGCAGAAAATATTCACACGTGAGAAACTGAAATTAAAGAATTCTTTAAAAAAAGATTCAAAACAATTAATCAATTATCAAAACAGTTGGCAATTAATTTAATAGTTAACAACTAATTGACTAATCGCTGCAGCTGTATTTACAACATATTTACAGATACCTGGTCCAGTGATATCAATTATTTTCCTAAGTCACTGGTGGACTTTACAATGAATTCCAGTGTAGTATGGAGTCCTGAATATTGAATATTGTGAACTTAAACCAGCGCATGCTGAGCCAAAGAAAGCCCTGTGTCAAAGACATTATATTTATATTTATGCAAAATGCTCTACGACACTAGAGTCTGATTGAAGTGACTGTTATATATATTTCTCACTTAGATGTCAAATGGCGCAATTCAAAGGATGCTGATCGTGATAATTTAATATTGAGTATCTGCTTTTTTATTATATCTATCAGATTTGCTCTTAAAACAATGCATAGTCTCAAACTGTAGTAGTATTGTAGAGATGGATGTTGGTCTGTCTCTCGCTTCAAGTCATCATTGACTTCTTTTAGCTTTAAAAAAGCCTTCAAGCTTTAATTAAGTGCTGCATGTTGTCTGAACAGAACCATAAAAAAAACATCATGCTTTCTCCAGAGCATGTGGAACATTTCCTTATTTTGCTGATTTAAAAAAAATACAGATTACATGAAATTATGTTTTAATGAAAACGTATTTACTGTTTAACTGAAAGTCATTTCTAGGAGACAGGGCTGTCAGGGGAGAACATTAGATATCTTATCTTATTAGTGCGGTTCAACCAAAAATTGTTTAACGCGTGGACATTCAGTCCATTTGAAAATGATTGGAAATGCTTATGTTATGATGGTTAGTTTGTGATCAATCACGCCATTTCATTTCTTTAGTTAAGGCTCAGTGCGGTTCTACAGGAAACTCCCGCCC
This sequence comes from Miichthys miiuy, assembly GCA_036365135.1. NCBI lineage: Eukaryota > Metazoa > Chordata > Actinopteri > Sciaenidae > Miichthys > Miichthys miiuy. The sequence goes on along the minus strand of CM071623.1, from coordinate 2,776,989 downwards.
AAACTGAAGGGGGTGAACTTCTGAGCCTGCTGAGCTCCAATCTCAGCCACATACAGGGCCCCTGTCTTCAGGTCCAGGTCTAACAGGTGGGGCTTCACTTCATCAGCCAGCTGGATCACACTGACCACTCTGCACTGGCCAATCAAACCTACCGGTGGGGCATCCAGCAGCGAAATCTGGTTGGTGTTCAGCTGGACAACAACAAAGTACTTCCTGTCTGGGGTCAGGCGGACGGAGTAAGGAGCGTCCTCAGTGAAGCAGCTCCCCCACGTCCCCAACCAGTCCCCGGTGATGGAGTTAAAGACCTGGATCCTCTTATTCCCCCTGTCGGCCACCCACACCCTCTGGGCGCTATCCACGGCCACGCTGTGTGGGATGTAGAACTGAGCCAGACCTTGTCCTTTCTCTCCATGCATCCACAACACCTCGTGCTCTTTGGACAGCTTGATGAGGCGGTTGTTCATCCCACCGTCGCCGTCCACAATGTACATCTCTCCAGAGTCGTGTATGAAGATCTCAGCTGGCTGGTCAAACTGCAGAGGGTTCAACCCAGAGCCTGCCTTCCCCGGTGTACCCAGCACCTGACAAACATATTCAAAAATATTCAACACCAAGCAACATTTGGCTTGTCAAAATCCAAGCTACGTGGAACCTGCATTAAGTTTTCTAGTCACACATTAAATCCAGACAAAGCTGTTACCTGCAGGAGTTTTCCAGATGGGGAGTACTGTTTGATGCAGTGACCATACGGGCCGTTCCCCACATCTGTGATCCACACGGTGGGGTTTGACGAGGCGGCGTCTGCTAAAAATATCCCATGAGGCATCTCCAGGGTGGTTGTGTTCCAGGACATGAGGAAATCTCCATCTGTGGTGAACACCAGCACCTTGGGCACATTGTCACCTATGAGCAAAGCAAAGGCACGCACACACACACACACACACAGGGCAGCACATTTAATGGTTGGTCACCAGGAAGAAGAAAAGAGGAAGAGAGGAAGAAAACAGAATAGAAATAATAATAACATTCTGCAAATTAGGGGTGGTAAACACACCAAGAAGCACTTATGATGCACTTCAGCTCCTCAATTCTATTTTATAGACTACAAAAATACATACCAGACACATACTTTTATATATATCACAAGTAGTAAATGTTGATTTGGCACTAACTTGATGAACTGAGGTGGAGCTGCATGTATTTACCTCTCTGTGCTACATACACCACACCACCGTACTGGTTGACAGCCACTCCGAACACATCCCCAGTGAACATCTCCGGGTTCCTGGGCCAGCTCAGATCCAGTTTGTACAGAGGTCTGCCCAGCAGCTGGTAGTCATGTCTGAAGCTGTGGCTCCCCTGCTGCTGGGTGCTGAAGGTGCCGTACAGAACCATCATGAGCAGAACCAAAGAGGCCATACTGGACGCTATCAGACACGTATGGCCTCTCTTCTTCATCAGCATCAGTGGTTCCGATCCGGGCTGGCGTTCCTTTAATATCCTTGTTCAGTGACGTTCGCTCTAAATCTATTTAAATAGTTGACAGGACACTAGTTTAAGTAATCTAACTTTATCTACACAACTAAAACTGTAAATGTGAGATTTGTTGAGTTGTTACATTTAAAATCAGCTGCTTTATTTTCATTTGAGACCAGAATCAGTGTAGAATCCACTTCCTGTAGAGACCCAACCGAAAACAAAACAGCGTGGCAAGCTAGACAGAATGGCACATTTCACTTCCGGTTTAAATTTCACAATAAAAGCATTACTGGAATACCAAGACGCACACAAATCCTGACTGAAGCTCTACTGGCCAGGTTATGTCAGACTCAACGCGTGAAAACATCTAAAAAATGTAGATGTTTTTGGACAAGTCCGCTCCGTAATTGTTCGTATCTTCCATAGACTGTTGCGACAAGTAACATCATTTTAAGGCTTTTAATTTAAGACAAGCCTTTTCAATTCCCGGTAACTTGACGTAGCGAAATAACCGACCAAAACGTACTGTGTGGAACGGCTGTGACGTCACGACGCGTTGACGCAGCAGCAGCGCTGGCTGTGGTGCTTCCCTGACAGAAATTTACTTCCAATTATTTTTGAAGCTTTTTTATCGCAGTGCGAATGACAGTCCGAGAGGGACAGAGGCACAGTTCATGTAGTGTAAACCGTCGAAGAACCGACTCCATGGAGGTTATGGAGAGCCCGCTCAATCTCGTAAGTTTCCGCTCTTGATGTTGCAACAGCAGGCTAACGTTACTGTAGCTACATGAGCTAACTGTTAGCTCCATACTAAGTTAGCAGCTAGCCGCTCTGCTGTGTACCTCGCTGTGTGGCAGTCTGTCTGTCTCTGACATGTTCGAACTGTTACACGGCACATTCTGTCTTTGTCTTCGGTGACGGACAAGGCGGTTGACGTTGGAACATGGTAACGTTACTGTCAGGTTTGACTGTGCTGTTATGGCTGTGTAATGTTTAATGTTACAACGATAACGGCGGGAGACGAGTGTGTTACTGATGAACTTGTTTTCAAGGCCATTTGTTGACGTTAGCAGCTTCGTTTAAAATGCTAAACGGCTACACTGTTCCTAACCTCAGTTACACAGACCACTACCTGAATATTATCCAATCTCTAACATGTCTCTTTGTGTCGATGAAGGACAATGGCAGTGACATTCCCCAGAAAACAAGTTGATTTGGTTTACAGTCATTTTGTAATCAGCATTATAATGAAGGAATATGACAGTCCTCTCTAAGTGAAGCATAATAATGACTTCTGTCAGTGCGTGGCAATACATATTTTAAAGTTTTCTACTCTCTGATCCAAACAAGTAATGTAGCTGGATAAAATGTCCTCTTGTCACAGCTGTAGGATATTTTCCTTCAGAACAGTCTGTCTTATTTTTTCTGTGTTACAGTAGAGAAGAAATGCAAAGGCAAACAGAGAGGGCTATGACATGCAACAAAGGTCAACCGTCAAATCGTAGCAGGGACAATGATGTTACATGGTGTGCCTCTCAACCACTCAGGCACCAAGACCTCTCACGATATGTGTTGTTATCCACATGCTGAGCAGAGGGACAACATAGAGAACTGTGGTCACTCCATGCATCCTGTAAAAGGATCAGCAGGTGTAGATAACAGATGCAGCTCGGTCGTGCAGAGCACTGTTTAACATGTCGCTCTAAATCCTCCCATAGGTGTTGGGTTGAGATCTGCTGACTGTGAAGGACACAGCACATGAGGTCAAATGGCCCTGCCCAGCGTTTATATACACATCACAGTGCATTCTGGGATGTTAAGTGCTTTGTTTACATCGGCATAGAAGCATCTGCATCTCCACTTGTTTACTCAGGGTTTCCTTTAACTCATCACTTGTTACTGTGTAGATTAATCTGCCCGTTTAAATAGTTTGAATGTATTTAGAATTCCCATGAACAGCCTGGAAATATTCTGAGAATCTACAAGCCTGACTATTCTAACAAGAATATTTGGGAAATGTATTTGTTCAGTGAGGACTCTGAATGTCTTTGTTATATATTAATCTCTCTTTAATGACCAAGTAGTGACAAATGGTTCTGATAATTTTCCAGAGCCCACAGTGACAAACACAAACTCACACAGATCCACTTTACTGACAGATATGATGAAGAAAGCAACACATCTTCACATTGGAGAGGCTGCTAGCAGCAGATAATAGACATTATTGCTTGAAGAATAATGAAGATCATTTTTTTTCTACTTTATCTGTCCATGAACCGTGAACAAAAGAAGATTCACCTTGAGTCTTGTGATATTGAATATGACTTCTTCCTTCATCGTCTTAAACTGTGTGCACTCTGCCTCGTTTTGAACACTCCTTGTGTCTGCCTCTCTTCAGGCTCATCAACAGTGGAGGAAGGCAGACCGTTTGCTGGCAGCTGGAAAGTATGAGGAGGCCATCTCCTGCCATAGAAAAGCAGCAGGTGAGTTCTGACACAAGCACATTGATGTGTACTTCTCATACAGAGTTGGACAGATACTGAATCATATTCATGTGGTGACTTTAAGTTTATGTGAACACAGTTGGGGTTCTTACACTGTTTATCTGATATGGATGTGAACGTCCTCAAATGAGAGACAACACCCTAACCTCGCAGTACAGAACCAACTTAAACACTCTAACTGCAGTGTAAAAGGGTGGGCAAGTTTTTCCCCACTCGAACAGAGGGTGTCACTCCCTGTACAGATTGTAAAGCCCTCAGAGGAAAATGTATTTTGTGACTTTGGGCTATACAAATAAAATTTGATTTAATTTGATTTGATTTGTATGCATTTAGCTGCACGTCTCATTGAAATGAATGTACAGATTTACAGCAGTCATTGTGTGAGTTGTGAAGTATGGAGTGTAATGAATGAGTGCACATGTTTTTGATGATGTTACCCTCATGGTCAACTGTCTCTGTCTCTCCTCCAGATCTTTTGACGGATGCAATGAAGACAACAGAGTGTGAGCAGGTGAGACACTCCTGTGTGTGTGTGCGCGCGTGTGTGTGTGTGTGTGCGCATTGTGTCTTGACTGAGATTAAAGTTTTACACAGCCTGAAGCCTAAAGCAGCCCTGCAGCCATGATAGCTTGAGAGACAAGTGAACCAGCAGCTTTAGTGTAGGTAGTATAGGTATACATGGACTGTGATCTGTGTTAACAGAGTGCTCAGTAAAGGCTGAAAGCAGGTGTATGAAATGGAATGGAAGAGTCTAAAACATAATGCAGAATGACAGAATCCAGATAAACTCCACGTGTGATCAGATCTCCATATTTAAATAAACATGTACATCATTTCAGTTCACAAAGACCAAATGTGGACTGTAGTAGCCAACACACTGGAGTGTGTTTGTACACTAAGAAACAACAACGTATCTTAAAGTTTACTGTTTGCTGCATCAATAATGTTGTCTTTCATAAATTTGACATGATTTGAAAACTGCTAAATGTTGGCAGGTAAGATCAGACCTGGAGCAGACGTGGATACAGTGATGTGTGTTGAATTTAATGCCATGTTTACAAGAAGGTACGGGCGATTAGGAAATGCTGTAGCCATTTTGCAAAGTCTAGTAAGAACAAGAAGAAGTTTAGTGTGGGTATGTTGTGGTGACAGTGTGTTTGCAGGTGCCCAGTCATTTGCATCACAGTGAACCAAATGGAAATCAGACAGCAGGTTTTGTGTGAACTTACAGGAAGTCAGTTGAGTAGGCGGTCCTTCAGTGTGGACCAGGACACATTCACATGCACACTACTGAAAGATTGTGGCCATAGACCACCTCAGAATATGGTCTGAGAGATCGGATCTCAGTACGTCTTGGGTGCATTCTCACTTGTTCTTAGTACTGTCCACGTGGGACGCATGTTAATGGCGGGTGTAAACAGGGAGACCACACTTCCCACACCGTGTTGAAGTACCGATGACAGAACTGCCCTCAAAAAATCTCTGCATACAAGTTTAACCCAAGTTCAGATCCAGAATCAGGCATCATGAAGCAGTCCCAGGTTTTCCTGGACATGCTGCACACTGACAGCCGTTCACTTCCTGTCTTGTATCAGTGTGACGTGTCAGTGTTACTGTGTGCTGTGGCTGCTGTTGATTCTCTGTGTCTGTAGGCTCGTCTGTCCATAGAGCTGCAGAGGGACAGTCATATCAAACAGCAGCGACTGATCCAAGAGCGCTGGAAGAGAGAGGCTCGTCGAGAGGCAACAAAGGCCCGGCCTGGTGTGGTCCAGCCCCCCAGTGATCCCCTCCTTACCCAAACCCAGTCCACAGGCCAGCTCCAGCCTCAGGGTTCCAAGGGCCTCTCAGATGCAGGGTGTGGAGGGATCAGGGAGAGAGAGTACGACACCTGGCTCTACCAGCTTCAGACACGGCAGACTGGAGGCTGCCAGCCTTTGTCTCCAGCGTGTCCTGGATCTAAGACCACCAAAGACGACAAAACTCGCCTGGAAGAACGACAGACCACCATCGAGGACCTGCGGCGCCTGGTTGACCACCTGATGGACGAAAACCAGCGGCTGGTGGCTGACAACGAGCGGCTACAATCAGAAAACGCCCGGCTGCGCTCCGAGGCAGCAGAGGCAGCAGACTTTGTCGAGCGTTCAGAGCTCTGGGTTCTCCCGCAGGCAGGTGGTGCTATGGGAACAGGGGGTGGGCAGGAGAGGAAGAGCACGGGGAAGGGGAAGGAGATCGCAATCCCTCAACTGCCACCGCTGGAGATGCCAGCTCAGGAAGACCTGTGTCTGGATGACCTGCCTCCTCTGGAGCTGCCAGAGGACATCCAGAATGAACTACAGGAGCTACTGGACAGGGAAAAACTGTGATCAGAGACATGTCACACACACACACACACACACACACACACACACACACACACACACACAGGGTTCAGCCAATACACCTTTTGAATTTGGATGCCAAAGTGTTGAATATGTGAAACCCACAGGCTCTGTCTGATCAGACCTCTGCTCAGGGTTATCATGGACACTCCATGAGCTCTCTGCACTAATGACAACAACACAACAGAGTCAGTCTTATACAGTCTAGAGAAGCGATCAGTCATGCAGACTGTGATAACACCTTTACCACTAATACAATGCCATCTACGTCAGACATGAAGGAACAGTTCACCCACAACAAATGTCAGTTTGTATGTCAGTGTGCCACACAGTGAGCTCTGGATCATCCCTCAGGAAAACAACTGAGGTAACATTTAAAACCTGCAGCACTCAAGATCCACTTACCAGCCTTTTCCAGAGTTTTTAAATACATCTCACTGTTTTCCTCTGCATTTTCATGCATAGCAGTCAAGTCCCACATTTGGGTACGTTGAGCAAAGACTGCGTGATGCAGTTGATAGGCGAGTAGGTGGATGTTGATGTTCGGACACGGTTTGTGGAAATGAACATTAAATCACTCTGATCGACGTAGGCAGCAAACTGTTCTGAAGCAAAATAGATAGTCAGATATTCCCATGATGACTTTGTTTAAATGTCAGTGACGACATATGATCATTTTAAAAGCTACAGAGGAATTGCTGTGTCAAGCAGAAAGGTGTGTGTATATGTGTGTGAGTGGTATAAACACTGGAGAAGACAGATTAGTGTGAAATGGTAATTAGTTAACTATTTAATTTAGTAAATATTCAGTAAGTAACGACATTAGGTTGTTTCGTCATTCATCATAAATGTCCATGTGAGGAGACAGGAAACAAACAAAAGTGGTGTTCAAATATTTCTGTCCTAACGTTTTTCTTTGTTTAAAATCATTTGAGGTGATTAGAATTATTGTTCTTCCAAGAAGATAATAGGAGGTGATCGTGTGACTTTTTGTAAAATAGTTCAGTGTCCCAGCAGCCTCACTTGTTGTGGAGAACGTTGAAAAAACGTTGAAGCAGCAGCATCGTTCTCACTGACATACAAACTGTGTCCTCTTACATGAGAGTGAGTGGATCGTGGCCAAATGTAGAATTTGTGGATCAACTGTTCTGTAGGGCATCATGGGAAGTGAACCAACTTGACTGCCTACTAACAGTGTCAGAGGTGTTGGTCTAACCCTGGCACACACACACACACACACACACACACACACACACACACGTACGTACGTATAGATGAGGATCATGTGCAGTGTGATTCAGAGCATATTGCTGTTGTTGAGGAAAAACCACATGGCTGCATTTTTTATTTTCTGTTAGCGTACTTGAATTAAAGGCTTCAATGATCATTTGTGTGTGAAGTGATTCTTTTCTGAGCACGTCTTTGACAGAATAATTCTCTGATTTTCTTGCAGATTGGTGTTTTTGTGCAACAACAGCAATATACACACACACACACACAGTGATGGCATGATCTAAAACCTGCAGTGGATGAGAATGAAGGCTGAAGCACACAGAGGATTAGAGAGAGTATCGCAGACACATCCAGTCACTGCTAGTTCACACTGCGAGCAACCAGGGGGGCGAGTTGATGTGTTCACAGCAGTAGTGTGATGTCTGCTGCTTCCACCACATCCTCCATAATGCTCAGATTAAGTACACCAGTGTTTGAGCCTTTTTAATGCACATGATGTGCACTGATCTGCCGTAGACTTTGTTAGACTTGTTAATATTTTAATATTGGACACTGCCACGGCTGTCAGGACTTGAAACTTGCTTGTAGAGCTGAAATAATTCATATTAATCAATTAGTTCAACAGAAAATTAACTACTTTGATAATCGATTATTGTCCAACAACGTGACATTAAAGTTTTGAATTTGAACTGCATTACCATGAAATGGTGACATATGAAGCATGTTGGTTAAGTTCTTTGGTAATGAAAAATGACCGCCTGGAAGCTAAGAGAAACGTTCAGAAATCTGAAGCACGCTCAGATGATGGAAGTTGGTCAGAAGGAATGAAGTTAAACATCCAAAAACACTGGTGTGCTTCTGAAAAGCTGCACTGATTAATTTGCGTTCACTGAGGAGGCTCCAGAACGAGTTGATAGAGACAGTCTGAAAACACGATCAGCTCTTATGACCAGTATTTTAGCAAACAGACTATTTACACCTCCAGCAGACACAGTAACGTCAGTATTTATTTGGAGTCATGTTTTTGGCATTTACTTTTAGCCCTAGTTGCTAAATGCTCCACCAGCCAGTCTCTTACTGAGCCTGCTGTTTGCTGCTGGGCAGGTAGTGTACAGGTGCTTTATCTGAAGGTTTTTGCTGCCTGTCGTTAGGCATGACTGAACCATACATATGTGTGCTATAAAACCAAAAAATGAGCTAAAAGTGGCTAAATAGCTGTACAGGCTGTAGTTTTGGGGATTATCTGTGACTCATTCTGTAGACATTTGATTTTGTGTTAACATAAAAATTCATTTATTAATGCAGCTTGAACTCAGCATTAAATCTGTAGCAGCAACTTCAATGAAACTTCAATAGAGCTAATCAACATCTTGTCCAATGAAGACATGATTGGCTGTTGACAAAGGGAAAAAACTGACTTGAGGCAACTTGCTGACTGTGTTGCTTGCAGTCTGAATGCATGTGGCATATGCATGCACACACTATCACACACTCATTTGGACAAACTCATGGACTTACTTTGAACTGTGTATTTCTTTACTAGAACAGCGATGTGGCTGCAGACAGGACATTGTGTTGCGTTCACGACCTATGCAAAACACCATCCACATGTTCGCCAATCATGTTTGAGCTGGCTTTGGTAACAATAGTCTTAGTCTTAGTTTCCTATTGCTTCTTCAAAGTGAATGCAGGTAACTTGAAAGAAGCAATAAGAAACTGTTAGATAGAGATCAGCTAAACGCGTCTTTCTCATCATTCTCATGTATCAAGTTGCTTATCAGACTGCAGAGGAAATCTTGACCTGGATATCTGTTGTCTGTTATACGGATATCCTCTGGCTACAATGGAATACACAAAATGTTGGACGTTGTCCCGAGAGGCTAAATCATCAACGATAGCCTCAGTTCAGAGATTGGGATTGACCCAAAAGCTGACATGTGGACAACTGTAGAAAATCTGCTTTCCTTTGAAATAAAGCTAACTGAGTAAATGATTTTTCATCATTTACGATCACAGCTCTTTATGGCATTATGGCAGGATGTGAGGTCTTGCTGCATGTCTCTCATCGACATGATGGTATGTAGTGGAATATTTGACATGCTTAGCGTGTGTTAAATGAAGATATATTCATGGATGGTTGATTATCATTCATAGGACGTGAATGCAGCATTACCATGAAGACAGGCACACTTCACAGTTAAGGGGAGCCACATCTCACTTGTTACTGATGGCTGGATTACAAAAGGAAAGCTTGAACTGCCGGCTGGCCGGCTCACATTTATCAAAGTAGACAGCTTCAAGAACCCTCCAACAAACACCTTCTCAAAAAACCCAACCCGTGCCTTTGCAAACTTCCTGTTCTGAGGTGGCAGTCACATCTTTGGATCTTCAGATGGATAGAAGTATTCTAAGACTTGAAACAACAGTTCTAAAGGCGTCGCAGCTCTTCAGAGTGTCGCTGGCTGCTAATAAAAGCCCACATCTGTATCTGTTACACACTCATTTCTCAGAACTGGTATTTGATGGCGTTTTATCGTGGGCCTACCATCGCCTGCTTTAATCACACTGTGCCAAATCATTATCATTTGTTCCCACTGTGGCCTCACAGCAGAGCATCACCTTTATTACTGTTGCCTTGTGATCCTGCTCAGTATCAGAGCTGATAAAGGCCAACCTGTGACAGTATCTCCCATCAAACCAAAGCCTTGTCTGATTAACTCATCACCTTTAATATTGTTTCCATATAATCCTGCTTGGTATCAGAGCCGGTGAAAGCCAACCCGTCATGGTCAGCATTTATTGCACTATTTCCTCAATGCATGAGAATATTGCATGGAATGAATAGTACAAGCAGACTGTTCACATATACAGACTGAGCTTCATGCAAATGCAACTGTCCCTTGGGAAACACGAAAACAAATGTGGGAAGGCTGATATTGCAGTCAACTTTTTTCCAATTCAAGATCATAGAGTCGACTCATGATGGACAAAAAAGAATCAAAATTGATTCCACTGAACCAATTCAATTTTTTTTTGTTATTGTTTTATTTATAAAGTGCCAAATCATAACAGACGTTATCTCATGACACTTTCCTTAGAGCAGGTCTAGACCGTACTCTTGGCAACTATGACACACTTGGCGATGGTGGCGAGGAAAAACTTCCTTTTAGAGGCAGAAACCTCGAGCAGAACCCGGGCCATGACAACAGTCCAGCCAGAGATGAAACACATAGATCTTCTTCTTTTTCAAACTTTCAGTCTTCATCCCCAACTGACGCTGACTCAAGCGACAGCACTTTTTTCCACATTTATCACGGCTCCCTCTGGAGACTCTGAAGGCTTTATACAGCTTTATTAACATATGTAGTGACAGCAGGAAACTCACACCATTGATGAAATTCCCTTTAGGTAGTAAGCTTCAGGTTCATGAGAGACAGTAGACTGCCTGATACTTCCATAATCTGTGTGTGTGAACAGTAGATGGAGAGCTACAGCCTCTTGACGTGGTTTGTGTGAATGCCTCCAACACACCATAAACCATGTCAGTCAGGCTGCTGTGCTAGCATGGTCACTCATGCTGCTGCTCATGGCTTTGCTCAGTGTGAATATCTTCCCTCGATGAAAAATGGCACAAAGTCGTTTTGTTGATACAGATGTATTTTGAATTTACGGTCTGAACCACGATTGAGTCCAAGAGATGTGAGCTCAGATGGTTTTAGAACTGCTCTGTCTTCAGATGAAGATTTGTTTGACTTTAGTGATGTGTGTGTTGTTATAATGTGATATTATGAGACCGATGTGTTTTTGTTCTGCCACCTGAAAGACAGAATACTATTTGTTCTTTATGTGTTATTGAATGTGTGTGTTGTATGAGTACCAGGGTTTATTAGGGTTTGACTCATACAAGGCGTGTTCAGGTCTTTACCTACCAACTGTAACCAACAGTTACAGATGTATGGCTCATAGTTAGTTGATGCATGGATCCATTGGAATCCTAAGAGAACAACAAAATGAATTGATGGTCCAAAAATATTTTTTAATGTAGAACCTCACTCTTCAGTTCATCAGTTGGGCTGAATATGGTGTTGCTAAAATGATGTCCAAATATCATTACAATTCCAAAACAATAGCAAGTAAGTATAAGTCCACTTACTAGCTTTTTCTGCAGCCTTCAGCCACATATCATGGTCTTCATCAGAAGGTGGATAAGGGTTTTTCTTCAAAAACTTTTCATTAAACAAAGTTATCAAATGTTAAATGTCCAAACACAAGCAGCCATACATGAACTGAGCTGAAATAAAATGTCTTTTAGATTTTAAATCCGCCCTTAGAGTCAGTGCCAACTCTCTGGTTCAGACATGGTTCAGTACTGAGCCCTACGTGTCACAGAGTAGACATATTTGTGTTGGTCTTGTATCAGTCTAATCATTGTACTGTTTTCTTTCCCTTTCTTCTTCTCTCTGTTTTGCACCCAGAGTTATTTGCATTTTATTCTGTTCATTTGAATGAAGATACACTCTTAATGTGTTTGCTTGTTTGACAATGCAATGCAGTGTATTGTTTGTAGATAGTCTGCAGACAACTGGCTTATTAATGTGTTCATGTTTTGCCTTATAAAGGAAGAAGCTGAGATATACGGTTGGTCTCAGTTTCTCTTTGGTGTCTACCACCAGAACTGCTTAAACTTCTTGGGGATCGTGGTTAGTTTGATTAGTTTTGATTTGTGTTCCCTTGTGATGTTGGCTCTGCATTATGTGAAAATAGTGCTAATTCATTCATTCTGTTTTCTGCTGCTTGTCTGGGTCAGGGTTGCCGTCGTCTGGCTGAAGTAGGCTGTTGGCCTTCCATTGGCCAACTGTTTGAGACTGTATTCTCCTCCCACTTCCACTATGCTTTTTTTGTAAAGACCCCATCGCTACATGAGCGATCCTGCGTTTTCCATGGCTTCAGACTTGGAAGAACTGCAAGTCACATTACTGGTAGCTGTTGACTGTTTGTTGTCAAAGTGCGCAGCGTTTCCCCTTCACTGTAGTGGGTAGAGATACTAACCCTATAGTGCTAACCTTAGCACTCTGTGATTCAGTCACTTACTTTTTACCTAAGCTCATCACCTCCTGGCTCCTGCTCTGTACTTAACACACAAACAAACTCTGCTCTTCTGGACTTCTTTGCTGTGCTAGTTATGGCAGCCAGTGGCCAGAGCAGTCTGTTGTTACACTAAAACAGCGTTAAGCCTTTTCTCCTATGGTTAGCATAGGGACCACTCACTGACCAGATCTCCGATAACATAGGGAGTGCCGGGGTCACAAATTATCTCAAATTCAGTTGTTTAAGTTCTCTTGTACCTCATTAACAGCGTTAAATACTAATCTGTCTATCCAACACTTTGTCTGGAGCAAGACATCTCTACATATGCATGGTTCCAGAGGATGGACCCTCATGTGATTAACCTTTCCCAAGCTTGTGTGTTCTCCAGACATAAACAAACTTGTCAGCAATGTTATATTGGGGTTGTGTATACTTTGTATTCAATTCCTGTACTCAGTTGAGGTTAAGAAATGAAAGAAAAGCAGGAAGGTATCTGTCACTTCACAGCACACAATAAGACATATTTGTATTTCCTGTACCTTCTATAAAGCAGCGTCTCAGGATTGGCTGATAAAGCAGGACCACCTCATCATGTCTCTTCATGTAAACCATATAACCACAAAGCCAACAGACACACAGTGAACCAGAGCTAGCTACCAGTATAAAAGTATCTAGAACTACGGAACAGCGTACACAGCCTATGCTGAGAAGCTCCACCCTCTCAGTGATGTCACACATGAGGTCACACGGGTGTGAGACGCATCAGTTTTCAGTATGGTGCCAGTCACTTAAAGAGAATGAAATGTCCCGCGTGCCAGTTTCAGACTCCCCTGTGTCGATGAGGAAACCACACTTGTCTTGTTTATCCTGTTTCTAATAATATCTTTTATTTAATGTTCAGATGCACAGTATGATTCATGGATTTTATATGTCATGTGAGTGTGATGTTCAAATCAAAATGTGCTGTTGAATCTCATATGAACAAAGACGATGATGAATCTGTTGTTCTCTGATGATGATGATGATGATGATGATGCATGGATGATCATAACTAATAAAAATAATTGACATAAAGTGTTTGTGGCTTGTATTTGTATGTTTCCCTCCCTCCATCAAGCTTACCCTTAAAAATATTTGAATGTGACAAATTTCCAACATAATGAGCTGCTTCTGTAAAAAAAAATGCATGACAGAAACTCACATTTCTTTAATTTACTTATTTAGCTAACAAGGCTAGCATGATATCTATGTATCTGGCTAACTAGCTAGGCAAGGTAAGGCTGTGAGCTTAGTGTATTAGCCAGCATCGAACTGAAGAGTTGGTGTGAATGGCAGCAGCTACACTTTGCTCACAAGCCAGCTAGCTACATAGGTAGTATGAACAACCATTTAAGCTAAGGCTTAAAAGCTAACAGGGTTTAGTCTTAGTGTTTATTTAGTCTTGAAGTCTTAGACTAGTTGGTTGGTTTAAAATAACTGAACTGTGCTTTAACTATGAACAGCTAACTGGCCAAATTTGGTGGCAGTTGTTGACCTTGCTAGCTAAAGCCAGGCTTAATTGGTTGAAAGGTGAGGAGACTGTTAACACCACTGTCACAAAGCGTGATTAAATTATACCATCCATTCTCTTCTGCTTATCCCGGGTTGAGTTGCGGTGGCAGCAGGTTTAGCAGGGCGTCCCTCTCCCCAGGAACACGTCCCAGCTCCTCCGTTCCTCATCCTGAGGCCTTCCCATGCCATGTGGGCTATGTAGTCGTTGAGGAGCACTTCAACAACTCCGACCCCCGGCACATGTGGCAAGGCATCCAGGCCATCACGGATTACAAACCCACCAACACCACCCCACAAACCAATGATGTCTCCTTGGTAGACAAGCTCAACAACTTTTATGCTTGTTTTGACAGGGAGACCCAGGAGGCAGCCATCAAGGCTGTGCTCCCTGCTGACCACCACCCACTCACACTCTCCCCAACCAACATGTGTGCTGCACTGAGCAGGACCAATGCATGTAAGGCTGCTGGCCCTGATGGCATCCCCGGACGTGTGCTCAGGGCCTGCGCTGGACAGCTGACCGAGGTCCTGACTGACATCTTCAACCTGTCCCTGGCCCAAGCAATCATCCCCACGTGCTTCAAGACCATATCCATGGTGGTAAAGAAGGCTCACCAGCGGCATTCTGCAGACAGCACCTCGCCCTGGAGTCAGATCTGGAAGGAGAGCTTGCTGGCAAACATCTGGACATGGAACTCCATAGAGCCACCACCCTGTGGGTTGCCCACCAAAGGGGTTGGGCAGGAAACCAAGGCGGGAACCTACCATAGGAACTTGATATACGTAGTTGGGCTCATCTGTACACATTGTGCCATGTTAAATGACGGAGACATTAAATAATAAATGTAACATTCTGAAATGTCATATCATCAGTGGAACATCATAACAAAAACATGAGGAAGGTTAATAGTGTGTAAGGCAGAACTCCTGTGTCCACACCAACACAAACAAAGACACACATAATAAAAATAGATGGGCCACAGACACATTTTGTTTCTTGTCCGTACTGCGATTGGACGATCTTTATTGTATTGCATTTACAATCCAGCAATACACACAGCAGACATTATCCCCACACAGACCAAAAACCCAACCACACAGATCGGGGTGAGTACATGAAGCTTTGGTATCACTAGTCAGTTATGAACATTAAGTGGACATCATGACATGAGAAAGTCTGGCTTGTTATTGCACCTCAGCAGCTCCATGTCACCGATTAAGACTTGTACTGTCCAGAACACCGTGTATGTGTGTGTGTGTGCGGTGGTCTGCTTGGACACAGACATGCGGTTCTGTTAACACACTCAGTGTCCACACAGCTGGATGAGAAGTCGTCTGTTGTTCCCCATTGGTGGAACGTCCTACCAGTTCCTGCCAGATCAGGGGCGTCCCTCTCTACCTTTAAAAACCTCCTGAAGATCTCCAGCTCTTTAGAGAGGACCTCCTCTCCGACACTACCAACACCTGGACATGATACATCTATCCCTTAAGAACTGTCACAGCACATACTGCTGCACTCACACTTTATTGCACTGTTCCTTGATTGTTCCCTTCTCTGACAGTCGCTTTGGATCAAAGCGTCTGCTAAATGACTAAATGTAATGTAAAGACACAAGACATCTCAAACATGAGCAGGTGGCATCATTCCTAACACATCTTCATGGCAAACGGCTGCTTTTACTGAGCTCAAATGCGGAAAACCACTCCTGCCATGCCAGCATGGCTTCAATGGTCAGAGATACTGACTGAGCTCAGAGTCTCCACAAGTTCTACTTAACCATGGACAGCAGGGGACATATTACACTGTGTGTATGTTCAGCTTAAGTATTACATATGTATGAACATAGAAATTCTAATTCAGATGTTCAACTGGGTCAAATGCACCATCATGCTGAAAGAGATCACTTCCATTTGTTCTTTCACTTTCACTCATCTGTTTTCAATCATCAATTCTGTCATGTCTAGGAACGATACTGAATCACGTCACTTCACTTCAGCCAGATGTACTGCTGAAGCACAGGCACAACTGACGCAGACATCATAGAAACTTCTCTCTGCTAAGTGTTCCGTAACAGTAAGTGTAGAAACATGTTTGTGCAGAACAAACCAGACTTTAAAATGTCACGAGAGGCCGTTGGTACGAGCTGTGTGCCGCCTCCTCCTGCAGCAAAGTACATTATAAAATGAGATGACAAGCAACGACAGCATTGATAAAAAGTTCTGGGAGGAGGCGTTTGTGCAAAAACAGGTGATTACAATATAAAAGACTAATTTTGATCCAAAGACACACATTTAAAAAGCTCATGTTCACTAAGGACAGCTAGAAATTTACAACCAGGGCTGTGATCAGGACACATCTGTATAAAAACATGAGTACAAAGCAGGAAAATAGTAAATCATTAATAGTAAGTGGGACTTTATAAAGGCTGAGGCTGAAACAGTCACACAGAAACATGGAAGAATGTTTCCTCCATTCAGTTTTCTCTTTCCTTTTCCTTCGGTGATGTTCACTGCCTCCCTCCTCTGACAGGAAACCAGGGATAGTGTTCATCTGCTGGTGTTTCATTCACACAGGCTCAGCTCCACACCTCATTCATTCAACTGCACTCTCTCCTCAAAGGTTCGTGGTAGAACTGCTGGTATACTGTCACCTGTCACTGTGACAACAGGGAATGTGGCATGTGTCTGAAGCTACACGAGTATGAATGATCTCTCATTAGTATATTGAACCATACTGAGGTTAACGGACTCCATACTCCAACTCTAGTGTCAGAGGTTCAACCAGGAACCAGGAAGTTCCTCATTGATAAAATACCTGAAAGGCAGCAGAAGCAAAACTGGTACCACATTTTAATAAGCTGCTCTTTATAAAGGATATATATGAAGGTTTATTAAGTAACATAATATTTAATAAGCCTTTCTAAGTCATTACAAGCCATTAAGATAAAAATGTTATTACATTGTTAATCTCTTTGGCTGGGTGTCATGTCTGGAGTTAAATATGTTAGTAAGACTTTAAAGCTAATAAAATCCAATAGTCCATCTTGCACTTTCAGTTAGTTGCTAACTGTCATAGCAGGAAGTGAAAACAGCAGCCTGCTGTGGCTGAAAGCAGCTCTATGAGAGCAGCTCTATGAGCTGTGTGCCTTTCCTGTTACAGCACATCATCTGATCAAATGTTAAAGCAACACTTCAGTTCAGTTTCTAATTATCTATGAAGTTTTAAATATTAATAAGTCGTTACACTATTAATGTATTTTGGTCCAGATGCCTGACAGTCTGTTGTCTCCCTGAAGAACTGAAGAGTTACAAAGACAAAGCTGATGCTGGAGGAGGATGAACACTAGCCTAAAGGATTTTTGAACTACGTTGATGTTCTGAACGTCTTATGACTGTGCTGCGAAGCATCAGTAAATGATCGGACTCTCATGAAGCCATTGTTTTTTGGTTTCTTTATGAAGGCCGCCTCATTAGAAAGTGGTACCATAAAACTGGAAAATGACTAAAAAGTTGACAGGTGGATTTAAAATACATTAAAAAGACTAAACACATCTAACATCCTACCTAAAAACTACAATCAAACTACAATGAATGACAGATGAAACGCACACAAGTCCATGCAAAAACAACAAAAAAACAAAACATGAAGTCCACACCATCAACCCAAAGAAAAAACATCAAAGTTCTCTGACAGACAGCAGGTTCTCTGAGAGTCTCTGGTTTGGGATGAATACAACAATAAATATGTGAGAAGAATCATGAATGAGAGAGAAGAGCTGGAATAACAGGCTGACATAGCATCCACCAGTCAGCAGTGTGTGTGTGTGTGTGTGTGTGTGTGTGTGTGTGTGTGTGTGTGTGTGTGTGTGTCAGCAGTAGTCTGTTCATATTCCATAGTTGACGGAGCTCAGCGCTGGTCTCTTCTTGCCTTTAATCTTCAGAGATCCATAGCGAGCCTGGTGACAGAAGAATGACAATAACACACTGATGAGTGTGTTCATACGACACGGTTTTGTTCTGCTGGATCTGGTATCACAGAACACTTACATCTTTGCGGACTCTGGATCGCGTGATCTTGACACTCTGCGATCGTCTCAGTCCTTTCTGAGTAACAGCCTCGTCTTCAGAGAAGGTTGGCTCAGTCTCTTCGTCGCTCCTCTCCTCCTGGTCATAATAGTACTCTGAGAAACATATATACAGACACACACATGAAGAAACCGTCCTACGTCTCAGTTACAGTTATATTCAATCGTCCTGAAAGTCAGGCTGTGTGGTGAGCTGTATGAATACTCTGTGAGCTCACCTGTCCCATCACAACATACTGGAAATTAGATTATTTTAGCTCCCTAGTCCCTGACAAATTCACTGTGTTCTACTGTTTGTGTAATGTTTGTTTAAATAAAACTAGATATTTGTGAGTGTTCTGAGAACGGTTTGAGAAGAGCTGGACTGAGTTGTTGCTCATGAACATGTTGGACACCTGGACTCCATTCTAACCTGGAATGCAGCCGGTGGAGAAAACATCTGATAAATATCTGAGACGCACTGTTTTTCCTCAACGGAGAGGAACTTTTAGATTTTAGCAATGACAGAATATGTTCTGATGTTGTGCATATAACCGCCGGTTAATCATGACCACGTTCAAGAATGCTTCATATGAAACATTCCTCTTCAACCTCCAGTCAGTCTACGCTAATATAGTGCAGACAAAGAGCTTGTGCTGAGCTCGTACAGCAGGAGGACCAACAGACACCACGGCAGAAGAAGGAAAGAAAAAGAAACTGCAGGAAATGATTCATAATGAAAAAAAAAAAGATTAAACGAAAAAATAGTGCAATAATGAAACAATAGATTAGATTCTGATTCCAGGTCTGTGTTGAGGTGACGGTGTGCGGAGAGCTGAAGGAATTCCAGCAACTCGTCCAGCAGAGGTCAGCAGACACTCAGCAGACACACAGCTGCCTCCCTGCTCCACTCTTTGTCTCTCCTCATAGAAACACAACAGTCAGCATACACAAGCTTTCACACTGCATTAGGAAAATCAAGTTGATCTGCAGAAGTCTACCAGCGAGGACGTGATCACACAGCTAACACATCCTCTGACTCAATAACTGCATTCTTTCTATACATGCCGATTCATTTATGAGACATTTAGTCATCCTTACATTGTGTTATGTAATAAACTGTCATATAGTTACTGAAGCTATTAGCCATGCCTAACACAATACCCTGGCACTGTGTTGGGATGTGAACAGTGCTCTCTGTTTGTTCTGGTTCTAGCTCCTGTTCCCACATCTGGAGTCTATAAGAGAAAAACTCCCACTCTCCAGAGCTGGAAGCAGCTCTTCCCCACCCAGAGGAAACAGGGTGGGATGAGACAGAGGCCAGCTTCACATGAGATTTCACATTCCAACACGAGATCAAAAATACCATCTGAGTTGTGCTTGTGTTGGTTGGATGCAGATCAGCGTTTGTCGCAGACAGATAAAAACACGGAGGTGTAGTTCTGAGGTCAGGAGTGATCAAAGAATTCAGCCCTGCTCAGTGACTAAACCAGTCCATTGACCTGTCTGAGTGTGCCTGGCTCCCAGTCCATACTGGTCATCTGCACAGGAATAACATGTTGGAGTGATGTTCAGGGTGGAATCTCATTCTTCCACAGAGATAAATTCTGTCTGAACTGTGAAGAACAGATCCAAGTCATTCCAGCTATCGCCAGTGTGTTCTGTGGTGAAACTCTCCAATTTCCTGTCATGTAGAGAGCTGAGGGCTTTATTAAACAATGCTCTGTCGAGCTCAGCCAAGAGCAAAGACCAGGAGCAGCTTGTCCAACCAGGATTTTGGAATCCAGGTTCAGAAAAAAAGCACAATATAGTGTTTCTTGTGTTCCCAGACATTCTTATTTAGATTATCTTAACCTGCTGTTGGGCTGGACGTTCTCTCTCAGGACACACTCCAAAAACTACAAAGACAACAACATATTCTACCATCTTCCTTTCTGACTTCTCAACACTGTCTGCGGCTCACAGCTCCGAGCTCATCGGTTCCTACTGAAGACGGAAATCACTCAGAAATATATAATGGCATTAAAAAATTCATGTCCTAAAACATCTGTAGTCCTTGGACAGGAGGAAATAGTGCATTCGTTGGGAGCTATTTTCAGTGGCGGATGTTCATGTGTGTGTTATGTGTGTGTTCATGTGTGTGGTCACTGATGTGTGATTTTTAAGACACAACAGTGGAGCTCTGTGGTACAGAGCAGTGACATACATCAGGCTTTGATAAACACAACACTTTGTGGATCCATTAATTGGTGCTTTGACTGTGCACGTGGGATTTACAGAGAGATAAATATAGAATATCATCAGAGCTCTGCTTTAACTCAACGAAACAATCGTCAGGCTGAGGACGTCCAATATGGCCGCCAGAGGCTGTGTGATGTCATGCAGGGAGAAGCGTATGAAAGGAGCAGTTGGAGGGTGAAAACATCTCTCCTCCTACCTTCATCCCTCTGCTGGCAGGCTGAGCTGAATACATAATACAATCTTTCCTCTGTCAGCATGCTAATGTTGTCTACCTTCCCTCCATCCCTCATCCCTCCCTCCATCCCTCCATCCAATTCACTCCTTCTCCATGCATCCCTCACATCTCCTCTCCTCACCACTCTCCTCCTATAAATTCATCTGTCCTCTCCTTCCTCTACTACGCTCCCACCCCCACTCTCTCACGCTCCATGCCTCACTGACTGCCTGTGTGTGTGTGTGTGAGAGAGAGAGAGAGAGAGAGAGTGTGTGTGTTTGACATTCCACCAGCATCCCACCCAGCCTCATCTCATCCCCTCTGTCTGCTGGGAAGTCATCTCTCTCACACACGCACACCCACACACACACACCCACACACCCACAGACACACACACAGAGCTTTGGTTGACATGCCTGTCAGCCTGCAGTTCTCATCAAGAAAGGAAGGAAACAAAAACTAACAACATAAAACCAAAATAATGAGTTGGTGTGTGTGTCTGACACACTCCATGTGTTGCAGTGATAGTGACATCATGGCTGATTTCACAGTGACAGTTGTGTGTGGGGGCGTTGGGCCTAAAAATGTGGGATTTTGCACCATTCTTTCAAACCTGGATACAGACCACCTGCACAAGTCTGAAAATGTGGAATCAGTTCATCATCAGGCTGTGGTACAGTCTGTCCTCCCACAGAGAGAACACTCTGCTGCATGCCATGACCCCATCATCAGTGCCGTTCCTTCTTTTTTTTTTATTTGCAGTTTCTCACCGTTGTGAACATGATAGCTGAGCATATGTTCTTATTTTCAGGGAAAACTCTGGGCTTCTCACAAATGATCAATTTACATACGAGTGGTACTAAGCATGTTTTCAGCAGCATGACACTGTTACACGCATCCACGGGATTTTCAGCTTACTATCATCTGACAGATGTCTGTATGAAGACACAGAAGGGAGCATGAGTGTTCTAGACATACATGAAGCATGCTGATTCAGAGTAGGGTTGCAAAATTCTGGCAATTTTCAAAGATGGAAACTTACGGGAATTTATAGGAATTAATGGGAATAAACTGGGAATTTACAAAATTGAAGGTTAACCCTTTAACACAGAACTTAAATATAGTTGGGGAAAATATATTTTAGCATAATCTTGACTAAATCAACCAGATTTCATGCAGGTCCACTTGAATATCTGCTATTCCTCAATGCACATAGCACACTGCTTACTGCAGGGCTATTGAGGCCACGCCCCCTACCTGCACAGGTGATTTCTGTACCTGGACCACACTTTAGAGCCCAGAGCACACAGAGACTATTGAAGGCACACATTCGAGCTTGTGGACTACATAATATTGTTCAATAAAATAATTCAAACTTGATAAAGTTCTACTTAAAGATAAATCTGTTGAAATGTTTTTTAATTCCCCAAATATCCCCCAAATTCCCAAGCTTAACTTCCCATGGAAAGTTTCCAGAAATTTAATGGCAACTTTCCACCTCTTAGCAACCCTAAGTCAGAATCAGTGGAAACTACAGTGAGAGCATAGGCATGTTTTTAATTTCTTATTCCTATGTATGATAAACATGCTCTGAGTTCTGGCATTACACTTCCCATCATGCTTTGGGTGATGAGAACAAGTCTAGCTTTGGTGCACCATGAGAAGTCATGCTGTGTTGGCTGTTGGCTGCTATCAGTCCCTGTCTTAACTTGACACATGAGTGTCTGAGTTCTCTGCATGTTGATCTAAATGGATACCCTGAACATCATAAATACCCGGGTGAGCAGGCTTTTGCCATCAGGACCCCAGGACAAGCTGTCCAATGAGAACAGGTCCTCACGGTTTGGTTGTGTAGAAAACATTTCAGGTTGTGACATATATTAGTCCCTCTCGTATGAGGTACACAGTGACCCTTTGGAAAAACAAAGATTAATCTTCCCTCCATCTGTCCAAGAGATGTGGTTGCATGTGTACTTTTTACAAAACAAATATGCATTCTGTGTGTGTGTGTGTGTGTGTGTGTGTGTGTGTACCTGCTCCGTCTGCAGCGTCAGTGCTCTGAGATCTCCTGATGGCGGGGTTGGCTGAGTGGGAGCTGTACTGGTAGAGCTGGTTTCCTCCTCTGTCATCCTGCTGGTTTATCTGTGTGAGGTCGTGCATGCTGAGACTACGCAGCTTCTCTGTGATGGCACCCTGACCCTGTGACACACACACATACGTCAATATTACATCACTAGCAAACAGCACTTCAGACCTCTCAGGGACCAACCGGACAAAATCCAAAACACACTTGAAGTGAGTGTCAGACTGAACACAAACGGCTCCCTTCAACATCTACAGTCAGAGTCTGCTGTTTCCACTGAATGTCTGAGGTGGCATTCTGAAAGTCTCAGTTTCAAGAAACAAGTATGTGATTGTCAACGACTTTGTTCTGTTGTAAATGAGCATGGCCAGTGAGACGCTCAGACCTGGGCTGACAGTCCACAGACTTCTTGGAAAACTTTGTTAAAGCATTAATGTTCACTGAGTGTGGAAATACTGACACAGTTAACTCTTTGTCCACCAATTTAAGCGTTTTGTGTTTTGGCTCGGCTGTCCTCACTCTGCTCCTGGCCACAGGTACACTTAATCCCAGAGGGGTGCTCAAATCAGCATCTGTTCATTTACCTTGCAAATTAGGTGAGCAGTGGACATTAAATTGATGAGCCAATTAATAAACCAAAGTGAACTTTTTGGACTGTTTCTTGCCACACAGCATTTTACCCAGCCTAACAACTGCAAAAATAACTGTTTCATGAAACAGAGTGCAACAATTGCGGGGCACAATTAATTTGGTAAGGCAGATGGATTAGTGGTGACAAGGGTGACTGTGATTTCATCTCCTAGCCGGCAGTCTTATCAGGTGAGTCAGACATAAAAATGTCAGTTTTTGAATACTTTCAAGCTGCTCTGTCATCGTTTAGAGACACGCAGAGGAGAGAGAGGCCTGTCTACAGCTTTTAATGTAAGGACATGTTGCCAAATGGAAAGAAATACGTTTAGAGTAGTGAGATCAATTTGTAAAGTAACATGGGTAACTGCTCAAAGTTGAGTCAAGTGTTGGCTTTTATAGGAGCTCTAATGTTAAAGATGTTGAAAAATATCCATCAATCAGCTGCCGCATCATGGTCATGTTGTCCTTAAATAGCCTGGCTGCAGTGTGCAGGAAATGATAGCTTGTCTAAAATACACATTTACAAAAGAATATGCAGACAGGACACACTGTATACTTAGAGATATATACTTATATGTTCACTGAACACTGAAGCACACAAAATGATCATTCGAGACATTACTCTACAACGATGACATCATCATGGGAACAAACAAATAATAGCTGAAGAGATTTCTGATGGAACACAGAGTGAGTGGGAAAAGAAACAAGAAGAATATGTCAAGTGTTAGAATGAAATGAAGAACTGAAACAAAGATAAAAGACTCTTCCAGGCATGAAGGATATAAATGAGGAACAATGAAGCTATAAATTTGGAGTTCAATGATTTACAAATACTCTTTACTCTTTATTACAACACTAAGAACAAGATGGAAATAAACAATAAGATTGATTTTCAGCTACCAGGTCTGGTAAAAGAACAGGAATGTTTGAAAATCAAAAGGATGGGGAACACAGTGTCATGGGAGAATAATGCTGCTATGAAATGGAAAGGGAACGTTCTGTTCATGCTGCTTACTGTACACTGACTGCTTTTTTACCTCCCAGAGTAGCCTGTTGAAGCACAGAAACCCTGAAGATGTCAGTACAGAGAGAGAGGAGAAACAAAGTCACAAGAGAGTTAGCTGGTAGACAAGTTGGGGCAGATCCACACAACATCATCTTGACCAAAGAAACAGAAACCATTCAATGTGGCTTTCTAAAAGCAGTATACATGGTGGTTAGGAGTCCAGCAGACGTGAGTGTTCCCACAGGCTCTCTACAGAAGGTGTTTACGCTATATTAAACATCAGGACAAACATCCTGCATATAGGAGCAGAAGCAAGGACCTGTAGAAATGTGCTCTGATCAGCTGCTAAGAAACATTTATAGTGCTGTCCAATCAAGAGTGATCAACTATGTATATAGAAAGTCACTGTGCCATCTTCCAAAAGCTCCTTGTTTATGGCTGCATACATGGAAAGATTAAATGAGCGTTTCAGAGTTAACAGTATTTGAAGTTCCCTCAGGATAAATGATGGATGATCATCTATCATCTTTCAACAGCATTAGTCGGCATGTTTCGGCTCAGACACGCCAGCCTCTTTTACTCTTCAGCACTAACATTAGGAAGCTAATTAACATTAGTTTAGTAAGCTGGTATAGTTAGCGACACTGTTACACCTGACAGTCATTGGGTGTTAATGTTTAGTAACAGCTCATCTCAGTGTAAGAACTTGTTTATGAGGAGCGACACATTTTATTTTAGTGATGTATGAAACTCCAGTTTAAACAGCTGCTGTAACCGGCTCCTGAAATACCTGCCTGATGTAATGCACTTTTATTAATTGTTGTAAGCGCTAGCAGGACCATGTTGTTCTGCGTCTGCTGATACCGTCTCCACAGGCTTGCTGTCGAGTGTCTCGGGTATTGCAAATCCCATGGACAGAAATGACATCATGAATTCAAATTTAGAAAGACTTTTTAAAATAGTATGTGCCTGTAAACCATGCTGTATAGAGTATGTGTCTTTTATGGAAACCATGGACTGCCCAGATGGTTACCAACAATCTAAACAATGATGGCGTGCTTTGGGGAAATGTTCATGTGAAAACAAAAAGGGAACATTTGAGGCATCTGCCCAAATGAGCAAAAAAACACATTTGAAGTGGAAGCTTGTAAGACTATACTTTCAGGGATCGTTTCTATAGTGTCTGAAGTGGAAGGTTGTGATTCAGGTGCGGTGCACTCCGTTGGCTTTGGGTGTGTCTGTGGGCATGACCACAGCTGAGTCTGGGCACATTTATCGCTCAAACACCAGAGAGCAGCGCAACAACAGCAACAATAAGAGAGAGCAGGAACAAAAGAAATGTCTGCTTCTTCATACCTGTAGAGGCTTTACACGTGTATTTTAAAGTAGCCTCAGGCTACATGCACATTAATATGCATGTATGCTGCATACATAATAGAGGATGGAGCATGCAGTCATTTGAAATGAGTAGGTCCCGGGAGTTTCCTACTCAATCAAATCACACATGCTATAAAGGCTGGGCCATAATTGTAAAGCAGTCTCTGTCCTCTGACCTGTTTGGTTCAGTGTGTCAGGCAGGTTCCCATTTTATGTACGATGCAGCTGCTTTTATTGAACGAGCCAAGGTTCATCAAATTCCAACCGAAAACACGGAAAGCTTTTAAAGGATTTGAAGTAACACTGTGACCTAAAATGTTGATTAATAAACATGGAGGGAAGACGAGACAAAGAAAAAAGTAAAGACAAGGAGAGGCAACAGAAATGACAGGAACAGAGTACATAAAGGGAGGGAGGACAGAGGAGAGAGGTTTTTAGGCAGAGAAAAGACAAATAAAAAGAGAGAGAGCATGCCACTGGAATGTTGGACAGAGAGAGGCAAAGCTTTGAAGCAGTGATTAATGACATGTTTAATGTAAGTCCCACACTGGTGTCACTACAAGGACACATACACTACAGTCAAGTTAGAGGTACAGCCAACAATTTCTCAGTTCACACAGTCACATCCTTGGCATTAATCCCTCTGATCCACATCTCTTTTGTTTCCACACACACACACTTCAGAAAATGACTAACTTTGAAACACTGAATGAGATGAATTCATCTGTTTTCCAACATATTTAATGCATTTTGAAAGAAATCTCAGAATTGCCTTTACACTGACTTTTAGGTTTTGCTCTGTTTATTTAAAGATGCACAGGACGGTGTGGTTTAAGGTTGTCAAAAGTATCGATACTGTATCAATACCACGTGTTTAAAACGATAGAATCATTTGATAGTATCAGATGTTCTGTAGCTATGATTACAGTTTCAACCCAAGGCTGCAAATTATGAAGCAACAGGGACAGAAAATAGACTGAACAGTAGCATCATTTCAATGTTACATGCAAACGTATGTGTTCAGTGGACTTTTTGGTTTTTGCCATGTTATCTAAAGAGGTGTCAAGTACGGTTTTTATTCTGGTATTGTATCAAAGTTTAAAACTCTGATATTGTGACAACTTCACAACCTCAGTGTGGCTGCTTCTGAAGTCCAACACAAACTAATTGAATTGAAGAGTAACAGTGTCCCAGTTAGAAAGGAGTGAGCTGGAACAGAGCCAGAGGACATGAGCAATCAAAGACAATAAATGAATTTCCTGTCCTGTGGCATTTTAACAGAGGATAGTTTTTTCCTCAGACGTCCTGGTGGGAGCCATGAGATTACGTTCACACTGCTGTGTCTGTTATACATCGGTCTTTCGAATATCTCGTTCATGCATATGCATAATGTACACATCATATTCTGGTTTCAGAAATCTGGATTGATGGTCCTGGTTTTAAGAAAGTTGAAAATGCTAGGCAAAGACTATGGAAGCATGTAAACATCTGATCACTGTCTGCCACATATGTATGAGCATCAACTACACCAGCAATTAGAAAAACTAATGAATTTATATCAACTGATAGAGACAGAGCAAGACAAAAACATGTAAAATAAGCATCTATCATTTAGACTGTGTTGTTTACAGAGCTGCTGGTACACAAGCTATCTCGGTGATCTAAGTTGGCATTAGCAGAATGTGTCACATCAGCTGAAATGAAATGGACGAGAAACCAGGTGTTTAAACCAGCCAGGCTTTGAAGTTCTATGCAAACATCATATCTCAAATATGATCATAACTCCATGAATGAAAATGAAATTTGGCTGACAATGCAGTATTTGATATAATCCAGTAATTCGTTGTCCAGTTTAAAAAATGGTAAGGTTGGGGAATTATAAGTTTAAGATCATTCAATTTGAACATTTTATCAGAGGAATAAGAAGAATATGAAGACTTGACATGAAGATATGAAGCAGTAAAAGATAAGAAAAGAAAAAATACTTCCTTCCTCTCTTTCTGTCTGGAGCCAATCTCAACAAGAACACAACCGATTGCTTTGACTTCTTTTCCTTCCTAAAGAGAATTTGTTTGTGCATCTTGATTGTCTTCATTCAGATTTGGCTATACACGATAATTGGAGTCACTCAATGATCTAGTATCATGTATCAAGCTAAATCATATCTGTGCTAGTCAGATTCTGCTGTGAATGTGGCTCTGACACTTCAGTAGTAGATTCCCACTGCCTGGGATTACCTCAGTGCAGCGAGGCCTCAGACAGGCGATCAGCAGGGATTATGTGATACACTCAGGTGTTCACGCAATGCTGATGAAACCAGTTCTCACTCACTCACACACACACTTAATTTATACTGACCGTGCCCTGAGTGGTAGCTGAGGGACTATATGGTGCTTTAGAGACACACCCACAGTGGATATGTTTACACGAGCACAGTGTTTCAGATACGATCTCATCTCCACATCAAGACTTTATTCAGATTCTGATTGGCTATGGATGTTATGCAACTCTCCTACATTCATTTACACACCGACAACACTATTTCTTTCTGTGTTCTCTTGTGATTTGTGTGTGATTTAGCGGGCCAAGTGAGCCGTGTAAGTGTGTACATGCTGAGCCAACAGGTTGAATGTGGCCATTCAATCTGCTCAAGTGCTTGACTGGAGAAAACAGGTAGAGGGTGCTGTTGTATCTGAGCAAAGAGGACCAAAGCTTTCACACATTCATACAAAGGCAGATCTCAAAATGTGCATCCTCCTCAGTAAGGACATAGATGTTAGGGAGGGGGAACATGAAGCAATGGCATGATGGGAAATGTCTTCATTTGATGAAATAGCACAAGAGTGAGATGTAAAGGTGCAACCTGCCTCAGCTATTGTGAGTTTTTGAAAGAGTAAAATAATACATATAGTAATTAATAATCAATAATACAGGCAGTAAAATGGAGCACCTTTAAACAAATGTCACAGAATATTTAGTGTTGGTGTAAACCACACAGACTTGCCTTGACAGCTGCAGAGACAGCGGCAGTGGCTGCGATGCTCAGTCCCTGCTTCCCAAAATTGACCATGGTCTCATAGCTCCTCTCTTTGGCCTGCACAATGTACTCATCGATTTCCTACAGGGAGACATCCAGAGCACTTTTATACTAGACAGTTTATTCAAGTTTGACCATGATATGCTTAACAACAGATAGTGTACACAGAGTGTATACTGAGAGGCAGACTTGGCGGATGGGATGATCTTACCCTTTCTCTGGAGGACAGCAGAGGGTGCAGGCACTTCCTGTAAATGAGACTTGCTCCTCGAGTGTAGGGGGACAGCAGCCAGATCACAATGGCTATCTTCAGCTCGTAATACAGAGGAAACCTAGACACGTACACACGCAGCACAAACACACACACAGCAATTCAGCATTAATAAGGGCTGATATAAACTCTTATTAAATATTTATCACAACGGGAACAAATGTAACAAAACTTAACCATTGTTACGGCTGCTGTTCTTTGAACTTAATTTGGGCCAATGTCTTTGACAGCAGTGCTGATTGTGACTGGTCAAGCACATGTGACATCACAGCTAACATAACAACAGCAACCATCATTTTGCTACTGCCGCTGTGTTAACCAGGAAAACCAACGTGTGGGGCCGCATTAGTATAAGCAGCCATTCAGCAGGACATGGAGTTAGCAGCTAAACACAGCATCTGGACTAGAAGATTCCTCTGCCTCTGGCAGAAATAGGTTACAACACAGCCAAACAGTGCAGGCAAAAATAAACAGATAAAATAAGATTCATTTTAAAAAAGGAACAATGTGCTAACACTCTGTGGTGTCTGGATGAACGGTGCTTATTTGTTTCCCTTCAAACTGTGTTTCCCACAGCAGTGGTTGGGGTTAGTGTTAAGGTGTCTTCACACAGACATGTATAATTTTAAATGTGGAATACAGAACAGACTGTCAGTCCCACTGAGAGGACATCTCAGGCTCCTCGCATGGTGCCTGAGGACACCTTTTAAATCTCTGAGTAGAGGTGGGTGTCATCAGCATATTGTTTGAGGTTCAGTTAAGTGGCATTCTGCTGCGTTTGAGTCTCGAGTATATCTGGATGAGTCTGAATGTATGAATGTCTCACAGATTGGTTGGGCTCAGGTTAACTTAAGGGGAAATACACTGACACAGCACTGGACCCAACACTGCTCTATCAGTGTGTAAACTCTTATCTTGTATTCTCTTTAATGTAAAAAAAAACAACAAAACAAAAAAACAATATCAGTGCCAATTTTTCCATTGTTGTCTGGCCTACAACTACTTACTTTAGCCAGACCAATAGATCAGTAAGCCTATGAATGATATTGGCCTATCACAGATATATCAGCATTGATTGATATGATATGATATGCACCAATATGAAGACATTTTGTTTTTACTAGACATAATGCAGATAAAGATGTTTGAGTTTATTTAGATCTATTAATTATATTTGTTTGTGTAGACTTATTTATGATTGCCAAATTTCCAGTGCCAGTTTACAGTTTGCTTTTAAACTGTAAAATATTCTGTCTGCATAAGTATGTTTGAGGGATATGACTCAAAAATCCAGTATCAGTTGAGTTCTACTTCACTCACCTACCAAACAGCACAAAATATGATGTCAGGCAGGTGGTTAAAATGAATCTGTTCCCCCACATTCTTCCAGCCGTCATCCTCATTACTACAAGGCCATTCTAATTACATCAGTGAATACTGGAAATCAATATCAGCAAGGGATTTTCCACCAGTGAGAGAATTTTATGTACCTGTTAACGCAGATACAACCGTGTGTGTGTGTGTAACTCACCATGCCAGTGTTAGGTCGGTGATGGTCTCCACCACAGTGTAGAGGGCAAACACAATCCAGTACATCATCCATCGCACCTGCAGACACACAAACAGTAAAGAACACTGAAACAAGCGAGAACAACAAACTGAGGATTAAAATCAGCAGATATTTTAGTGAACACACACCAGCTGATAAACTACAAGCAGATGTAGCACAGAAATAGACACAGTGTCAGTACAAGACTTTGAACTGCTCACCAAAACATAAGATCATTTTTATTCATTTTTGATTTTATTTAAATATTTAATTTGACCCTGCAGCCAGTCATAATCGTGGTAAGAATCAAACTGCAGACACTTCATCAAACTCTGTTCTAGATTAATCAAACAGGTTCACATGGTCATTGTGGTCTATACTTCACCACTTTAATGACTGGATTTAAGCCACTTTAATACTTGGTAAAGCCTCAGAGTTACACAGTTTGAGGCTCGCATGGTATTCTTCTCTCCTCTGTCTCCTTTTATCCTGCACTCTCTCCTCCTGGCCAGCAGCAGTGAAGGGCAAACAGAGGTTTAGGACTTTTTTCTCTTCTTTCTCTCTTTTATGCTTTCTGCTGTCCTCTCGGCTCTCTCGCTCCCCCCGTCCCTCTTTAAGGGCTTTCCAGGTTCTTCTGGATGGATTTCCATATCAAAGCCAGGGGTAGACGGTGGCAGGCAGGCAGGCAGACAGTCACATGGCAGGCTGAGGTATTAGCCAGACCCAGCCGCTGCCGCATGACTGAACACACACTGACACCAGCTAATGAAATGTCAGTGTGTGTGTGGGGTGGATGGGTGGAGGAGGAGTGAGGGAGTAAAGTCTGTGTTTGAAAGAGGGAGAACAAGAGAGAAGGACAGAGAACACAAACACACACATTCACCTGTCTCACAGGCACAAACTGTCAGAATTACAAACACACACACACACACAGAGTCCAGCTCAGATTAGGCACACACTGGATCGTGTGTGTGTTACACACGATGTACTGTCTTCTGGCTGGTTAATTGGTGACCTCATAGTGAACTCCACACACACACACACACACACTCACACAGGCTCATGGGAATGATAAATGTAAAGTAGAGAGTGAAACAGAGCCAGTGGGATGAGAGGATCTAATTTATATGTTTCAATCGACTTCTGCCTCAACTGCTTCTGTCTCTCCTTCCTCTATTTAATCTTCCACTCCATACCCCGCTTTGTATCTTTCTTTCTCTCTGTCTCTAACAGTGTTTTTTCTTCTTTCTCTTTCCCTCCCTCCTTCATCTCATCAGTAGGGAGGACATTAAGATGTGACCTCAGTGAAATACAGCAGCCATTTTGCCTTCCTGAGGCGATAGCAGACATTTACTGGCCCTGTCTGTGAATAACTGCCTTCCATTAAGAGAGAAGAAAAAAAAAAAAAACACCTGACATCAGCTCTTTACAGCCACTGGACCCACTGGTAATGCTAAGCTTGGTAGACAGAGCATGAAGACTGGAGCAGCACTGGAGACTGACCGATGTGCGTACGTGCTGCAGCCCACCAAGTTTCATTCAGCAGAATAACTGAGACATGACTAAATACTGTTCACGATGATTTAGTTTGAAAGAATGAGTAAAATATTGCCACAGTGTCTAATTATTATCAAATTATTTTCACTGTTGATCGATTATCAGCAGATTATTTTTTTAATTAAACGTTTAGTTAAGAAAAAGTCACAAAATGTCTGACAATTTATCAAAGACAGAGCTGACACAATGACATTTTCTTTGTCCTGAAGACCTGTGAACTTTTGTTAAAAAACGAGCATCAAGTGTTTCTGATAATCAATCAATCAACCTGTTGTTTCATGTCTCCCAGTGTTTCCCAACAGGTGCCAAGTAAACAGGATAAGCCTTAAAACAAAGCAGCCGATCAAGAGTTCAAATATGGTGGCTCGTGTGTGTGTGTGTGTGTGTCTATGTGGGGGACATATTCCTTTGTGGCAACTGGAATCAAGTGCAGTCATCTACCTAACATACAAACTCACACAGAATAATCAAAAAGATAACTGCAGTATAAATGAGTAGTGTTCCTTAATTAATGCAAACTCAACATGAAGCTGATGGACTCCCAATCCCTCTCTTTCCTGGTAGATTGTGAATTTGAACATATAGAAGACGTTTATTACTTTTGTTATTATTATGTTTATTACTCATACAGACTGTGACCGCAAGCTTTTATTAGAGGATTTACAGCAAGTAGCAAATAAAAAAAAGGCAGAATAAACATGTGTTAATTGCAATCCTTTTCCAGAAATGTCATCTAGAATTGTGCAGTTCTTCTTTGTGCTCCTTGGCGTTCATTACTGCATGTGGACTCCCAGTGTGTGAGTTTAATTAGAGCAGTTTTGTTACAGACGGACTAACTGCCCCCCCTCTGGGCACCACATTTAACGTATGATTGACCAGTCATGAATTAACTTGCCCGGTACACACTACAGTCTCTATAATTATGTATAATTTGGGGGAAATGTGATTTAAGCTTCCTTTAGTTTAAACGTTCACATTTTATATGAAACATATTGAGTTTCACAGCTGAGAAAACTGATACTGGCGCTTTATCCTGAATGTCCCTGAAAAGCAGTGACAGTCCAGTTAAATAAACATGCAGTATATCATGATAACTTCCTGTTGCGCTCTGTGGTTGAAGCAGTAACGACACAGACTATCAGACAAGTGTCCTCACGTCAGGCCTGGATCCAGGCGGCTCAGCATAGAAGCTGATTTGTCTAAAACAGAGTGGAGTCAAGCAGTGTAGCCTACGGGTCAAAAGCTTTAACTGCCCTCAGTCAACACTTTATCACGTGGACAGGTGGCAGAGGTGTAGTGAGGGATAGTGTCCAGTACTGCTGAAGAAGGAGGGAGAATCACTGCTTTTACTTTTACTGTTTAACAAGACGCTGACTGAGAAACATGTCTGTCAACATGCAGCCACATGTACGCACACACACGCAGTAATAAAGACATGAAAAAGAAAGCCGGCCTCTGGAATGACTTTTAAGAGGCAGCTCTGCCATGAACTGAAGTAACTCCTGGCAGGGCGCTCTGGAGCTCCAGTCACATAAAAGCAACCACAGGTCTGTTTCAGCTGCTTTCGTCAAGTAATGAACTCTGGTTCATCAATGTACACATGAAACCCTTTGAGGATGTGCACAATGAAAACACACATTTCATTTGGGGGGGATTTGTTTTGGTTAGATGATCATGAAAGGCTGGAGGCTTATTTGCAAACAGCAGTGGATACTGACTCCAACTAGTCCTCGAGTGAGAACCACGCTCCACTCACTGATTCAACACTCCTCTTGACATTTTCTGAAGGGGGCACAAAGTCCAGCGTGTACAGCTGAGGTCCTGCTTTCATCCAGTGGGAAACGGTTGGTTCAGGTTGCGCTTGACAAAAATACAATATGATCATATGTAAGGATGGCCCTGATAACTAAATGTGCCATCGTAATATTAACATAACTGAACAACTCTGTTTTATTATGAAGCAAACTGAGTCATTCATTCAAATGCATTTTCTTTACATAGCACCAAATCCTAATAGAATCAACAGGATGCCACTTTGTACGTAGAGCATAAACTGTTCTCGTACTTCATTATTAGATGAGATCACCGTCATGGCTGCATGATTGTTGTGGAATAGCTTCAAACATGACGCCTTCACAGTTTTTATGATGTCATGTTTTTCTACAGCCGGTTGCATTGGCTTTGTGACGTGACCATAAACACAGATGACATGACATTTCAGTGCATCCCTAAAAACTTCTACTGTCCAAACTAATGACTCCTAGAAAATGATCATTACACACTAACAATGACTAAATGAGGTTCAGAATACACACAGTACATGTGTTACACTGCACTGAAAATGACTGATTATTTCATGTTATTTTGCAGAAACAGAAACACCTCTGTATAACACAACATCAATCTACAGCACCATAAACTACGTCCTCCAACATGATCATATTCAATTAAATCAACACCTCTGTGAAACTGGATCAGACTGCTTTAGGTTTAGCTCAATCTATAAACTGGCGACTGAGTGAATATAAGTGTACATACCAGGTGTGACACCTTGTAGCATTGTGCTGATATCATTGGAAAGCTTACAAGCATTGAGGCAGGCCGTGTGGTGTTTTACATTACAAACGTATTCAAAGTGGTTATCCTATTATTTTTCTGATCTTCATTTCCATCCATTCAGAGATATTAAGAGAAATCTTTAACTGTACCAACTGACTGCTTTATGCAACAAAGGAGTGGACGTGAGAGTCAGTAACACAGGCGGGCATAGAGGAAGACAAAGAGAAGAAGAAGCAGCTCAGAGCAGAGTCACGGCTTACTGGGTCTGAACCCGTGAGCTGCTGTGTTTAAGCTGTGTGTGTGTGTGTGAGAATGTGTTAGTAACTCAGTGGTCTGAGATTTCACTCTCACTGACATTAGTTACATCACCCAGGCTTCACCAAGAAAACTCATCCCAGCCCTCACATCTATATGCATGTATAGATTCCCATCAAAACCTGGGTTCACATGGAGATCAGTGCAGGCTCCACCACACCTACTACAAACCCAGACAGCTGCTGCCATCTACATACAACTTTAGATCAAATATTAACAAGAGCACTGTATACAATTGTTTCCTATAAAATAGTATTTACAGGTATCATGTGCAGAACTGTCAGCAGCATGTGAACTCCTTCTTGGAATCAGAGTTTAATAGCCTGGAGCAAGACAAGAGAGCTGTAGAGCTATGATTAAAAGTAACAATCATGCACCTTCTGTCGGAGGCACTCTGGGTCATGTAGAAAACCACCAAAAATATCTGAGATTAAACAGCTACAATAAAAAGTAAGAACAATAATAATAAATGGCTCCTATAAGCACATCAGACAGATGAGACAGAGCTGGATCTGGATCTTCGAGCAAGAGTTATGTGTGTATTAGATGTGGGCGGGGGTGTAAATACTGAAGGCACATTAACACATGAATACTTCTGGCTGCATGAGATGGAGAGGACATTTGATTTTATGGACAGAGAAGGACATGCAAGACACACACACACACACACACTGTGCTCTTAGGAATGATGCAACACTACAAGTCGTATAAATTAAAAGTGATCTGCATGTCTCACACCTTTGAAATATCTGTGGCAGTTCACTGGTGTGATTTATAACGTGTGTTCACGCTGTTCACAATGCTTTGTGAGGTTATTAGTAACTAATAATTAAGTTTGTTCAAATCCACAATAACAGCCTTACAGCCTTTATGTACACATGTAAATGAAATAGTAGACAGAGTGTGTGTGGAACAATCACACAGATATCATACAAACATGCTGAGTGACGCTTGTGGACTTACATATTCTTT
Organism: Miichthys miiuy; assembly: GCA_036365135.1. Classification (NCBI taxonomy): domain Eukaryota; kingdom Metazoa; phylum Chordata; class Actinopteri; family Sciaenidae; genus Miichthys; species Miichthys miiuy. The sequence goes on along the minus strand of CM071623.1, from coordinate 2,740,878 downwards.
GACATTCTTGGTCTTGACAGCTTTGTAAGAGTAGTATGCAGGATACAGAGTCCCAAACACCAGCCTGCAGAGAGAGAACACAGCATGAAGCTCGTCATTTCAGGTACAACCACGTTAAATAACCACAATTAACAGTTTACGACTATTTCTCACAGGCACGCTGCTGAAATGTTCGCAACATTGTGACAACGATTGATATACTTCTGTAAATAAGCATACACAGGTCATCTGAATATAGGCCGGTATGTGATGGATTTATAGATGGGACAGATTAAAGGACCTGGGTCAAGGTCTAGTGAGACGTCTAACATTACTAGAGTAGAAGATTCTACTCTAGGAGTTTAGATGATCATTGAGGAGATTCTAATGGTTCTTTATGTGCTCTGTGAAAAGGTTCCAGGGGTCCAGTGGGATGTTTTAGTAGCCTCTGATAATGTTTTAGAGGATCTTTAGGAGGTTCAATTGGTAAGTAAAGGGGTTCTAGGAGTCTTTGAGGTTTTAGTAGTTCTTTAAGATATTCCAGTGGCCACTGAGGAGGTTCTATGGGTGTCTAAAGAGGTCCCTGTAAACCTTCAGGAGATTGTGGGGGTCCTGTAGGTGCTTGAACACCTATGGGAGATTTTGGAACAACATGCTTTCTCCACCACAATTGTCAAAACACCAAATGGAGGGAATATCTTTTGTTAGAAAACACTGGAGCTGTGTATTTAATATATGAGGTCTGCTTGTACTCACATGATAGGAGAATGGCTACAATTGCTCTGTTTACATTAACGTACAGTTTACAGTCTGCTGCCTGATTTCCACAGCCACAACAGTTTCTCCATCCACTTGTGAAAGGGATTTTACACTCAAACCAAAATGGCAGGACAGCATAATCCTCAATGCAAACTGAAGCTTGCATACAAAATTGTGATTTTCCAGTTAAAAGCCATCATCTGTTCCTGCAGAACAATCTGGGGACTTATTTATATCCTGCTATGATTGGGTGTTGGGTCCTGACCCACAGTCAGAAAACCACTGGAACACAAGACAATGACTCAATGTTTCCTCTGTAATCTTGTGCAGCAGCAGCGGTTAAGGGGTAATGTGGGGGTTTGGTTCCATGTCTGGTCCACAGTGCAGGTTTCAACACTACCTCAACGCACTGCAATCTACTTTTGTTCCTTTGCACTTCGATACACAGTATTTGCTATGTACAAATAACATATTGATTGTTTGAATCTGAGTGTCTTTAGGATGAGGTGTCTGTGCACCGCTCTGTACTGTACTGCTGTGGGACTGCTGCTCGGTGTCTGCACTGTAGGTGGTGCTGTTTTGTCTGTGGAGCCCTGCTAACTGCACAGCCACTGTTCCATTTATTGGAAACAGAACAGAAACAGAGAACGCATTACTTTAGACTGTACAAAAGAGACACTCAGAGCTTGAACCGCTATATGTTAAACCAATCATCAATCACCTCACAGTGCAGCTTTGGTTTGTACAGGCCAACCAGAGAGTATTTACTGGTTAATAATACATTTATTTATCTTTCTGCCAAATATACCCTCAGATCACATTTACACTTGATTACAAGAGTCTCATATCTGGATTCAATCCAGGCAGGACCACCTACAGAGGAGATCTAAGCAATCGAATTTCAATCTGCCTTGAATGTTTCTTGGATATCTGCACTTCCACTTCCTCAGCAGTTCAGTTTAATCCATGTTTCTATGAAAGCAAAAGCTGAACATTAGAACCTTCAGAGACGATTTAGCTACAGGATTTGTTAGAGCTAGGTGTACCTAATAAACTGACAACGGTATGTCGCAGTTTCCACGCTGACATGATCTCCTTATGAAGTGATTACAGAAAACATGTTTCCCACTGACACATCCATCAGCCAGCTGTGATTAGCAACATTAGCATTCATATAGCGTTAGTGTCCGCCTGATGAATCCATATTCACCCTTGTTGAGCTGATTTTGGTCTCACATCTGGCTCTTTACCTGCTAAATACTCCACTATATTCACCAGCCAGTCTGTACCTGTGTCTGCTTGCTGTTGAGCAGACTGTACCGTGGCTTTACAGGCTGCCTGCAATATTCAGACTTAGCTGTGAAACTGAACCACAGCAGTGAAGAAATGAGCTGAAATACACACAAAAAATCTGGAGAGATGAGGATTTTTTTTTAAATCTGCTAAAAGGGAAAATTATAGCAATATCCATATGCAGGGATATTACAGATATTAATATTATTAACAAGTATAAATAAAGGAGATATTTTACACCATCTACTGAAACAACTCAACAGAGCTGCCTTTCTATCCACACACACACACACACAACAAAAGAATGAATATCCACACCCACACTCAGAGACACACAGAGTAACAAGGGCAGTTTGTCCAGCCTCTCTGCTCTCAGCTGCATACTATATATTCTTCCTGACAGAATGCTGTGTGTGTGTGTGTGTGTGTGTGTGTGTGTGTGTGTGTGTGTGTGTGTGAGCAAGAAAAACGACTAGATCAATTTATAGCACGACACTCCTTCCCTCCAATCCCTCTCAAAACATTCTTGTGCTCCTCCTCCCCGCACACTGAGCTTGCCATGTCTACAGCACAGTGTGTTCTCTGCAGATCTGCCTGTATGAATGCTGAATCTGGATCTGGATCTGTTCGGCTGGACTGCACACTGAGCATCACTGCTGCTGGTAATTGGTACATTTCTAAAGGTTTTGACAAGTTTCAAGACTAACCAGGTATCGAGTAATGAGGACTAATCAGGACAGAAAGAATTAAGAAAAGAAGCTAGAGGTGGGCGATACACACTGTGAGACTACAGTGACACTATATATGTGTCTACCAGTATTTAGCCATAACATTCCAGTGATAGTCATCCCTTTAATATCTCTGGTTGTACTAGCTCATTGTTAATCTCTATCTTATCATATAGCTTTTAGTTTCATCTGAGTATCACATTTGAGGAGTGGCGTGCAGGTAAACAGTCCATGCAATCTCTGAGCCCACTGGCTAAAGTCTCTTTCTTCTTAACTTATCTGCATTTATTTTCTTTGACACTATACATGTGAGCAGATGTCCATGTAAAGCCACTGATATCACCATATAGCACATCAGTTTGTTCTGACAAATCTACACGACAAAGACACACAGCAGTCCATTGAACGACAACACTGCCTGTGAGGGTGTGAAACAAGCAGGGACCGATACTGTGGTGTAAACAGTAAGGCAACATCTCTGACAGTTGACAAATGGACATTCAGCTAAAGGCTGTGCTGTAAACGTGTACTCCACCAATGATGATATCCATAACAAAGTCCACAGTCCTGCTTAAAAGGACTTAACTCATGACTGACTGAAAAACTGATGCACGAGGAGAAAAATCTAATTACACATATGTACTGGTAAAACCACTGACATCCCGAAAGAAAGAAGAGTGAGGGGGGGGGGAAGAAGGGGAGAAATTAAAAGGAGGCATGATTTTACTTAGAGCAGTCATGCTGGCAACCCGCACTGGCAGACTCAAGCAGCTGAATTTAAACTGACCCAGTATTTAAATTGGCATCAGGAGGGGGAGGAGAGAGGTAAAGGGCCCTGACACACCAAGCGCACATGCAAAAAGTGCCACTGTAAAAGTTCTGAGTAGTTCTGGAAAATGAAAATACAGAGACAAAAGCTGGGGGGAAACCACGTGATTCAGGTGAAATCACATGTCCTGACCAACATTCAACACCATCAAATGATTAAATGGCCACCGACTTGTTCCAACAGAACTAGAAGTTGTGGGTGGCAGAAAAGACCTGTAAGCCAAATGCAGGCGCAGGAACAGGAATGATGGACTTCAGCACACCTTCCGCAGGAACTCACTTCCTTCTCAGTCAGTTTGATCTTTTCTTGGCATTTTTGACATTTTCTTCTATCTGCTGGTTTCATAGCTTGTCACTGAAAGACGGGCTCTGTCCGTCTGTCGGTCTCTCCACTGCTGCCATCAGGGCATCGTTACACTTTACCTGCTTAGAAAAGGAATCGTTATTCTAAGTTGCTCTCACTGCTTTATGAGAGCAGTCTTTTTATTTTAGCTTGGCCCACTTTACTGGATGTGTTGTCTGGGATAGAGGCACAAATAAAGTCCTGTTCAATTAAACTGAACTGATTTTCACTGTTCACTGATCTCCAGTAGCATGTTGTGGTTGTTTTTCCTTCTTCTGTCTAGGCTTTATTGTCATCTAGCAGTGTAGCTGCTGATTGCAACCACCTCCACTCACCCTCCTGTTCTATGAGTGAAGGAGAAACTACAGTTGTTGTCCCACTTCAAACTGGTAGTGTTATAGCATTGCACTCCTATAACACTGGTTTTAAAATATATATCAATTTTTTTTTATCTGGTTTGTGAAAACATGGTGCCTACATCATCCACAATACAACACACAACTGACAGTTCGGTCAAGTGTTATGCATGTAGCAGCTAATAATCTAGTCTTGAGCAGAGATAAGGAGCCCTCCAGTTTTTGTCAGTTTTAAAACTTCAGCCCCAATCAACGCTGACTCAAGTGACATCACTCGAGGCCATTTATCAGACTTCACACAGCTCCCTCTGGAGACAGTGGGAGTTTTAGAAAACTTTTCCTCAGTCGAACTCCAGCACCTGGAAACATACTTTGATGTGTAAAATCAGTGGAGTTCATAAATGATCAAAGAAATCAAACCCACACTGCCACGGCAACAGCTGCCAAATGTCACCAACTGTCACTGAAAATGAATGACTGCTGGCCAGTTCTGCTGCTCATGAATCTTTTGGTGTGATAGCACAGTTCATGTGATACATCCATCTGCTCTTTTCAGAACATCTCTTCCGTCTAACTCACTGACTCTCATTATCTCCATCCCTGCACTCATTTTTCTACCATTCTTATTTATTTCACTCTCCTGAATGTATACATCCTTTCCTTCAGTGGAGCCTGCCATCTCCGTGTCGTTACCTTTACATGGACTAATGAGATGAGACTGCATATCCGTCCGATAATGGGCCGACCCGGCAGACATGGGGCGTGTAGTGTGTCAAAGTGTAAGACAATATACGCCGCATCTCAGACACCTCATGACATCCTGACAAAGAGACTCGTGTGTCAGAACACACTCCACCTAACTACGAATGGTTCCAGTTTCACTCCCATTCATAAAAAAAAACACGATTATGTAGGTTACTTGTCAGTCCGTGGCACATTACCGGGCACCGCTGTACAGCACCCAAGTCCTCAAAGACAGCAGCGTGTGACTGGTGTGACATCACACAGGTTGTTCACACCCTCTCCTTTAGCTGAGAGAGAATATTTGTGGTCATATGTTGTCATGTCCATGTGGAATTCAACAAGAACAAATATAGGATTCCATCACCACCTAAACCGGGGTCAATAATCACTCATTAGTTCCTGTTTTCCTATCAAATGAAGGGCTGTTATTGATTTGGATGCTACACTGTTGTTCAGTTCCAGAATACATGTGACTGAATGTTTTGTGCCTTCTCAGACATATTGTTGAAAGTGCACTCAGACTGTTCGTCTGTTTTGTCAGCAGATGGTTCATTAATTGTGCCGTTTTCAGAAGGCACTTGTACATGACCATTTGAAAAAAGACAAAAAAAATACCATGGAGTGTGATCTCAGCAGAAGAATTACAGTCCTGTTTTAACCCGACCACCATATGTTTTGGATTTCATCTTTCAAAGGTTGGAGAAATCTGAAGGGATGTGGAGCATCTGGTAAAGATGCACCGATACCCTGGTCTCCACTCATTTGCCTGCCCTGTTGAAGGAGTGAGTTTGGAAATAAAATGTTGGCTCAGAGTGGAGCTTGGAATCCGTTAGCCGAAGTTAAATGATAAACGTGCGGAGGATTTCACAATAACAGCAGCCTACACACACACGCGCACACACACGCAGTATATAGTCTTCTATACAGATACACTCCCTCTGACCAGAGTCCTCTCAGCAGCAGGCAAGCCGCCAACAACCACAGCAGTTTATTTCCTTGCTGTTGCCATAGAAACAGTCAGGCTGCCAAAGCTTCCATACTCTCTGTTCATGTCTACATCTCTCTGTCACACTCTGTAATTTCACCTCACTCTTCTTCCTTTGCATAAAGCTTCTAGAACAATCCTGCTGAAACATCTGCCAAAAACAAAAATGAAAGTTTGTAAATGAATCCCTTTCCGCTCTCACACTGGTATGTGGGTGTGTTTGGGTGCATGTTTGGAGTGCAGAAACTGGTTGCACAACAACCCAGACCCTCCACTGTCCAAGCACACAAGAACAGCAGCCTGGTTGGAGGGGGTGTTGATGCGTTGTCGTAGAAACATAAGTACCTGGATAGTCTCTCTAAACGTCTATATTGCTCAGTCTGTCGGCAGGGTAGTGGTGCAGCCAGTCCTTCCTCTCCAGCGCTGTAATTTGAAGGCCTTGTGCTTGGCGAGCAGATCTTAGTCGTGCTAATGAAGGGCGATTGCTGAAGCTGTGATAATAGCAGGTTTCCATGTCTCAGTTGCTCCTAATTTGCTTTGACTGCAGTGAGAGTCTAGTCGCAGAGCTCGTGCACACACACACGGCACATGGCCCGTGGTGTGAAGGAAATAAAGACAGTAATAAATAAGCTCAACAATAACATTAACAAGCTCACATGGCTCTCCCATGAATTATGCAGTCTAGGACTCTTGGCTGTGATGATTCTAATGATGTGAGAGGCTTTTGTTGGTATTAGATTTGTTTTAATGACTGCTGTCACTTCATTCTACTGCTTCCTGTCTGAACACTGCTCCACTTGTAAGATAGGTTGTTATCAGAGGTGGACAGAGTACACAGCTTCACTACTTGAGTAAAAGTACAGATACTCCTTGTCAAATATTACTCCAATACAAGTAAAAGTAGCTTAGTCAAAATATTACTTAAGTAAAGTACTAAAGTATTTGCTTAACAAATTACTTAAGTAAAAGTATTAAAAAATATCTCAAGAAATACAGGAAAGGAAAGTAGCTTTATTGTCAGTATACAATACACTGATGCCATTCTGCTACAGACATTTATAGCTCAGAAATAAACAAATAAGGGCAAGAAGCCTCCGAACACAGACCCGGCTGCATTCATCAACAAATGACATTTCTACATATTGTAGTTTGAACACATACTTATATCATGCATCACAGCCAACAGTGAGCCGGGTAACCCACATCAAAGACAGCCGCGCTGCATCTCTCTCTCGTTCCCCCCTCTTGTTCTTGTTCGCGGTAAGCACAACAAACATTCAAACTGAAACGAATCAGTTTTTGTGACAAAAATCTCAAACGTGGGTTTGACATAAGGCCACAGGTGCTCGGTGGGAGTTTCTCCATGTGTGTCTCCACTTTCTTCCTCCATTGTATGGATTGTATGGCATGATGTAGTACAGGTACGGCAATACGACGAAGACAAACCTCACGCGAATCAGCAGAAACACACACAAAAAAAATCATCAGCTGACGTAAGCTCAAAAGTAGCGAGTAACGAGAGCATCAATAGAAATGTAGTGGAGTAAAAAGTACAATATCGAGACCTCGAGAGTGGACGGAGTCGGTAGGAATCACCTGAGGCTGAACTCATTTCAACGGTTCAAAACATACAATTATGCTATTTGGATTAAAAAAAAAAAAACTTATGTAAAGAAGACTGCCTTTGTTTAAGAATAATTATGAGCACCGAGAGGGGGTGGGCTCAGCGGTGAACCACAAAACCTCTGGGGTGCGATACTTTTTTCACTGTGCTAAGAAAATCCATTCAGTCACAGCCCTGATCTGAGACAGTGCCGACACTGGAAAATGAAAGTTACGGTGATTCCTGCATGTTTGAACATGAGCTGGGTTCAATGTGTGTCCAGGCCCATTGTCCTGATTTACAAATCTATAGCACGCTACTGGCACACATAGCAAAAATCTCCTGGTTCTACTTGATAAAACTTGATTCATCTGCCAACTTTGGCTAACCTGGCCTTCCAAGACAAGGTCTTAAATGTACACCAGCTTCTTTCAGAGGACCAGCAGAGACACTTAAACCATAAATCATGTCTCCATAAACCAAGCTCACACAAAAGACACTGAACGCACACTGAAATGTTCTTGAACCAATTTAGTGAAAAGCAGGGCCCCTTCTTCATACCAAAAACTACCATCTCTCTGTTTCCTTTCTCTCCCTCCTCATTCCCCTTATTCCCATTTCAACACCTTCTCCCCCTCTCTCTGCATGCAGCTGAGAAAATAGCCCCTTTGCTTTTAGATGGGCCTTGACTCTGGGCTCCAGGTCAATTTCCCTGGTTTCCTGACACCGTACACCACCAACAACCAGGAGGGATAGAGGGAGGGAGGGGGGCTGGACGACAAGAGAGAGCAGAGAGAAAGAGAGAACAAGAGCAATAAAACACAGGAGACATGCCAAGAGGGAGAAAACAGGAGAGAGAGAGAGAGAGAGAGAGAGAGAGAGAGAGAGAGAGAGAGAGAGAGAGAGAGAGAGAGAGAGAGAAATCCAGAGATCTCCAAGATTTGAGCTTCCACCATCTGGTTTGAGCTTCAGGAATAAGAATTTGATTACATGACTTTTCCCCTAAAAACACAGAGGGAGGATTGTTGAGAGAACTGCTGCTACAGCAAATGAGACTAGTTAGAGTCCAGGTCTGTACATCCCCAGAGTATTTCCTCATAGGGAAATAAATGACATACATCATTTAGACTGGTGGTCTCACAGCGCTCTGATTCTTCCCACATTAAAAAACTTCACACACAAGTTTGAACTTTAGCTCTAAGGTTTCGCATAGATCTGGAAGCATAAATGTCCCCACAGAAAAAAAAACACAGTCTACATATCCATATGTAGACTGTACATATATTATATTTTTAATACCTTCATTAGTATAATAACAATAGCACTGTACTCGCTAAGGTAATAAAGTCCAACAAAAGGCCGTGAGACAAGCAGACAAGTTGGGAACAGACCAACGGTTTATCCAGATTATCTAAACCACTTCATCTGGAGACTGAGCTGAACACGAGCGCATCTGAAATGTTGCTAATTATCCCCAACCGCTCAGGAAATATTGTGCAAACGGTGCCAATTGTTGCATGTACTTGTACCAAAACAAACCAGCAGTTTGCACTGTTTATATGCAGTGCAATTTGTGCTGAGCGGGCCAGAAACAGGAGGTAGAAACCGCACAGTTTGGGTGAGATCCTGTGTGGGAGGCACGGGCAACGTGGACTGTAGAGCCTACCAGGAGATCTGGAGGTGAGTGAACGTTGGAAAACAAAGACACCTCTGGTTAAAAGCTGCTTATTGACCGCTGTGTGTCCCTCAGCGATCACTGATGTCAGCCACAGATATCAAACAGGTTTGAAAACATCTTCATCACATTTGACACACTATGAGTATCTGCCAAATGTTAAAGTGACTGATAACAACTGACCCAGACTGGAACAGACTTTGTCCCATCAGTCGTCACGGCCAAATCATAATCGGCTCAACAGTCCTAGTGTGTGTGCTGTGTTACTGAACTAGTGTGACTAAGCGCTCTGATAGTCTGACTGCTCGTGCTTCTTGCACCGCCGGCCTTCTTGACACCGTTGTCACCACAACGCCAAATGTCAGCCATTAACTTGATAATTAGTGTTATTATTACAAATGAAGGTCAAAATGACAACTAAGACTCTAAATGTAAAAGGCCCTATACAGAGGCAGTGTTTATTTAGTCTATTCTAGGCTACTACAGAAAAATGGTAGTGCAACATGGCAACTCTGACTTTTTGGTGAATCTTTCCTTTGAGCATCACAGCCCCTACGAAATGGCTCATCTCACTCTCAGAATTTGGTCCATTTGGTAGTACCCCCAAATTCCACCGGGTGCGGATGCGCCTATGTAACCGTTCAAGTCAATGTATGAAACCCCCCTGGCTCCACCACAGTGCGGTTCAGAAGCGTCCCAGAAGCGGGCCTCCCCTCGGCTCCGTGCTGTTCTATTTTTGATGGACGCCGCAAGCAGCCCGCGTCAATTTACACAGAGCACCTTGAGCTTGAATCAGGATAGAGAATCCTGTGGATTTTCAAAATAAAACACCCCGTGCAAACTGCCAGTCGTAAAAACAGACAAAAGCAAAACAAATTAACTACGCAGAATATTTACACATGTAGAAGCATGTTTAGAAGCACATAAACCAGGAAAATGACCAAATCTGAGCAAGTAAACAAAGTCTGGCGGGCTAAACGCTTGCTTCTGTGGTGTGAAGTTGCGTGTAGGATGGACCAAAACAGTGTCGCACCCGTGACAGGACAGAGACGTGTGCGGTGGGGTTTCAGGGTAAGAGCTGCACTGTGAAATCACTTTATCCCCATTCGAGTTAGCAGAGGGCTAAACCAGACGTTAGTGGCTCAGCTGGTGTCTCTAATGTGAGCCACACAGTGTGGAAGATCTCTGCAAATGTTATACCTGGAAATCAAACTTCTGTGGCTGCATACTGCGCTGAGCAGCTTTCGTAAGAATGAACTGAGCCCTGCTTCCAACACTGTATCCTGTCCTCTTTATGCATCCATGAAGATAAAAGGCTCATTCTAAGGTAACACAAACTGAGTGGTTCTTTTTTCCAGGTGATACACTTATGAAAACATAGCAGACTGAAGAATGCAGACCATACGCAACATTCCAACTTTAAACAATGTAACCAGAATAGTTTAGAAAGGAGATACATTTCCATTCATTCCACACAATTTGCAATCCAAAACCACAGCCCTACACTAATCCTTCCAGTAATAGCATGGAGTAGAACACTGGGAGCAACAAGCATACTGTACTAAATTGTATTAGACGGTAGAGGAGCTCATGGTGCTGTTTCTCTATGCTTTTTTAATTGTACTGCCACATTTGTCAGAATATGAACACTGCTGTGCTCTGTTAATTATCATCAGGGAGGTCCACATTCTTGGGAACAATATTAGTGTTTTTCATGGCTGTTCCATTCTTGGGCAGACAACTCAAGTTTCTTTGTCAACACCAAAAGGGAGGCTGTAACAAAGAAAAAGAGCTGGACAAACAGAGAATCTGGAAGCATTCCTCGCAGGCTGCCGCCTAAAATGAGTTGGTCATGGAGTGCTGAGCTGAATATCAGCGACTGCCTTTTTTAACTGTGGCACAAGATGTGTAGAAGTACAAAGACGTGTGTTTCAGTGGAGCAGAGGTCTGCCTGCAGTAAACACACTAAAACAATTAACTGAACAAGTGGCAGTTCTCTCTCAGGCTCTTACACAACCTAAAGTTCACACAAAGAACTCATTCTAAAGCTGTCCACACATACAACAATATGTAGGAGTTGCAGGCTACACTGTAGCAGAGAAGCCACTGTAGTGAAAACGTCTTCCTGACATGGGCACAGGACACACACACCAGGACACACACACACACCAAAAATACACTCCAGAGAACAGAATCTAGGACAGCATACCTCAAGATACATTTGAGCTTGTCTAGATGAAATGATCTGCACACCATAACTGGACTTCAGATTCAGGGATTTATTTAAGTTCAGTTCAGGGTAATGACATGAATATGATTAGTAATATGCTACGATATTTGCTTTGAAGATGCCTGTGGCTCATAACGTGAGCCAGTCATTAACTGCACAGGATTCGACATAAACTTAACGAACATAAACAAACTTAATGTTTGTCAGTGTTTCCCCTATATTCAGTCAGCAGCGGTGCAGCGCCGCTGCTGAAATTTCACAAGATCATTAATATCAATGCGCTACTAATGATTTTTTCTCTCACTGTGTGAGCACAACAACACACAACGTTTTGGACTTGTTTTGAGTCATTAAGTAGCGCATCAAATCCTGTCGGACCCTCTTCTCATTCTTCACAGGACATCTACGTAAAAGGTAACGTTCAAGCTTATACCTATGCGTTAGAGTAGGGTAGGTAGCATAAGTGGGCGTTCAGACAGGGACAGGCAAACCCGGACGCCAGCAGCGTTTTTCACTTCATTTCAGTGGGGGTCGTGTGTTTCCGGACCGGCAGCCCGCAACACAGGGGTTGCCACAAAAAAACGTCGCCGGCATCCAGGAGAGTGGAGCCAGATTCAACTGGAAACAGCCTGAAAGCCAATCAGAGAGATCTATCCAGACAGTGAATTCTCTGAAGCAGACTATCCAACACTCTGATAATCTACCTGTGGGTGTGTTCTCACTTTATTTCATGTACCAGCTTCTAAATCTGAGTCTGACTAAAATAGATAAAGCTGTTAATCAGAGAAATAAAAAGTTATGTCCTGATTGTTTCACAGCGGTTACATTCAGCAGGTATAGACACGCCACAGCAACCCACCTCAGCTCAGTTTTTGCGTGGTCAAGCCAGCCGCTCAAACATTTTCAAGTGCACCCTTATTGCCGACTTTATGGCAAATACTTTGAGACAACTGGGAAAGTCAGCGCTAGCTTACTGCAGCGTGTGGAAACAAAACGTGGGTATTAAATGTATTAAACGATTATTTTAAAAATATGAAGAGTGTTAAGATTTGATTTAAAAAAAAAGTAAGAGTTGTGCCTCATAAAACAAGTATGATCCTTCATCTTTTTAAAATAAACGTTTAATACATTTAATACCCACATTTTATTTCGCAAACCGGAAGTTTCCACACACTGCAGTAAGCTAGCACTGACTTTCCCAGTTGTCTCAAAATATTTGCCATAAAGTCGGCAATATGGGTGCACTTGAAAATGTTCGAGCAGCTGGCTTGACCACGCGAAAACAAGAGACGAGCAGAGAGAGGTGATAGGAAAGAAGCAGAGAGAGATGCAAGGAGCGAGGAAAGAAGCAAGGAAAGATGCAAGGAGAGGTGCGAGGAGCAGGATCTAGAGACTTTTCCACACTGAAGAGGGTAATTTTAATAAAATTCATTATTAATTGGTTTCTGGCCTCACCCTCATGATTTCCACAAGCACTGTTCGTATTTGTTGTATTTCTATCAGACTGACCTGAGAACAGGCTACAGGGAGAGCATCAATGGCCGCCTCACTGCTGAGCTCCACTACAGAAGAGCTCTGGAGCTTTATACAACAAGCCCAGAGAAATCAAATGCTCACAGACTGCATGTAGGCTGTGCCATTCAGTCTTCTGACTTGTAAATAAATAAAAGGTGTGAGTACATTTTTTTTGTTATTTTCTACGGATAAATGTCAAAAGCTTTAAATAAATACAAACATGTATAATCCTGTCTATAAGGATTCCAAGGTCATTTCATTTGAAACTATTCTCACTTGCATGAATACGTTTGTTATGCACCAATAACACCAGGACAAATTCCAGCTATGTGAAAACCTCCGTGGAAATAAACCTGCTTCTGATTATGATCAAATGTGATGCTTCAATCTAACTTTGGTCCTATAAACCTGCAAAACAAAGTGTAGGCACGACTACAATTCCAGCATTGTTCATCTGCTGTGGATGTTAGTGTCCTGAAATTAAAAATAAAAGTAACTCTCCTGTTATTATAGTTAACATCACTGCGACAGTGCTTGAAACTCACAGTTCAATGTACAATGAATGAGTCCTTATCAACAAAAAATAAATAAATAAATCAAACTGCTCAGACAAAAATACTCAGTAGGAGCTGAACACAACCATTGGCCATGCAGCCGGCATGCTGCTGTCTGTTGGCTCCAGGGATTGGCCACCGTGTGAGCCTGGCAGTTTGATGGTGGCTCCACAGCAGAGGATAGAGTCTGATTCTATAGAACAGGCAAACTATGAAACATGGACCTTTTGGTTTTTTAATTTCCAGGACTTTTGGGCTACTTACCGGGCTGACAGTTGATATCATTATCCATTCCCTAATTGATTGATCAATTGATCAATTTTCTGTGTTTGAAAAAAGTAAGCCTTCACAGGTGTGAACTGCTGTTTAATTTGGAACCGGTTAGCCTGAGAGCTAGCCATAGCAACAGTCTACCTGTCATCATGTCAAGAAATGAGCGAGTATTTGTCCAGCATTCACGTTAATTTAGGTTCTGTTAAGCCTGCTCAGTGTGGGGTTTACTCCTTTCTGCTATGACTTCTTGAGTGACACGTGACTTTGACGCCAATTTTTCAATCCTGTTGCTTTGAAATGCACAGCTGTCAGAAAAACATGATGGCATCGATAAAAGGAAATGATAAGCACTGAGGCATATGATTCAGATAAATAAGACAATTTGGAACCAGTTCTAGATTTCCATCCCAAGCCAGGACAACCTAACTGCTGGCCTAACCTAACCCCTCTCAGGATGGACTGGGCCTGTTCCACTGGTGTGTAGATGTTTGACGGTTTGAAAGGCTGCCATAGATATCCCGTGAGTTGACTGGTGTGTCTGTGATAGAAGTATGTTCCATAGTTTAGCACGTCCTCACAGGTGGAGGCTGCACAGCCATTGGCCACCATTGGAGAACAAGTTCTACCAGCAATGATTATAAAAGGTTTATAAAATCCTATACCAGTGTTAATTAAACGGCTGACTTTAACTAGAACAAAGCTGTGGGAAAGTCACTTGACGTAACCTGACATAAATCCTGGCTGAAAGGCTGGAATAACAAGTTAGTGCTCATTCTGAGTCACTCTGAGCCACTACAGCACACACACACACACAAAGTGTGTCATGAAATATAGGCCTATATCATTTTATTAAAATTTTTAGGTGTTCAAATTTGAAAAATGTGAGGTGGCACTGGCATGAGCCCTAAACTACACCACACACACACAATCAGTGCAGGAGATCAGTGCTGCCAACCTGCAAAAGTGACTGCTGACAAATTTAATGACTCATTCAGACCATGAGAAACATATGCTATTATAATATATATTTATATTGTTCAGAGTAATGGCAGTCCACACCCTCTTCTGTCAACAACACCGTGGTCTCTCCCTCTCTCCGTCATTGGGTGTGTCATCTAAGTACGCCTGACCTTCTCTCTCTCTCCGGATCTCTGGATTAGGCTGTTCCTATATGTAAACAGTTTGTTGGAGATTCTGAGTATTTAAATACTTCCATTCCATTTCTATCCCTGTATATCAACCAGAATAGGTTCAGCTAATAGGTAGAGCAGGTTTGCACCAATGCATTTACTGAACACACGATTAGAAATAAATATGAAATAGTAACAAAAAACTAGCAGGACTTTCATCGTGGACCAGAGTGGGTTATTAAAATATATTTATCATGTAGAATGGGTGGGACTTCAATTTAGGACACTCGTGACTGGGGCAGTTGACAGTATAATGGAAGTGTTTTGACGGCAGTTGACGGCAGAAGTTACGACAGTTGGCGGCAGAAGTTGCGACAGTTGACGGCAGAAGTTGCGACAGTTGGCGGCAGAAGTTGCAACAGTTGGCGGTTGAATTTAAGACAGTTGACGGTAGACTTCGGGACAGTTGACGGTAGACTTTGGGGCAGTTGACGGTTGAATTTAAGACAGTTGACGGTAGACTTTGGGACAGTTGACGGTAGACTTTGGGACAGTTGACGGTAGACTTTGGGGACAGTTGACGGTAGACTTTGGGGACAGTTGACGGTAGACTTTGGGACAGTTGACGGTTGAATTTAAGACAGTTGACGGTAGACTTTGGGACAGTTGACGGTTGAATTTAAGACAGTTGACGGTAGACTTTGGGACAGTTGACGGTTGAATTTAAGACAGTTGACGGTTGAATTTAAGACAGTTGACAGTTGAATTTAAGACATTTGACGGTAGACTTCGGGACAGTTGACGGTAGACTTCGGGGCAGTTGATGGTTGAATTTAAGACAGTTGACGGTAGACTTTAAGACAGTTGACGGTAGACTTTGGGACAGTTGACGGTTGAATTTAAGACAGTTGACGGTTGAATTTAAGACAGTTGACGGTAGACTTTGGGACAGTTGACGGTTGAATTTAAGACAGTTGACGGTTGAATTTAAGACAGTTGACGGTTGAATTTAAGACAGTTGACGGTAGACTTCGGGGCAGTTGACGGTTGAATTTAAGACAGTTGACTGTTGAATTTAAGACAGTTGACGGTTGAATTTAAGACAGTTGACAGTTGAATTTAAGACAGTTGACGGTTGAATTTAAGACAGTTGACGGTAGACTTCGGGACAGTTGATGGTTGAATTTAAGACAGTTGACGGTAGACTTTGGGACAGTTGACGGTTGAATTTAAGACAGTTGACGGTAGACTTCGGGACAGTTGACGGTTGAATTTAAGACAGCTGATGGTAGAATTTGGGACAGTTGACGGTACAATACACTTCAGGCATAATGTTATGGAGGAGTGAGACACACAAACAAAAATGTGTGACTGTACATTGGAAACCACTGACACATTAAATTCATTGTTAATGAACTGTCTGCTGAGTCACATGTTTTTTTCCCATCTGGGTGGTGATACTGGAACATCCACATGTAACCCTTCAGCTGTGATTTGAAAGGGTGAATATGCTTTCTATGACATGGTCAATTCTAATACAATACACTCGTTTTCATGTTCTCTCCTCATGGCCTGCTACCTTTCTTGTGTGTGTGTGTGTGTGTGTGTGTGTGTGTGTGTGTGTGTGTGCTGAAAACAAATCTCTGTACACACTACACTAACAACTTGTTTTTTTAGTTTTTCAAGCCAGGATTTGTGTGTCAGGTAACTTTATAAAGATTTGCCCAGGAGCGTTCAGCTTACTCTCTAGTTTGCCGAGACACGCTGTTGTTGTGATGTTAGCGTGACTTTCGCTGACTGGAGCCGGAGCATGTTAGTTGCTCAGGAGCAACTTAAGTGACACTTTGGAAACCCGCAACATAGCTAACATTATTTGTTTGTACTTGTTGTGCTGTTGGTTGCTGCATGTGTCATGGTATTAGATCTCTCACCATACGTTCTCCTCCTCCTCTCGGCTGCGATCTCATTTTTTGTTGGCCCAAACATCAGGTTCAAACCACTGAGTCACATGAGCTAACAAACATTTCCCTTTGAATACAGCTGAACACAACCCGGGTAGACTAATCCTAAACTGTGTTGTAGAGTTGATGAGATGACATTTATCGTCATCATCTCTGCTGGTTCACTTACATAACAAGCTAGCAGACAATGGCATATTTGTGGTAGTGACACTGTAAGGCCATCTATGGTGTTTATGTCCGTGTGGCACATTATGTAGTTCAAAGTAATGCAAGATTAAGAGGAAGGAGGAGTGTATACATAGTTATGGACATGTTGAGAGATGAAGGCCCCGCGGTCACAAAAGCCTGAGACGTTCATGTGCTTCCTGGTTCTGACATTGATGGAGCACGTGCTGACCTGTGACACTGGCCTGTTACGGAAGAATGTGTGTGTTATCCCACAGCAGAGAGCTAGTGTAGAAAAGTTACATTAGAGAACAGCGAGGGGCACTTTGTACTTTTCCACCACTCCCTTCTGTCGCTTCCACTGCATTCCTATCCTCCATTATGCCGGGTTATGTAACTACAGTGCTGTTCCTATGTGTGGATGTATACAGACAGAGGAGAGGAAAGACAGCAGGAGACAGAAAAGAGAGGGGAACATTTTTAACCTAATCGAGCCACATCTCCATTACATCCAATCTGAATTTTTGACTTCTGCTTTATGAACTGCAGATTTCAGCAGCATGGCAATGAAACTATGTATCCAGTAACAACCAAACAAATGCATGCAAAGTGAGCCACATCTCCTTTTTTTTTGGTGCGTCCTAACAATGTTCTGGTTGCCAGGTTAAATTGGGCAGGGCTGGCTAATAATATCTTCAGGATGACAGCTGTACCTGACACTCCTTCATACAGGAACATGTCGAGGCTTACAAAGTTCCACCTCACCGACACAAAAGTTACTAAAAGTGACATGTAACGGCTGACTCACCAGCGCGTGCACGGCCATGATTCATAAACAACATAGAAGCGTTAGCTTTAGCTTTAGGCTCGATAGCAACTCACAAGCCACAAGGCTAGCAGGTTTGAGGCCCCACGACTATTTCTATTTAAAAAAGCGACAATATCGCGTGTGTGAAGTGTCTGCTCACCGCCTGATAACACACATAACACCGTTTGCTGATGACAAACTTCCTAATGGAGATAATTAAAGGTCTGCGGTCTTAGCTTAGCCACAGGACGGTAACAAATTAGCCAAGCAAGCTAACAAAGCTCACTCCCATCAAAGCCCCACTTTTCCTTCATGAGGCAGAAACACCGTTTTAGTTCACTTCCGTTGCTTTGAGTCGTCTTTATACTCACACAACGCTCCTCGAAATGATCCAGGACACCATGTTTTCTGTCTTTGTTGTGTAAGGTCAGAAGTGGAACGCAGCCCCGGTGGTAACGTCAAAGGTTAGCCGAGTCGCTGGAAACTTCTTCAGCCGAAACTTCGATGAGCGGGTCCAGGAGCAGCTCGCTATCTGACCGAACACCGAGAACACAGCATGTCTGAGAAACGTTCCACCTCACTGCTCTGTCTTTGTGAGCATAGCTAAGCGATGGGATATCTGTCCGATGTGACTCGTGCTGTTTTGTTGCAGTCTCCTCTTCCCTCCTGGTTTCCTCCTTCCCTCTACACTTCACTCCTCAGTTCCTGGCACCAAAACGGTGCCCAGCTAGTCCCTGACGTCAACAGGAAAAGCACAACCTCCGGACGCTGCTATTGGCCAGCTCGGTCTGTTTACAACAAACGCAAATTACGATTGGTTGGCCTCGTTTGCCCATGTGACTTATGCGTTTTAGTGGAAGCGGTGGAATTTTAAACTCAGCGATCTTCGCTCTGATTGGTCTATCTTCGATTCGTGGCGAATTCTAACCAACGGGAGAGAGCAGCAGGGTTCTGTGGATGTTCCGAGCGTTGTTGTTGTTGGGGAAGTATTTTCCTATCACGGGAATGGTGGGAGACTACAAGTAATACAATACATAATAAAATGTTAAATATAATATCTGTTTATGATGCATTTCTCACTTATACATACACCCATACTGAACCTGGGAGTCTGTTTCCCATACTCACTGTGTTGCATATATTTATCTAGATTTCTGTATCATGCATGCAATATAGGATTTAAATTTAATGTAACATTACACACCTGAATCAGTGTGTTACCTTATCGCCTGTCTCTTGCACATTTCTATTATTCTTTAAACTTGTTCATGTAAATCTTTACACATCCCATGGTCGATATTTTTGCAGTACAGCTTTTTCCATTAAATAATGCACGTATTATTTTTTATAATATTTTGTCATGTTATTCTATTTATGCTTCTTGACTTGCAGTACTCACTTTCATCTACGTTTACTGTCGTGCAGAAGGTTAAGAAATGATTTGATTGATTTATCCTCGTCTGGAGCAGGTGGATACCTGAACCCACTGGACTGCCTTTGTCTTACTCATTATGTAAACCACACTAGTCTTTAGCCGTAATCATATTCATTACAGTTTTCCATACATAGCACTTGGCAGACGCAAACCCCATCTGTGAGCTTCAGCATGTCTTTCTCTTTGTGTGTGCATGCCCATCTGTGTGTAGATAATGATTTCTGTGCACATAAAAGTGTGTGTTTGTGTGTGTGAGCCTGTGCAGCTATGAGCTTGTGACATTATATATTTGCAGATGTGCATGTTTGTGACCACATGCAGATATGTGCATGTTTTGTGTACATATGATGTGAGTGTGTGTGTATGGGGAAGGAAGGGGGGTTGGCTTCAGAGCTACTTGTTATTCATGAAGGCGACTGCTGCAGTGTGCAGCAGTGTGAGGGAGATTCCCAGTGGAGCCACTCTGGTCACACTGCCTGTCTGGGGCAGCATCAGAGGATCACAGCTGAGCAGAAAACACATTCAGCTGCTCCACTGCTAACCTCACACTACTGTATAATGTCATAAAGAGTTGCAAAATCTTGAAATGAAACAACTGTAATATGAGGCCATACAATGGTATCTGACTAACCTAGATTACACACCTGCACCCACACATTGTTCTTTAATTCTGATTGGGTACTTGGTAGGATTGCCAGTTTAAATCTGGCAAAAATCTCTGTTTGTATTGTATTCTATTTATAGCTCTTTTACTTAAAGGGTGGCTCCTCAATATCTTATGCAAACACTTCCACTCATAACTGGTCTAATCGGGAGCTGCAAAGCATTCCAGGTGAACACATTACAGCTCTTAGAACAGTTTTCTTATACTGTCACATATGAATATGAACATGTGACCTTTTTGTGTTTTATATGATTCTGATGTTATTACGTGTTTGTAGAAAAATAAACAATACATATTAAAATTGTGCAGTCTGTGTGTTAGCTATATTTACTGTCACTGTCCATATAGGTAAGACTGAGGGAAAAGCTTTACATTTTGTTGTGTCTAAATTCACAGTAAATTGTGTATTAAACTGTATTAAAGGTCCAGTGTGTCAGATTTAGGTGGCTCTATTTACAGAATGTGGCAGAAACTGAACATTCCTAACCTATGTTTTCATTAGTGTATAATCACCTGAAAACAAGAATTATTATGTTTTTGTTACTTAGAATGAGCCTTTTGCATCTACAGATGCTGCAGGAGTCCATGGAGTCCACCATGTTGCCATATTTTGGAACTGGAGTACTAGGGTAGAGGCTTGCAATCCACACCACTAGATGCCATTAAATCTTACACACTGGTCTGTTACGGTGCACAAATCTGACCGCCACACTGTTTTTGCTTAACACACACACACACACACACAAGACTGAGATATTGATCTGCAGTGTTGAACAATTCCTTTAAGCAAGACAAACATCCCTCCAAATATGGCTGTGGGCTGCGAGCAGGTTTCTCTGCAAATTAAAGGAGCTCTCCAACTTTTTGTGACTTTTTGCCATTGTCCCCATGAGTCAGAGGCCTGGGATTCCACCTATTTTAACACAAAGACTGCAAGCAGGAGGTAACTGCTAGCTGAATATGCTTTCATTCAACTCTAAAGCCATCCAGCTGTTGTTGGTCGGGAAATAACTGTAATGCTCACTACAACCACAATGTGTGTTTTATGTTACACCTGTTCAAGAAACATGACACAATATGTAAATAAGACACAAAATATGTTACTCTCACTTCTTCATAGTTACCCATGGTGCTTTTCCTTTCAGTTGTTTCATTTTCTTATTCCACCACGGCAGCACTTCTGCTCTACTTGTTTCTTTTCCTTCTTCCTCTTTTTCTTCTTTTTCTTGCCTCTTTTGTCTCATGTGTCCTTACTGTGACTGTGTTTCCCCCGCTTCTCTTTCTCCATCATTCCATCTCTTTCTTTCTCTTCCTCTCTTGTATCCCCACCCTGGAGGTCGCTCCAGGCTGATTGCCTTCTACATTCTTCACACACAAACCTCTATGCTGTCCTTAACATCCTTACACTTCACACACACACACACACACACACACACACACACACACACACACACACACACACACACACACATACACTAGCAATGGCACACGGGAGCGCAATTCTCCATACAGTGCACAGAGTACACACACACACAAACCTTCCCTCTCTTGTTCTCCTTCACTTCCCCTGCCTTATTCTCTCCTTCACTGATTCTCTCTCTGTGTCTTGCTCCTTTATGGCCCAGGAGGCCTCACTGGAAGACATTACAAACTACTGTAGTAAATCCACACTGAAAGAAAGACACCAAACATGTCAGATGCATTGTGAATGAAATGTTCACATACAATAGAGCAAGATTAAGATAAACAGGCGATTATAATGAATGAAATTATAAACATCTCTTGTGTTCTGATGGTGGCTTTAAAATCCATTGTCATTTTGAAGTGTCCGTACCAGTGTGTTTGATTATTTCAGCTCTTGAACTCTACACCTTCACATTACATTTCATCTACATTTTTGATTTATAGATGTATTTCTCTCTACTGATTGGACAGCCGGGAGTTTTCATTCATTTCAAAGCGATATGAAAATCAATTAGCAGGCTCTTAACTCTGGCTTCAGTTGTTTAATCCAATAATGCATGCAGTAATGCAGATTAAGCACAGACTCGTGTGCAAAATGTGCAGTGCTTTCCCTCAAACAATAGTATAACTGACAGAGATTAACACAGATTTGATGTTCACTGTTATGGATTACACAAGTACAACAGTTTATTTTCATAGTACACAATATGAGTGGTTTGTAATAAACAGAGCCTGTTAAACCACATATGTGGTCCATTACACACCACTTGAGCAATATTTACTCCCTTAGAGCACTTACATGTAATGAAGTGTCCAAACATGTAAGTTATTCATTCATTTTGTTCATGTAACTCTTATTTGCCCAAGGTGGTCCATCAAGGTTTGTTAACTCTGTTTTGCATAGGTGTCCTTTGCACACAGGACACAAATGTAGAGCTACTGTGTCACATTTTGCACTTTGAAACTGAAATAAAAGACATGAAACAGACTTTAAACCAGAAAAGAATTAAATGTGTGAATATGGGTCAAAGGACAAATAAAATAAAATATCTAAAACCTGGTTAAACTGGAAATGTATTTTTTATCATTGACACATTGTTGTCTGACCACATATATATCAAGTTACAAATAGGGATTTAAAAATATGAAGTATACAAGATACGATAACAGGATGAGATAGACTTCAGTGATTTCACACAAAGGAAATGGTTACAGCACACAAAATGCATTATTATACATATATTACGATATCATCAACATTCTTAAAGTCTCTATGACAGCTGTTGTTTATAATAGCAGCAGTGACATTAGCACTAGAATGGCAGTATTGCGTTTAACATGGTAAAACAAACAGAGGTTGCTTGTACTTGTTCACAGTATTCGTGCGGGTGTTTTTCGACTACAGCACGAGCAGCTGTAGGTGTAATTTTGCGAAAATAGTACCAATGGGGTTGAATGGAGCGGAGGGACACAACAGTGCTGCGGCCCGTGAATGCCTTGGGATCCAGCGGAGAAACACGAGTATGGATGGCGGCGGTGATGCGGCTCAGTGTTCCACCGTTTTTTCACGCGGAGAAAAGAGACTGACGCTCGAGCGGGTGGAGACTGCTACACATTTAAATCCCCCGGGTCGGTTTTTCAGCGTTTAGCAACGAATAACTTTAGTTTTTTTATTTTTCTTTGTATTGTTGGATTCTTTAGAGCTGGTTTGATGTCGTAAATGACAGGTCTGTAAGGGCGTCGTTGTTGGGAAGTTTTTTCGAGGGGGGGTTTTGACCAGCGAAGGGCCATGGCAGTCGAGGCTCGGCCGGAGCTGGTCGGGAAGCGGTTCCTCTGTGTCAGCGGGGACGAGCCGCCTGAAATTGGCGACATCGGTCGGTGGCCGTGGAGGTCCGGGGTCATACGAGCCGTTAACCACCGTGACAGCGACAACCCCGACCTGACGGTAAGGAAAACGCTGACTTTGTCCTCTTCTTTGGTCTGTTACATGCAAAGCAAATGGTAAAATCTCTGTGGTTGGTGGCTAGCCAGCGAGGCAATGTTGCAGGCTTTGCCAGGCGGAAATTATTTTGTGGCTTTCTCTTAACGTACTTGTTATTATGGCTGTGTGGAGCAGTGAGTGTGCCGCTTGGATTTCACCTCGTTTCACCAAAATATCTGTCATTCCTGTGTGTAAGTTTGACTAGTTATTTGACCACTTAGCAAAGCCAGTTAATGAGAGGCAGGCTGCCAGCAGGGGGTTTATGGGGAGCAAACAGCTAACGCTGGTCCAGACAGTAAGCCACTCTGCTTATTTACATCAATATATTCCAAGTTAGCTCACTCACGCACCATTCACTGTGCCTGACACACACTCCCATGTTCTCATAAGGTGCTAACAACTAGGACTGATGAAAGCACAGTGTGCTGCATGTATACACACCGTGTGTTTAAAGCCATGAGGCATAATGTAAAGCGTTGATTTGAAATGAAGGAGAATCTGCTGGAATGTGAGCTCCTGTCGTGTCCTCTGTCTGTTTGTCTGTCCGGACGCATTTTGTGTCGGAATTTGAGTCCCGAGCAGCTAAATGCTCTAATCTGCTGTATACTGCAAATCAGCTGACGGAGGTAAGGGTAGCTCTCTAGATTTACCCAGCCCTTTACGTTAGCTAATCCCCCGTTACCTCGTGCTTATTGCTCACAATCCACGTTATTTGAGCGTGATATTGGGACCATAAAAGCCTGCCTCGTCTCCGTGTGTTTTTCTGGCGGACTTACAAGCAGCTCCGACTTGGACAGGGGATGCAGGAATGCTGGGACTTGTAAAAACATAAAACTGGCTCGCTGCAGGCTGAACAATGGGCAGTTTGTCTTCATGTAAAATATTGTCTTCAGTTTCAAGACAGCTCCATATTGTCACTTCTGGAGCTCTCAGGAGCAGACACATATCCTGCTTGAGGTGTAACGTTAATTATTGCATTCTTTAGACAGTCAGTAGGCAGGCAGGCAGGGGTGGATGAAAATCTTGGCAATATATTGGTCTGAATTTTCCTCCTCCTTTTTCATTTTTCAAAAAAAAAAAAAAAGAGAGAGAGAGCTATTTTCATAATGGGTTAACATGCCAAAACCAGCAAACAATGAAATATTTGCCCTGACAAGCCCCTGGCTGACAAATCCACAGTACTGTCTCAGTGTACAGTGTGCCTGTTCCCCGTTTTCTTTTGTTCACACAATCCTTCTATCTGCCTATGCAGATAACTGGCCAGACCCCAGCACACTTCTCAGTCTGTGCTGTCATTTCAGTGTACACCATGTGCAGCAAGCCGTCAGGTATGACATGTTCCAGCAAATATTATCATCTAATGGTCAAAGGACTGCTCTTTGTGTGTGTGTGTGTGTGTGTTTCATTTGAGAGCCGTCAGAGGTAGTTCAGTTTTTGTGTTTTTAAAGCATCGGTTGAAGCCAGCGTACGTGTCACAGGGCTCGTGTCATGTCATGGTGCTGTCCGTGGCAGATGAATTCCAGGTTTCATCACATCGTCGTATCTTTCATGTCATTCTCCATGTTTACACTACGTCGTCTGCGTCTTCACAGCAGCCGTGAAGTGGCGTCATCTCCTCAATCCATTACACTATCGTAGCCGAGCACTCATGTTCCCCCCGTCTGCGCAGCGTACTGCATGTAGTTGTTTATGTAGCACAGCAAACATGCTTCCTAATTCCCTTGTAGAATTGAACGTTGTGTGTGTGTGTGTGATGTGATTTAGGCAGTGAGTAGTGTTCTGCTTTAATTCCATACAATGGGGCACAGTCTCATTAGCAAGGAGCTTAACTAGCTGAGTGAATACAGTGGAGAAGGATTGGAGATTAGATTAGACGAAGTGTGTCAAGCCAAGCTGTCAGGCCTTTGTCAAGTGTCTGTGGTCAGATAGGCCAGTAGTGCAGGAGTGTACTGGGTTAGCAACAGCTCACTGAGGCTTATTGGCTCATAGATCTATATCTTAGTGGAAATATAATGCAGTCTAAACACGTCCATCAGTGTGACCATGTACTGATGTAGAGATGAGTCTGAGATGACCACCCATTAGGACCAAATGTCTCAAATCTGTTGGGCTAAATCAACGAGAGTATCTATCACACTGTAGCTTTTCATTCATGAACTCTGTTCTCATGAAGCCGAACACTCTAATATCGAGCTGACAGTCCATCACTTGATTGGTAGATTGAAAGAAAACGAACCAGTAACTAGGTTTTCACGTTGTGGCAGTTCTTTTCTTATTTTCTGCTCCCAGCTTTACAAATGAAGGATTTACTGACCTTCCCTCATCTTAAAGGCCTGAGAGCTGATTATTTTTGGGTGGTTCGGACAACACAAGCAGTTCGAAGATGTCCTGCAGCTGTTAGCTCACACACCATCTGAGAGGCCCAAGCACTCTCCACCTGATAAACCTGACAGTGCCTTTCATTAGCTCGGCACTTTGTGCACACTTTACATGATCGCTGCACACCGTGGGGTCTCCCACTGCACTTTGTGCTGCAGTCCGAGGCTAACACTCGTACTGTATACTGTGTGTGTGTGTGTGTGTGTGTACAGTCCAGAGTTATATCCAATCATATGGCACTGTGCAGGAAAACATCAGTTAAATATGTAATTATGTAATGTACAATAACATGTTTGTACAACATAGCCATGATAACTGTACTTTACAGGCTATTATTATGATTATCATTATTATTAATATCATTGCTGTACATGCTGTATTATTAACAGCATGTCAGGTAATGTCAGACATCTGCTCTCGCACTAGATTAAACTAATTTGACAGGCTTAGAGCTCGTGTGGGTGAACAATGAAAATGAGGACGGATAAATAATCTTACAATTACTGATTCATTTGGCTTAATTGTTTTAGAGCGTGTTCTGTATATGATATGTGGTGGTGTAAAAACTGTAGCCTGACAGGCACGTTATCTATTTTGTCTGGGATATTCCGTCTGCTCAGTTGCTTCACTGCCTAACCCTTCGTCCACATTATGCAACAAGCTCATAAACAGTCAGTAAAGATGATATAATGTATCTGATGTGATGAAACGGCAGGTTGAGGCTCAGTCCTGGTATTTATTTTCCCATCTTAATGCTCCTTATTTAAGATATTAACTAATAGTATGTGCACAGGAGTCAGTCACGCTTGTGTACTGTATATCTGAGCTAAATGTTCCCATCAGCGGTCGTGCAGCTCTTACTTTCCAGGACAATCCATTGTCTCATTGTCTGACTGCTCTCCACCTGATAAACCTCGCAGTACTCTAAATGAGCTCGCCTCTAAAGGAAGAAGAATGCTTTTCTCTCTCCCTGTTTTTGCTGGCGTAAGAAAAAGTTCAAGAACGCCACCAACTATTCAAATCCAGCGCTCCATTAATGACACCGTGAATTCCTTTGCAGTGACCCAGTATTGGCGCTGCAGGAACACAGTCTCAAACAGAAAACAGACGAGTTCAAATGGCAACAACAGAGGCTGATAGATGAATCTGACCAGCGGTGACACACAGAGCAGCTACACGGCGTAGTGTAATTCCCCCTGTGTACACTTAGTTTTTGGTACTTGAGGGACGAGCAGAAAGAAAAATCCAAAGCTCAGCAGCAGAACTCTGAACTGACACATTAGGCATAAAACTGCCACACTCATCTGGATTCACAATGAATGGAAAGAGCAGGGCGGCCAGGTCATTGCCTATAGGAGCCTTTGTTTTCCATTACAGTCCACTGTGTGTGTGTGTGTGTGTGTGTGTGTACAGTAGCAGCGCTGCTAGTTTGTTTTTAGGGCCGTGGCCTGAGGTTCATCTCTGTGTGGCTAATCAGCAGAAAACGAGCGGGGAAGAACCTTCCACATACAGAATCCATGCATGCTTGTTGCAGTGCTGCAGTTCAGCCAGTGCAGAAATATTTCGAAGCTTTGCGTAAGTGTGTGTGTGTCGGCTTGTGAATAGCAGCATTGTTTTAGTGTACAAACACAAACCAGAGACACAGAATAAACATGGCAGAGCAGCTTTCACCTTCTAATCTGGATGCATATCTGTAGCCCTACACTGTGTACATATATTTGGCTACACCATTGCTTCTTTTGAATGCTGCTCAGTGCATTGTGTACATTTCAGTTTGCGCTTAATGACAACAATGAATGTTGCTGAGCAGTCTAGGAGGTGATTGGGTAACTGGTTAATGATATGCTACGTCGTGGCAATAAACAGTTACTACATTTACAGGATGTTTATTCTCACTGATTAACCTTCAGATATGATGTTTATGTATTCTATTGTTGACAGTCTGTGTCACAGGCAGCCGCTGCTCACCGGCATGTTGTCATTTTTTTACATCTAACCGTAGCTGTAATAATGAATTTGAGTACAATGAGAGAAATGAAATGACGGTGTCGTAATAACTCTTTATTTACCAAACTGACATGCACACAGTGAGCCACAGTACCGCTGTGTGACGTCCAGGTTATGTGGTGTTTGGGCAGCGCAGTAACTGGATACACAGAGTGTTAGTGGTTTGTTTTCTGGTGCCTAAGGAAACAAAATGTAATCTGAAGCCAGGATGGGCTGGCTGGATTGCCGACTGGATGTACCCTTCCCCCAGCTCTCTTGAACACACACACACACACACACACACACACACACACACACACACACACACACACACACACTAAACCTCCACTACATCACTGTGCTCCATACGGCAGCCATAAAGTCTCCTATAGGCTCGGAGGCTTCCCAGATAACCCTGGGAATACATTAGGCTCTACTACTCAACAGCTGCTGTGGTTCTTACATGACTGTCACACCAGAATGGTGAACTGTGCTCCACTACTTCTATCATCGCTGGGCTGCAATAGAATTTCTATTTTCGAAAACAGGCAGACGAACACACAGGCCAAGCACCAGAGGCCTGTGAGACACACACTGACCACCTGATCCCAGTTTTGGACAGATTGTGGTCTACACTTTCACTTTGACTTCATGGTGAATGAAATCAATACTCAATACC